>CM075173.1:38098037-39298037 GCA_037576465.1 Parascaris univalens | reverse complement strand
ACTTATGCGAATTGAGTGAAAAGCTCAACCGGCTAATTAGTCAGTCGTCAATTGCATCTTCATTGCCATCGCTGAGGTGAACTTTCAGTAGTATTTTAAATTTGCGTTATCTTATTTTTGTTTATTATTATTTACAACCTGCCTGCCCTATGCACGAATGTATAGCAAGTTCCGCTTTATGTAGTAGGATCGGATTTTTTAGTACTTTTTACAGAAGGTTACGAAAAGCGGTAGGAGAAGCTGCAAGTTTACGTCGGTGATAAAGCTTACGCAGATGAGATCCATGATGGGAATTTAAATGTATGCTTTCGAGTCATGCAAAGCTAATGAGGAGTGAAACAGCTTAACTGCTACGTTTGAATATGAGTCTAAAAGGTGTCTCTTTTATTATATCTCACAAGCGTAAAATGTGAGCATCTGATGTAATGAAGTATGATGTGAAGGCTTGAAAAGTTGCGGACGCTTTTTATAGCTGTGAGAGAATCCGAGCAATGCGACTGACGGAATTTTAGACTTTTTGACACCCCTGTGCCTCATCGCTCACTGATTTCTGTTCTTTATTCAGTTTTTTCTCGATTATTTGATGTTTTCGACATTCTTTCCCGGCTGTTTAGATGTGCCTTTAACTGAATAAAGAATTCCTTTCTTCGTCGCCAAAGCTGAATTTTTTAACGCACTAGGGAATCCTCAAAGTTATGCGCTTTTTGTGTCCCACTTATTGGACCATGCACTTGCAGGGATTATCTACGCGATAAAACAAAATATACGCAGTGGCCGTCAGATATTTGCCTTAGGCAATCTTAAAGATTTGATCTTTTTTGTGGTTTGCCTTGTGTAAAACGACCACCTAACTAACCTGAAGGATCTGCTGTTTTCTTTTTTTATATTTGAACGTCGATAGTCTTGTTAGTGTTTAATGGATTAATTTGGCATGCGGTATAGGAGGTTAGACAGTTGTGCACCTCATGCGTGCAAAAAATCGTAGCTCTGGTTGCTGTCTTGTTATGTTCAGAACACTAGGCAGGCTCACAAATATACATGAGTGTGCACGAGGCCACGGTATGACCATGGTCTATGTTTGTAGAAGCACGTAAAATCTGAGGTTCGATAAATATTTGAGACTTCAGCATAGCTGAGAAGAGGGTAGTTTGCATTTTACATCTATTTATTTATTTATCAGCTCAAGTCATTTTACTGGTCAGTTAATGGTTCATTAGTATGTGTATATTCTAAAAGCGTGCTTTCGGTATTGATGTTATATTAAGTAAGCGGGCACATTTCCCCATCAAAAAGAGCAGAAACACGAGGAAGTTTGCTTTCGAGCGTTGAGAGTGCTATTGTCGTATATGTTGACGCAATAGCAGGTGGCAACAACAAATGTTCTCAGAAAGCGGCTTGTGAAATAAGAATCGTTTCATCGTCACAGCTGTTCTGTTTTTCTTTAATCCTTTTTCTACGCTCAAAATCCTTGTCAATTCATTTTTTCAAGCTTCTTAGCTGTTGTAAGTTCTCGTTAGAACTTGAAAGCAGCCGGAAAGAGTGTTTTTGCTTTGATATCATCGAATATTGTTTCTGATTTTTCATTCTCCGTCACTTTAATTTAGCCGTTAATATTGTCGTCTGGCAGAGTGAAGCGATGTAATGGAGCGGCCAATGGTTGAAATTGTAGTTATAAATCGTGATATAATATTGTTAAAGCTATTGAACGATCTATTCAAAGCGCACAGATCGCATCTGATCTATTAAAACGAACGAGTGTGTGTTTAAAAAAATCAGCATCTCTTCGTGTACATTTTATCTTTTAGTGAAAGCTCGCTTGCTTACTTTAAGTGGAATTTGCAGTTCGTTGAATTCGTTGAATGGTGGGATGCGTTCAGCAAAAATCGCTGATGGGTCGTGCACCTCTTTACCGTCGCTTAACAGCGCCTACAGCCGTAAGTTTCATTTGAATAATGAAATAGCTGCTGTAGGAGTTGAATTACTAGCTAAATTGTCGACCGAGATAGTTGTGGTTTGGTTCTTTCAGCGCTCTCTTTGATACAAATAAGATGTCACAGTCGTCGGTTATGGTAGGCAGCATTCATTTTATCTGTTCAAAAATGGTAAATTATCGCAGTGTCTCATGAATGCTTAAGACATGCCCATTGAGGCAGTTGATCCGTTTGCGAAGTTTCTGTTCGATGGAAACTTTGAAATGTCAGCAAAGCGGCCGTCTCGCCAGCCGATTTTTCATTTCTTTAAACATTTCTGTGTAATTTTCTTTTTTTTTTCCTTTAAGAAATTACTAAAACGTCTATTAGTAACCACTCGTCGACTACACTGGTTTTTATTTTCGATTTGCTGCATTTTTTTCCACTCTTTACTCATAAAAAGAAAGCTCTGCAAAAAATTTGATACCTCCGCTATACATACTATCAATTCGTTGATTTTTCGGATGCAGCCAGTGATCATTTCGCATTTCAAGTCCCATTTGATATGTCGTTTAATGACGTTCATAAATAATAGTAGTCCGGAAATATGCTTGTGGGAAGTGACCAATGAATTGAGGTCGTTTATACGATTTGTAATTTCTATAGTATCTGTGAGGAAGTTACAGCTTTTAATAATCTCTTAAGCATTAAGCATGGAACCGCACATCTGTGTGCGAATTTTTATAATGCCGTTTATTTTATTGCATTTAGAATTGCGGACGCAGCGCAACGTTCACTTATTTTAATGAATTTCTGCTTGATTATGCCCAGTTTGGTGGATTTGAATTTCTCAAAGACTTTTCAAGGGAGAATTTTCTTTCGTTGCAGAGTTCTGTTGAAACTTTCAAGGTTGAGTTTTTCTTTCAGAGAAATCTGAAGAGGAGAAGCAGCGAGATCTCGAATTATATAGGGAATTAAAACGGAGGAAAAATGAACTTGAAGAGAAGTTGCTGGCAAAGTTAGAAGAATTACGAGAAGTTTGCATCAAAGAGGCGGTAAATTATTCGCTTTTTCGTTGTTATTTTCGTCGTTTCTGCAGATTTTCGGTATGATCATTTTGCATCACAACGCGTAACACCTTCGTTTATCTCTCATCTCTCACAACTGTAGTACCCCCCGAATGCAGAGGAAAATATTCTGATGTATACGCCATAATTTCAGATAAATCTTTGACTTTGAATTACTCTCGTTATTCATTTCTGGATGTGCACTTGATGTAAAAAAACAAGCGCCAATTTTTCATTAAAATTCAAATCTGAAGGCAAAAAGGATCAATTGAGTATAGCACATTGATTCGTAAGCCATTGATTCTTTACCCTTCACACTGATGAGCTGTCGATAGTTGACGCATGCTTATGAAAACCCGCATTGCTTTATTGCAACGCAAGCGTTTCATATGATTATATAGGTGGCAGTTGATTATGATCAGAAAATATTTTCACGAGCATTTTCTGGATGCGTAGCCGGTTGGAATAAAAGCGGACGAATTTTTGCTTCGAATTTTAAGAGTGAATGATTTTTCAAGCTTGTTTACCATTAACTTCACATAGAGATTTATTGCAGTAGAAATGAGCGCTCTGGTTCGATTCGTACTGCTATACGTTTGCCAGGATTGAACGTTTATCTCTTCATCGATTCTTTTTCATTGAAAATTGCATTGCTTCTGTCTAAGGGATTGCATTTTTTAGCATTCCACCACATCAAGGGAGATCACAGAATTCCCCTGTTCAAAAGTCATTCTTGTTTATTATGTTAGTTTCCGAATATGTTGTTGATACTTTGAGATATGGATGTTTTAATGATTACAGGCATATCAGTTTTTGTATTTTAACTATAAATTAAACAATTTGAACATCAATCGCTGATTTCCTCTATTGGTATTATGAGGGGTTCCTCAAAATTGCATGTTATCTGATTCTGCGTTGTCTCTTTTGATCAGTTTTTTATTATAATTTCTTAAGGAAATAACCGGAGAGATGCCCAAGGAGATCTACAAGACATTAATGCCGGGCGAACCTGAGCCAAAAGTGAAGCGACGTGTTGGAACGGCGTTTTGTTTGAGCGAAGACGTCTTCAAAAAGCCCTTAGATAATGTCAGCCATCTTCTTATGTTTTTGCAGATGTTTTTAGTTTATTTTAATGCACATTTTAAATCTTCATATTCTGATTTTGAACGATTACGAGTTCAAATATCAGCAGTGATATTTGAAAACAGTCATCTGCAAACGAGCTCTTGTCATTCGAATTTTCGCATATTTTTCGAAAATTCGCATGGGAAAGCTTATTCCATAATATTTTAATGATGCTTTGCCAATAGTTTGCTTAACACGTTGAGTTTGCCTTCATTCTGTGCATGCATGTGCACGTGGTTCATTGAACGATCAAGAAATTTTTCGTATGAGTCCATCTCTTTTTGTATTTTTCGTTGAGGTTGTGGAAGGGAACTTTTTCAATAAGTTATAGCTGAACTAGATCTGACTTATTAGAAATATCTGCATTAGAAGATGGGTATTCAAACGCATGTTCTGCAGGAATGAGGTTATTAAGCGTGCATTTTCTTTTACCACTAATTGATGATTAATCAATTGTATAAATTCTGTTTAACTGCGCAGCTTTACGAACAGACGCCAGTGGGCGGTTGTCAGCCACCTCTGGAACAATTTCCTGATGTTCATGCTTTTATATATCTGTACAACTTGCCGCTATGCCGCTTATTTCTGTTCTAACTGGCATTCAGCCGATCGAGTTGTTCAGGCTTGTCGGCTAAAATTTCTTTGTTTATATATACATAAGACTTACATATTTATAAATATGTAAACCTCATACATAGTCGCAAAGTTGCATAATTCCCTTTGCATTTTCATGTCTTCTCTAATATTTATATTGTTAACGGTCGACATTTTAAATTTTGACAATAAGTAATCGCTCGCACATAAATTTGCGATACTGAGATTCTTTATCATTTTTAGGATGACAGGTTAACAAGGCTGGAGACGGATGTGGAACTTCATCGAAAAATAGTAGCGGCAGCTGAACGGCTAGCGAAAGATAAATCCATGAATAAATCGGTGAGAAGAAAACGGCAGAAGGATTTGATCGCAGCGACTCGCAAATTGCGAGGACTCGAAATGGGTCTGAATCAGCTGCGGCTATCGGCGAGCAAACCGGATGTCAGTTCTACTACCAATTCCGCCACTAATGCAAACGGTAATTCGTTTGTTTTCGGTTCTTCATTTATGGTCGCAAATATGGTTGCTATTTGCCTTACTAGTTGATACGTGATGGAATTGTCCCACAGCGGTATAGCTTAGCTTGTTGCATGCATAGACCCCAAGTTTTTGCATGTCCTTGTCGTTTGATTTGTATCATACAGACTTCGATATAGTATCTCTCGGAAAAATTTTTTAAATGCCGCTTTGCATAAACGTAGAGGAAGTATTGTCATCCTTCAGTAGAAGCAATTATTTTTTCATTGCAGCTATCAGCACGGCAGTATGCAATAATCATCGTTGAATGAGATGAAAAAGATCCATGTCCATGTTTTTTCCATCGGTTTTTTAACTGGGTCGCTACTAGCAAGCAGTTCCACCTGTATTGACACTATTGAAGGTGATCGGTACTGATTTTGGTGCGCTAATCTGCAAGTAATAATCCGGTTCTTTGCGACTTTTGTCGCATTTTGCTAATTGACGAGCGGGAGAAACAAAAGGGATGTGCCAAACTTATTTCGCTGAAGATCGCATTTGGAGGGTGGAGCAAGAAACGGGACGTCGGAATCGCGCCGAATAAGAAAACAGCGGACCATAGATTATCAGCAGGCGGAAATTACGAAATTGTTGCAATCAGCCATCCTCAGATGCGACGCTGTTTCGTTCTTATAGTTTATTGCTGATGACACTATTGCATGCATTTTATCCACCATCACCATAGTTGCTGAATTATTCAGATTATGTTCGTAAGCATATTACTTCTAGGCTTCATGTCAGATCAAAAATCGTTTTCTGTGGTTTATTTTTTTTGTATTTCATTACAGCAGCATGGCCGAACTACAACTGCCATGCGTCGACGCCAGGTGTGAGTCGAACAGGTGGCTCTTTAGTAGCGAAATCGTGTCCGACAACACCACGAGGCTCGGTTCCGGATTTGTCGGCCACTGACAACGAAAAGAGTGAAACGGAAGAGGATGATGAGAGAACACCTCGAAGGTCAGTTCAAGAGTAGAATGAATTGAGACCGTTTGGGTGCCATATCTGTTCGTTTCATCTGAGACTGATTGAATCCTGGTATGTCGTTTGATTTTGACTATTTTAAAATATCAGTGTGGAATAAGAATAGCAAAGGTAGCGGAAGAGATGGATGGTGGTAAAAATTGGTGAAATTTTCTTGCAAGTGCCAAGCAGGTGGTCAGCGTCATGTGCCTTGCTTAGAAGGTTTTGCTTGTTTTGCTAAAGAAATTCTTCATAAAAGGTGTTTTCTTGGATTTCATCCAGGTTTATGGAGGATGTCATATGTCGGAGTGCGAGCAGCTGTTCATGATATGGTATTGCGGATTTACCCCGTCTCTCAGATTTCCTGAAAAGGCCATTGTCTTTAATATATTTATTTTTTGACGAATTGATAGCGTAACGATAGGTTGGATACCCAGTTGTGAACATCCTGCCCTGTCTTCAAAGAAAAGTATTTGCAACATCATTCCAGGTTCCAGCACTTTATTCTGTTCGTGAGGTATTACCATTTGCAGTAGATGCTCTCAAGGGATGACCGCATGTTCATCTCGAACTTCGATTACACCACGGGCGAGTAGCAGCTACATGTGCGCCATGTCGGGTGTTAGTGGACTTCCACCGACGCCAAGTCGAAAGCCCACACTGCCGATGACGAAACTGGTCGCCACCATGCAGATGCAGCAGAGCAGCAGCATACGAATACCGACCGATGATGACCTGGACAATCCACTTGAAGTGGACCTCAAACCCAGATCTGTGAGTGAAAGTGCTTCGCATCTACCATTGTGAGTTTATTCGCCAACGTTACAATTTTTAAATGTTTATTCCTCCTGATTTTTCTGGCCGTTTTGTCTTTCCGCCAATATTTCCATCCCACATTCAGCTTGATTTGTTTATCGGCCACAAATTAAAGTCGTAGTTCTCAAAAGTGTTTCATGCGTACATTTTCACGTATCGCATTTTGTGTATTTATAGCAAAATATTTCCATGATACACTCATTCCTTTACACTCATTTAAGTTCGTTTTGATCATGCATACTCTACATTTTATGCGCATATTGCTTTCAAGGAGAATATGACCAGTATAGGATCGAAGACAATATTTTCACTCTCTACCTCCAACCGAGTTGAATATTGCGACCACATAGAAAATTAATCGAAACTTCAGGTACGATAACGTGGGATATAAATCATGTGCGTCATACAAGAGTACTTATCGCGAGACGAATTTCCCAACATTGAACGTAGGTGTTTCATTTACGTTGATTATTGTCCACTGTCAGTCATTTTGAAGGTGAATGTATGGTGAAAGGTTTGTTTTGCATCTAATTTTTTCATTAGATTTTAAGGTTTCATGCGATCGTCGAAACTTTTCGCGTTCGCCTATTGCTCTAAGAATATGAAATCACATAAGATGGTGATCTTCAAATAGAATTAGAAAGTCGTAAGAACCACTTCAACAATCAACAAGTGCTGCTTGAACACATATGCTTCACGTAATTTTTATGTGTGTTTGTTTTATCAAATTCCATAGGTCTTATGAGTCATATAGACAGCAGACTCGTACACATGCTTGCACAGATACTTAGGAGCATTTTTGAAAGAGAAGAAACTTCAAAATTCGCTTCATTTCTTGCTAGTCAGCGCATTTTTGCCGTCAGGTTTTATTGGTATTTATTGACGGAGTGAACGAGGATTATGGCTTTCTCGTTTTTTCCTCTTCTCCTTCTTTAAATTATTAGATTAAACAGTCCCGCTAATAATTAATGTTGCTCATTTCGAATGGGAAATTCAAAGTCTTAGTAGGATTTCTGAACTTTGGCTTTCTGTTACCCAAATGTCGCTCCACAATTAACGTACACTTCAGCAGTGGAGCAATGGCTATTTGTATTTCATTGCAGTCAAATTGAAAAGAGAGACGGAAAATAACGATAAACTATACTTGAGATCATGACAAATGCAAAGAATATGAAAAGATTGGAATCGAATTGAAAGAAAACGGAGGCGATATTTAAAATCTCAGCACCGTAGATGGCATTTTATTTGACGTTGAGTACGTTCGAAAGTAAACGATCTCCTTACTCATTGCATCCTGTCCTTGGATACGGGTGGAAGGTATTTGAAAACATTTCACCTTTGGCCTATTAGACTCATTCCTGATTAAAAAGAATTATGGTTGTTTTCTGATGTTGCGAATAGTTCATTTATATTTCTCTTTTCTATCACTGAGATATGTGATTTAAGGATATGGGCAGTTTAAAGTCGAGAGTACCTCGTGCACATTCTGAGCACACTCTACCACAACCTGGTAGGGAAGCTTCAGTTTCATCAGCAGTATGCATGGATGGACGTCAACGTGAGATTGGCACCTATAACGCTTTTCAACAGACATCCTCTTGGAATGGAACATGTGTGAAGCAGGTTCGTTCTTTTTTCTTGTGCAGATTATTGCAATGTTCCACAAGAATGTGAATGAAGTTTTCTGCTTCGAATGTTTGACATGTTTTATCTTTTGCATTTGCAAGACGTTATGACACTGATTGTTCCCAACGTGAACGCATTACCCTGAGGTGGTCCGCCACCAAGCTTGGTTAAGTGAATGATTATAACAAACAGTATCACTGTATACACGATAATGGCCAATTCCATGCCTTGTTATAGGAGGTACAATTGCAAATAAATAAGAGTTTATGCTCGAACATCGGAAAATTTGAATTGTGGGGACGAATTTCATGTTCTTGTGAAGTGGTAGGTTAACGCAAGAAGAAATATTGCGTTTATATGCCATACTCTCCTTTGTTGTTGACATCTTGCCTCCCAGTTTAGTGCATAATTTAAAGTGGACGAGCAGATAAGCTCCTCCTCTAAGGATTTCTATCTCTGTCGCTCATCCATATAACGGAGATTTTTCAAACGCCATTTTTTAATCCTCAGGTCTAATCCCCTCCAGACCAGTTAAGCGCGTCCGTTTTTCCCTCGATACTTGTTTTCGAAGCTGAGTAATACTGGTCTTTTAGTAATCTGAGCGCCTTTTTTACTTGTGTGTTTCATCTTACTTTTATAACTTTTTTTGCAGTCATCAATTCCCTTTTTTTTCTTTCCTCTTTATCTTCATGGTGCTTTTTTCTAGCGTCTTGCGCGCCCATTAGCCTCACTTAAGATTTGATGAGGAGAGGGAAGTGGATTCACCTGAGGTTTTGAGAACATGAAGTTGACGATGAAATGAAGAGCTTATTATTATTATTCATTCGACCTTTTCACATTTTCTTTGGGTGAGTACTTTCTAAGCTTATGAAGTTAGAATCTTTCCAACCATATGGTTGATTATGTGATGCGACTTTGAGAAGCATATTAAGCATAAGGGACTATTTCGATTCCATAGTTCAATATGATGCGATCGATATTCCGTTTGTAGTTATGCACTTATAAAATGCAACATTTTCAGGGGTTGAATCGAGATTGTAGCAGTGTACCTGAAAGTAAGAGTGGATTAGTAACGCGAGCGTGGAATGAGACGAGTGAGAATTGTTCACGAGGAATCCCTCTCGGTCAGAGCAGAAGTTCTTCGAGATGCACGAATAGCGTCACAGGTTCACAGAGACGTCTAGCGGTACCCCTATCCCATTCATATTCAGGAGGCACTGATACCGCTAGTCTGGACAGGAGAGCCATCAGAAACAGGTGTCCACTAAAGTTGCTTTTATTTTATTCGTTGCAAATAGGAGCAGGGAACGCAGAGCAGTTGGGTATGGTGTAGGCCTTTCAGTAGCTAGGTTTTTAAGTACTCTCTGCTGTCGTAGCATGCTTTAGGTTGCTCGAATGACATCCTAGTTTATCTATTCTTTAACTGTTCTATGTTTATCAGTGAGTTGTGGGATGGGGTGGTCTTTGGACGGTGTGCTAATGGAAAGAATTCCGTTGGCTAATGCCACGATTTGTTGAGTTCATGTATCTTTATTTTCATTACAGTTTTCTGTAAAATTCCCAACTACTATGATTGGCGTCCTTTCCCGTAAGTGCCTTTAGCCTTAGTTCTTCAGTTGCAGTAGGACTGGACAAACTGAACAAATTCATTAAAGTAACGAACATACTTCAAGATCGAACGTCACTTCTGCGTCATCTGCTCGCTTTCTCAGTGTTATGTCTTGTTGGGGCTTCTCCAACTTTTTCATTTTGTATTCCTCTCGTTGCCTGAGAATTTCACAGAGAAAGCTGTATTGTCCAATGCGAGGAGACCTACTCCCAATCGAAGTGTAAGGGAGATCTGCAAATGCAGGTCAACTGTCTTCTTACAGAGCAAGGGAAAGGCGACCACGTGATAGATCAAAACATCTCAGAATGCCTTGTGGCTTCAGCTAAAACAAACTCTTACTAAATAACTTGAGGCAAATGAGGGTGTATAACAGAAAGGTGTCGCCGTTGCGGGATTAGTGGTCGTCTTTTACAAAGGAGCGTCCATGAGAACGCCAATTTGGAATCGGCAAAATGTTGTTTGTGTGTCGTCATTGCGTCGAGAGAACATTTATTTTATGCGTTTTTGAAATAAACCCTTCTTTTGGCCATCTCTACAGAGCACCTGATTAGCCATAACACAGTCCAACTAAGCCCTTACATGTGTCATATCTTTTTTGCATCCCGGCGACTGTTTCCCTAAGAGGCATGAAAACCGCCGTCGAAGATGTTTGGGAGGTAAAAATGAAGTTTTTTACTTTAGGCAGAACTCTTATGGTTCGTTGATGAAGTTCGGATGCGCTCTAGAAGATGGATGTGATGGGCAATCCGGTAGTCTACAGCGTAACTCTTCTCCCAGTAGCACAGCTGGATCACAGCTCATTTCACGTATGTCGCCGATGAGTGCTCCACGTGTTACTACCACATTCCCTGTCGCACATGGGGGAGGACTTGCCAGCATCGAAACAAGGTATCACTTTATTTTGCTGCTGTGAGTGTTGTTCAGGTCAGTTTCACAAGCCACGGCGTAGATCATCGCATTACTGGGGTGAATGTTAGATTCTACAAGCGTTTGGTTTTGTTGCCAAGAATTTCAAGTCATTTAATGGTAATGCCCCACTGAATACCAGTCGAGACGCTTCTATTAATGATCTGCTCCATTCTCGTTAGTGATTTTATTGAGTTTGGTTATCATCTATGAGCCACCTTCCTTTAATTTGGTATCCGAATGAGAGTTTAACACCATTCATCTTAACGAAACACTGTTTAAAATGAGACGCTTTTAATTTCCTCGAAATTGCTTTGCGTAGTTGAAACAGACAGGAGATCATGCGTCACTGCCTTTATAAGGGATTATTGCAGTGTTTTGAAAAATAATCAGAATTTAACTATTTCCTGAAGTTTTTAATGGCGAGATATTTTTTGCTTTTTGGGTTTGTGGTGCTTGAGACGGAGTTCTTCCATCCCATTTCTGATCCATTGCAGAGGCATTTACTGCTGCAATATTCGCTATTATGTTCCTCAGTTTGCAATGTGCTGTAGTGGTTTTGCATTTGAGATTGGTTCCTAGAGGATTTTCTTCATGGCGTGATATTATATAAGTGAATTTGAATTGAGAACTGCTTTAGCAAGCCTTTCGAAAGCGCTGATGTGCAACGATATCAGCAACGTTCTCCACTCATCTCTCATAACGGTACGAGCGTGATCTCATCGAAAAGAGTCTTAAGCGCATCTCCAAATCATCGTCCTCCCCCTCCTTCGTATACGAGTGCACTACGAGCGACTGCCAGCGGTATGGTGTTAGGTAACGGAAGCCCTTTGGCGAAGGTAACTCCAGCCAACACGGATCCTCATATGGAAGCGTTACTCGACTTTTATAAGGATGTGGCTAGTCGCAAAGGCAAAACAGCCACTATCGTTTAAATGGCTGTTATTTTTGCTATCGTTTTCTCCTACTGTTCTCAAATTATGCTTTGCATATCACAGAAAGGGTGAGAGCCAATTTATGGAGAGGTTACGCCTCTAAGTCGAAGGCAGAAGGGGGCATTGGACCATAGTTTTGAATTCACAATCTTTGGTCCATATTTTTATGGGGATCGCAGGGAGTGACATGTGTTTTCAGCGTTTGTTATGGGAGGAAGTAGGTGTGGCTGATGTGTTGATGGTTGGATCGCGTGGAGGTGTTGTAAATTCGTCATAAGTGCTAGGCGGTTGTCACTGATCTTAATGCTGTAGTGTTGTGAGATATTAGCACCTGTTTTGAGATCCGCAATACTTCAAATCCTTCACGTTCGTCATATCTCAAAAGAGATTGAACTGCTTATTCGAAGAGGAGGGAATGAACAAATTTTCTGAATTTATTGCTCTTTTCTTCTATTTTTAGGCGGAACCACTTCTCTCTATAAAATATTCAGGAGCGTTTGCCATCACACGTTATTAAGTTGTTTTTTGCACCGATCCTTTGTTGAAAAAATTCCTCAAACTTTCTGTCGAGTGATTTGATTTTTCTTTTCTCCCAATTTCCGTATAGTTTCTGGGGAACTTGAAATTTTCAACCTCCTTCTGAGGCCTCATAAAGAAAAGCTTCAAATGCTTGAATTTTGAAAGAAGTCACTTCAGTAGAGGCATGAATGTTTTCGGCGAGTGCAGTAGATCATCCTGATGGATCTGATGTGCTAAAAGATCATCCAGTGGAAATATTGCCACTATAAAGATTCAGAAATGATTCTCAATAATTTCTGTCAGTGTTGTTCATTTCTTTTCTTGTGTTTCAAGCAAGGTTCAGTGAAGAATGCACCTACTTACTGCGGAAATGAAATTAGTTGCTATTGCACCTTCCACTTAGAATATCGCTATCTTGGCAACGTATGACCAAGCGCATCGCAACAGCACAATCATGAAATACTTGATGAGATCTCCTTAATCTTATCTCGGTTGAGTCACTGAGTGCTTAAAGGAAGTTAGAGTTGTGATGAATGAATTATTATCTTTCTTTGATGCCTTTGATGGAAAATTTCGCCCTTCGCGTTCGGCATTCTCAGGAATGATTTCGTTCAAACAATGGAGATCGCTAATTTTATATGTTCATGTATGTGCACAAAGCATTAGTCCGTTTTGTGAAGCGCAGAAGAGTTTCAAATACGACAGTAGGCACATATTGGCTCATCGATTTCAGCCGGCTTTATTATTTTATCGTCTAACGTGTTATGTGCCTATAAAATTGTTCTCGTTGTAAGTATATGTGGCTATTGAAAGCGCTCTGTTGTTATAGAATTTAATGCTTAGTTCTTTGTTCTGCTAAGTTGATTTCTTCTCCACTTTCGAATGGCGAATTGTTTAATTTTCGAAAAGTCATAATATTGGCATAACATTAAAGGTAATTTGTCGATAAAATCTTATTGATATTCGCTAGTCGCATTGTTCTGTTTCCTAAGATTACTGAAGATGTTTAACCTTCTAGTAATGCACTGTGTTACTATAACACAGCTTTTATCAAGCTTGGCACCTGCTTCGGATGCTTTAAGGTGGAACGACGACTGCTTGACTTAGGGACTTGTGTGGAAGCAACGGATCACCGTGCTGCACCTGTCCTCTCAACTTTTTTACGGAAATACCATTTCGTTTTCAGTTGCAGGAATTCCCCGAAACTTTTTGCAAATATGGTTCAATTGATTTGTTTCCTTAATGCAATTGATTTGTTTCCTCAATTTCCGTGGTTTTTTGTAACTAATCCATTTGATTCATGAGTTTTTGAAATATACCGACTCATATGTAACATGAGTTTTCGAAATGCTTTAACCCATATTTAAGGTTTAAAGGGTCCCAGTAAGCCTATTGTCATTTGATCTCTCAAGGTTCATCTGTTGCCTCGTTCTGGAACTCAACCAGATACTGTGTAAACTGAGACAGATGGTAGTAGCGTTTGAGGTGGTGTCCTGCACGTTAATGAAACACTAGAACAACAGAAAACTGCAGAAAAGGAGGGGTGGGAATGGGGGGAGAGGGGTGGGCGAAGAGAGGAACTTGCTCAGAAAAGAAGCTTGACATTCAACACCACCATTCAACGATCTATTGCGCAGCAGTTCTGGCTAAGCCAGTTTCACATGCACAGTTTTGCATCCATGCGTTCAAAGATGGTTTCCCATGTCACGAGAGTCTCATTTGTCCAGAGTACTTGAAGGTGGTTGGTCCTCAGGTTTTGTCTATTCCCGTTGCACATATGTATCGCGTAATTCTGATAAAACTGCAAGCGTGAGGGTAGATCCGCGGTAGGCCATCTGAAGTTGTTGCTAGCACGAGAAATATGCCTGCTTTGTTTGGGATTTCATTTGAAGCGCTGGAAAGTCATCTTGTCTTTAGTGGAGGCGGCTCTTTTAGTTTATCTTGCAATTTAGAGCTTTGGCCACCGACATCTTGCAGAAACCTATTACCGCAGGAGCACTCCTGTTTGCCTCAAAGGTGTAACAGCTCCCAGATATATTTCGGAAATTGGTTAAAAAAGCATTCACTTCATTTGCGATCAATGGCCGAGGAGATGCGCAATCCGATAGTTTGAGTGGCCTCTCTCTCATAGTTCATCGATTCAGTTACTTCTAATAGTCAGTTCTATATGACTGCCAAGTAGAGAGGATCTATCGAATTCGTCATGAAGTTAGGAAAGGACCGCAGTGCTACATTTTCACCGACAACTAACCTCAATGAAAAAGTTTTTGTTTATGAATACTGTTCATCAGCTGCATTAGAATGCAGTACTGACGGGACGCAAAGAAATATATGCATTAAATATTGTCGATTAATCGATTCGTGGCATGCATGAAATCACAGAAATATTGTCGATTAATCGATTCGTGGCATGCATGAAATTACAGAAATATTGTCGATTAATAGCATCAGTACTGGGTGATGCTTCTAGGTAACGCTGTAATGTTGGGTCCCTAAAGTATGTAAACAAGCGGGGCGAATGCGATTAATTTTCTCTCTCGAGAAGATGCATTGGTTCGGTACCGAAATGATAAGAGATGAGTTCGATGTAACTAGGCGTAGGCACAACGATGATGGCGTTTACGGCCGATAAAGTGATAAGCAGTGCAAAGCAATATGAAAGCAACATAACTGTGCTCTTTCAAATATACAGCAGTGTGCCAAAAAACGGCAACAAACAAGTTAACTGCGTTTTGCACATCCATTCACCTGTCGTCGAAGTATAACAAAAAATGAGCTAAAAAAGCAACAGTCAATTTGCAATCATCGCGTAATTCTCACTACGTTCAATATTTGGAAACTTCGTATTACTGCAAACGTCGCCTAATAACCATTCAGAATGAGCAAGTATCCTCATATAAGTGGTTCTTTTTTACAGTTATCGGATGAGGTAATCCGCCTAAGACTGAACAAATGAATCTGCGGTAATAATGCTCATAGAAAAATAGGTTTGCCTGCCATTCACTGTTCGCCTCTCCGCAATTTTCTTTGACCGAAAGGACGCATAGGCATCTAAGGATTAGATTACAAGAGGTTTAGTTGATAAGCGCATCTCAGATGTGGGAAGTTAAAAGCCATTATTAAGCCTCAAAATTAATTAGAACATACTCATATTCTTGAGCATGTAACACAATAAAGGAAACAAAAAAATGTTTAAAATAACGTTGAACTTCACAGGCAAATGCACTCTGAAATCACGTCGACTTATAAACACAAACAAAACACAACACTATTCTCCACCCATCGGAAACCACTCAATATCGTTGTGTCGTACGATAAATTATCCTATGTTATGACATAGGCAATCAAAAAGTGGCAGTTAGCAATTATATTTTGATTTCTCACGTTTATTTCGGCAGTCGGAGACAGCTGGAGAGGATCGATGTGGCTGACTCATATATAAAAAATCTTTAGTACAATGTGCGTATCGTTTGTCTTCAGCCAAGGTCCGGAAATTCTTCGCGGAAAATGAAAAAAAAATTAATTTTTCACTGAAGTTTAGTACTATATTGGATGGTACTCTATTGCACTTCTCTGGACAATAATCGGCACTGAATGTTGACCAACAAGCAAAATACCAAATTTTTGAGCATTACACAGCAATGGCGATGAATCCTCTAATGGCCATTCGACTACGCCGTAATAGTGAGGAGGAAGAGAAATCTCAGACATCTGCCTCTCGACTGGGTGGCATCGGTACACTGGTGATACTACTATTGAGGGTATCATTGACTGAGGCGGTACCTCCCAAATGTGCCGGAGGTATGTAATTCGTCTTTCGAAGCAAAGATTCTGCAAATATATTTGATCAAAATGGTTTCATAAAGGGACATCATGCGTATGCTTCTCAGTATTTCCGAACATTGAAGGAAACTTTACTTGATGATAAGAAACCACTAGTACACTAAAGATTTACGATCGGATTAAACAAATTTAGTGCCTTTCGACTTAGTGAAGCCAAATCGACTTTAAGATGAAAAATATACTAAGAACCGTTTTATTAAACAGACGGATCATAAATGATAACTGAGTACTCTTTCATAAAATTTTGTAGAATTTTGCTGGGGGAAACAATTTCTTTTCATTTTGGATTCCAAGTGGCAAATGCGGAAAAATTTCGTCCTATGGGACGTTACTTAGATTAACTTAAGAATGAATGGTATAACATTGTGATTGTCCAGTATGTAACCAACTTACTTCCCGGTACAGCATCCAAATTCGGAATGCTGCGTGGTTGTACTGGTGGAGGTTGCTGCTGGGATGAATCGTTTGATGGTGCTGGTGATTGCCGTGTGTATGTCGCCTGAAATCGCATCAAAGGAGCTAATTTATTTAGAGCTTGATTATTAACAAGGGCTCCTGCAATTGAGTGAGCACAATTAGCTGCGTAATAATCGCCATTCTTCGTCCAGGTCATTGACAGCCTGCCAATCCGTGAAATGAGCTTTGATCTTTCGCTATTCTATGACAATTTTATTGACAGTGTCTTTGACAGAATTGATAGAAATGTGTATATCTGTGAGGTTTTCCACTAGCTCTGCTAATTAATCAGCTTGTTGAAACCGTATTATGTGCAGCATTCATTGTAGTGCGGTTCAATAAATGTTTCCAAGCATTGTGCTCGAATATCCCACATTGCTGATCGAATTTTCTAGATGGTGGCTGTTTAGTTGGAAGGGAATAAATTAACCTGTAAAAGCGGTCTGTTTGCATTTCCTTCCGCTCTAAGTGATGAGTGATAATTGTGTCCAGGTGCTCCGTCGTCTTCCTTCATTGATCGCTTCACTCTGAACATTTTGATTGCATTAGATGCATTCTTCGAGACGGTAATTTCGCTTTTAGTGAATGCTATCTGCTGGGAAAGCATTATTTGAAAATTATTTCTTTTATTTCATTTCACTTATTTCGTTTCAGTCTTTAAGAACTTCTAAATGCGTCGTTAATAAAATAAATAATGAAACGTGTGGTCAAATCATTCACTGTGAATCAATTTCCTTATATTTTGCTTTAAATTTCGCTTAGGATGAGCAGTTGCGTGAGTTTATGAGGATTGGGACTTAGGCTCTTCCTCTGCCTTGCGAGTGCTGACGAGTCGATTCACCGTTGTTCTGCTTCAGAAAGAGCCCTGGACACCGATACATCGATAATGAGTTGCTAAATCATGAAATATGAATGGACCCCATTTATAATTGACCGCATAGAACCCGGTAGGAAACTATGCGTGTTTAAAAAAACACGTTTAGTTTTTTGTCTTCTATTGTTTACATCAAGTTACTAAAAGAACTACGCTGTATAATGTTTAATATTGCCTAGCAAACGTTTTTCCTTTCTTTTTTTTCACAGAAACGGCACAAAACTGGCAACGTCGCTTCCTCCCTTCTAAATTTCACAAATCGTACTCAGTCAGATCGTCGGATACCATGTCGCAAACTTAGTGCATTCGACAGTGTCACGAATTAAACGAATTATCCAGAATGTTTGCGAGCTTGAATCGTTAGGACAACTTACAGTAGGCACGAATAGATCGTCACAAGCATGAGTAGCACAAATAATGTTCCGGCGATTACAGCTAGCACGATGGTCGCAGTTCTGAAACCTGGTGGCACCACTTGCTGCAATCATTCATTTTATCGTATTGTCTATGAGAGCGATCGTCAACAAATTCCACTTATAATTTAAAAATTGCGTCTCTACAACCACCAAGAGACATTTACAATTTCTTAGACCTTTCAGAAGCAGATTATAGGCGGGCGGTAAATAAGCACTAGAAGTGAATGGAATTTTCTGATATTCTGTGCGAAAATAATTTGAAAAATCGAAAATTTTAAGCCTTTATGTCCATCACTCAGTTGTTTTGAAGGGTAATCTATCGCTGCGTTTAGATACTAGAAAGGTAGAATTTCTGCGAAAAATTTTTTCCGGAGAAACTGACCGATAAGCACTAATACCAGCCTGGCAATGGAAGGGAGTATTTTTCTACGCAAAGAAATCACCTCCTGAAATACCTGCATTATCAAAGCGGCATCAAAAGCCTTCAACTGTGAAAAAGAAAATCCATTCCAATATTCAAATTAAAGAGGCTTGCTTCCTCGCTAAATAAAAAGAAGTTCCACGACTCACAGCGGAAGATGGATTGAGGACGCCTCCATTCATATCACGACAATATGAATCCTCCGCAACACCCCATGGACATGCGTTGCAGTTTTGCACCTGAGATGAAGTGGAAGATTTTATTGCATTGCAAAAATGCATAGGCAACAATTTAAGAATTGCAAGACTCACGAAACATAAACGTTTCATGAAGAAGTAGTTCTTCTTATGAGATTTCTGCTGATTCAAAATTATCCGTTCAGAAGAATTCAGATGAGAATTGGAATTATACTGCCTCATTAGTCGAATGAAAACTCATATCGGTTAGTTAGTTTATCTTCACATCATAAGGCAAAATAAGGCAGTTTGAGTAACCGAAGTACATATAAATGGTTTTATACGTATATGTTCGAGACTCACCATTCATCATTCTGCAAAATAATATTTATTGGCAGTAAGAAAATTATTTCTTTGGGTAGATACCTTTCGAGATTTTGTCTTTTTTTCTTGTTACGTTTATAAATCTATCAGAAACAAAACTAAGCCTTTACAATTTATTACTGAAGTATTTACTCGTTGTTTTCCGTGAGCAATGAAATAAATACGAAATACATAGATCCAACTGAAATTTACGAAAATTCTCCCAGCATTGGTGTTGTTGGCACACTTTTTCATTCTTTTCTCAAAAATTGGTATATTTGTTAGGCGAGGAAAACCACCACAGCAGTTCGATCGAGGTAAAGGAGAAAAACGATTACTAGAATAAGGAAGCGTCAACGTTTTACCTGTTTATTGCCACCGGTATAAGTACACGTAAACAAGAATCCAGTATTGACGGAACGGCAAATTGCCACAGCGGAATTCACCGACGATGTGTTGCATTGCAGATCACAATCTTGGCCTATCGCACTACCGGCACATTGTACCGCATAAGACAAAGATAGCCTGCAACATGTTTTATTGCTACAGAAATTATTCACTATGCAAGGAAATTATAGATTTCCTTGGAATAGCAATATTTTAATTGCCGCATAAAATTGCAACCAGTCTGATCAGTAATTCTGCCAAGACAGTAAAGACACACAGTGTTTATTCGGACTACGCATCTGTGCTGGAGTTAGCTACAGAATAAAGTAAAATTGGTCTTGAATTTTGTCTGACTGTTATTTAATCACTATTTGTAGCGATCATAAAGAAAAGCAAAGGATCTTTATATGCTAATTTCCTCTTTATGCGAACTTCACGAACTTACTGTGTTCCAAGAAGTTGTCCGGTTAATGTCACACTTTGTTCACTACCACCAAGTTGTCCAATCGAAGGCAGTACGTTGGCAAGCGACTGCACGAATGTATCAACGTGTACCACAGTCTGCATTTGCGTAAGCTCGCCGTTTTGTGCATTGATTACAACGCCCATGTGATGCACAAATATGTCAATTGCTGACTGTAATCAAATTTATGAGAAGAGCACTTACACCTTGCAGTGTCTTTTACAGGAAGTATGATATTTTTAGCTTGCCAAATCCAGAAATTGATTTGCAGCGAAAATTTCCACTCGAAAACAACTTCAGCTGTGCGAAACGGGAAGTGGTTGCGTTGGCAATAGCGATTTGGTGTAGTTGAGCATGATAGCGCGACTATGAACGACAGCGCTTCTAACTCGGATCTGCTGCCAAATGATCAGGATGCTTAAAAGCGGTGATTTTCCCGAAGTTTTAGAAAGCTGTGTTCAGTTTTCTTTCAACGAACGGTTTCAACAGAACAGTATCCGAGGTAATTTTCCCTCCTTTTAAGGAGGGAAAATGAAGGTGATCTTTTTTAGCTGCAGAACGGTGCTGAA
Organism: Parascaris univalens; assembly: GCA_037576465.1. Taxonomy (NCBI): domain Eukaryota; kingdom Metazoa; phylum Nematoda; class Chromadorea; order Rhabditida; family Ascarididae; genus Parascaris; species Parascaris univalens. The sequence continues at coordinate 39,277,480 of CM075173.1, read as the reverse complement.
TGTAATAAATTTTTGTCAGCGTTTACCGAAAAATATGACAGGCCGGCCCCTCAGTCCATAGAAGCAGTTGCTAGGAAAAAATCTTCGAAAAAACCGTTAGCGGAAGCAGCGCTTCCGCAATTCCTTAAAACTCACCTTCTTCTACCTTTACACACCGCTGTCCATCTCATGAATGGATGATTTCTTTCCACGCGCTAACTGCAAATTTGCAATCGCAAATTGCAACATGGCGCCGCCGTCTCTGCGCCTATGTGCAATATTTATGCAATATGAGCCGCATCTCGGAGAAGCTATTGAAACTAGCTGGTGAAATGATATCTGGTGAATGTACTTCACGTCATGGAACGGCTTGATATACCCACTATCATGATAATGCACCATGTCAAAGCAAGACAAGCTTATCGAAAACCGTCGGTACATAATATGTAAAAAAAATTTGCATAAAATTTCCAAACGGTCGTCTGCTACACGTTTGTACGATCAATCGAATCGACTAAAATATAAGAGCATAAGTGCATGCGTTCCATTATTTCTTAGCAACTCATGGAACCGGTCGACCTGATGAGAGAAATGTCAAGATACATATCGTTCCCACCCTTGTAGCATGCTCTTTCGCTTTCTTTTACTCAATTTCGTGATGGAGTTGGAAAAAAAGGATACTTCAGCTAACCGGCTTCGCCTTCAGTTGGAAAATGTACGGTTGGTTCCACTGACTGACTTGGTTTTGTGTCATTCTTGATAAATCGAGTTGCCCCGATTCCGCAAGTGGCAAGAATCCTGTAGTCATATAACGAACAGAATCCCTATAAACAGCGTATCGCTCATCTCCTATATTGTTTAGGACCGTTTGATGAGTATGGCAGTAAACTGCATCAAGGGCGAAACGGCAGAAAATCGCCGAAATCATATTCTATTATTCCATCTGCAAATCGTTCTCTGCAGTGTCTCCTCATAATTACCATAAAATTCTTACAATTTCATTCATAAACACTTTAAAAATTACACTACGTGCTTTCAAAGACAAAATTACTCGCTCGAAGTCTGTCGGAATTCACCGACTTTCTCCACAAAAAGTCCCATCCAATACCACTAAGGCTTCAAAAGGTTGGCTTTGCCCAGAAGTAAAAATGTATACATTTCCACTCGCCTAGGTTGGCTGATAATTATTCAAGATTTCAACAGACCGTATCAAATGCTGAGAGGAACTGACGAATAATACATTTCGAATTGCCGAAAAGTGCTGCGAAATAGACGAGGTATTTTACTATTCGCCAACGTTATTTTTTGGTACTGAGAGCGAAAAAATATGGGTAAGTCACCGGATTTAGAAATGTTAGGACCGGTAAAGGCAATTCGGAACCTCTACTTCGACGGTGGCTGAACTTTTGAACGAAATGTAGATTTCATAGCAAAAACAATTACAGTTCGGGTGTTTTCATTGGGTTTTTCGTCTTTTTTACTGAAAATGCGGTATCCCATGCTACTCTGCTCTCATATTTACCCTCACTTCTTCGAAGAAGTCAACAAGATGTATGATGTCGGTGCAAATAAACAAAATTAGCAAGAAAATGAGGTTTAAGCGGAAAAATGCGGAAGACAAAAATGGAAATACTTCCTCGATATCGTCAACGAGAAATAAAATGTTGCGGCGAATACACAAAATCGATACCAAAAGATCTTTTATCATCTGTTGAAAACTCGAAACATTGAGAGTATCAAAGAAACGAAGGTCTCAGATAATGAATTAAAGGTTACCGTTTTCATGGCCGCAAGGATACTATCTCGGAGTTGTTTTTGAACCATTATAAGAGGAAGAGCAAGACTTATTTCAAAGCAACTAATTGAATCGTCCAAGCGTTCGATTTAGATCACAGGATGCACTGGCAGTCGCACTATATTGGTTCAGTCACCTAGCGTTCACCGCCTTATTACGTATAAGCCCTTTACGAACAAGCGTACCCTGGAGAAGAAACGATGACAGTAAATGACATGTAGCATCTTGCTTCGGTTGTTCCAAGGTAGGCACATTGGAATCCGCTTGGGCAACTGCAAGTCATGCCCCCAGGTAACTTCAATCCTTGATTAATATAGCTCTTGAGTTTCACTTCTACGTTAACTGCCGTCGAAGAATTCGCGGAATTAGCATTTAAGTTCTGCAATCAATAATGTTTGACAATAGAGCATCTTTCAACGCAACTCATGTTACTAATCGTTTGGAATTGATTCAAACTTAATCAGGGCTCATTTCTTGCAACATCTGAAAGAAGTTCGGCGATGATGAAATCCATCTGCATCGAGTTTCGATGAGTACTTTTTGAAACTTAGATCGACGTGTGAAAATAAATGCTATTCAGCAATGCAAGTGAGTGACATTACTGTCCTAAACAGTTTTCAGTCCTACTGAACGCAACGTTAACGTTAAAGTTTCTGCTCAAAGTGGCACTTGGAGACGTATATTTCGAACGTAAATAAGGATTACTATTCGCATCGTCCAAGAAGTTTCACTCGCAGCAAACCGCGGTTGTCTCTCTCCCTTTTACGGCTGTTGAAAATAGAATATTCACACTTGTATTTAAGACCAAAGATGCAAAAGCATCAACCTTGTGGCATGATTTAATGGCGAAATGGTGGCATGATAATGGCTTTTCCACCTTCATCTTTGTTCTTTCTAAGGATACCTCATATCATTTATTGGATGTCAAAATGTTGTATTATATCTGTCAGTGACATGTTCTCGAATTACCCTTTGATTTGCAATGTTGAGAGCAAAGTCTACTGATGAAAAAACATGAAGTCAGCAAAAAGTTAACCAGGAAAATAACTGACCGATCCACGCCCTCCAAATGGCTGCAACATTTGCACGTTTTTATAAATACTGTTGTAGTCGTCTACCTGTAAATAAGAAAATCACTTCAAAACTGCTCTTCATAGCAACGAACATCACATCAGGCTGCAGCAGAGGGGAATAACATTGCTCTGGACCTGTGAACAGCGCATGGGGAGGAATATCTTGTACGACAACGATTTTTTATATTGTTTTTATTGCTAAAAACATCACCTAGTGTTATCGTCGCTCAACATTGCCTCCTTTAGTTCATTAATGGATAAGTCATCGTTTGCTTTGCAAGGTTCAACAAATTTGGAAAATTTTGCGTTCTGTTTTGGTGAAGTTTTGGAGCTACGGCTGGCTTTAAGGTGTGAAGCGCAGTCCGATTACGCCAAAATTTAATCTCGACCCAAGAGCAAACTCTCTTTCCTGGATCAGCGAGCAGATCTTGAATACACCCTCGGCAGAACCGAATAAGACGTAAAACAGCTTTTCTTGCAATCAATATTAGTTAGGTTCATCTTTCTTAACAACAATGTAACCAGTGTTTGTTACCTTTACGGTTTTTATGACCATTTAAATTGGCTATATGAAATAATCAGTGAAAATAAAGCAGTGAGAGTGTTAAAGGCAGAAACCGGACAAGGATGTCCTTAATGAAGGGGAGTAAAACATTTATTCCACAGGAATGAAACATGGTAATCCTCATTCTCGAAACCTTAGCTTGTCGTACTCAGTTGTTCACTAATCGAGTACAGAATCTTTTCTCTACCGAAATCAACGGTTTAAAGGTTGGAAACGTAATTAGAGTAGAGTTGAGCACACAACTATCGGCTATGCACTATTACAAGAGGCGAAAGGTTTCATTTAGAAAACCCGACATCACCCAGCTCATTTTTTTGATCCGTTTCGCGTTAGTGCCCACTGCCCATCTTGTCGAGGAACATCATAAAACGCCAGACCCCCTTGTGTCCTAGTTAAATTTATCTGATAACCTTCAACAGTACCCTTTGCATTAGTGAAAGACGTATCCTTTTTGCGAATGTTGCGCCCATCTAATGGTGTAGACTCCTCGCAATAAAAATACGCTCGTTAGCAACCGGGCTTAAAACGCTCGTGGGACTTTTATTCGTTGCTGTCAGCTGTTCATATTCTCTTTTTCTGCATAGCATGATTATCTATCCCCAAAGAAGTGCAAATATCTATACGGATTTTTAAACAACTGCATAGACAGAAGCGGTCGATGTTAAGAGCTCATGCTATAATCAGAAGCAATTCCGACCAGTGAATCGTCGTAATCTGGCTGAGATACAACGGCGCACCCGATAATAGAGGCAGTGAATAAAATCTTGGGTAAAAGCATTGTTTGATGTATCCTGAAATTTAATAGCTTGCTTGCTTTCTGAAAACTGATAGTATAGACGAGAATAAACCTTAACGTGACCGATTCTTCTTTAATAGCACTTTTGTAGAGAAAAATAGCAAAGCCTTGACAATGAGGCACAACAGCGGAAGACTGGCGCACCCAACAATTTCATCAAGGAAGACAGTTATAATATAATCTAATGAAGTTTAATTAATACAGCTAGATTATTTGTGAGTGTGACTTCAAACAACATGTGTTTATTATAGCAGATTGAGTCTTGAAAGCGCCACAGCCAGCATCAAGTTTGAAAGAGTTGGGCTATCACCTTGTTACTATTAGATTAGAATCTCAAAAAAAACCATTATTCGTATTGGGTTTCCCCCTTCCCTCTCTTTTCCCATGATGAATAATGAAGAAGACTTCGCCAGAAATGGTAACCTCAACAGTGGATGTAGAATGCTAAGGAAGTGCAGCAACAAGCAAGAAGCGGCCATTCTGAATATTCAAATATGAAACTGCATGAGTTGAAGTAGGTGTTTCAACTAATACTGGAATAAAAAAAGAACAAAAAGATTAGCGTTGAGCATGCTCCTTTGTACTTTCTTTCTTGAACCATCATGTGAGGTCAGACCTCGTAAGAAAAAAAAATCAAATGCTTTCGCATTACCCAAAATTTCATGGAATGTTTAGCAAAAGGCTCTGAAGTCACAACCGATTCTCGGATAGCGTTGCACATCTCTGAAGCGAATTATGGAATGCGTTTGGTATGCAACAATGGATTTCTTCTGCTTACAATAAGAGCATTAAAATGTAATATTGACTTAAAAAGACGAAAACTTTTATGCGCATGAAAATGCCCATCATGGAAAATTGACCTGCAAGACATCTCTGCGCAGTAAGTTGGTCAAGCGATAAACTATTCGATGCAACCTGTGATGACAGGAAACAAGGTCAAGCAAGAGAAATTTGCCTTCTGCTGTGATTCGCATGCGCGATGCATAGTTGCATATTCCACGCATTCAGTGATCTGTGTTCAATCAATCCCTTTACGTAATCCATCTTTACACCGATTGTCTTCTGTCCCATACCTCATAGAATTCGTTGTTGCGCTCATAATATAACAACATCAAAGGTGAGAAACTAAGAGAGAGGAAGCGATGGAGCAATACGGCTATCAAATAAATGACAAGTGATTAAGCGAATTTCTGCTTAAAAAATCGTTTGACTGAATGAATGCAATTGGCGAAAATGTTTAATGCAAAGGTGAAGTCTTAGATGGTGTTGCATAGTACGTAAGACCACTGGCGACAGTCATACGAGCGGTCAACAAGAGAAGGAAAGGGAAGCGTGTCGTTGGCTGAGGATTCAAAAATGCTAGCGTGCTCTAAATGGCTGCGATGTTGACAAAATGAATCAGCTCGTCGTCCGTTTGCGTATTCTGCCCACTTCAGTATCAAATGCGCACTCGAACACTCGTAGCTATCAAGAACTAAAAGAGCAGAAATGAGACTTCCGTATAGGAATTTCAACAAAATTAGCCCTTTCATGAGGAAATGCATCAAACAGGTATCTTGTATTCCACCTAAGTTTTGGTGAACTAAAGCTATACAAAACAAACTAATATTACCTTTTGGAGGGGTCCGAATATGAATGATGGGAGACAAACGATGAGATGTGTATAAATGTTGCTCCAAGCCTTAAAATGTTTGTCATTGTAAATGCTTGCATAGTCGTCGTTTGTTGACTGAATGACTCAGGGGGAGTATTGATCAGTGAGTTGGAGAAGAAGCATTTGCGCTTTCACTGTATGGTTTGGAGAGCACAACAAATGTATAGAAAATAGAACTGCGTTGCAACGTTGCTTGTTTAGAATTTAAGCTGGTCGCCCTCGAAACTTTTCAGTCTTTAATTTTCCAAGAAGCAACCGTGCCCATGTTCGGCACAACTTCTCGATTTATTTTAATTTCAAACTACCTTTGGAAGCAGTTAAACGCTTAGATAAATCGCTATATCTTACCTCATCAAAGCTTCCTGCTATACAGTCCTAAAAAATAGAATTTGGAGGGCGCCTCAGGAAAAGATCATATTTCTGAAATCCTGTCAGCACTTGTACATACACTCGTTTTATTAATAAGCGGCACTTAGTGCTCAGTAATTTGAACACCGCATTTGAACTGCCGAGAATTTCAAGTTTTTGAGCATCAGAAAAAGAGTTCAAAGTAGTTCAACCCTATATTCATAAAGCATTTTAACTGAAAAAAGCTCCAACCAAAGTTGCGAGATGTGGAGGATCTCACTTAAGTATTAACACTGGATGTGGCGAGAGGAAACGAGACGGAGAGTTACTAATTTAGTACAGGACAGCATTCGTCCAAAAGATTTCGGTTTTTTTCGATTTCTGTTTTTCTTAAGACGAGGTAGAAGAAACCAAAACCCATTAGTTGAATTTTAGGAAATTGGGGTCGAAGGTGCTGGTGAGGCGGTTGGAGGACAAAGGTTGTCTGCTGAGACGAAACCGGAAACAAGTTGGCTTCACAGCATCGATGCGATAATGTTTGCTGTAGTTGCAGCACTTCATGGGAATATAGTTCGTGAGAACATAAATCAAACGAAATCCTTCGATTTTTGGCCATGACCTGTGGATTAGGAATATCAAGTTTTCCACCTGAACGTTTCATAAGAACACAGCAGCAAAAAACTCGTGAGTGCACATAAATATGCAGGTGATAAGAAACAGCCAAAAACGCATTATGGTGCAGAAAATACGGATAGGCCAGTGCAAATCACCTAATACACGCGAGACTACATCAAAAGAGTTTCTTAGTTGTAGCTTAAACATGCCTGAAGTGAGTAATTACTCTTGGTTGCAGATCATCTTTGTGGATTGTGCATCTGACTCAAAGTGAATTTCAAGAAAGAGATTACTATCAATGCATCAGGGCTTCCATCAGCCAACCAATCGCAGCACGTTGCGTTGCAGCGTTGTTTTCTTGCATTTAGGTGATATTATCGACTTCACACTGTATTCAAACGGTCCAATGCTATTACATGTGTAAGAAAACGTGCAAAATGAAGTTATGTGGGAAGATTTTAAAATTCGGCAACTCCGGCCAATTCAATCGCCCCATTTTTCATAGCTGACCTTTTTTTCATACGTTAGCACAGCTTTACGCCGACCAGACTATTTGCTTAGTCGTCTCCATCAATTGGCACCGGTTGATTCTCGGAACGGAGAGAAATGAGATACCTGGATCGTCCGAATTTGTTGTATCTTGCAAATGCAAAACTTTACGCCCCAGGTATCAATAGGGCAAGTATGAGAGAGTTACAAATGTGTAGTAAAAGATGGGACGATAATATGAAACACGGAAAATGTGTGTAGCGTTGCAAAAATGCAGGACAACAATAATAGCGGTAGACATAATGGCATGAATTTTGCGAGGAGACAGTGAATTGAAAAGCCTCAAATCTCTTCCTAAAAGTGCTAAATAAATATGAGCTTAGCGGTAAGACCTACGTCAGATTGGTTATAACTTTGCATCGTTAAGATTTCAAATTTCTAGGGAATTGATTAAAATACAATGGAGAAATGCTAAGAGATGTGGCTATAGTGCTTAACAGACAGAAACAGCTTTCAAATATATTTTGCGCTTAAAAATACTGATACTGAGGCCAACGAAGCGCAGAAACAAAAGCGACCTTCAAGCCAACTGCTGCATAAGTGCAACGAGCTTTCCTTATCGATACATAATTTTACTACTGGCAAGTGATAAGTAAAATTTCACCATTGCTGTGCCCTTCGTCGACTGATTGTTTGAACGTTTTCGTCCGCCCTAGGAAACGATTAATTTTAATCTTTATTGAGCTCTAGGAGCTAACTGACCGTGAGTTGAAAGACAACCTTCCTTAGATCTAAATTGAAAAGAATTAAATCAATAGAGACCGCAAAGATCCTTCTTTGAAATTGGACATGGACTCGAAGTCACTGCTCTTTGCCCAATGATCGTTGAATCAAAGTGAACCTGGAAAATCTGTGCTCTGAACAAGGAATAATTTTCACTCGGAGTATTTCATACGTTTCGAGCTTTATCTTTCCACAACTGCTATCGCGTCGTACCGAAACGGCAGAGATTTGTTATGAAATCATTTTTGTGACCGAACGTTACTGAACCGGAACGTTTTAAAATGGAGAGCCATTCGAAAATAGTTGGCAGCTTGTGTAAGTGGTAGCTGAATAAACCTTAACCTAACAGCATCGTGAAAGAACGATAAACCTTCAGATAGACCACGACTTCTACGTTTTCAGTTATCTTATAAAAGGCTTTATTAGAGCCAGCGAAGCACGATTCAGCGATAATGTTTTTGCATCTCTTCTCTTCGAAAATGTATCAGAAAACAGTTATTGGTATATGTTACGAGTTAATGCTCTTTCGCCTTTATTGCAACAAAAACAAAATACTCAATGCTTTAACGAAAAAATAGTTCATTTGATAACGAATGAAAGAAAATATATTAAATAAAAAGACTATCGCATGAAGAGAGCACATATTTAATGCTCTCCTCCACTCGATTGGTAATAATGTTGAGGTACTCTAAGCGTCTAAATATGCCTCGAAGACAATATCAGCAATGAACGCAGCTCCATAGTGCGATATTAAATTTCCTCGAATATTCAAGTGAAGAGGAGTGAATGACTATTTTAGTAATCTTTTGCTCGCTTCAAAAACGCCAACATAAGCAGAAGCTTAGAGGAGATAACAAAGAAGCTTTTCAATGTGCTATAAAATCTGGTGGGACTTCGAAGGAAGAGCAACACATCGAAAGAATGCTCGAGTCTCAATCCACGGTCATTCAACGTAAACTGTGGAAAAGCGTATCATGAGTGGAAGCACACCTCGCTTGTCGAGAGTGCGATAGCAGCATGTGCTTAATAGCCCATATAAGAGAAGTGCTGATTCACAGGCTAAGCAACGGCACCAACGCCTACGCAATGTGCAACTTTGTACTTTTCAAATTCCAAAATTGACTCCACTCAGTATTTCACCATCACTTTCTCATCGAACAAAAATGCTGTCAAATCCACTGATGTTCTATAGCACAATTGCATATGTATGTCTCATAAAAAGGACTAATACTTTCATCGCAGCGAGTGTACCCATTTCACTGTGAGCACATTTAAACTCAAAATAACGGCTTGATGATCACTCTCCAATTGGTCGCAGTTGAATGGCTGAATAATGTGAGAGCATTTTCGTGGACAATCAAGCAGTCAGCACTGCGAGGTGCAGTAATGTTGACCCACTGTTTTATATGGACGATTTGCACACATTCGTTAATTTGTACCTTGCTTTTATATAGAGCCTATGCGTTCAGCTACTGCGATTCCTTTCGCCAAGGACGACACATCGTCGTGAAGTATGAAGAATGATGATTTCGCGAAAGTAGAAGATTATTTATTGAAGTTGTTGTTAATTTTGTTTTCGGCACCAAAACACATTAAATTAACTTATAAAACATAGCAATAAAACACAACGATATTGAACACAACGGGACGTCTAAGTTATGAACACTTTGGTGGAGAATCGATTATGGCTACCAAATTCGTCATCTGGATCGCTGGTTCAAACCACCCGCAATCATGTCATGCAAAAATTTACTTAAGCATATAATAGAATACTGGGATCCCATTTGTGTCGAAAGGGCGTAAAGAAGTGCCGACACCACGGACGCATTTTGAGTAAAGTTACGGAACAATCAACTTTGCAGCGCCCGGTATGCCGGATTTGGATATGTGTTATGGAAATCCCTTTGCCTCGTAAAAAATTTCCAATATCAACTGGCATAATGGGTGACTCAGTCTCTCCAGCACGTTGTAGAAAAATTTCTGACCGCAGTTGTTACATTCCTCTACATGATTTTTCGCAGTTATTCCGTGTAAATGCGAGAAGACAGTTGCCGTTAGATTGAGGGGAGGGGGGGGGGGGGGGGGGGAACGTGTAAAATATTCATGAACCCTATGAATCTATGAACAATCTCGTCCTCAGCGTGAAACACAAGCCACCCTTCCTACACTGCAGCAATGACTCGGAAATATGAGGTCCCAAACTGATAGGTAGAATCTGAAGAGGTGAATAAATCGTCAGTTAATGAGATCAAGCAGTTATGATATTTACAGATAGGAATGAGGACAGATGACTAGAAAGAAGGCATCCTTTAAAGGATAGTGCAGGTGATTCACTGGTAGTGGGTTGCTGTGAGTCATACTGTCTTAGCAAATCAACGTGAGTCAATGTTTTTGTTGCCAATAAAGTGTTCAGCGTATGACATAATGCAAAACAACGCGTAGATGCCATTCTTAAGTTCATAATAACCAATGATGCGGGGATGATTTATCAAAGGAATTATGGACTGAATGTGTGGTTAACTCCAGCTTCCAACTGCCGACAAATTTTGTGCCCTTATAGGATGGGCAAATCACATAAACTTATTGGAAATGTGGTTCTTTTTCTCGCATTGCAGCATAAAGAAAGCTAAGATAAACGAGTCAAAGCTTCTAATCAACATTCTGCTCTTTGCATACCACTTATAATTAATGTTCTTTCCAATTAAATTTATTTATTCATTTGTCTATTCACTTAAACTTCGTTTATTTATTCCTTTATTTATTTATCCAGTTATCCTGAGAGTCTCATATGATAAGAACATATGCATAAATAAAGACGCATAAAAACCTAGTAGAGGAATAGAGAACACGCAAGTGCACAACCCGTAGCTAACACAAGATTTCACAGTGAAGTTCATAGCCGAAGCGCAAGATTAGCGAACGTACATAATCGGGAAACACAGAAGTCGAGCTATGCAATAGAGTGGTGCTCACCTTGATCTCCACGCTAGTGCAGGTCACGCTTCTGAAACTTATAGTACTTACCCTACGAGAGTTTCTGTTATTAAGGCACTGCAGGTGAATCTTGGTTGCTTCGCCTTCGATACCTTTGTCTTTATTTTTCCCTTTATTTCTCATGACATTTAACACAGGTTTACTCATATTTAAACTTTAAAAAACAAATCATGGCTAAAAGAAAGATGTTGAAGAAATCTGCTACCGGAAGCTTCGAGAAGGAATATTTACCAACCACGTCCAACATAACAAATGAAGATTAGAGATTCGACCACCATAGCGGAGAGGATGGAGCTATAAGAAGCATGCACTGATTATGTAGATTTGCTACATGTATAGTCGTGGATTTGTAGTTCAGTCGTCCGGCGGGTATTGAGCATTCGCTCACGATTCACGTGGCTATTCATCGAAGCGTTGATAAACCTTCAAGCGAACTTGACAAGGTGTTAAATGACATAGTGTTAAATGATAATGGGATATTCATCGAAAACGTTTAATGCAGCATTTTCTGTTACCATGTTGTTTTCAGCTTTTTCGATAGCACGAAGACATACTGCGGACGAAGCATCAACTTTAGAAACGACGATCGTCAGCAAGAAGTCATTTCGACTCGAGTCACCAGTTAAGTTATCTGCGAAAAGGCAGCAAATATAAAGTAGCAGCACTGAAATAAAAACCGAGATTTGAAGGAAATAAAGGATTTCATTCAATGATGAGAAATGTGCTAACGGTCAAGTTGCTTTGCTGACAACCATAAAATTCGCCCATAAGGACAGAGAATCGAATTTTCACCATACCAAATACCTAGGTCACCCATTTCTATTGCGTTCTACATCAGCCGGTTCTTACCACTATTCCTGCTATCATTCTCCATCGGCTATTTTTTGTCACTTTAATTAGATTTCTTTGTTATCATCTCATGCTCACAACTCGACGACAACATCAACGACGCCATTTTTTTAAGAGAATTCCTAGTGAAAAATCTCGCCCCCATGCAGAAATGCACGTCAGGCCATTTGCCGTTAAGCACAGGTCAAGGGAACAGAACCAATCAATACAACCAAAAAATCTCCAATTGCCCCGTCAGTGATTTCAAATCGCCCAATTCGCAAGCTGACCGCAGAGTTGCACTTTATTGCCTCCGAACAGATAGAGCTGCCAATTGCGACGACGTGTCGCTGAATTCGCCGCATTACTACATAAAGCTCACGACGGTGTGAGTTCGAGAACGAATAGCTGTCGCTATGAAATGTTGAACATTCGTTGCCACAACCCATCATGGGTACGCGAATCTTGTAATTAGTGCGACAACAGAAACATATGCTAATGCAGCACATCTTGAATGAAAGTTTGAGCGAGTGTAAAGTGAATATGTAAATACACGAACGGCACAATTGGAGCAGTCTACCGCTTTGACGCATCAGTTGCTAATATCCCAAAATTCAGGAATTAACACTGATTAAAAGTGAAATGATGGCTGGGAAGTTGCAATAGCGAGCCTTTTTATCAATTGGAGATTTCAAGTGGTGTCTTTGCAAGCATAATCCATTCAATTGTGCACTTCTTTCGCAACTTCCTTCTTGCAACAATACTCACACCGCGACAACACTTCACGGTGCTCGCTCATAGGGCGCGAACAAGAGCGTAAGCACTAGTAGTCTTCCCTCAAAACTGGTTGGCAAAGAAGCAGGCGCAGTCTGCTATATTAAGCATTCATCCAGTCTGCTCAATAATGAATGTATTATATTTGTTGATCCGTATCAGTAGAACTGATATATATAGCACGGAACAGAGTACAAGGTGACACTGCTTCTTTACAGACCTCACTGGCAGATCGTCACACTCGATTCTCATTGTAGCATCAAAGCACGCCGCCTTTAGCGACAGAATCATAGCTAAATAGTTTAGTTCTGGAGAAAAAAAAGGTTTGACGCTGTGAAGTATGAGTCCTTAACTTCATATTCCAACCCAACGCTCTCTTAGCCGGAAAATATCAAATAGGACTTTGCAAGATTCTTTGCAAATAATAAATCAAGCGCAATAATGCACTTAAATTTAATATTTGCTGAGGGTGTTAGAACATTGGCATGATATGAAAAGCATTTTAATGACTGCTGCACTGCCACAACTATGCATAAAGGATCTTTGCATATCTCATCATTCAGAAATTGACCCATTCCAGCTAAAAATTCTCTCTCCACCAGCAATATTGTTGTCAGCACTCCAACATGAAAACGGTCGATCGTAGGATGTTATTTCTCATTAGTTTCGCAGAGAGCGTTCGATGCAAGGAGGTTAGCAAACCATCGTTTGGCTTGTGTGACTGTCGCTGTTCCGATATTTTGCACCGCAAATTCGGTGTCTATAGGTGACAAGTTCATGTGAGTAACAATGAAGGTATAAAGTCTAACTCCACTAAAGAGATATCATTAAGAAGCACGTGTGCTCTTCAATATATGCTTAAGTGTGTCTGTTTGGTTGTTTATTTACTGTTTTATTCACTTAGTGGAATATCACTGAAGCAAATCTTCATAAAACGTCCTTCATCGTTGAAAATGGAAAATTTGCATGTAATATAAATAACCAGTCGGCTTCATTCACGAAGTCATCAACCTCAGCTGCTGATCTCGGTTGAAAAGTTCTCAACAATTTATCCCTAAAGATAACTTGTTGTAGCATCGTTGATTATTGATAACAGTTATAAGACTGCATCCTAGTGTCCCTCTCAGAGGTAACATTGGTAGCGAGCGCTGAGGACAAGAATGATGTCGAACGCCTTTGCGACAATTGCGCTCCCTTCTGTGTGGTCGAACAGAATGACAACAAAAACCGTTCAGTTTCTACATTTGGTTCGTATGAAACCAACTATTAAAAGTACTCCCAGGTCAAGGTCAGGTGTAGACTGCGAACATTTGAATTGTCGACATATCGCAAGAGAAGCAATCGTCACTTCTTATACCAAGCAGAGCACACCGATAAATTTTTGAACCGATGCACTAAAAGAGAAGTTCTTTAATGGTACTCCGAAGTGAGTGCCTAGCAAAGCAGCAGGTCAATCGATCGGACGTCTAACCAACAGCGTTGTTCATCAACTGTCTAATCGATCAATTTGTTTCTGCAATTTTCACATTCAAGTCATGAAATGCGGGACTATCCTTGCAGATGCATATATCCTAACTCATCAAAGAATATAGTTCAGAAACCTCGGATGAATTTTGTGAAATGTTTTTCTTATTATATCAGAAAAGGTATCTTCTTCTTTGGGGCATGCAGAAGGAAGTCTCTTATGTTTTCTGTGCAATCGGAGGGTTTCATGACACGATATTAATAGTAACATCGATAAAATTAATGATTCATAAGGGCTTCTTCTAGAATTCTTTTTCCTTTATATTGTTTGAAAAAATTCTAGACTGCTAACATTAATCAAAAAATAAATAGTGCATATTTGCTAAGGGTTTTTCTCTTCAAACGTTTAATCGCATTTAGTACTTTAGTCTGTATATCAGAAAATCCTCATTCATTTATCGATAAACATATCAACGTCACACGTGGCAAAAACTTAAGAACAATAAATATTTGCCTGCATCCTTACATCTTTCTTTTTTTAATTAAGATAACCGCTCTCTTCTTTTGGTGGATTTATATGAGCAAGAGGATTCGTCGAAACATGAGTGCATTTTACGGCATACTGTTTCACTTGTAGTCGAATTAAGCAAGCGGTTAATCCGATGAGCAAAAATATAAAAAGCGCATACCGTGCCACCTCATCCAACATTATTATTTGCGCTTTCCCACTTACAGCTCAGAGATACTGTTCTCTGAAATTGCTGACAAATTATCTTCGCAGAGTTCAGTGCATTTAGTTGCACTATGTCGTAATTGGACTATATGATTGGGTTTGATTTCCACAATTGATGTTTCATTGAACAGACTCATTGAATAGCACTCAAGACGACATGTGTGTAGACTTTTGTGAAGTGAACCTATGAATCCCATAGAACCCGCCATCCTTCCTCTATTCGCAGCCTTCGTTCTCTTTGGCGGTTTTTTTCCATTAGTGGGGAGGGGATAATCTTATTTCCATACATTTTACTCAAAAATTCTTCACGGTGACCTGTTTGTGTGCCGATTTCTGTAATTAGCTTTCATTAAATTAAGCGATATTCGCTTCGCTAATTTAATTGTTATGACCGAAAAAGATTACGTACATTCAAATTCCATTTCATTAGCAGTACTAGTTAATAGTTAGTATTACTAGTTAATAGTTAAGTATCAGTTAATACATAAGAAGTATTCTCAGAAAATTACATTTATGTCAGACTCACATCCTAAGAATTATCGCAATAAAGAATTACATTAAAATCCCGCATCAAACGCTCTTACACAATCACTACTTAAGTTACCGTTGGCAATATGCGGGCAGCTTTTATAGCGATACCAACAAAAAGCCTTTTTACGAAGCCAGACAAGGGCATTTACATATGTCTATCGGTCTATGCGACTATCACTCAACTTATCTGCAAATAAAAATCCCCAATGAAATTTCGCTTGCGTAGCCACTTTGTAATCCGTAGTTATTGATAAATAGCGATTTTATGCACTTTACAAGTCAAATTTGTTTTATAAACTATCAACAAATGAATTTTTTCATGGATTGAGCAAGTGACTTTGCTGGAAAGCAAGCTCCTAGATGCGTCGCTCCTTCTTTCGCATGCTAACAAACCAACTTCCCCAAAATTCGGATCTCCGTTCCTTTGGCGTATATGAGTGGTCGAAAACAAAAGACGCCTTAAGTTCCAATCTTCTTTTAGAGTACTGCTACTCGTTTTAATAATTAAAGGTAATTATAAGGACAACGTTTTCATGTTTACATGTGAGAGAGCAAAGGTGAAAGAGAAGCTCACAGCAAAATGTGATGTGTTCCTAGATGAGTACTCTCGGAGATGAGTTCGCTCGTATGGGCTCAGCAGACGTGTTGAATTTTGCGATGATCGGATTCGGAGTGGGATGCTGTATCAGCATGTTTACCATCGTATTCATTTGCCAGCTGGTTGGTGCATTCGCTTGTGATCACTCATTTGCATTAGTTCAGCAAACCGGGACCGTGGTGAATTTGCCAACCTTTGCTGGATATAGGTAGAGTGCAGGGGCGATGTCGATACCACTACTAAAACACTTCGATCATGCTCTCATTTTTTCACCTTTCTAAGAAAGTCCCAATCTATCACGCATTCAAATGTGCTGAGTGTGACTATAATTATAAACGTTGATGTTATCATCGTTTGTGTTATCACGGTGGCATAGCTGATCTCATTAAGAGCTGCTCATTATCGATGCTGAGGTTTCATCTCGGTACTTTAATTTCATCTCATCTCGATTTCAGAATCATATCACAGTACGTTAATCTCTGAGTGCAACTGATGACCCGTTATAAATAAAACGTGCAAGTTTTCCATTCAGTAAGCATCTATGATTAGCCGCTTCATGAAGTTATGTCTACTTATTCAGGTACGTGGTCCTGATTATGCGTGCCCTCACCTCGACTATTTTTCGACACCGTTACACTCAGATTCGAAGACCCCAACACCATCATCAGCAATCAGTTCCTCGGGTGGCTTGAAACAATCGATTCCGCTTACTCCGAAGAAAAAATCAGACGGGCAGATGACGTCATCTGTCGATAAACAACATGAGGTTAATCAGTCTATGGACGGTTTACTTATTAATCACGACTTTCATATAGCTTTCATGTCATACAACGTTCACATCTTTAATGTACAGACAGGTAGTCGAAAGATTCCAGATCGATGAGTTTTGTCTCATCGGATCATTCTGTTGCTGGTTGAATGCAAAATTGGGCGAGTTAGACTGCTCGACATTGCAATCTTCACCGCAGTAGCCGAAGTTCAACCAGCCGGATCTTACAAGAATGCGTTCAGCCATGGTCTTGTCATGTCCAGTAGTGAAGATATCATATCGGGACGGTGTTTCATATTATAATCTTATCGTTTTTTGCAGGGTTCATCAAAAACACATGGAAGCGTCGGAAATGAACCATGATATGCTGGAAATGCCTTTGCACTATGCAATATGATTCTACAAATATTCAGTGCAAGTGGGAGGGAAGGAGGCAAAAGAGACATTGAGAATTCCAGTTCACGGTTGTTGTTCCCGCCCCTCTAAGTGAATTCTCAAGTACAATATGTGACTTTAAGAACTTAATTTTTATAATACATCAAATAATTCACTGATTACGGCCCATAGGTTGA
Source organism: Parascaris univalens (assembly GCA_037576465.1). Classification (NCBI taxonomy): domain Eukaryota; kingdom Metazoa; phylum Nematoda; class Chromadorea; order Rhabditida; family Ascarididae; genus Parascaris; species Parascaris univalens. The sequence continues at coordinate 39,260,120 of CM075173.1, read as the reverse complement.
AATGCACCAATCATAATGAGTGTGTTAGATCCATATTTTCACAACAGAAGTGTCGGAAATCCATAGGAAAGTAAAATATGAGAGATTCCGCACTTCACTCTCACGTCACCGTTTCATGACCGTCGTGCCTTCGCAATCGAAAATCGATTGTTTCGTTTATTTTTATTGTTGCAGTGATCTTGAAGATTAGTTGAATTGTATCATCCTAACTTTCAACTATATTGCCCATGCTTATCGTTTCATTAAGTTCCTCGAATACTTCATCTTTAAACTTCAATAACCTCAGCAATTAATGTCGTGAAGTCGACTCTCGCAATAAAAGTCGTAGAAGAAATTCTCTGCGTTCGTTTTCTTATGAATTAATGTTTGCTGAAGTTTTTTCAGCTGCTGGATTCTCACGGAAATTTTAGATTGCTTACGGAGGGTGGCGTTCGGTGCTTGATACCAATAATTGAACTTTTAATGCTCGACGTCTAAGATGTGTATAAAATTATGTGATCGCCAACTTAAATTCCAGTGAAGTTCATAGGTGAATTTCCACAGAACTTCACATAAATGGCGCACATTCATTTAGCCACCTTAGTAGCTAAAATTTCGATTGCAAGTGTCGTTGATATGACAAACTAAACTGAACCGTATAATCAATAATTAGGCATATAAATAAGAGTAATCGAAATAAACGAATGTTTCCCTTTGTTTGCTCCACTTCTCGTCAGCTATATTGCTCAGAGCCGTGTCGGTGATAGTGCTGTCCATTCGAGTAGTAGGATCGATGAACATTTTGCGGGCTCATTGCCGATGTTCGTCGATTAGAAATGAGGAGGGATTATCGATCCGTAACCAGCTTGTAAAAGCTTTTTCAGATCAGTTCACAATTCCGATTATGATCGACCTCTTTCGATCATTCACTTTCAATATATCTCGAAAATGCGCTTTTCTCCAAAATATTAAATTTTTTCAAGAAATATTATGGGAAACTTCTTGGGAAAACGTTCATTATGAGAATTTACAATAGCTTTTTTAGGGAAATTCGCGAAAATGGACGTTTCTGTAGTGAACTCAATGAAATAGTGAACTACTTGGTGGGAAGCCGTGGAACTCGTAGAACAGCAATGCCTTTTTTTTCTGTTTTTTCATGGCAATCGAATGAACCATCCAATTATGCCGTCAAGTTCAATGCACACCCTCGAGGCGAGTTTTTAGTTTGGTGATCACCAACCAAAAGTGCCACTAACTACGAGCTAACCGCTTTAGCACGTTTGCTCTCTTTAAAATTGACGAAAAACCCTCAAAATGCGACAGATATCTCAAAAGACTTTTTGGGAGTGGTGTCCACCATTTCTCGACTGACACTTTTGTTTTTGACGCATTTGCCAGCAACTAATTCGGGTCCGCAGCACTACGCGGTCCACATTAAGAACATCGTAAGGTTTAAACTCCGAAGTGAATGTATTTAGCTGCAGAGTCTTGATTATGTTTCCACTTGCTCGATGCGTTGCGCTCCCAACAGACAGCGGCGACCTGAAACCTGAAATCCTTACTTCGATGCGTTTGTTCCAACCAGACAATTTGCCTTACTTTCTTCGAATAAACTTTGTTCTGACCAGTGATATTCAACAATATTGCCAGGAAAGGACGGCTGCTTTCTTCGAATAAACTTTGTTCTGACCGGTGATATTCAACAAGACTGCCAGGAGAAGGCGATGAACGTACATTAATGCAAGGTTTTTTTGAGAAATAAGCTTGCTCTGAACGAAAGTATGTGATAATCGACGTGCAGTGATTCTCCAACCAACATGGTTATCCACTGGCGAATAGTGACTAATGCTGTCACATCAATGCATGATGCGGCCGAACATTAATTGAGTGACGATTCGCATCGATGATCAATGGCTTTCCGAGATCGATCGCATTCAACGATGAAGCATCTCAATGCAGACTACTCGGCAATGTGTCAACTTCCGTCGCATCGATTTAATGTCGCTCACTCGAAGCGTTTTCCGGGAGACAACGAAGCGAGTCCGACCAACGAGCATCACCCTCTACAAATTACTACTCAACGAACAACTTATGGCAATGCTTATTGATAGTGAATGAAACGATAGAATTCCACTCATTTTTGTATAGACTGCCGCTCATTAGAAGGAGAGAAATATTTTGTGCTCTTACTGTCGGGAGGCGTTCACACCACGAAAGTTTCTTCATTCAAATTTAAAAAAGCCATAAAAAGGAAATGACGCAGAATTTGAATAGAATGCCCCCGCTTGACGCCGCTAATTTGCTCTTTCCGCATTCTCGTTGTGCAATTGTGGTTGTGCCTTATTTTTGTTGGTGGGCGTATGTCAGTGTTTATGTATGTATATTTGTCTACCGGGCAGGTTTTAATTGAGCTCTCTCGAGGTTAGAGTTGCGGAAGTTGATCGAAGTGATGCGGGGTCAAGTCGGTTGGGTGGCTCTTCGTTGATCTTTTATGTCTTTAAACCGTTACTTTGAAGGGATTTAGAGGATTCTATAAACAATAGAAGGTAGCTTGTTTGTTGGGTGTGCATTTCATACATATTGCATCATAGAACAGTGCATTATTTAACTTGTTTCCATATCGGCCCCTGATACTTCGTTTGTAGCGAAAGTGGACCTTATGCTTAGGAAGTAATCAGATTCGCTAAGAAGCTCTTAGTGATCTTATCAAAGTGTGATATCATATTCTCATTGATGAGAGAGGATGATGCTTCTAAAGTGGTTTACGTGTTATGCGGCACGTAAACAGCCGAGACACGAACGATGCTTTTTCATTTTATCGGCTTTTCATTTTCCTTGTATGCTACTATACCATCGTGTTTGCCCAAGTAGGGTCTACAAGGCATCAGCAAATACAACGATTTTGGTCTCTTTCTTGTCATTAATTCACTTCGCTGTTTTCCTGCCAGAAGTAGTGTTGTTTTCTCGACGTCATAAAGCAAAAAATTCAGTGTTGCGGTCAACGCGAATGGTCTTGAAAAGAAGCAGGTCGCGAATGTTGGCCGATTCGAAGAATGATGGGGTCCCGCAAGGTTCGAAGAAGGCAAAGGGTGCAAATAGCGGTGACAGTGCCAATCCCACTGTTGCACCTCGGTTAGTGTTCTGCAGCATTTTCGTGATCGGTGAATGGAAGAAAAGGCATAGGAGAATTGTGCAAGTATCGTTTTCTTCTATCGAGAAAAGACATTCTTTCAACGTTCTGGATGACGGCAGTGGATGTTGCACACTCCGTTGGTCAGATTATATGTTCCGTTGTCAATGCGAGAGCTTTGTAATGACCCGCTGTAAGCTTAGTTTCACATTTCATGTAGAATTCGCTTCTGATAACAGTAATTGTGTTTTTGCGCCCTGCTGATTTTATAGTAGTAAAGAGCTCAGGAGCCTTCTATTTCTAGAAAGTATTTTTGAATGGTCGGCTTATTTAGTAATATGTTCTCGATATCCAGGAATGGTTTGGATCATTTTGCACTGTGACAACAGTGTATTGCCACAAGAGCAATGTACCATTTGCATTATGAACTCGATTCCTGAGGCCGGGATCCATAATTCTTCAGGAACGCCGTTTTCGGATTGAATCAGCTGCGGGATATGTTCCCACCTTTTTGTCTTGTGTGCTGGTTAACATCCTATCGAATGCTTCGTTCTTTAATGCAAGAAGCCCTTTATGAAATTCGGATCCGTTGAAATTTTTGAGGGGTGAGAAGATATTTGTTTGGGATTCATCAGTTAATAATTTCGCATCGTAGACGAATAACTCACAGCTAAAACTTCACAAAATCTATTGAAATCAGTATCAGAAATCAGCGTATTAGTAAACGTTTCGTCGGCCTTTATTTCTTGGTAGACATGTTGATACATGCATTCACCGATCTTCTTTTCGTCGGCAAAAACAATAGTATTCAATGTTATCGACACCGAGCAGGGAACAGTATTACTTAGCAAACAGTAGCATTCCTCTGTGGTGGTGCCGAAGGTAGGCGTTTATCAAGAAACACTGGGTAGCATGTGACTAGCACGAGCTGTCGATGTAATTGCCAGCCACAGTTCTTTTGTTCGCTCGGATCATCCCTAAGCCATCATTGCTGTCGCTTGAGAGCTTCATTTCTTGAAAGTTTTGACCATTATCGTATATACGTTCTAATGGTTGTAAATGATTAGAAGGACATCTTTTCCTTGTTTTCGCAGAAATATTGTTATTAAGGCGTACTTTTACGCTGAAGGATTTCGATATTGGAAGACCGTTGGGCAAAGGCAAATTCGGCAGCGTATATCTGGCTCGAGTCAAAGGGGTCAACTTCATTGTTGCACTTAAGGTAGCTCTATCATTGATACCGAGGTCATCTATTTGCGATAGCAGTTCGTGGAAGGCTGAAAGTGGTGTCGGAGTGGATTTGCAGCACTCGATGAAAAATGCCCGCATTTGGAATTAACGACAAAGAACAAATTGTCTAGTTCGCATCATCAACCTCGTCTTGTAAAAAGAGGAGCATAACTTCAGTTATGCTCCTAATAACTTCAGTTATTAAGAAATCATTGCCATAAATTAATGGTTGTGATTAAGCATCGCATAACTTACAATGATTGTGGCATATGGTTCTGTGCTGGTGCTGATGAGAATGGCTTTCGCATTGTCCAAGTATTGTAGGTGTGCTGTCAGTGGTACTCTTTTGGCTAGTGTTTGAGGGAGTCGCAGTGATAGTTGTAGGGGTAGTGTTAGTGGTGGTATTGGTGTGCTACTGCTGGCTACGCCGGTGGTGATAGTATTATTAGTAGTGCTGGTGTTGATGATTGTGGCAGTGCTTGTGACAGAGGTAATGGCAGTGCTATTCGTGAGGGTACTGCTGGAGCTAGTGCTCGAGCTAGTCGTAATGGTAGTTGCAGGGGTAGTGGTAGTGACGATACTGGTATGCTGGTGCTAGCTACGGAGTTTTTGACGAGGTTTTACTCAAATTGCGATGATGTGTCAGTGAAGCGCACTCATTATGCAACTCGACTCTTTCCTATGTTTTTTATCGAAATCGGAAACATCTTAATCATTTAATAGGAATTCTACGTATTACTCGCTGTGGGTGTTAGATCCGCCGTGGAAAAACTAAGGAAAAGTCTGGGCTTGAAAAAATTTGCTTTTGCGTTGAGAAACCATATCAAATAATTATTGCATGATTCCTCATCGAACTTGGCTTCAGTCATACTTGATTTGCTTTAATTAAACTTACTGCTGCCTCAATTCCTCTGCCATTAATATCGTTATTTTATTGTGGCGGTGATGTTAATATAAAATTTACTATATAAATGCCGGTGTTTTGGGGGATTTTATGTTGTTATGAAAAGGTTCAGTAGAGGATTTTTACACTCGGGCAATGCTGCTCTAATTCGAACGTACCTTTTAGAGTAGAAGATTTTCATGATAGTATTCATTTTCAATTGCGTTTGCCGTGAACGTTGATCTTTTGCCGGAAGAGCGACTTAGTTCTCACTCTCAGTGCTCATGGTGAATTCTTTCCTTTTCAGATCCTCTTCAAGTCGCAGTTGGAGAAAGCCAATGTGGAGCATCAACTAAGACGCGAAATCGAGATACAAGGACACCTGAGGCGACTAATTTATTTGTTTTTTATCACATTTTCTCTGATCTGAATAGTCAGGAGATAACAATGAGTTTGGGGGGGGGGAGGGGTTGTTTATAACCGTTTGGGTAAGGAGGTTGACGCATAATCTTCATACGTTTGTTTAAATGGTCAGAGTTTCAATTTCAGTGAAGTGGAAGCTATGGAATTCTGCAGATGTAGTTGTCCGTGATGAGACTATACATGCAGTAGTTCGCTTCGACGTCTTGATCAAGACGAGCCACCAAATTCTGATGAGAAATTAGGCACTTATATCCAAAAACTACAAGTATTTCGCAAGCTATTTGTAGAAATTTCTATGAACTTCACCTCACGCATCTTGTTCACTTCAGCTTATTGAACCGGCAAATTGTATTAACCGCCATCATCAAATCGCCACTGCGCTAAATAACTGTGAAGTATTGCTGATTTTTATTGTTTTTTCAAAGAAATGTATCAGTGTTCAGACATCCGCATATTCTTCGTCTATACAATTATTTCGATGACGAAAAGCGCATATACTTGATTCTCGAATATGCGGAACGAGGTGAGCTGTATAAGGAGTTGCAAAAATACCAACGATTCGAGGAGGAACGGGCTGCGAAGGTATTGCTTCGTTTCACGTCTTGTTCCTTTTCAAATGAAGTATCTCCACGTGAGGTCGCTTTTAACTTATATTTGAAGGGAGAGACTGAAGGGAGTGGAACATTCTGCGCTGATCGATTGATCCACATCCTAATTAGCGTCGATTTTGAGCTTTTGATATTTATTGACTGCCGCTTTTCATCGATTTTCTAAAATGGTTTCTGATCTTTGACAAATTATTTCACGGCCTTATCACCATTAAAATTGGTGATGACCATTTCTGCGTAGTACTCTTCATTATTGATGTGTGAAGTGATTGTCTCTTTGGAGTGTTTAGTAGTCGAGAAGATCCCAACAATTTCCCATTTTAATAGCTCATTGAGCGAAGTCATCTCGCCTCAGCGTTTCGAAAAAATGCAGGGAAACTATTACTCTTTTTAATCTACATATATTTCGGTTATTATGCGAACTGTGGATTCTTTTGCTTATTTTAATTCTGAGCATTCAAGAGCAGTGCAGCAGTACGTTTCCTTCGGCGGAATGAGGATTGATACTTTGAGGTACGCGGTTTATGTGTGTGTGCAGTAGTCTTCAAGAGATGTGTGAATATGTCATTGTTCGCTGGCTGGATTGGTTTTGTATTTGCGGTGTGAGGATTTATCTGAAAGTAAGGAAATATCTTTTATTTTTCACTTCATCTTCGAAAGTGGTCTGGTTACTTGTTTCGTATTTTGCCACTGCCAAATGAAGTACAAGTTAAAAGTTTTCAGTTGATGTTCCAAATGGCAGATGCGCTTCAATATTGTCACGAGAAGAAGGTGATCCACCGAGATATCAAGCCTGAGAATCTGCTTCTGGGCCTTCAAGGGGAGCTGAAAATTGCTGATTTTGGATGGTCAGTGCACGCTCCATCTTCGAGGTAAACTTATTATTGTATAATTTTCCTACCGCTTTTGTGAGTCATTGTCAAGAAATTCTCATATAACGCTTCGCTATCGTCGTACCGCTCACATGCTCTCCTCACATTTCGGCAATTACAGCATTCATCTCTATGATTCGCATATGCCTTTGATTGGTTTTTTTTAATTGTCTCCTATGTTCTGGTAAATCGTAACAATGGCAGTTAATCAGAAGAGAATATTTATGGTATATCGTGAAGAGGGACACAACTTTGTGAATTATTCCCATCATATTTTGTGGTAATAACACTATAACTTCTGCCTGGTAAGTAGAAATAGTTCACATGACGGTACTCCTCGGCTTTTCATCTCCCTCCTCCTCCTTCTACTTCTTAAATATTTTGCAGCGCGGTGCTTGATTGATCATGTTATGCAATATGTAGTCTTAAATATTGTGATATGCATAAAATCTTCGATGTACCTGCGATGGATGATTCAGATCGGTCTCATTTTAGCAACAAAGATCACACCTACTGGAGCATAATTCATTTGTCCTTCGAGCGAGCATAGTTTAGGTAAGTGTTTGTTGAGAACAAATCCGGAAGCGTATTTTATACTCAGCCATTAGCATATTGCTCTTTTTCATGCTCTCCTTCCACCTCAGGAAAGGTATAGCTGATGCAACTTTGTGAGCTGTTTTGAATATTGGTTGATGGAATTTGATTTCAGTGCAAGATTTCGCTCCCTGAAGAAGGTATAGACGTTATGATAGATTTGACCAATTACCCAACCCTTCCTTTACTTATCTGTTAACTAAAAATATCTTTTGCAGAAGAGCGACTATGTGTGGAACTTTGGATTACTTACCTCCCGAAATGATTCAGGGGCAGGATCATGACGAAAAGGTATTTAATTTTATATTTTTTGGGAGAGCTGGAAATGAGGATCTCACCTACGACTTTGATTTGTATCGCCTTGTTGAGGAAGGGAGAGGAGAGGAAACTTTTGAACTTTTGCGACTCTCTGTGGGAGTACACTTATGATCCGTAGGCTTTTTCTGAGCAGCTACGACAGTTCTCGAACGAAGAACAGTAATTTTCCCGCAGCCGAAGCATAACTGTAACGTTGGAGAAGAGTTTTGATCGAAGAGTCTCTCGGCACTCACTTGATGTGCCGTTCTGCTGCCAAAACTAGCCTAGATTTTGGTACACTTGAATTGCCTCATGCCCGACTGCCAAAAGCGCCCATTCGTCGGCTTTTGTGCTCTCGAAAGCATCTCAGCATATTCTTTGGTATCTTCTACCCTGTAATATGTCGGTGTGGAAGCGACGAAAGCAAAGCTCAGCAACTTCTTCCGGGTGGGTGTTTGAATCGTATCAAGTGATATTTTAAAGTGTCACTCACCCGAATTTTTTCCGCTCACTCACGTCACTTGCCTCATTTTGCAAGTCATTTTTGTACTCTGGCACGTTGGCATTTTTTTGAAGTTTCCAGCGGTTTTGGGATTCGTTCAGTTGTTGTGTGCCCGGGAAAGTGTGGGATATAAATTTTGATGGCCAATATTTTGAGCTGTATACGAAGTAGTCAGGACTTTGTAAGTCTACGTTCTGGGCAGAAAATCACTCATAGTGGATTACATGCATTGCTTTTGCAACTTTACTTTCGATGCTTCCGAAGTTGAAGTCACTTGGTAGATAGTGAGACACATAACGCAGCCTATTTATCCTCGCAAATGGAAGTTTGTAAGAACCACAAAAACTTCGTATACAGATGCTTTGATTTTTTTCTTTTACAGGTTGACCTGTGGTCGTTGGGAGTGCTCTGCTATGAATTCCTGGTGGGACGGCCACCATTCGAAAGCAAGACGAGCTCGGAAACCTACAAGCTCATATTGAAAGTCCGATATGATTTCCCACCGCATATCTCACTGGATGCACGTGACCTCATTTCAAAGGTGAATTCTTTCGTTATTGACTTCATTTCAAAAAGCGCAATTCATTGCAGCATAAAAGATTGTTATCTAGTAGCCTTGACTCACGCACACTTCTCTTTCTTTCTAGGACTTCGTCAGTGGTAACCATGACATCAGGTGCCTGAAGTGTGTCTGCATTCAAACTGTTTCTTGCTTTCATCTTGTCTGTAGCGAGGAAAGTTCTGGTCAACGGGCTGATTCTAGTGTAGAGTTGACTGATCGCCGCAGCGGTCCGCTCATATTTGTTAAACATACACTCCGTTGGTTTGTCACTGGGTGTGGAATATTGAATATGCTGCAAATTATGCAGCATTATTTCCAGATTTTGGATATTTCGGATTCTTTTGATCTGTCTATGATCTTTTTAAAGGTGTAATAATGTATCAAGGATCAATTTTAATTAGGAATGAGAGTGACGAATTCCGCATTATGTACCCAACTTGTCGATGTATACGAAAGATAGACTCATTTCAGTTATTACGACGACGGCCGGAAGAACGACTCTCATTAAAAGGTGTGATGCAGCATCCATGGATACGCAAATATGTCGACAAGAAGAAACCGTAATAATTTGTTGTTATCTCAGTCATTCTAGTTTTTCTGGAATTCTACTTACATTCCCGGCTATTCGTTCTTCTGCTCTTAAAGAGGATAAAGACCTTCATTGTATGTGTGGGAATTGAATAAGATTTCACCGTAATTCAGATGACTTTTTCAAATGAGGATAGTGAGTTGCAATAGCGTTGCAATGAAATCATCCCCCAGAGTATTCGTAGGAGCTGTGTGAGAAGCTTATTGGACTGTTAAGTGCAGAAGTGCTTACACTGTTGGATATCGGTTTCTTATCTGTTGTAATTGCATTCTAATGAATATGTTGGTAGCTGACGAAAGATATGCTGCTTTCGGTAGTCGAATCAGAGGGTTCATTTTTTGGTTTTGTGAGATGTTGATGGGGTCAGATCCCTGAAAGTGTTGTGTTGGCTGAGGGGAGAGAGTGATGTTCAGTTGAGGAAGAATCTCATCGATATAATTGGTGTGTCAGTAAATTTTCACGAAAACACCACATTATAATTCACAGATATCTAACGATAAGGTTTATTTGACAACGGCTATATCGTCATAGTTGCGTTCCCACTCTGCCTTAATTGCCTTTACAACAAGGTAACATGTTGTTGACTAGCTGATGCCAGTATATCGATGATTGCAATTGTATACGCGTGTTATGCGTTGCATTGATGCTTGGAAGCAGTTCTCAGAATGAATGTACGCGGTGTCCCCATGTGTATGCATGCGTCCTCCTCTACTCCACTGAGAATACATTCGACAGTTGAAGAATGATAAACAAACGCCATACAGCCGTACCCAATCTACCGATGTTGTGGGATGGTGTGTAGTCGGCTCTGCGAGGTTCGCTAGTGTGTCTGTGAACTGAGCAGATGTCTGCTCCACTTCCTGTAACGCATAAAGTTCTCAAATTAACCTCAGAGTACATCATTCGTTTGGTGAAATATTAAGAAGGAATAAAAATCACAGCATGGCTTCATAATCATCCGAGAAGACACCTCGCTAGTTGATAGATCGTTCTCAAATGAAGTGGTTTGCGACCGTTGAAGATGACTAGCTAGTTTGGCGATAGTATTTTGCGATGATCGTGTGGATGTCGAATAGAATTCTTATTTTGGTAGTTGTTATCGAAAGTGGTGTTCTACTCTTGTATTTCGTAGTGAACGGTGGATAGCGGTGTGACTTCGCATTGCATTTGTGTAATATTTGGCCGTCGTCGATTCTAACAGAGGGAGATCATCCTTTGTTCGTTTTCTTGTTTATGGTGTCGTTGTGTGCAACTCGTCCGGATCATTTCATTTCGATATGACTCTCGAATGCAAGTATCGGTCTGTATGCACTTATGCTCGCATTTGACGATGTTTGTACTTTTTGAATGATAGCTGCTTGCCGGCAATTCGCGGAATATATATACATTTTGACTCGCATCATTTTATGATAGTGAATGCTCGCGTTTGCATTTTTTTTTTTGATTTGTCATGTATAAAAACAATTGCGTCGATAGGAATGACTGTTACATCGCCTCACGACCGGATCGGCCGGAAATAATGACAGTGAAACGTCAGTTTGGTCCTAATCGAGACTTGAGGCGAGCTTTGTAGGAATCCAACGACGTCTTGCATCAAACGCTCACATTGGGTTTCTAAATACGATAGCCGAATGTAAGCTCGCCGGCAAGGTTGTACGCTGATGATTTGTATATTTGGATGTATATAGAGATACGACCTATTCATCAATTGAAGTGCACAGCTTTCTTATGCTACTGTTGCCTAAATGTGTTTGAAAAAGTCCACAAAAGAGAGTTCGCGGGATCGCAATAGATTAACCGAAAATTTCCATCATTTGAGAAGTATGCACACTTTCACTGTGTTTTTCCATAAGTCGAGGATCTTGGTAGAGGACGCGAATGAGTGTAAGCGCCTACCTTGTTAGGATTTAGTCCTCTCTTTCATAGCGATTCTTTAACACCGATTCCATTTCCTCTCTTACTTCCCTTATATAACATATCAAATTAATTAGGTCAAATTAGGCTTTAAGGTTAATTAACGTCGCTCGACGAATCGAACAAAATCCGAGGAAGAGTCATAATCGCCACATGCGGGTTATTTGATGGGGTGTCCTTAATGAGGATGTCATTTTTCGAACAACACTATGGAATGTTTCAAGAGCATGACAAAAAGCTGTTTTTTAACCTTGCCACTCAGCTCTTTTAGAGGGGATAATTGAGAAAGGGGTCCTTATTCATAGTGAAAAGAAAAAAACCGGAATATAGGGGCAAAGGTTGATAGCGAAACTCGAAGGTTTAGAAAAATGTTTCGAAGAAGTTCGGCACAAATTTCTCGATAATATAATGGGGCAAAGGGAGAGGGCATTGGTTTGGATTCGGCTCAGCGCCAGAAGTCGTTTGCCAGACCAGGACTGCGAGTGAGGACAGTTTCCGTTACGACGGATGGGACGCAATCCGCGCTCCGGAAAAGGAAAGAAGGAAAGTGATTCATATCTAATTACGATCGGAGCAATTTCACCATGCAGAACCTCTGTGGAACATATGGGATTTTCGTTGTTTGCAGACGATTTCACATTTGCAATTGATCTAGCCGCAGCATGGATAAGGCAATGTGGCAACTGGATTAACTGCTTTTATGAAAATATTTCTATGGCATTAGACGAAGGTGTTTGTGTATTTTAATGCGGAGCAAAGGTACGGTGCTCGGGTAGCGCTGCTGCCCTCTTCATCCATTGACCGCTCCAAATCTCACAAATGGAAGTTTGTTTTGCTATTAGGGCAACAATAAACCATCGAGCACTACTCTCTCATCCCTCCTGCTTTCTGTCGTCTCAGTTTTGCTGATATTTGCCTCAAAAAAGACGCATGAAAATCGTCCATTCGAAGAGATTAGGTTATTAGATCATCTTATCGAAGACTATTTAGAAGCTGTCTTTCCAGCCCTCCGAAAGAAGCTATTCTCTACAGTTGCGCTGATTAATTCAGTCATCTATTGCTTTCGTCTTCTCAGTTAGTGCCCACTTCGGCTGGGATATTCATGACTCTATCCCACATCGCCTCACGAGGCAGATAGAATGACAGCGAGGGGAAGCAGACTGAAAAACAATGCAAATTATTGGATAGCCTTGTGGAGGTTCAGTGGAATGGGTCTATTGAAATATGACTCTGCTGTCAGGTTTAAAAGACATTATCGAAACGCAAAGTGATAGGTTATGGGAAAATCGATGGGAACGCAGAGTACACGACTATTGCCGTGTGGAGTTGTTGAACGGCATGGATCGAACGTTTGAATCGTCGCTTTTCATTTAAATGATTTAATTGGAGCTAAGAGACTTTTACTTGAATATAATAAAGGCCACTTCATTGACCTCCTCGTTGCGCTCCCTTCGAGGAATTCATATTTCGCTCAATCAGTTTGATCCAATCACATCTGCAAAGTCTGTATTGCTCGCGATATATGTGGAAGAACTGCTACTTGGGGAATGGTTCGCAGATGTGACAATTACTTCATCCATTTTGTCTCCACTCATGAACGATTCAATGAGTGGTTACACATCTGAAAGTCGTAGAGAAATATGACTGGTGATGTGTACAATAGGCGAAGAATTTAATTGATGTTATTAGGCGAAGAGTTTAATTGATGTTATGATTATTAGTACGATGTAACCGTCAAATCACGCACTCCATCCGTCCATTTTTGGAAGGAACGTTCTCATATCGATCATTTAAGTTAGTTGCATATCCTCAGGTAAGTAATCAATGAGGAGGAAGAGAATGAAGAGCCGATTGTTTAATTCACGAATTCCTGACTTTACTAGCGATTTAGGAGCAACGACGTTGAAAACGTGGCGTGACATACTTGACTGTTTTCAGTACTTCTTCGTACTTTGCCCATCACTTACGTTTCCAAGTAATGCGCCGCAGACTCCCCAGTTCGCCACAAGGTCTCCTTTTGAGTGTCATCCTAGTCTCTTTTCTCCGCAGTTTTTCTTAGAGATCTTTTCCCATGACCTGCTTCCTGCCTAACAAGGTCATTCCTCATAGAAGAGAGTTCCTCGACTTTTCCCTTCTTGACGTTTTTGCAAGGGTCTTCATTTCTAATAATCGCGTTCGATAGGAATCTCTTCGATCAGAGTTGCTTGCTTCATTTTGATATTCGTTTTCGGGATGCAACAGTATGCGTACAGCATTCGAGTGTTCAACTGCTGCGGTGTTCCGCATCATCTCGCAACTATGATCTTCTCGATTTCACTCCCCATCAGAGAATCGCCACTCGCACTGAATTGGGCAAGTGTGCAGGTGTTTGAGCGTCGAGGTATTGTTATTATACCTTTTCATTGAACTTATGAAGATTTGTTGTCGTCTTAACTTGTTGTGACTATATCAAAGATGATCGGTCACTTCGGTCACACAATTTTCTTGACCATCTCAGCGGGAATACATCACTGCGATGGGTAAAGTGTAGTCTTCTTGCCCAGAGGTTATTAGCGTTTCTCTTCGAGTCAGTCCAGTGTTCTCCTGCGCCCGTTACTGTTTCGCTCTGCATTTTCTTCATTCCTCTTGGCTTACCTCAATCCACTCACCAGGTAGAATTTACCTTTATCTCTCATTTTATGCGATCGTTTTGTGTCGTTCGATAGTGTAGAATGTTTTATAAGAATTTTTTTTCCTTAAACCACCAATAATCGAAGTCGTTATCGTTGAAAGCGTGCAAGAAGTTCCGCCGGAACCGGATTTGAGCTCCAAATCAGTGACGAATTAAAGCACTAAGTGATTTTCATGCACTTCCATTCACCTTCCAAAGTATTTCTCGTATTGCCGAATATTCGTCTCCTCATTTTCGGCCATTTTCACGAACTTAATCCTTCCTGGCGAAATTCCACCGAATATGCAATCGCTCGTTTGTCGCATAGGACGGCAATTCTCTTCGTACATTTCGTTGCAGTTTCTAAGCAATCGTTGAATTAGTGGAAATATAAGGAGCACTTGAAGATTCGAGCAGTTTGATGTGATCGGAAGTCTAATTTTGTGTGTGTGCAGTTTTTTTTCCGTTATCTTTGGGGAAGTTAGTAGATTTTCTCTTTTAAAATTATTCCCAGTAATTTGTTTTATTGGTCGAAAATGTTTCCTCCACCAAGTTGTTCACCTCGCTGAGCTTTTCGTCTTTTTTTTCATCTCCAGACTTTTATAGGCGGGACGTCGTCGGCAACTAATCGCAGCTCGAAAGACCTCTCTCCAGTGAAATTCTTTTCTTCGCACAGACATATGGTTGACTTCCCACGTTTTTCCGTTAACAGTTCTTTCGTTTCTGGACTCCGCACTCTCGGAAGATTAGTCGTTTCCGTCCATCAACTTCGTCCCTTTCTTATTATAATCCGAGTTCGTTCTCTCCAAAGCTCAAAATTCCCGAATATCATCTCCTTTCATGTGTATACGATTCAGCGCTGGAATGCCACCTTTCGTTCCGTTGGAAGCAGTCTTCTTCTGGTAGTCACAGCCTGTCGTTGCCCACTCGTTTAATAGCGCCAGCATTTGCCCGACGAGAGTGCACTGAGTTTACTTTCTTAATGGAAGAATTGGCTTTTATTGTAATATTCTTTGGCGATGCCCCACCTTCATCAGACTCGATGGGGCTTGTGGTTTTTGTTGGATGCATTCACGGCTCACTTGCGTGGACGCATTTCTGAGCGCAATTGATCATGGTGGTCAGAGCAAAAAATATATTCCAGTTCACCAATTTATTCGATACGCGTTCATCTCGTATTGTGGCAAATACAAATGAAGGTGTTCATCATATCTCATCTACTATGAGGAGCGATCCGATGCCGATCGATCCAGCTAGCGAATTGTCGAATCCCATCCAAGCACTCCAACAATCATCATTAATAGAGTTAACCGGTCAGTCGCGTTCACATTCTATGCTTACTTCCACCTGTTAGCAAAATGTTCACCTAAGCGGTATCTCGTATAAGTCTCAATAAATGTGCCGAGTGCGCAAAGCATTGTCTCAGGAATGCCATCCCAATATTTGGGTTTTTATCAGTTGCGACACTCAATTCAATGGCGGAAAACATTAAAGCAGCGTAACGCCTTCTCAGACTTCCAATGACGTTATATATGTGTCTATGTGTACTTACATATGTAGATTTATATATATAATATATATCTATATTAAATTCTCATATTTAGATGAAAGACGAGCAGATCAGCTGAAAGATTAAGCAGCTGAGGTGATCATTTGAGATGATACGAACACAAAATTATTCACAAAATACATAAATACTGAAGTGGAAACTCGACGCCTCAATAAAAGAGAACGTAAAATGACTAAAGCTCAGAGAAGGCTAGTCGAATCTTGAGTAGGATTGATTAAATTTTTGCTTATTAAGTACTCGCTCAATTAATTCATTTGTGATTCGAAGAGCTATGAACGGAAAGCATAGAAAACACTATTAGCTGTGTAGATTTTATGACCTGAATGGAAGTGGTGAATGTGGCGCTCTCACGTAAGGAGGCCCAGGTCGGGAAATTGTCTTCTTGCGGCATCAGTAAAGCTTCAGATGATACTATAGCCGAAGATAACATCAAGTTGAACGTTTCGATATTCTAGGAATTGCAAAATTGAGTCGACTTGTTTTACAAAGAATTTTATAATTACAAATCTTTACTGAAAGGTTCGTCAGTTAACGTGGAAATCGTCGCTGAGGGTGATTCTATGGTGAAGTTTTATAAGTTGCGATCGAAGAATGTTGGCATCGAGGAACTCATAGAACTTTTCTTTTGCAGAATAACTGCCAACTTGTGAAGTTTTCATCGTAATTTTGCAAATTTTTACCGGGGATCCGGGTGACATTCCTCTCTCTGCTTCTTGAAGTTGAATGAAGTTGACGGCGAGGTATGGGAGTCGAATTGTCGCCTCTTGTCACTTTGACTATATCGCATATATATATTCTGCGGATTAGTATTAAGTAGCGGTGAATTTGGCTCTACATATCCATCAGGTGTTAAATTAGCTTATTTCAGATCTGTTTTTTAGGGAGGGAGGAGGGGAAGGGAGCGAGTATGGAGACGGTTCTTGCTCGAGTTCTCTTGTTCTAATCAGCAGCTCTAATGCCATCGGATCTCCGCTAATAAGTCGATTCACTGCAGCAATTTAGAATGTTTCCACTCAATAAGTTCAGATAAATTTCTCGTTAAGACGTACTTTTCTCCGTTAATGTAAAGCTGTTGAGTGAAGGTGTTGCATATTATGAACACTTTCCGCCGATGTATGTCGGTCTTTGAATTTTCCCATCGACTTCACATCTTCTCACTTTAATGCTAAGTGGTTCCTCTCAAATATGGCTGCATGGATGTGCTGCACGTGGTTGCTAGGGAAAGGATTGCTTGTATGCGATGATGAGCCCACAGATCCTTTTATTTTAGTGAAGAGAACATATGTGGAGAAGTGAATTGCAGAAACAGACAGAGGAACTGATCAAACCTTAGGGTCACCGGAAGAATGTCGAAGAACTCTCTCCACTACACATAATATGAAATAGCTTTGTCAGCATGACAAGCAAACAGATGTGTGCGCTGTTATGAAGCAGTGAGAAAGCATGCGGACCACTGAATAAGGTTTGAGTGTAATCGCTAATTTGCTGAAGCCAAGTTGCAGTGATAGCGCTTAATATGTAATATTTTCTTACCCAATGTTCAGGTTTATTCCAACAGCAGTTTGCTTTTCAACTAAGTTTCCATGTTGGTTCATCTCCATCCCCTTCTCTCCCAGCTGCCACTCCTACCAAAGCAGCATTTTTTTGTGTATGTACTACTTTAGAAGTCTTCACGAGATTTACAGGTGCCGCTTATCCTATGAAGTCAAGAACTCCTCAGGTAGCTGCAACCAGTGCACACGAGGTCATCAATGGAGGGATTATTCCTCCACAGCTTCCGAATCTGCCCTTCTGGATCTGTCCTTACAACAAGTGTAAGTTTCTCTCATTGACTAGTGGCAAGCTTAATCCTTAAAACGCTCCTCTGTATGTGCTGATGAGTGTCATTATTGTAACATTGATGCTATTGGTGGGATTGAGACCTTCAACAGTGTTGGCTTAACAGAAATCGGCTGAGGTAAAGCTTTGGCTTTGAGGAAAGTGGGGAGAGGAAAAAAGCTTTTATGCTTACAAACATTCCCACCACCTGAGTAGCACATCAGCTCTCTTTTTCAAGTCCATAGCCGTATAGCCCTCATGAGGAAAGCGTTTTCCCCTCTTCTTAAACAGCCGTCAGCGAGAGGGTATATTTTTTGCCGCCTCGCCAATGACAAGTAAAGAAAAAGTTGAAGAGCTGTACGAGACAGAAGTACTAGTGGGTCATTTTTGTCATTTTTAGAAGCGTCTTCTCAGTTGGTGCTGAGGAAGTTGGTAGAGTTCAATGCGATTCAGAGAAAGCGATGGGGGTTGTTGGTCATTGGTCGTAACAAGTACTCTTCGAAGGGAGCTCATTTAATGACTGACAATTTTAGTGGGTCGAAAGGTTGAGTTCAGGAATGCCCTCTTTCTCGAGTGGGCCGGATTTTATTCGCTTTAACGTCGCTTTTATTTATCCTCATTGAAGTATTGATAAACTATTTCCGATATATGATGCATATTTGTTCCATTGAAATATATTTTATTGTAGTGAATTTTCTCGGCAAACGATCACAAAATATGGAATATTGCTTTTGTTTTTGTTTCTTTAAAGACTCTCTTAGCGATCGTTTCAAGAAGACAAGCATATCTCTGAGATGATAGCAATGGGCAAGCCTTTTTCGTGTCCCCGACCTTTGCGTAATTTATTCGCCGAAAGAGGGAAATGAGCCGATTTTCTAAGTTCTCATCTCTTTCACGAGATTTGCTTTCGCATTTATTCTCACCTTAAGTTGAACATCGAAAGGTGAGCATCATTCATGACGCTATAGATTCACTCGTTGTTTTACAGACGCTCCACAGAATCCCTCTGATTTCGGGTATGGCGACGTAAATGCGCATATATTTCGACCATTACATCAATCACCACTTATCTATCGACATTTTGAAATTACCGAAACAACGACATCACTATATGCAAGAAAAGCCGCGAGGATACCGCTCTACCTCCGGAAAGGTACATCTTTTCTCTATTCACTAATGATAATTGCTTGCTTTTAGTTGAAGAGGATGCTTTAGTGATGGCTTTAGTATAAAGATATATATGTTGACCTCTCACCATTGCTATGAGCTGGCTAATCTCGTTTAAACCGCATAATTTTCGACTCCGCTTTCTCGTGAAATTGGTCAGCTCTATCTCGAAAA
Organism: Parascaris univalens; assembly: GCA_037576465.1. Lineage (NCBI taxonomy): Eukaryota > Metazoa > Nematoda > Chromadorea > Rhabditida > Ascarididae > Parascaris > Parascaris univalens. The sequence continues at coordinate 39,241,158 of CM075173.1, read as the reverse complement.
TAGTTCTTTCAATGCGAGGTCTGTATAACTGCTTCGATTACTTCCTAAACACATCATTCAACAGAGTTTTCTGTTCTCTTTGAAGGTTAACACGACAGATTGGCGTAACGGTGGATGAGTCGTAAAGGCATCGTCCATTTTACTAGGCTTTTCAGCTCTTTGTTGATTTTCTTTTCATTTGGCTAATTCCCATGAAAATTCTCATTGTAAAGCCTTTCAAGAGTTGATTTTCTCTTAAAGAAGATGCATCAGCTCGACGTTTTTCACAAAGTGTTGGAGCAAGTCTATGCCTCCGATGCTTTCCTAAGAAATCCTGTAAGCCTTATGTAGCTTCTATGTTCATACATAATATACGTTGGACTCGTCATTCACTGTATACTTTATTTCTTAAATGTTTATATGAAGAGTCTCACTGTCATGCTATCGCACTCTTTACTCTAAGCGCCAGGAAACTTTTGAAGAAGTATTGTGAATGAATAGAAAACCTTCAAAATTAATAGTTCATCGAAAGTTGGCAGAATAGTTCAAATTTCTCTCAAATAGTATTATTACTTTCTTGAAAATATGATAGAGTATAGCAATAGCAAATTGGAATTTAACCTTAATTTGCAATTATGCGGAAATTAAAGATGAGGAGAATTTTGCTTCTAGAAATTCTCATTCGCTAATCATCTGCTAACTGCTGAGATAAACGTATTCGTATATTGTTATATCAATTGCTAATATTTGTCTCTGTTCGCTTTAGTTGTTTTATTCCCATTATGTTCGGCTTCCTATCCGCTCATTTCATCGTTTCACAAAGTCCAATCTCGTCTCACTTCAACAGTTTGCTTCCATTATGCGTCGGACGGAGTGCTTACTTGCAGGTATTCCTCGTGATATCGATAAAAATGCGAACACTCCCCAATCAAAGAGACTATTGCACCAGCAGGAATCATCGAACGAGATCGACAACTTGCTCAAGTGGAATCCATCGAATGAAAAGCATAGAGGGAACGTTCCAGCTCTATCGAATGAGACATCTCGTGGTTAGATCTACTGATTGTTTTGACGGTTAATTTTCCTACTAGATGCTTTTTGAAGAAAATCATTTATTAATTATCAAAAGCTTTTGTTCAGAGTTTTGTCGTATGTCAGATTTTCGAATGAAACTGATGAGAGCAATGAAGAGGGTGAGGGAAGGGAGGGGGAAGGAAATTAGTGTGTACGGAATTGAGGGATTGTACATTCTGTCAAAATGACTTCCTTATCTCTGGTCAAGTTTGACTGCTTGGGTTCAGTTGCGAACAGTCCCAAATATTCTGTTTTCTTGGAGCCTTGGAAATTTTCAATTTGCTTTTTAAATTTATCCAATATCTGATTGCGAATGCTCTCTGAGTGTTCCAAAATTTGCAGTCAACGTTCGCCTCAAATTTGGAGCGGGAGGGCATCATTGTCCCAACTGCTGTTGTGTTACCCAAAACATTTCGTCATAGCAGGGGTAAAAAAATTTTTCCAGCATTAGGTGCTCAGGAGAGACATCCTGAAATTGGGGGTAATAGCCTGAAATTAAAAGAAGTGGATTTAAATGGAGGTGAATGTATTGCATATCTTCGTGTTTTAGAACTCTGAGAAGTTGGGAAGCGGCTTAAAATGCATCGCACAAATCACCCACTATAGGTCCTCCAAGAACCCTTCCCACCCGTTACTTTATCGATGAAATTCGCCACAGGCGGCATGCTTTAAAATTCAGGTGAACTTATTAAGTAGATTTATCCATATCAGCCGCTCAAATTCGTCTGCCTGAACCAGCTGAAACACGAACTGCGGCATATGAAAAGCGGGCATCGTACCATCGTTACTATACACCATGCCACTATAATTCTAATTAATATACACCAGACTACCCCTAAAGAAGGATACATCCTGCTTTGTATGGGCTGCTGAGTGAACAGATAGACAGCTCAGCATTCTGTTATTCATTAGGTGCGTTATCCAGGAGGTCTTAAAAATGTGGAAGTTACTGACAACGAAGTTTTTTGAATCATAATTGCTTTGTCTAGAATTGTGAATGCTATTTCATGTTCATAACCTACTCTTTCCGCTTTTGAATACGACGATTGCCTCATTTTATACTTCGAACTCATAAAATGTTCCCGATTGATAGTTGCCTCATGTTGCAGTATTTGTTTTTTAGTATCCCACATGTATCCTCTATAAAATCCACTACTCATGCATCTATAATTCACATCTTTACTGCGCTCCTTCATTGTTTCGTTATCGTCCGAAGCACTATCGCTTTCTGAGTAATGCGATACGCGTCTAAAGCTCTGCAGATTATCGATGTATTTTACAGGAGAATTGTCACTCTCCTTGGTGAACAGTGCATTACGTGAGGTGGAGTTCGATCTAGATAGGCCTGTTGAGCGTTGGCAACGCTCTTCGACGCCGAAACACAGTACGGTTTGATTATTGACCGTTTCCTGTGAAATCCTCTACCAGTTTCGTCTTGCATCATCTGTTATGGATTCTGTCTTCTTATTCATCATACCTAATCCTAGTTTATGACACTAAAAGCACTCAGGGAAGAGGAAGAGAGAGGGAATGCTGGTTCCGGGGGGTGACAGTCCTCCTGAATGGGGCAAAGGTGAATTTTTGATGTTCTTATAGAATTCCTCAAAAGATGATGTACTTCGAAAGAATGTGAATGGTGACGTTGTTGATTAGAACTAAAATTTTGGTATTGAAATCCGAGCCGTAATAATTTAGATTTCATTTGCTTGGTTTGAAATTTCAACTATTTATCGCTCTTTAAGAAGATCTATTTTTCTCTCATCCTGAGTCTCTTTTCGGTCGCCCATTTCGAATTAATGAGAGGCTGTAGTTTCGTTCATCAGTCAAGCAGGTTTAGGTTCAATTTTCATTTTGACGAAAGGGCAAAAATCCATTTTCCGCATATAACTACATATAACTTGCATATAACTAAAAAATATTGTGATGGTTTGCTGCACAGATTGCTATTCCTCGTAATCCCCTCATCCCATAAGTATGGGAAGTTCTCGAACTTTGGTTGCTACATGGAAACAAGCTAACGTTATTGCAATAAAAGGCAATTTTTGTGGACTATAGTCCATAAAAGGCGATGTCGTATATAATTTTTGATTCTTATTCGTAAATTTCGTCATTTCCCGTCTAAGTGGGTAAATTTGATCAGTGTTCTTAAATCATGATTTTCCCATTTATCCGTCTTATAGTTTGCTTCCGTACACCTTTACCGAAGCAATAGGACGAATTGCAGTATTTTCTCGTTTATACTTCGTTATTAGTCATCGTTAGTTAGCCGTTGAATGCTGATTAGTATTTCCGATCGATGAACGACGCAATTTCCCACTCAAGTAACGGATCCCGATCAATTATTTATAAAAGAGAGGGGACTATAATTGTAATATATTTTTTAATGTGCCAAAGGGTTTAAGACGATGCGTTCGCAACTTTATTTCATCTTAGCATTTCTTCTAACGAAGATGGCGGCTTTCAATTCCACAAATTTCCATTCCATCGTTTCGATTAATCCGAAAACTTTCAAATTTATTATACTTATTGCTGTTTCTTTGAACAACAAATGCTTAAGATATAAGGAATGGTGTGAGCGATTGGGAAATGAGACTGAATTTGTCGCCAATCGTGCACATGCCGACAAGTCCACCAAGTTTGTCCTTCATCTGTTTTTTGTTTTCATTATATGTTTGTTTCATTTCCACTTTGAGGGCAACCTTACGTATAGAAGAGAAGGGAAATGCTGACTTAGAATACCATGTGGATTATAATATAAGCTATAGGTCTTTTGTTTTTCATAGCACCACTAAAAGGCCATTTTTTACCTGAAGGTGATGGTAGGTTCTTCCAGACCTGTAATCTAGGATCATATCAAAAGAGTACATTTAATGCCTCTGCTTTGAATGTCTTCAACCAAATGGGATCTTGATATTTGAAATGTGTGGTCGACTTTTGATATTAAGAGTTATTAATTAGTGGATTCATGTTTGGTTCATTTCGTTTATTCGATACGAAATATGCCGTTTTTCGGTTTGGTTTGTTTTTTTTTCGCTTGAAACAGCTACCATGACTATGCTAATGCAAGATTTGTTTAACTGCCACTCAGAACTAATGGACGCTTTATGCGCCATCTGGCATCCCCTTGACTTGTCTTAACATACTGATAAAGGATGCTATCGAGAAGTTTTTAGAACTCTCGAGGGGAGTTTCATCATTCGCGTTATCCAGAAAGTTTTCATATCTTGCCGCTTGGAATGATTTTGCTCATAGTATATTTCAGTGATTCAGATCGGTGAAGTGTGGCGACCGGTAAAGTTAGGAGAAATAAATCTTGTGCAATTGGCCCTTATCCAGGCATCCCTTTTATAGCACCCTATGAACAAATACTGTATCTGCTAATTGGCGAAATGTCATTTCCTTCATTCATCGTCGATGTTTGCTCATTAAAAAGGGAGAGGATGGATGATACTGCTACCTTCGAATTCCTCCTCATCCCCCAAATCGAAGTTATCGCTAATCTTCGTCTCTGAGTTCTTCCAATAGCCTCATCCACTTGAAGACCCTTTGACTACATAAATTTCGTGATGACTAATTGTTGTTTGTTCATTTTTAAGCACTTAATTGTCTGAAGAAAGGGTCATCTGGTGAAATTAAAATATTGAACATCGCCGTAGTGCATTCCAAGTTTGTTTAGTAAATCAGCTTGGTGCATATTATTTCTATCGGATGCAGCGTACGGCTATATGGTATTGCAAGAAATTTTGATAACTGTCAGTCGAATATCTTAAAGAGCTCGGCGAATTCAATTGCATCGACATGTAATATTCTTCAGATCTCAGCAGTTTAATAGCAGTGGATTATCTCTTAACGTTTGATTGCACTATAGGCCAATATCGCTGATAAGTTCCCTATCGAAACCATCTAGAACGATTGCTTCTGTTTCACATATAGAAATTCTGTTTTTGATTTATTCGTCCAGACATCGGTATAACGAAGAGCGGAACAGAATCGGATATTTTAGTGCTGTCGCGTCGCGAGAGGAGTGAAGCGGTTCCTCCGATCGTCTTCGAGCGTCTCTGCCCTATTGGATTGTCGTCTTGCCTTTATAGGGTTGGTCAATTTCGTCATTTCCAACCACGTTTGCTCTTAGTCTTAATGGGAATGTTATTGATCAGCGCTTTTTAAAGTGTGTTGTGAGAGTGTTCGAAGTCATAATCAGGTTGTTTTGATTTGCGGTTTCCGTGAAACTGTGCATCGAAGATTGCTTCGAGAGTGCAATAAGATTTATTTTCTCAAGAGCCCACCGCTCTAAAATACTGTCGAAAATAGTTTCGTAGTGTTGGTTTTAGGACCCGTATCGGAACTGCACTGTATACTATAGTATTGCGCAAAAATATTTTACTTTCAGGCGTGAAATTGGCAATGATTGGTGATAGTAGAGATGTGGTGAGGCATTACGAAAGGGAGCGTACTCGTTTATTATTATGCGTGAGTTCACATTCTCAGTTCATTTCAGTCTTGAGATATTTAACAACTGCGTCGTTCTTTCCGCTTTCTAATTCTCTTTAATTGGGGTTATTCATTTCACTGTATGGATTCTGCTTGCGACAACTTACATTTTCGAAAGGACTGAGTTTTGTTTCATCACATGAATACTTTGTTCGCCTTTGAGAGATTTTCTCTTGTTGTTTCTTCTTCGATTCACTTGATTGGTGAACTTATTTTGCTATTTTCGTAGTAAGTCTGGAATTGGTAGGTCACTTGAAACACAAACTTATATGAGACATCGCCATTTAACTGTTTGATCGCCGGTCAACAACCATTTCTGTTGCTTTTAGAGATGTTTTTGGTAGGGTTGTTAAGGATATCATCGCTCATTGAGTGCTCGTGATGATACAGATGATTGCCTGCAATTTGCCTACAAACTCGTTTAATTCCATCGTAATGCGTTCGAAGTCTGTGTGAATGCAATTCGTTAAGCGGAAATGCGATTCTCACTTCTTTATGGTACATTTATTACGAGTTTGTTACTGGTGTGTGCGGAAGGATACGTTTAAGATCCAGAGTGAAAATATATATGGAATTATGATGATATCATTTCTAAGAGGTGAGAAATGGCCGCCTCACAAGCATACGTGCCAACGATGAATGCGAATGGTGCCATGCACTAAGAGAATATACGCGAGAATTTTGCGCTTAAAATCAAGCGAGTACATAATTTCTCGAACACGATCTTCCCAGCTTGCGTTTAGATTCACCTGAAGGGTGTAGTCACCTAGTGAGCTTTATGTTGTTCACACTGACGTGGATGGTCATACCTGTAGTCAGCTTGGAGTGCATCTGATTGGACACTTGTGTTTTCATGACCTACAGAATGAGGTCGTCGTTATTTGACGTTACCGCTCACACTTTGTTGTCATCCGTCGGACAGTACTCCAATTAAAATGGATCGCAAATACCGATCAGGATTCAGTTTATGACATATAATGCAGTTTTTTTAGCACATGAATAGTCCAACCATATATCAGTTAACGAAAATCGTAGTTTGGAACAGCTATACAAGTGCCGTTTTCGCATTTTCTTAGACACAGACTTGTTTCGTTATAATAAGTGCTGCTTTGCTGCTGAATTGTTCTGCCCGCCGCGTGTGGAACCGCTTTTCCCCGTCGAAGTCGGTTTTGATTACTGCTTTTTGGAGTATTTTTTTAGGAAGAGTATTTTAAAATCATATATTAACGTTCATTTGAGGAATTCACTGCCGATCTTTCTATACGTTATCGCATATGTTATCTTTTTCCACGCAGTCATCCCATAGGTTAAATATGTAAGTGATAAAGTAAGCATTAGCTTTAGGAGAAAATATATTGATATGATCGTGGCTTCGCGGTTACAGTTTTATTCACGTCTTTGCAGTATTTCAGTGGATTTGATCTTGCACGTACCACGTGCTTTTTGGATTTAATTAAATTCGTTTATTTTATTCGAGATCAGTGTGCTCACATTGTTTTAATTTTGAGAAATATAATTCGTATAAACAACATTTGGAATGCCTTTATATGCTTTCCTGATGGCCAAAGTGTGTTGATTTCAAGGTCTCTGAGCTAATGCAACAGCAGAAATGAGGGAATCATCGATGAATATTGGCCTGCTTCTGTTGGGTATGGACAGAAGATTTGAGGACGACAGGTACGAGGCTATTCCTTAAGGAGCATGTAGGATCAATGATTTGATTAATCGTCTTCACATTCATTAATAACATCAGTTTTAATGCAGTTAACACCTTCCTTGTTGTCTTATTCTAATCCATGTTGAGATTTGCGTTCCGGACTCCAATAGGACCATAAAGTGGCGGTGCCGAATGGAAGTACCATTCGAAGGGCTCATGAAAAATCGTTAATCGGTGTGGGAATTATCAGTATGAGCAGAGAGAGGAGGTACAAGAGCACTTTTGAAGCGACGTTTTGAATGAGATGGGAACGTCGTCCTTCAGGAACCATAATAGGCGGTCTCCAAACTGTCGTCGAAAAAGTGGTTGAGTTAATAAGTACCTCTGACGCGATTAAATTTTATATTTTTAAGGCAACGGAAGGGAAAACGACGTTTGTTGAATCCTGGAAAGGGCTGAGTCCAGAAGTTCTCTTAGATGGTCGCTAGTTCGTATGTACTCTATGTTAAACATATGAATACGTATTTCTTTTCTTTCTTGCTTCATCCCATATCTTCACATTCTGTTTCTCCTATCTTGTAAATATAATCCTTTTCCGCGCAGTCATCTTATTATCCCTATGAATTTATTCTATAGTGGTGATTATCGCATTTTTACGCAAATGCATGCATTGTGTAGGTTGCTTTGAAGCTTATTCGATTCTGTTGTTGGGAATGATTTCTTAATAGAGAATCCGTAATTATTTATTTTATTGCGTCCGACAAGTTGCATCTCGATTACTGCTGTTCACTTGGGGACACCTGCGAATAGAGATTCTCGCTGTCATATTTGCCCTCAGTAATAAGTTTAATCACACAGCGAACGAAAACAAGAGAATTAGTCGAGCGGTATTGTCATATTTCAAGACGGTAAAAGAAAGTAGTTGTCTAGGACGTCTCATGCTTCGGGTCCTAATTTTCTATGGGTGGTAGGGAAAGGTTGAAATGGAAAGGAGGTCTTCCCATCATGAAGGTAGCAGAGGGACTAATTTTTCACGGTACCTTCTCCTCTTAATAAACTCGTCAAATATGATGCAGGTAGAGAAGCGGGTGTGCACAAAGTATTTTTGGTATCTTTAATTCTCGTTGCATGTCACGATATCATGAGCACGACAATATACAGGCGGTGTATCGCAGATGTACACTTATTTATATTAATTCCCTTCCGTTCACCGTCCATCCTTTCTCCTTTTCCACATCTTAATTATATTTGTTTCCGGACGACGTATATTTGCATGCTGATGATTGCTGATGGTGCAGGAGGGTGCGAATTAACGATGGTACTTCAGTGTGTTCATTTTAGGTCATTCATATATGCTTTCATGCAGCTAAAATAATAATAATTGGTTCATTTCGATGGTACTACGTTGTATGTGTGCGCAAGAACGAGCATTCTGAGTGAGCGCTCAGAAACTATGATGAATGTCTTCGTTCGTTTTTTTCTCTGATATGTGCTGTTGTCTATCGGTTCAGCGAAGTCGTGCTTATTAATAACCTCGTATTGGAGTGATATTTGTACGTTTGTTTTTGTTGGTTTTTTTTCCGACTTCGTGAATAAACGATTATATCTGATATATTTGATTTTCGTCGTTGAATAACGTCCACAAAAAGAAATGGCAGTTGAAGGATCAACCAACCAGCTGGGAACATTTCGGCATTTCTTGTGCATTTTCAGATATCTTTCGGATAATTAGCGTTAAAGATTCTTGCACCATTTAAACCGAAATTACCTGATGAGGAGTCCGGAGACGCAGCACGATTATGTGGAGCTCTGAAACGATCCTTCTTGCATTTCATCGCCTTCCTCTCACCTCCATCTGCAGATACGCAGCACTGGGTGATCCTTTTGGGTTTGTTGTCTTGCAAGGTTATTTAGTTGAGGAAAGAAACCAAGACACTGAAATGAGGTATTCCTAGGTGGTCTATGAATTCAATTTCGTCTGCTTCACCGCCTCCCTCAATTACAAAAACATGGTGGTGAAGCTCTTAGGTGCAGAACGATGTCAGCGACAATCTGGGTTTTTTCAGCCAGTCGGAGCAGGTGAAAAAAATTTTCGCCAAGAGTTCTGTTTACTGTTTTGTCCGGCATTACTTTTTTCCATCACTTTTGCTACATTCTGTTGGAGTGGCAGGAAGTGGCAGGAATAGCACACGATAGACAGCTGTTAGCGTTACAAAGCTGGAGCCCCACCGGATATTGTCTTTGTAGGTGCAACGAAAAGTAGGAGAGCGAGATGGTGTGTGTCGCGACATTCCAGCATCCTGGCAAGTCATGGCGACGTCCACGTGTGAGCGAAATGTGCAGCCGGCTGGTTTGTTTTTTGGAATCGGTAGAAGTGATACAATTTGGCTCCTTATTTGAGTCTTTTTTCATCGAGGCAGCGTCAAGAGTTTTTGCGCCTCTATGCGAGGACGCAGTAAAACGGCAGTGGACATGTAATGTTGATGAATTCTTGTTTGATCCACACAGCTCTGGATGGAGAGTAGTTTTGTGGATATCGCTGTCAAGCATAAGCAGTGGATACGGAATTGACTGTGATATGCAAAAGACGGTTTGAATTGGGCTGTGAAATGTTTAAGTATCAAATGTGAGTATCGTATGAGGCAATTATGCAGTAATAAAGAAGATCCAGCACTTGATAGTTTATTCTCCAACTAAATGTGGCACTCAGGATTGCAGAAGGTGGATGGCGCAGCTTGGACACAAAGGAGAGTATCTTCGATGAGAGAATATCGCTATATACTTTCGGGCACCATCGAAATAGAAAACGAGGATTGTGATTGCGAACGGAGGATATCACTTCAGAATTGAGGAGAGGTTTATTCTGGCTTATTCCGCTTTATTCTGATCTGTTCTGGTGTATTCCGGTTTATTCCGGTTAGTTCTGGTTTATTCCATCTTATCCGGCTTTAATCTGGCTTATTCTGGTTTATTTTAGTTTATTTCTGGCACTAATTGCTATTATTTGTTCGTTATACTTTCTGTTGTTCAAGCGATAATCGATGTTTATCACTGAATGAATTACTACATCATACCGAGCATATGAAATAGATGGATCAATATCCTTGAGGAGTGCGAGGGGCAGGGCAATGATAGCAGTCTCCATCGATACCTGAAACAACGGTGTGGTTTTATCTTCACCGTTTATCCCTAATGAGGAGGTAGAGAACTTACGGAATGTTTTAACTACTTCATTTTTGCATGCAGTTTCATGAGGCTAGCACCCATTATTAGGCGGAACTAGGCTCATTATCTGCCATATAAGAGACGAGGCTTTCTATCATGTTTTCTTTGGCGTGTTACAGCGAAGAAAAGAGATGGCTTTCCCAATACTCGTAGAAAGTGTTTTCTTTTCTATTATCTGAAAAATAGAGCTTTTTATATTATTAGGTTATATGAAACGAACTGGAGGGATTTTATGGTCTGACTTCGGTGGTAATTTGCAAGATTTGTATGCTGACAATCGTCCATGTCAAATGAGCAACCATTTTGTTAGTAGTCCCATATGATGCCGTTTCTCGGGGTCTTTAATTGCCACTTTCCGTCAGAGTATTTGAAACTTGACTGAATCTGCTATGGGTTCCTCTTCACCAATCGAATCGGCTTTGAAATGTTGTGCAAATTTCATGCATTGCTCTCTCTCACACACAAAAAACACCTACTAAATAGGCTGCTAGCATTCTAAAAGCCTCGTTGCATAAAAAGTGCACAGCATACCTCTTGATCCAGCAGGCCCCTGCGGTCCTGGATATCCTTTCTTTCCATCGCGGCCAGGAGCTCCAGGCTGAAGTGTACAACAGTTTCGGATGAGCACTTTCAATTTTGGTCATGTCAGCGATCAAATTCTCAGGTGAGCATGAAGCAACTGTATAAATTAAGCTGGTGAGTTTGTTTTCATCAACCTTCAGAAGTAGGTTTCTGGCATGACATAGACAGTATAAAAGTTCTTTTGGATGACAAAGAGCAAAATCGTTGTAACCGAACAAAAATACTCACGTCTCCCACTGGTCCTTGCGGGCCAGGAATGCTTTGTCCAGGGACTCCTTTGTAGCCCGGAATTCCCTTTTTTCCTGGTGGGCCTGGTTTCCCAGGGCGACCAGCTGGTCCTTCAATTTCGATCACCTTACCATCCTGAAAATGCGATCTGCCTAATTCTGCTCTTCTCCAAGTTTGTTAAATTTCAAATTTAGGATCAGAATAACTTCAATAAATGAATGAACTAATGAAAGAAAAAAGGCGAACATATGAAATAGAAATGGTGCTATTCATTTATTTTAGAGGTGTATTAGATTCTGTAAAATGTAATCGAAAGAATATTTTTGGCGCTGCTTTAAAGCACACATCTGCTTCGTGGTGTTAGAGTGGAACAACAATGATGAAAGTGGCGATGATGCATCAAATCTTTCAGATGTCATGCGGACTTTCTCAGAATGAAATTATGGCGCCTACATGAATCTCGAACGAATAATTCCTCAATTATCTGTGTGTGTTCGATACGACTAACCTCTCCTCTCTTGCCCTGTGGTCCTTCTGGTCCCGGTGTTCCCATGGGGCCTGATGGACCAACCATTCCTTGCTCTCCTCTTTTGCCTATAAATAGATAGAATATTTTTAGCCTCAAAATTCCTGGTATGAGGAATATGTTTATGGATTCTTTTGGAGCTCCTCTCATTCATTGATCCTATCATAAGTTCGTTTCGTTTCAGCGATTTCTGAAGCAGTCTTATTTGTTAACTGTTCCACTTCTATCGTTCTATTTTCCATCCTCCTTTCAGGAAATCATGGAACTTTAGCTTTCCAAATTGCTCAAGTGATGAATGCAATGATTTCATTCATTCAAAAGTCGAAGAATATTTTCACTAGGGGATTATTTTTGTCATTTCGCACTGAAGTGTCCCTCCTTTCAAATAACAACGATATTTTTTTAATTAAAGAAAATTCCGCTTCATCCATAGATTGTCGGATTCCTCTCTTAGAAGCCGACTACTTTCTAATGAGCAATAAACAACGATGAGGTTATTATTTGAACTGTGGAAACTTTATTAGCGCTAGTTAAAATCATTGCTTAGAAAATATCTGATTCGTTTAGCATTGATTATCTTCAACAGAGTAGCTACTGCTGCACACAGAACTTATGCATTTACTGTACATAGCACTGTGTTAACATAGTGAAACAAACCATCCATTCCACTGAATCCGGTTGCTCCTCGTGGACCTTGAGGTCCTTTGCTGCCAGGTGGACCTGGAGGTCCAGGTGGTCCTTGAGGGCAAATGATACAAGGCTCATTAATAATACCATCGGCCGGCTTTATGCTACCATTGCGTCCCGGCGTTCCATTCTGTACAAGTATGTTAAAATCCACTTAAGTGTAGGAATCATAAGATTGCAGGCAGCGTTTATGCAGCAAATGTCTGCTCGGCAGTTCATTCGTAATTCTCACAGACTGCATTGGAATTGGCTAGGTGTGTTTCTTTGAATACGATCTAAACACTTTTGCTAACATTTTGTGTTTCTTTGCAAAGATATATTTCGGTGATTGTCCAATAGACCTCCAAATTTGCCACATTGAAACTGAGATCAGATATCTCAGCACATCAACTGCATTGTGTGATTCTTTACCTATAATACGAATAAATCATTGGCAGTGAAAAGTCTTTGGAAGCTCGCAGAGGAATTTTTCCTTGAATCGTTAGGTTCGAACAATAGAAGATGAGATTTTTCGTTGCGAATTTCTGCAGCAGCCGGTCGTGTCTGTTTTAAAAGAATCATTTAGTTATGCGTACCAATAGCTAATCGTGCAGTAACCTATTCAAACGAAATATAAAACCGCCTACTATGTTTGCATTCATTATGCTAACTTCCGCATATTTTATTTTGCTGTGCTCGTCGTCCCATTTATGTCCATTTTAATGGTAGGCTCTATTGCCTCGATAGACTTGACAGTTTTGAGCGCTATCATTGTTAGAGTGATTTCCTCACCACACCACCTGGTCCGACATCAGCGTTTTCTGTATTGTTTATGAAAACCAACCTTTCCGGGAGCTCCATCCTTCCCATTTTTACCGTCGTCGCCTGGCTGTCCGGGTGCTCCAACGGGACCTTGCTGGCATGTGCAGCAGCTCGAAGTACTTACGGGTTCACGGTGTACAATGACGTCACTTTCAACAGGTACCGGGTATGTTGGCTATAAAACGAATAATGCTAATGCCCACGGTGATGCTATTTATGGGATGTTTGAAAGGCATTTGAGTCAGGAAAAGACGAATCAAAATTAAAGCTAAAAAACGACTTTACTGCCATCTTCTGGGATATCTTTAAAGGGCTAGGTTTATGGCATTGGGATCATTGGTCTGTAGTTTTGTACTAAGCTGACATCGAAGTCTTCAGGTGAATCTAAGATATCTACTGCAAATTATCAGAAAGGACTTTCCGAGGTTTTAGTTATTGTCCAGACGTCGACATTCGAACCGTTTATGAATTGCTGCTTGATTTGCGTTGTTAAATTCGAAATTTAGGGATCACAAGAAAAACATGCGAAGCTATGAAAGGAGCAAAAATGGATACTTAGAGTTTTCAAAAACAGCAAGTGTGTCCTCTAGCCTAGTTGTGAGGATAGCGGATAAATAAACTGAATAAAAATATTCGTTGTAATCATTGAGTGCCTTAAAAATTTGATGTTCAGCTAAAACTGCTTTGCCTAACGAAAAAAGCAGTTGACGTCAATGCAAAACTAAAGTCGTACTTCCGGGTCACCATAGCCTGCGGCACCTCCTCCAGCTCCGCCATCTGGAACCCACTGTCCGAAAAGCCACGCTCTCTTTTGTCGGAGTGGTTTTTGCCTCTGTATCGTGAACATTTCCTGCCACATATCTCTAGAAGCCATCTGAAAGGAGAAGCTGCTTGAAATTTCTATTTTAAGTTCACGTATTAGTTCGATTTAAATCTCAATTTGTATTTTTAGCTGTTGCATCTATGCGCTCAGCTTTCTAAATATCTGCTGTGTGCCATCAATAATATTCATCATTTATCGGCATTCATCACTCACAATATACCATTTCAACTTCGATGGAAATGCACAGGAATAGTCAATTCGATTTTCGAAATGTTTCCTCTGAGCAGACGATTGCGTTGAGAGCGAAAATTACTCGAAACAGCACGAAATATAAATGCCTTCAGCAGTTTATATCTCCGCGAAAATTGCCCATAGAAGAAATTCGCCTAACTTAGAAGTTTTTACTGTCACTTGATACGAGAATATAGCGAAATATTAGTTTATACAATAGGGATTCTCCATCTCGCTTCAACTCTAACATTAACAAACTTTTGCAGTTGTCTAAAATATCCAGTAGCGAGGAAAACCAACCCGACAAAAAGTGGCTTCATCAATGACTCGACTCTGAAGATCCTGCGCATAAATGTAGAGCATCGGAATCGTTATGATGGCCATTGCAACGGCCGTCATTGAAGCTGAGACGGCTAAGACGGCAATTCGCCGCATATACCTTAAATGTGAACGCATATTTTAGAACTTCGTGCTAACTGATTTCGGAATAACGCAGCGCTTGAGAAGTAGAATGCTGGATCGGATCCTCAGGATTGTAACAACCGTTCACTACTACAGAAAGGCCAATATGGAAGGAAATATGCAGAAGATAGCGTCTTCGAGAGAAGGAAAGCAAGCTTTAAGGACGGACTAGAACTGTATAAAATTATTTTACAAACAACTCGTAGGAAGAGTGGTGAGGGAAAGTCGGACGAGAATGAGTGCGAAAATGACTTCCTGAGAATTTCGTATGAAAAATCCGGTTTTATTGAGAACGACAAGAGCACAAATCTAGCCTATTAGATCTTTCAATTTTACCGCTAGTAAATGGCACATAATAAGATCCGATTTAACAGCCAATTTGCGGCTGAAACCTGGCTTATCACTGCTACTTCATGAGCTTAATAATTCAATTCATAGCAGAAAATGATTCTTAAAGCTACTGGGATTTGGAGTTTGAGAATTTTGAGGCAATTTTAAGCATATGGAGTGATAGGACTGATGTTTAAAAAGCATGATGCATCGATATAGTTGGAAAATGTCACTACTGGCTGACTATTGTGTACTTTAATAGCAACCCAAATAACAAATGAAATAAATGAGTCACCTGTGTTCGGCGTTAACCTTCTTCATATTAGAATCGTCCATATTGAAAGAAGACCGATGAATACTTTAGAATGCTGGCGAGTTGTCTTTATATAATGCAGCGGAATGTCGCGTAATTAAAGGGGTCATAGCAATGATAAAATCCGGAGAAATCAGGTCGAATGATAATCAATTTATGCGAATATTTATGACAGTGCATCATTATTCTTGATATCTATTGGGGTTATTAGTGGCAGCAAAGATATGAGTGAACTGAAAAAGATGAGAGAAATGTGGCGCCCCATAAGAAGGCAGCGAGTTCGACAGCCGTCTTGAAGATCTTTGTTCAAGTGCACTCTATTGTAGTGACAGATATGGATCGAATTCAGTATATTCGCTTCGACTATGAAAGAAATATTTGAAATAATCTCAGAAAGAGTCTACGATTCGCGACGGCAATATCGCTATCATGAGAGTTCAATTCTTCAGTTCACAAACATTGGAAGATATAGCAAACTCGGTAGCAAATTCGAATTATGCGCATTATATGTGAATGCAGTTTTATCACAGAATTATAACTTTTTAACAAGTTGAAACGTTCATAGAGAGGGAACTCTTATGAATTCGGACATTCTGTTCATATTTTAAAGAATTAAATAAATATTTACTTGCTGTCATATAAGTGAAGACGTTATAATACAAGCAAAAGCAGCAATGATACGGATCCATGAGAGCCAAAGAAACGCAAAGAAAGAAAAGGAATCAAAGCGCGTTGAACGCTCAAAACTGAAGGTTGCTGCCGATGAGGGCAAATTTTAAAAATCCACAGCGTATGGCACATAAGTAAAGATAGCAGATAAAACAGCCAACTAGTAGAGATTTATGAGCACAAAACGGTTGTTGTTTGTTCTTTAGCGCGAAATAGGAAGCTAAGATTATACTATAAAAAGAGATTATCGATCTTAAAAATACGTTTATAAATGCAATGGAGAGGAAGTTTTTGAATGTGTAAATATGCATTTGCTAACGAATAATTCGATGGAATCAAGACTGGAATCTTTTCCCAAACATTTCCACAAATATCCAGAAAACTTTATCTGTTCCTGTGTCGCTCAAAATTATAACGCTTTTCAGTCGTGCTTATAGAAGTTACGAAGAGTTCCTCAAAACACATATCAATGGTCCCATGAACAATATAGACGTCATGAAAAGTCCACCATGAAAAAGGACGAATGAAGCGTTCGTAGAGCTTGCATTTTGATTCAGTGAGCAATTTATTGCAATACGCAATATCTCCGAAGAGGTGTAGAAAAGATTCGTCTGAAGAATTCACAAATCTGAAGCGATAGGGATATTTCAGATTTATTCATGAGTTCTAATCGCGCAAGTGTGAATAAATTTGAAGTACTTTGTTATCTTAGCAATACTCCGAAATAAAGACTGGTAAATATTGTTTAAATATGAGGAAAAACTGAGTGATTGGAAGAACAAATAATAGGAAGTAGGGCAAATAATAAATTTTAGATGCTGTTATATATTAATAAGAAATAGAACACTGAAATCATTAGCAATATAAAATGAACGCTCCAATATAAAAACTAAACAAGGTACAAATATAAGTGGCAATATAACTGCACTTATAATGTGCATATTGAAATGAATATCCATTCAGAATTCTGAACATTTCGACGTATTCCATAAACAGCAAGTAGTGAATAATAACGAATTTCGGCAACTTCTAAAGGGACTCGCCCTTTCATAGCCAACAGTTGTATAAGATGCAGTCATTGTTGCATGCCTCATCCGCATTCATCTCACTTTGCTATCACTTTGATGAATGCGTTTAATTCGACACGTTTAACGAATAATAGCGTTTATCGGCTGTGTCAGTTGAAAGCGCATTTCTTCATATAATTTCGCTAAGGAATAATTTGTTTCTCGAACAAAACTCTCATCGATGACTTTTGACGCTACTTGGGCAGTATAAAGTGATGACAATTCGGCTGATATATGCACCGTCAAAACGAAAGTAGAATCACCTCAACTCTATTTACGACATTCTTCGTCGAAAGTTCATCATTTTACGTTCTTCATTCGACTGCAATGATAGTTATGATCTCTAAAGCGTCATCTTTCTTAAATTTATTCAAAATATTTGATGAGTGGCAGCCGATATGATTGGCATACGTTCAGTCAGGTGAAGTTCCTCTTTTGATTTGCAGATATATGAGCCATGCTTATTTCACCTCCTTAAGCGTCGCATATGCTGCCTCGCATAACGGTTAGGAATAAAGTGCGGTCGACGAGTAGTTTTCATTAAGGAACGAAGAATAAATGTTACAAAAAGGCAGGGGATATGATCACACTGATATTACGCCTTCCTTAGGAAGTGAGGAACAAAGAGCAGAAATTTTTTTCACCGAGGATTTCTTGCTTCATATTGGGCTGAAAAGTTGCGAAATTCTAACAAGCCAAAATGAACTGAGTAATTTTTCAAAAGCAGTACGAGTGAAATTGAATGAAAGTAACAGCTACTGTTATGACCAGTATTGCTCCTTACCAAATTTAATGGTATCTGTTAGTGGCATTGCTCCCTGCAACTAATAATTTCAGCTACTGCCAAAAATAAAGCAGCAGTAATGCTAACGGTAATATCAATGATTACAAGTACTGCTTCGTCGGGTAACCATTACTCCTGCAACGAATGTTAGTTTGTGCCATTTGCAGGATATACAACTACTACTAGCGATTGAAAATATATGGCAAATTGAGCATCAGTGTACGTTGTACTGGTTGCATTAGTTCATGGTCCTTTTATTGAACTTATGGCTTCTTCTACTACATACTTTCTACTTTTACTTACTGCTGATAGATACACTGCTGACATGAATCAGTAGTACCTAATACACACTTTCTTTCACTATCATTTCAGAAAATCCAGTTCACTACTAATTCTACATGTATTGACTATAGCATAATAGCACAGCTAATAGTAGTAGTGATGCTATCACCAGTTAGTTACTGAAGTAGGGCTTGGGATCTGAGATAGAACAGGAAAGTAACGAACAACATGACTAAAGCGAATGCATCAAAATTTATCGTCCCTTACGATCGCCCTTCCCAAAGTGGAACATCTAATGCAGCACAGGTCTTTTAATGCTGTTTTTGATGTGATGAAACAGAATCCGAATATTTGAGACCCCTGGCTACGATTTTGTGAAAAAAGAGATCAGCTACCGTTGCCTCCGACTTCAGCTTTCGTCCTTGAGTAAGGCATCTAATGTTTGAGGTGTTCGCCTCACATCTTTCTCGTCTATAATAATATCATCGTTTTTTTTTTTTTTCAATTCAACACATATGCATACGATATCTTGCTTACACTCGTCACCTGCCACTTCTAATGCTTTCACATGCCTATCTGATAGAACAATCAGCGCACAGAACAACCAAAGCACATTTCTGCATTTAAAATAAAATAAACGTTATTATAAGGGGAATTACATGCTAAATGAAGGGAAATTAGCAACGAAATATTCGAAGAGGTCGATTTCACGCGATTCGTTTCATGCAGATTGAGTTCAGCTGTGGAATACGGCACGAGCAATTATTCAAGTAATCGGTCATTTTCTTGATACTCACAGCGACTTCTCCGCATTGCTCGTTATCGTATCTGGAGCTATCTATTGGGATGTAGTCCATCTGCAAAGCAATCATTTGAAATTTGTTACTGAACTGAATATTCAGAATAAACTGAATCGATCCTCCAAGAACGCTGCTTCGAGTATCACTAAGTCAAACTCTTTGCAAAGACATATCTCATTTTCAAAAATCCCTTCTCTTCTATAGAACCACCTCCCTAACACTGTGAAAACTTTATTTTCCTACGATGCCTCGCAAAAATTTTCGAGAGAAAGAGGGCTGTCACGGTATAACTTCGCTTTGAGTTAATAGTTCCTCAAAAATGCTTCAAAACCTCTGGCCTAAGAGCAGTTCATATTGGAGTAGAAAATGTCCCATGGGCACAGGTATAAAGGGCTAATACACAGCAACATGGAGCATTCCAATCAGTCGTATCAAAAAATCTGCTTGATTAACGTTAATATTTGCATACCTCACTGAAAGGGCGAAAGATTAGCAGAGCATTTCTCCAAGTGCAAAAAACTCATTCGCATTCCTCATCAACGAAACTGCTGAAAGATTTGTTCATAGATGAAATTGCAGCCCAAGATATTATTTTCGTACCCACAAACTCCATTAAACTCCTCAGTGCGACTGAAATTGTTAACTTAAGCTCAGAACTGATTATGAGGGACGAGGAGATTTCCTTCACCCCTCCTCCAAGCAGTGTTCCAGGAAACACAAGTTGCCTTCATCTTACCCACTTGTAAGTCCATGACGACTATTTTTACAGCTCGCTACGCAGCAATATTCTTTTCTATTTACCTCGCTTTTGTCTGTCCATCTCCATTCGAAGTTCGGCCCAGAAGTTGTCGAACTGAAACCAATAAACGCTCTGCATTCCACGTCAGTCGTGCTATTGCATATGCAATTTTTTATGATATCTGAAAATTCAATAATCACATGCAGCTGTAAGCTAATCCTTGCGAAGCAAAAGCTGTTAATAGGACAATAAAGGAAAGAGGAAGTTTCAAAGGACCAGCGAAATCCTGCAGTACTAAATCAGTGGTGCATTTTCCGATTTGCTGAAAAATACAATAACAGATCTTCATATTATGACCACATTGAGGCAACAATGCGTCAGTCTATTAATCAGATATGTTTATATGTGCAACGTTTGCGGTGACGATATGTTTGAGAAGATGATGCAATCATGATTGAAAAATCGCAGCATAAGCTCATTCGAGGGCGCACTATTAGATGCCTCATGTGGAATACAAGGCAGGGCTGTCATAACGGCTTGAAGAAATATGTACGCCGCAAAAGTTGAAGCTAATCGGATAGGAGTAAACGTTGCTAGATATAACTTCATAAAGTACAATGATCAAGGTATCCGTCCATTCCATTATTTATCAGACTGTTGTGAACTGTGTCGAAGGATTTTGATAACGTCATCTCAAACAACTGAAGCTTGCCTATATTCCCTCATATATCATATTGCTTCAGCACTGAAAAGCGAACGCTTTGCAACATCAAAGTTTCCGTCTAGATAGGTGATTTCATCGATCCTTTCATGAATCATTGCAACCACGTGTGGTGTGCTCAAGAATCCGCTTTTCTACAGAAATCTTATCCTCGCGTTTTCTTCTTCTTTCAAGATGCTCCTCGTGGATCGCACATGTCAAATTCATTTCGTCGCAGCGCAATACACGATTTTTGAAGAGTATACCACTGAAATATTATGCGTGGTGCCCAAGTCGATGCCTTGCCAACATACAAACAGGCCGTTAATGCTTTATGGCCGTATCGTAGTTTGTACATCAACATACTTTCATAGGTTGTATGGAGCAAACGCTGTTTCGATCTCTGTATAGAATTTCGAGAAATCGTGGTGCAGAATTGTACACAATATAATGCCAAAGAGTTACATGTTTCAAGTCACAGCAACGAACCTCGCAAGAGTATGTATTCTTCTGCCGAATGAATCGAAGCTAAATGTCCTCCTCTCGCAACACATTCGACCTCATGCTCCATCCATGTGGCGTTTCTTGTTACAATCTGAAAGCATCTGCATCAAGTGAGAATACTGCAGAAATCGTTGAGAAGAAAGTATCCAACAAAACGGGCAATATGGAGAGAGGGATGCTACTCTCTCAATTAGACACTAGTGCTGAGAATGAAGAAAAAATTGAGATTCTGTGCACTACTTCACCATTAATTTGACTTAATTTGCAAATATTCGGCGCCTCTTGAAAACACGAATTCATCCAACTTCGGGGATAGTTGATTTGAAAGGTGAATATGAGAATGATCGAATTCCTATAGTTCTGATGGAAATCCTTCATGAATGAAGTGAAATTTCAGTAAATCCTAGAGAATCCTCGTTTCTATTCAACACTTTGGTGCACCTGGAATATTTCACAACGAAATGAGGACGTTATATTCTTAGCGTGGAACATTCCGCTGTCATTTGCAAACTGTTCAAGGGTAACATACTGTGTATTCGTGATTCCTAAATTTTGTTGGTTCGTCGCAGTTGATTTGCCCGAAAATTTCAAGCATCCTGACTGTGGGTTTGATCGCAATAGCGGCTGGTGGATGTTCTAAAAAAAGTGAAAGAAAAGCTTCAAAGAATATGATGAAAAGCGCAGTAAATTAGTTAATACTGCCTCTGATTAACTGCGACGTCTTTTTGGATCTGAGTAATGCCTCTTTCACATTTCGTGCGTCCTTTCATTACAACTATTTAAAACAATATGGATGATACCTCTACATGGTCACTTGGTCATTTTTGGTACATTTTATATGCCATAACATTACTTTAAGGTGCGTACAACTTGTTCATCCAATATAGAGAAACACAAATAAGCGCATCACTATTCAGTAGCGACGAGGTTATGTCATTTCACCGCTTAATGACATGAAGTTGCGTCACCTGAGATGTAGTTGAGTATTACAGAGGTGGCGATGCACCACCCATTCAGTCACTTGCGCAGTATTAGTGCAGCTCTCTTGATTTCTAAATTACCTTGTAGCGACCTCGGAAATTTTCTACCTTTGCCCAGTTTGAATGAATTTTCCGTTTGCTGATGCTTGCTTGCATTTGATGACAGTGATGTAAAAATAAATGAGCAGATCATTTTGACTGCTTTACTTATTTTTGATATTCAGTGTTCTTTAGAGCTAAGCTGTTTTTTGTCCACTACAGACATCATATTCTGTTTCAATGATTTGCATTAGTTGGCAAACGAATTCGGCGAGACTTTGTCGCTTGAATAAGTTCACAGCCAGTAAGTGATGACTTTAGTTCTTATTATTTTTGGTGAGTTCTCCCCCTTCCCTCTCCTCATCCATCTATCCATTCATGGGATGAGGCAGAAGAGGGAAGGACTAAATGAAGTATGGTGAAACATTTTTAACGAAAATGTGATCGGAATAATAAATAGCAACAAAAAACTTCATAAAATCACAGTTATAATGCAGTTTTTGTTTATGGAAAATGAACGTGGAAAAGTTTTAGATTTGTATTATTGTAAAAACTTAAAAGATTGTACCAAAGGCATTCGATAATAATACCGTTTAGATTTTTGTAAAGCGGTTGGTGAAATGAATGGAAAATATTGGTTACGAATCAACTTTCCGATTGGCTTTTTGCAGATATAGAAGTTGGCCTTCGCTTCGGAAGTGGGTAGAAACCAATTCTGCGCGCAAGAATACTGAGGAAAACACTGATGATAAACAGTACACTGCAAGCAAATTCTCATTCCAATGCATCGCTTTCGTCTTCGCTCGCTGCTCCAGCTAGGATGTAAATAATCCACCTAAATTAGACTAAAATTAATTGCGGACATTAGACGATATCTATAAATGTATTCATACTGCAACTTGACAAATAATTCTTCACGGCATCCTTTTAAGATTTGATGGTGCAGTGAAAAGCTCGATGAGATTACTTCATTGACTACAGATCCCACGTTTTCGGAGGACTTTCCTTTGAACTGCAGCTTTTCCAAAAAAATGTCTGAAATAATGTAAATGAAGCCCCAAAAATTCGATGATTTTTATTAAACCAACTGAAGGAGATTTTGTCCAGAGATTTTACAACTCCTCTTGCGGGAAAAGCCTTCGCGTATTCAAAAGCCCTAGAGTTACTCTAATTCCCTCAAAATATGCGGATAGTGAGGTCTTGAATTTGTTTCGATCGCTAAATAATTACGAAAGAAGCATCTGGTAACATACTGGTGATCCATCAGTCCAGGACCATTTATTGCCATCCGCTGAAAGTCCTATCCAATAGCTGATGGAGAAAGCGGCCCTTGGTGCTTTGATCAAACCTAAACGACTGGACAACGATCATTTCATTTTGAAAGAACATAAGAATGGGGAATTATTTGAGTAGATAGAGTCTTCAGATTGATAACCTATGAAATTTCAAAGTGTCCGAGACGGTTTACTGAGTATTTCATCTTCACCAATATGTCTGTCCTCGCAACCTTATCCTGCGATCGTGCAGACCCACAACTCCTCACACCCCTTCCTGAGCATAACACAGTCATCGACGACTAGTCTCTTCCACCATCAGATCGACAGCACGAGCACCTTCATCTCGAGGTGCATTAATGGTAAGCCTCTGGTTCGTCCATTGTAAGGCATGCGCGTTTCACACCTCCATCCGCGTTTACATGTGTACAGCTGCTGGATTACTCTGCGGATTTCGTACGATGATAAATATGTTCGGAAGTGATACGATCTCGGAGTGATACCCTGCCTATTGTGCGTTGCACTGTGCTTTGTGTAACAACCATTCGCTCTTTGTCAGTGTTTGTTGTGGATCAACATTCCTCTCCACTCAGCATAGTGGGGCTGACTGTGGCGTGGTATAACTCGCCGCTGCCCTAATCTATCCCATTCGCCGCTGAAGTGCAGGTGCAGTTTCGCAATTCTTCGATGTCTTGATGGATAAGGTGGACAATCAGTAGAGAGCAAACTGGTTCCTCATCTTTTTCATTTTCGACAAATTTGATCCTTCTGTGATGTCCATACACTCATTTTAGATCTCTTCCAGCTCTTTCTGCAGTTCTCGCTCGCTCTGGACAAAGGACAAATAGCCGTCTGCAAATAGCAGATAAGTTGGTTGATTAGCCGTCGATAAAGATACCTCCCTTTCAATCGGACGGACTGGAATGCGCATCCAGAGTTGATGCAGCGAGATTCGGTGAAATTGTAAGTTGCTCCATCGTGACAAACTCCTGTACAAGCATTGATGTGGCAGTCGTCGTCAAGAAATTTTGGTTTCTTTGCTTCAACTGAAGTTAAGCTATTTTATGAGAACAACTTGTTCTAGACTGATGCCAATTCTAAATAGTGCGTTGAGTACAGCGCTCTTCTGCGAAATGACGGATACCTTGTAAAATAAGGCTGCGGGACAGAGAGTACTTAGAATCTGTTGAATTTTTCTAGTAATTAATGGGACATGTATATGAGAACACGTCCACTCATTTTGAGTAGTCATTGTGAAGGCAGTTTTTTCTCCACTTAAGAGCAGATTAAGGTGAGAGATTTGGAATTAAGTACTTGGGCGTCTTACTTATTTGAAGTAGTAAGTGGTTGGCATATAGCTGTTAAGGTCTTCATTGTCCTTATTCTTCATTCGCAGGTTCCTCTTGTTATCTTCCAGGCAGTAAGATTTTCTTGTCTTTGCAATATGTACCTAATCGAACTGCTAGTGTCTCAAAAGTGCGTTCCCCACTTCCTTCGGCCTTAAAATGTTCAGTGCGGATACCTTTTCCGCGTTTCGATGGTTCTTTGAGTTTCTTTTGTCTCTATCCTTCGTGGCTAGTTTTCCTTCACATTTATGTTGTCGTTTCTCTGCAGCATCTTATATTTTTCATTATTAAACTGGTATCAGTCGAACTACTAAAGTTATAATCTGCTGATGATTCTTCAATTTCAAAGCGGCGCTTGAGAGTTTAACATTTCGTCTCTCACATTTCGCCGATGAATTTTTTGTATTTCTCATAAACTGTATCCGTACAAATTATTGATTATCATATAAATGATATTCATCGGTTCTCTCAATTATGCGAAAATGCCTTCCTTCAATGAGCAAAGATTGATTGAGTCTGAGGCTGTCCGGAATGCCCCGCTCGTTGAGATAATCTTATTTGCATGTTTGCAACAGACTTTCAACATGAATATTTTTAACTGCAATGTTGCTTTCTCATTTTTCATTCTCATCAGTGATTAGCGATGATATCGTTACTCTCCGACGGGTATAGGAATAAAAAGGGTCACTTTATGCAGTAGAACGTCCATAGATTTTGTTTGCTGTTGACGAATTACTCAAAGTCTACTTACGTCTCTACGAAAGTATTTTTCATTCTACATTCATAATGTTCCACGATATGGAACGATATTATGAAACCTTTTGATAGCTATTATTTGAGTGAAAGAGGTGCTAATGCATTGATTCAAGTAGAGCAATCACAAATGATGATGAAGTGATGGAAAGGAAACTACGAGTATTTGCCACATTTCAAATAGGATTAATGGGAAAACGGAAATTCCGGTGGAAAAAGCATTTGCTGTAGATTTCAAGCGTTTGCTGTAGATTTTATTAGCTGGCATACGCAACACCTTGTCAACGCCGTCTAAACGAAGAGGTCCACTGCTCATCTTCGAATTCATCAGCAAATGAGTGGTGGAGTGAGAGTGGTCGCTCTTGGGAACATCCAGAAAAATACCCATTTTCCAGATCGATGTTGAAGACTTTGAACTTTACACTTTCTAGAAGGTGAAGTTTTTGTTCAATTCTTAAAATGCCCCAATCAAATAAACGAAAAATATCTTGCCTTCTTTTTTATCCATTATATTTAATAAGAATATTTCGAAAAACGTACCATAAACGAATTCATTTTCTTCCTTGGAATGCACAGATGCGAGGTGAGAATTCATTTTCTGACAGCTGAGTTCTGCGTTTTGCCAAGTGAGTGCATCCGAAAACGTCTGCAAATGCTGCTGCGTGTTGACTGACTCTTTCGTTGTTTGTGACTGTGAGACAGTCGACTGCATTCAGCGGGTTAAGTGGCACAATATTGGATATCATTATCTCCATCTAACTTGCCGCCGCTCCGTCCTCCCTCTCCTCGCCCCTTCAATTACTTCGTCCTCTGCACCTCATTCCCGTGCCTTGCATTTCTTTATGATACTATTCAGTAAGTTTGGAGCGTTTATGTGCCCAAAACTGTCTTCGTTCGTCGTCATTGAATAGAGTTTCTTTGGCCATAATGAAATTAGACACGAGAATAGCTGTTACACTCCCCATGCCGTCCCAAGCTGCTTATATGCTCTCCTACTCGACGGCGTCGGGTGATCGTCTCTGTTGTTAAAGTTTCAAGAGTTGGGCATATTATTGTGTGGATTCTCGAAGCTTGCGCTTGCTGGAGCACCTATTGACTTATTCCGATGTCATTTTTTACTAAATATATTTTAGAAACATTGATGTGATGGAATTTTTTGTTGTTGTTATTTCTAGCATCGAAATGAGTTTGTTCTTTCAACTCAGCGAAGGAAAATTTAATGCCTTAGAGTGAGGTGCAATTTTGAACGAACTAACCTTATAGCAGAAACCGTTGAATTGTTCCCACGACCCGCATTCTGAAAGTGAGTATCGTCATGATCGAATATTTCACGTAGTGCTGCAAACAAAGTAGGCTACTAAATTTCTCTTCATCCCAGATTAACCGATATTTTGCTCCAAAAAAACGCAGTGAATAATTTAACTGGCTGTTTGACCGTAGTTGTTGGTGTTTTATGTTCCAGGCTGAACAGAAAACGTTCCGAGCGTTTAGTGATCACTGCATTTTTTTTTCTTCACAAGAATATAATAGGATGTTAACGCCTCCATGTCACCTTCAGTGAAATTCTGCTGAGCTAGCTAGTGCGCCATACGCAATTTGCTTTGAGCATCTGCCCATTTTTTCAAGACAGGAATGATTAGGTTTATATACTCCGATGGATTTGTGCCAGTTCGAGCATCACTTGCACATAAATGTAGTTTTGTGGTTTGAGACCGGCCAACAAACAACCATACGTATAAATCAAAGATATTAGAAACAAGGAGAGAGATGAATAGAGATCCAACAAACACCCACACTCATATGCCGTTCAGGTCCTCATATTAAAACTATTTTGTTTGACTCTTCGACGCATCCATTAATTTTTTATATAAATAAATCAGTGATCCCAAGAATGGAAACTATAATGCGTGTGGATTATAGATCTCAACAAAAGAGATGTTTACTGTAGAAAGTTCGAAGGGATTTTCTTTCTCCAATTTTGAATATTTTGTTAATGACTTTCTTTCGACGATGAAACTTCCCTCGCAATGGAAGATGACTGCAAAATGAAGTTGCAATATATGACCTTGTGAGCAGAAGCAGAAACCTACGACGAGCGAAAGAATAAAAATGTTGAGCATCTTTTCGTGGACGCGAACTTCAGCTGCTTCACAAGAAGCGTGCGCTAACCTTTTTAAGCGCAATAGAGCGCCCTTTCTGAAAAAAATGTGTGTAAATGAGAATTTCAGGATGCATAAGCACGGTGAATCATCATTACTGTAACGAGTTATAATTGCACTATTGAAAAGAGCATTTTAACGTTAAAATCATCACAATCGCTAAAATAGACAATTGAACAGAATCACTGCAAAACCCTTAAGAAATAAATATTTTTGTTATGTGATATATTTCGCGATATTTCACCGTCGTCGGGAGCAAATGCAATGTGCTGCTTAATAATCTTTCGATTTCTATGGCCATTTATGTGAGCTTTTGAAGACGTGTAATTAAGAACAAACTATATTATATCACTATTAATTTTTAACTTAACACTCCACGGAAGTGAACAATTTCTTGAAATGTCACAATGACTTGCCGTTTAAAGTCATCACAAATTGTGCGTTTTATTAGTTTTCTGCTTCCGATAAACTACGTTCATTACATAGTTGGCAAATATTTCAGTACAACTTTACTTATACAAGCTCACATTTACTGACGTTTATAGCAGAATTACTTGTGTGCTTTTGCGCAGTTTATTCACAGGTTCACTCCGCAACCCATTTTTTTCGGTTCTCGAGAAGATCCTGAGAAAGACCGGTACCAGAGATCGAAGTGGTCCGAATACGAGTGTACTGTAACGCATTTATCAGCCTTTTTCACTTCATAAAATCGCTTACTGTGTTGAGAGAATCACAAAAGCATTGACTTGCCTGACGTAATTTTTCACATATTTGTATCACTTTTGACATTTCACATTTGGCTAAAGACATTTCACATTTTACATATCTATCTGAGAAGTTCGCAGTAGCAACTCTATTTTATTGTAACTTCTGGATGTAGTTTCTGATGAAACACGCGCTTCTTGAGAGTGATGACGAGGATTTGAACCGATGAGTTCTGGAGTGGTGCGAACTTAAATTTTCAATGGAATAAATAAAGTTTTTCAAGGCTAAGACGTTCTTAACGAGTATTTATGAGGTGAGATTCGCTGAAATGATTTTTCTGTGTCGCGTTAAAGAGTTACAGAAAACTTCGCATAAAGCTTTCATACTTTCAGCAGTTACAACCATTCAAACGTAGCAAACTGCACTTTGAATGCATTATGAGCCATTTTTGCATTCAATTTGAAAGAAATTCGTTGTGCATCGATAGTAGTGACTGTTTCCATCTATGTGAGTCTTTCGTAAAGATTTTCTTCGCTATTTCGAGGCGACGCAATTCATTTCATTCTGCGTTGCCTTAAAGAAATTCAATGTTTCTAAAAGAAGTGAAAAGAATTCATGCTCTTATTATTATGGATATGTATTGCTGATTAACGCCGACTTTCTATAGATGACATGACCGAAATGAATCGTCAACTTGAAGAAAACGTTTTTTTGGTGAGAAACTATCAAAATGCCTTCCTCGAGCATTGTTTTCAAGCGTCAACTTTTAAACAGGATTACGGCGGCATTTTGCACCATCAACTTTCACAAATTTTCGAGATTTGTCCAATTGTCGGCGTGCGGTCGAAGAACAGAAGATCTCCTCCTCTTGCTTTTTGCTTTGTGATTTAATGTGCAGCGTTGTCTTACTTCTCAGAGATTTGTGGATTCTTAGTGAAATCAATAATTCATGTAACTTATTTTGGTTCTTACTTACTGTTCAGCAATATAGGAATGCAATATAGCATTGTTAACTTGCTCGTAATGGTTAAGCTTTTATTTTTATACTAAACGAACCTCATTATTGCTTTAAATTCGGTATGTTTTGAGAGGCCAACGTTTTTTATATATTTATATACAATTCAGTAGAATTAATTTACTGGCAATTTATAAATTGGGGCCAAAGCTTACCAAGAATCTGTGAAGTTAACTCTACTTAGGAGCCGAAATTCAAGAGAGCACTTCAAAGTTTCAGTTTGGCGAGCTTAAAAAGCAGTTCATATACGAATCGAAGAAAGAGAACTATAAAATCTATCAGAAATGACTGAAACGGGTAATGATTTGCCTCATTTAACAAAACGCTAAGACACGCCGCTCATCATTAACTTTAGAGAAATGAACGCGACCAATTGAATCTCATCGAAAAAATTCAGTTATTTCTTCATCAACGGATTGTTTGATGTGCAGTTAATATTAGCTTGAAGCGTAATATCTTAATTTTTCAAAGGCTGAAGCAAAAAATGGACGCTCTATATTGTTGATGAGGTGTGACATACTGCAATGGTGTTGCATCATACAGTGTATTCCGATAACGTGTCTCCGAGTCGTCATCGCCCTTCATCAGTGCGCCTAATACGCCTTTAAAATATGCTCATCTAATAACACCTATTGATTTGTTTAACAATGCGTATGGATCATAACCGATCACTTCAGTGCTGCCGCTTTTAATCTCCTCATTTCCCTTCTCACTTTTAGTCCTCTCATTTAACGCATAAAGAAATTCAGCTATAGGTAACTAAAATTGGAAAAACCTATAAAAGATTAGGAAATATTAGGGTTTGATCCATATTTTAGTAGATAATTCTCTTACAATAAAAGTTCCATATTTTAAATCGTAATGTTTTTCTTTACATGATTTTTTGAGATTTTTTATTTTATTATAATTGGAAAATTAAGTGGAAATCGGCGCACATAAAAAATATTTCCTATATCGAACGTTTCAAAAAGCCCATTAGAACTGATACTTGTGAGCCAATTTCAAAAAAGCCTTTCTCGAGACCAACTGAAGTGATCACATGGCCCGCATGTGTCAGCAGCAATGGGAAAGGTAATAGACCGGTAGCAGTTGGTTGGTTGGTCGCAATTCTAGCCGGCTCAGTAAACACCGGCTCATCGGCTCAATCTCAATAACTCAGCGTTGCTCACTTGAGTGGATGCTGTTCCTTTCTTGTGCAAACCTCTATTGAGAAGTATTCCTTCACATTGATGATTTCCGCCCATCGAGTGGCTATCGTTCTCTTCCTTATTCTGGTTCTCTTGAAATCGTTCAAATGCCATGCCCAAAATTCGTCCATTTCAAAAAATGGTAAGATTCAACTGAAGTTTCTAAGGAGTTCGGAGACTGATGTTAAGACGACTCCATAAAAAATGAGTGTGTTTCACTGTTATATATTCTTCCTAATTGTTATTATGGGCTTGGGATATCGTAATCGTTGGTGGCAGTTAGTCAATTAAAGTAATTTGAAACAGAAAAATATGGCTTGCCTGTATGCTATATGACAAAATATGATTTGTTTGCATGCTTGTATGTTACTTGTATGTTATATGCCCTAATTTATCAGCTGTTACTCCTACTATCTTGACATTAATATTTGCAGAGATCCATTGTTGCCCTTATCAATTTAGTATTGTTTGGTATTCGATGAAATTACTCGTCAACAACGCATTTCCATCATTACTCGTGTTTTTTTCTAATAATTTTTCTTGTTAACGTTCAGGGAAAACAAGGTTTCAGTGCCAGTAAAATGACTGAAATAGGTGCGCTTTTTCTTTTCGTTTATTTCACCTATTTCAGCAATAAACCAAACCGGTATTCTCTGCTATGCATGCATGTCAAAGAACATACCTGCCTCTTCACGAATAATCCTTGAGCAATCGACCAATATTGCGAGAGGTATTCAGACAGACTCGTGTGATGATCCATTCGATTTTAGAAGCGCAACAGTGGAACCATGTTCTTCTGCTTGTCTCAAAGTTATCTCTTGCAACCGAGGTATTCTTCCTTTAAATGTCCATATCGATCATAAGATGTAACAGAAATTCCCTCATGATTCTTAGGTTTTTGATAATAGTGTCGCCTCGTGACAATTATTTAAAGGTGTTACTATCAGTCACACCAGCTATTGGGGAAAAATTCAAACGCACTTTGAATTTATTAGGGATGAGAGTGAAAACTGTATCACAAATAAACTGGACTTTCGTGCTCTATTGACCATCAACTGCCAACCGTTTGTGGGTAGTGTCCCGGATCATTTGCGCTATGCGGCAATCATTTTGTGAATAGTGTAAACAAAGCGTGGTTGAGCTGCGATTTTGCTTCACACTACTGATCCGATATTCCATTTGGCGTAGAATCGATTTTAAAGCCAGTTTTTATGCAAAAATATATATTCCTTCAAAATATTGAGGTTATCAAATATCAATGATAGGGTGCTGGAAGAATGTCCAGCCAATGGAAGTTTGCTTATCGGCTGACACTGAGGTCTCGTGATTGAAAACGTATGAGTGTATATGCGGGTGATTCGAGTTGAACACTCGTAGAAGTACTAAAGAAGATAAGCGACGATTGTTGCAGAGTTGCGGATCGTATTACGTGGTTGTCTTACAGTAATCTATCCACAGATACCCACCGCTCAATTGAAATCCCACTCGGTAAGCACTTTCAATGAAACATTTCTCGCAGGCAATTTTCCTAGAGTCTTCAAACTTCTACGAGTCAATTTGTTATGAAAATTTCATGGAGACATCAGGTGTATTGCACGCGAAAGAAACACTCGCATACACGGTTTTAACTGTAAATTTTGAAGAAAAACTTCGCACCTCAACAACACACCCAAACATTTACTGACGCATTTCTATAGAGGACATTTGAGCTGAAATCTTAGTGACATTATATGATATAAGCACATAAACCTAAAACAGCTCCTCTCGGCAACAGTTATATTCTTGAAAGCAACAGTGATAAATAACGTTAACAGCTCCGAATACAAAGAATTGTCGTAATATTTGCCCACATATCCGGAATTGCAGTTACATGTTTACAGTGTAATCCGAAATTGAGGTAAACCTTTCATGGTTACTATTGGGTCCTTTAAAAGTGATAAACGAATGAGATATTGCTGAGTAAATTTGCCCTCCGACGATATTTTGCGAGGATAATTCGTCCGCTGGTAAGTAGTGGACGAATGCTGAGTGAAGCCTTATTATACAATGAGTTTCACTGGGTAGACTATTATCCAACTGCTTACAGAGGATCACTTGTGAGTTATGCTAAGTCATAATTCCTGCATGTACTTTGAGAGCAATACTTTGAGAACTATAGAAGTGAAATATTTAATGATGTTCCCTAAATTGAATTTGCTGCATCGAGAAATGTAATAGTCAATTCTGGAAGTCGAAGGAAGCAATTTAGAATGAATTAGGATACTTTAAATTCGACACTGCACAGCTAGAGATTATAATTCGCCCATGGCGTCATAAGCTTTCGACATGGTTGAACATTTCTATACGATATTCACATGCAAGCAACGGGCAGACCACGATGTGCGTAAACACTAAATTTGAGCTGAACTCTATCAGAAATAAAGATATCGTTGATAATGCATTGAACATAGAAAGTGCTTAAACTCGTGTTAGGCTTCTTTTCTTTTAGCGTTTGAAATGCATCGTAATTGGCCATCATATTGAATAGTGAACAAGACAGCTATTCGACGTCTTTAGCAGAATGAAAACGATTTCACCTTTATGTGAAACGTGAAAATGCCGATTTTGGTTTTGAACAAGCCATGAATTCGGTAGAGTCTTTCTAAGAAAAAGCAAAGTAGTGCTACAGAATTTTTCAGGAGGATTTTAGTCAGTGCGATACTCAACGGCAAAAGAATGACGATGTGGGCGAAATTGTCACTCAAACATGCCTCTGCACACCGAGCTTTTGCAATTCCGTTTCAGAGATCCCACACAGTATTACAAATTTTATTGTCATGTTTATCGCTGTATTGACTTCACATGTTACATGAAGGTCTATAATTTTACATTCATAAAACCCTCGCACACTCCTTATTTCGTCATTCTTCGGGTAATTCGGGATCAGCCTCTTGACTGAGAACTCTTGCATATGCCACTGCCTCGTGCTAATGTTTGAGAATTTGAGGAAAGAAAAGTATTTAGCATATATAACTCGAATAAGAATCTAATGCATACAGAGGTGTTTTTAAAATGCAAAACTGTACGAATGGAGCATCGCTCAACTATTCCTTCAAAAGTGATGTGCTGTTATGGGAAA
The DNA here is from genome assembly GCA_037576465.1 of Parascaris univalens. Taxonomy (NCBI): domain Eukaryota; kingdom Metazoa; phylum Nematoda; class Chromadorea; order Rhabditida; family Ascarididae; genus Parascaris; species Parascaris univalens. The sequence continues at coordinate 39,207,628 of CM075173.1, read as the reverse complement.
AGGTGGCACACTATTGCTCGTGCTCAAGCACTAAATTTCTACAGTTGTTTGTTCTATGAAAACATAGTGAAATTCGTTTAGTTTTCAATGATATTGTGAAGCATTTAGCTATTCGCTTTCTGTTAAGCAGCTCTGGAGAATCTTGTGCAAACTTTGCGTCCCCCACTCAAAAAGACGAAGTTTATCGTTTCTTTCATGCAGCCATTCACTGATGTGTCAAAGCACATAGCAATATAACTCAAATTGAGAATTTGCAAACCTAGATTCGAAGGAATAAGATAAAAATTTCAATAAGGTGGTCTATTTCCTTTACTTGTTACTTGTTTCAGTTGTTATACAATGTAAGTAGTATCTATATTCTCCATATACTTTGAATTTTTCAAGCAATCAAAACACGATATGGAAATGGTGTGTTACGTGCAGCTGTAACAATATTTGTCAGATGTATTGCATTTTCGCAGTGCATTCTTTAAAATCTATCAAAATATTGAACACGTATTTAAGTCACAAATTTTACACATCGCACATGAAATTGCCATTTCAATCAAGATGCCTGGAGGGGAATTTGCTGTCGCAGCAATAACAGATTAGTTGTTCGGAGGTCGTATTTCGTCAACAACAATATGTTATAAATACTGACTTAATTAGGAACATTGGGCGTATGCGTATTGTTGGATTTGAAGGGCGGTCCTAGAAAAAATCCACTCTGTCATTGAATTACTACCGCAGTTGGTGGAGCATCGCTCTTAAATTCAAGCTTATTACACCGACCATAAAACACTTTTATTATATGATATGATTATTGTCCCTGGCAATTCCTACTGAAAGGGAAGCAAGGCGTAGTAGAAAACAATAGGAAAACAAAAGACTCCGTTGGAAAAACAAATAAAAAGTTTCCGACAATAAGAAAACAAAAGATACCAGTGCTGAGAGAACGATACGTTCAGAAACGTGTATGAATAAATTCCCCGAGAAAAAAGACTAGTGAGAGCTGCCGTCAGGATATCTTTAAGATATCCCGGTAAGTTGTTAAGTAGTACTCCGAAGAGAACAGGATCTGAACTCGTGATTCTGTTTAATTTGGTCACTTTGATGCATCAGCTATTAGGGATCAGCTTAATATCACGGACCGCTTTCATATGTTCGAGAATCATGTGGAGCATGAGCTTGCATCCTGACCTTGCCCTTCAAAACTCCCTTCGCAAGCAAACCCTCATCACCGATAATGCTGTAACCACTAACGTCTCGATGTCGGTTTTTTGAATTATTCCATTTTGCTTCACAATTCTTTACGGTAATTTGGCATCGAACTTGCTTCACGGATTACGATGAAGACAACAGCTTCAGTTCAACACAAAATTAGACGATGATCATTGTATGATGACGAGCGAAATCACTACCTCTAGGCGAGATAAAATCCACGATTTTCTGTCCCCTCGAAATTAGACGACTATATTTTCACTCATCATCAACATAACAGTGCAAAGTGACGGTTTCAGATCCTGGTGGAGCAATATTTGCGCCCATCTTTACGGATTTCTGCGGTTCGAAGAAACACCTTACTATTTCTTGAATTCAAAAAACGAATTAAAGCTGCTTCATAACCCACGCTCTCATCTATAAATTCAAAAAGGTGATGCATATAAACTGATTTCATTCTCTACATCAACCGATTCCTTCTCAAGAAATTGAGATATCTGTTTTCACTCCATATGTTTGCCTTGACGCTGAATGAAACATGTGCAATTTTTTTGCTTCAGCCTATAAGTGTATGAAATAACAGCAACAGGTCGCCTTTGATTGCTGATTTTTGAGGATTCTTCAATTCAGAGATCTCATATAGATCTATGCAATTTTAGAGATTAAATGCTAATGAATATTCATTTTTTCATTCGACTGTTAAACTGAAATAAAGAAGTTTTGTGAGCTCGAGCAATATACCACTCCATTATCGTTGCAGATGCAATTCCTATTATTCTGCATGCATATTAAATTCCCATGGAGGAAAGTGAACTTTCGGTGTTTTACGTATTTTTTGCTCAAAAATCTCACATTTTGGCCCATACTCATCATATAGTTGTCATTCTCCACAAAGAACATGGCGATAGCAATGATGAGGCGAGGCGAACAGCTCACCTCACTCATGCAATTGTTGACACACATTTGTCACGGTGTGCCCTTTTCAATGACATTTCGAGTGTTTGCTTGGACGGCATGAACGGTAGACGGCTTGTCAATGGCAATGACTTGATCACCCTGAAATCGATACATTCATCTCATGCGCATACATTATTTGAAGTTATATTTCATAAACAGTGCAAACTGAGCTAAGCATGAGCAAGAGGGGTGGAAAGATAGATTAGCACAGCATTACTCTTCAAATGCAAAGAGGCCTAAAATTCTGAAATACATATTTCAGTCTTTGAGTATTAGATTTTCCAACCCGCACCAACTTCTCTGAGAATCATCCACCTCCCTCCTTTAATAATTACCCATAAATAACTGTTAAGTAATTTTAAAGCAAAAGCCATTTAGATACAATATGTATTTCTCTTTCGGTTTGAAATAATATCATACTCACTGCATAATGAACTCACAAAACGGCTAGTTGTCGACGTTTGTTTACTAAAGCTGGCTCTTACATAGACGTTTACTGAACACTTCAAGATTTGCTCGTGCTCACTGCAGTTGTTTCGTTGCTTTTTACTTCACATTCTAACTTTCATGTAGATTAACTTCACTTCAATACTCACGTTCTTTTTCATTCCACTTCTTTTATATTTTCTGTGTTGTCTGATTTTTCTTGTTCTTTGCTCATATATATTAATTATATGCAATTTACACCACAGTATAGGGGATGTCTTGCATTTTTCAATTTTTCCATACTTCGTTTCAACTACCTCATTTTGAAATTCGGGCTTTGGTTATCCTTTCATATTTCTTATTCAGATTTATCCTCGCCTTTTAAGAGAATGTTCTGATCCAACAGTGAACTTTGATGAAAATAAAAATCTTATTTATCGCTTATCAGCTCAAGATTAGTCCCCTTCTTCAAGTACATCTTAAACATCGCCTTCCCTGACGCATCTAATGCAAGGATTTCTCTATTCATTTTCAATTATCTGCAGAATATACCCCCATTGAAAGAGATAAACAATTAACATTTCATATTTTTACTTGTTTCATTGTATACTTTACAGAGAAACAACGCCGTGACACGACGGTAGATTTGCATTAGCGAGAACTGGAAACACACTTCTTCATTACGACCCAATAATGCCAGAGTGCCAGAGTTCATTAGCTCTTTAGCCACTCGTGCATCAAGTTGGAAAATGAAGTTCTAGGTGTGTAACGTTGCTGAAAAATTCACCTGCATTTTGCGACCACATCTGAAAAGCTTGTGCTCAAAAGTGGCAGAGGTAGACATCCCCACAGTTAGAAAAACATCTTTCTCACTAATCGCCCACGCATACGAAATAAATTTGAAAATCATTATCGATGAAGTTGCTGAAAATGTGACTACCCACCGAGCCTGCTGAAAAACTTCACCTTATTGAGATGGTCTTTATATTTCGCTCTTTTGAGTCTACAAAGCAATTAGATAGAATATTAGTTTATCTCTGGCGGAGCAAAAATGCAGTACTGCACGTTTGGTGGAATCATGGAATCAGGTGAGGCACGAATGCATTATCACATCTGTTCATTCCCATGCCAACTTATAGAATTACTTGATTTAATTAGCGAAGTGCGGTAACGCTTATCATGGTAACTGTCTTGCCATATCTCTTCAACTCCCTAAATGCTGTTTGTGCATTTAAAGTAAGCAGTACTCTTGTATGCAAATGGATTTTTATTGGCAACAGAAAATGCTCTGATTTCATATGATAGTAAGTGCAGCTGAAAGAAGTTGAGTAAGATTTTTTTGAAGTGCTTTCAGCAAACTCACCTATTTACAATATCGGGGAAAGCATATCCGTTGGAAAATTCCGAACCCTCCTCTTTGTCTCTTTTTCGTAGACCCCTCTGTATATCGCTCGCACCTGAAGTTTTGAGATCCAAAACAGAGCAAAAAGAGGACGGTTGAAGGAAAACGATGGGAAATGGACCGCAAAAAGATGTGAGGCAAGAATGTGACTTAAATGACAACGAATGATACCATTCGAATAAAGTTATCGAGTTAGGGAAAACAGCCCCTAAAGCAAAGTTCAAATTAAAAGTCTTGGGAAGATGGTACAAGTGGAGGGTCATTACATAATAACTTTTTTTAATTAGCAAATATGGAGGTAACGAACGACCGACGTACTGTGCAAAGCCTCACAAGTTCCGCTGTGTTGACATCATCGCTATAGCAATTTTCCGATCTTTTCCAGTAAGATATTAAATATTTCAGGTGACTGAAGTAAACCTCAACAACTGTTAGTATAGTGGGATTCGAAAATGCCGCAATGTTGAAAGATAAGCGAGGATCTCTAGTTATGCGGATTCTTAGTAAGCTTTCTTACATTATATAGTAGCGATTGTTGCAAATCCTCGTTTAAACATCCCAAGGAAAGATAGGACGTTAACGTCACAAAACATATTCAAAAGCATATAACTGCAATGAATTTTTCAAAATGACTACTGGTGGGGTCGTATGCTTTGCAGCGGTGGTTCAGAATGAATAGTTTTCTTCAGTGCATTACACATTCCGTAAAAAAATAGAGAAGTTTCACGATTATAGCATTTGACGGTATTTTTGTCGCAAACAGTCATACTGTGATATGTAAGTGATTATCTGGCGACTGATCGTTATCACTCTCCTGTGCGTGAAAAAGATGCGAGATCCCCTGGTTCAAGTCTTCTCATGCTGCCTAAGCGATAGGCACATTTCAACATCACAATGAAAACATGTTATGGTGTGCTAAACGTCGGCGAATAAGACAAACTGACGATTTCAGCAAGTGTATTCTCCAATGAGTGCTGAAAAATGCGAACAATATGCCCCAATTGCGTTCGAATGCTACTGTATATGAGATGAGAACTAACAAGTGGAGCTGTCCTTCGTAAGTGACATGAAAGTATTTCACCTGAGACGGTATTGTCGAGAATGAGAGCTATGATTCCGCCAACGAACATTGGAATGTTTAGTAAAGTCTGTAACACGTGATCAACATCCACCAATCCTGCAATATTCCTTGCTCTTGTTAGCCGACGCTTTAATGCCTCAGCCTCGGATATGTTTCTGATAAACTATTCCCAGCATTACACAGTAAACCGTCACCAGCAAGTCGTTCTAAGAGTTTCTTATTAATTTCATTTTAACAGCATCTGTGTTACCTTTTTTAGGTGAGAGCAGAACCGTCCTACTGGTAAGCTAAAACCGCAACCAACAATGCGAATCGGGAAACATCTATTGGAAATACTGGGGACATTTTTTTTTACTGAAAATATTGGAAATGAACCGGAAAACATTGTGGAAATTTATTGTGTGGGAATCTTTTTCGTTCGGAAAGCACCTACTTTCACTTGGTCGCGTTACTTGAACACTTCACTTCTTAAAAAATCACTTTGCCACAGAAACACAATTAAAACCGCTTTCATTTGATTTAAACTATCCCAAACTGCTGCCAATATTAATTTCTCACTGTCACTTGTGCGGCTATTTTATTTTTGTACACTATGGTGCTTAAAAATGAGGTAAACCATTAAAATACTATAGTTGGAACAGATTTACTAGAAGTGAAAGTTGTGTACTCGCATAATTCAAGAATTTATCAATAAAATCAACGTAAATGTATTTACCGGTATGTGGAGGATGCAATTTGAAATAATGCGGGATGAGAAGACCTACAATCACCGAAAAACCCATAATCGTCAAATTGCGTGATATCTTCAGATCCACGCTCTGTAAGAATGGTGGATGGAGATACACGTTATGCCAGATGCAGAAGAAGAATTTGGAGTCTTTGTTACTTCATGGACTTCCAAAAAAACCTCATGAAAATACGAGTGAAAATAATGGACTCCCCTCCCCCTTTGGTCATTTCTGATGGGCAATATTAGGAAGTACTAATGCAGTGGTCATTTTAGCAGGATATTCGATTAGAAGAAATAAAGCAGATTTGCTCTTGACCTAATGATTGGCCGATATGCAATCCATTCAAACATTGCAGTCAGTACTTCTTGGTTGAATTTCCATGGGTTGCACAATATAAACGATGAAGACGTCTCAATAAATACTGAAGCTTTGCAGAGATGGCTCCAATATTTGCAACCAGGTCACAAATGGTTTTTTTCTCGAAATTCTAAAGGAACTCCCCTATCAGATAACTATTTGAAATAATCGCACTACGGAAACGATCGAATAATTAGTGAAAATCGAATAAAAACAACGCAACAGCAGGGTTATACAGTTAGGAAATGTGAAGGAAGAATCTTATACTCGGAAGGTGCAAAATCACTTCCTGAAGAATGTGTCAATAACTAAAACAAGTGAGAAAGAACCTCAGAAAACACTGAAGAGATATATGTTTGCAACGCAGCCTGCTGGATCAACCGTATGGTGAAAAAGTATAACAAAACGTTACATTAGGTGCATTCTTCTGAAAGCCTTTGACTGTATACATTTTAAAACAAAGATCGTTCTCGAATTGCAATAGATCGCGAATGGGAGGAATTGTGCTCAAAAGCTTTTGTACTGCATTTGGATGTCTCGTAGAATTAGCGGACATAATAAGCATCATAAAAACGATCCTAACTAGCAAACATCTTTGCGCCAAACTTCTAAGACCATCGGGTAGAAAAGCGCAAAAACACATAGGCGCATGTGGTGATGATGGCCTCATAATGCGTTTGTGGAAATGAACATTTGGAGAAGCATATGCGGAGTGATCGTGATATGCACGCATGTTGTCGAATTCTCGCAAACTTTAGCAATATTTGATGACGGCGCACATGAAAGCAAGCAACTTGACCATTGACCATTCTCTATGAATTTTTGAAGATTTTTCTATGAATTTGGCTAAAATAAAGTTGAAGCTTCACCAACCTGCAAGCATGATAGACCAACACCAAATATCATGCTCATTCCAACCAACAACACGGCACCAATGCAAGGACTCGGAATAGTGGCCAAAATAGCTCCTACCTTCGAAAAAATGCCCAATATTATTAGCATACATCCGGCGAGTTGCATTGTCAACCGACTTGCCACCTAAAAAATGGTGATGTACACAATACTTTCGCGAAGAATTTCCAACTTCGCCATAATACTTTTCAGTAGAATCAATTAGGAAAAAAGAGGAGGAAAATGAAATGAGACAAGAGAAATGGGTCCTGAGGGAACTCGCCAAAATGAACGAGCAAGATGAAATCATTTAATGAAATCAAAATGACATCAGAAAATCGTTAACAAAATTGCGATCATATATTTCGAAAGTTCTCAGCATATTTTATCAATGCATTTGTAATACACATTAAGTGATCCTCAAGTCTGCGGTAAATCAATTCGAGAGAAATTTTAATAAAGCATCGCCTAACAGCGAGTGCTCTAACCGCATGAAGAGCCTTTAAATGAACTAAGCTAACCATTTGAGCACCTTTGAAAGAAACAAGCTCAAATCAACATTGTATAAGAACATCTCTTCTAACGTGAAATTGATGTCGAAATGGATGATGGATGAGAAATTTGAAGTGGTGTTTTCAAGAAACGATATCCGAAAAAGGACCTTCGTGACGGAGACGAGCGCGACGTTCTCTGAAAACGTAGTCACTCCAACAGAGATCCCCATTAAGGCTGCTAGACAACATCCAACACCTAAATATTTGATGTACAATAAGGTTCTAAGCGAAAAAAGTCATAGGAATAGAAATGACGTTTTTTCCGAAGTAGTTACCAATATTTGCAAAAGCTTTGATGAAATGTCAGTTATACACAGCGAGTATGTTTTTATGCTCTTCAATTCTTTCTGAAATCCACATCACTTCGAGCGCATCACTGTTTCAGCTTGAGAGGCTATGACGAATCCAAGTCAGATTCTACCTTTCTGAAAGTAAGAACAGCCGCCTATATCCACCCAGTAACATCCTATTCAACGTTTTTAATCACGTCGACTAAGACCCAGTAAGGTTGCCAAGCGTAACAAATGGATATGTGATCATGATATTCAAATTTCTCCGCTCGAAAAAATGTTCAAACTTGAGAAAAGTAAAGGTCGCAAAAAATTTCATATTTTGCGCTTCACCTTCAATAAGGATTGCTCTGTTGACAGTCGAAGATGGAGCTGTGGGTTCTTGTGAAACACGAGCGATAGTCGCATACGAACCAAGTGTCTCAATTACGCATGCGACACAAGAGGCAAGGAAGCCGAACGAAAGTCCAAGACTGATTCGTGGCATACCGAATTGTCCTAGATTGGAAAATTGATGTGAATGAAGTGACAATAGAAAATTACGGAAATTCTAAGCTTTGCCTCCATCCAAGAAAATGTGTGCGGTGTTATTATCCCTTGAGAAATGTATGAATTAATTTCTGCTTACCTCCACCAGCGCGTTAAAACATGCCATCAGATATATGTTGCACCATTAAATAAGACTTTTTAGAAGAATGAGGAAATGTGGCCAGCCAAATCATCACAGTCGTTGATCTTTTGGCAAGAAATGGTGACCGCTGCACTGGAAGAGCCCCATCGACAGCTACAGAGTATTTAGTCACGAATTACCATGATCAGATTTCTAAGTATACGCTGTTCAGCGGAAATAAAGACGTCTGGCCACATTGAAACATTGGCATTATCATCCCTTTTATCTATTTCCTTATCGACAGCGTACTCAAATGTGCGTATATGTATAAAATACAGTTACTGACCCATTCACTGAATGAAGGTGGCATTTATTATGCAGTGATAAAATCGAAGTTAAGAAACTCGCAGCTCGTGAATATCATGACTCGAACAATTTTATACATCTAATCAACTTCCACGAGATGAATTCGTTCGTTACTGATCCAATCAAAATTCACTCCAGGTTCTCAGAATGACTCAACTTTTGCATTCATCACCACTCACTCTGTGTTCTTCTTTCACACACCAAACTTATAGCACTACTACTAACTGGAACTTTAACTCTCATCGACTTCGTGCTGTTACTGAGGATTAGTTGAAAGTTTGATAAATAATCTCATCAACAAAATGACCTCAACAGCTAGGCAAATACGGGTACATTTAAGTGAGGGCATTTAAGAACCTCGGAGCTCAACAAAATAACCCATTTAGCCGGTCTCAGCGGCAAGCAATTCACAGAAGCTTACCTGGATATGGCACGCTTAGCCAAGGGGAGTTGTACAAGATGATCATAGTTTGATTTTTATCGACGCGAGCTTTACCTTCATCTGGCTCGAGATTCGTCCATGTCAACAAACAGCATATAAGCCAAACCAGTCCGACTGATATAAGATACTGTAGAACACAACAATCAAAAAACAATTAAGCGAATAATCTTATAGTTTATTGGATTTCAGTTTATTTCTCCTATAATTCTGAGCAATTCTGTGGGAGTGACCACCGCACTGAGCATTGTAGATTGTTGGTGGTGCACCACTTTTCGCAGAAGTGATCACAGAACAGTGAGCAGAAGCGCATAACTGTATTCAGCGCATTTCCTATTATTAAACATGCAGATGAAAGACATATAAAGTGTTTTCGTCGGATTTCTGAGGATCAGTAACCAAGAATGCATCACATGTAGTTTAAATCCGAAACTGCACTTTTATGCATCATGACTAAAGTCTCCGGAAATTAGCACAACAATTTTAGAGAACATCCTGGAAATATATAGCGGTGCAACTTTTTCTCTTGGTACAACTTATCCGAAAACTTGGGCGGGTTTCGATGACTCGTAAACGTAATAGTAATTTTTCAATCGAAGTGCATGCGAACTATTCAAGAGATAAGGCTCAGACGAGCTGACTTAAGCGTATCAAAGAAGGCAAACTTATGAAGTGTGATTTTGGATATCGCCTCAAACAGCTTTGACGCCGCACAATGAGACGAGGCACAGGATCTGAATGTGGACGTAAACACCGTTATTTTCGACGTTTAGATTATTGAAAAAGAAACCTACAGGAAAGAGTCCGAAGACCCTAGCCTTGGACATTGTAACTCGCCTATGCTTAATGTCGATAACAGGAATCGGCACAGAGACATCAGCGAAATATACAGCCACAACCAAAAGCGTTGATATTTGCCTAAAAAACGAAACCCGCATAGACCATCATTCGATGCAGTAAACTTATGAATATTATTCATTAGCATAAACTTTGATAAATTCGGCAAGAAACACAAACGGCACTGCTCGAAGCAAGAGATGATCCATTTAATAGGAAAACTCACACGATTGAAATCCAATGATCGGATATTTTAGAGAGGATGACCTCGATTGTCGAAACGGTTAATAATGTCAGAATTGGACAGATTGTGATTGGGCCAAGAAACTTTGCAATGCGACCAACAAAACCAGTTGCTCCAAGAAACACAATTGATAGTGATGCGACAAACAAACTGCCTTGAACCTAAAAAATGATAAGGTCACATTTAAAGGAAACTGCGAAACAGCGGAAGATAGATATAAGGATTGACTTTTGATAGAATGCTTTCTGAAGAAATCCATCGCAATAAACTTTTCACTTCTCACAAATCGAAGGATGTATTTCCCTTTTTTGTATTCCTTTTTAATCTGACAAGAACAAATACAATGAACAGATGCATTAATCCATGAAAAGAAATAATAAACGCTAAGAAGAAACCGTTAGCATTCGGTGAATCCACTGTTCTTCTGGAACAAAATCCTTGTCGGTCGCATTGCATGCGTTCTCCGGAAGAGATGAGAACGCTATCAGAGGTGGTAAGAAGGCGAATGAGGGGCCTTGCAAGATCGCTAATCTAAAAATTGTTTAGTAAGTGAAGAAACGGAAAAAGGTGAGTGGATCCACGTAAAATCGGCTTTGTCGCACTATGATTAGCTTTTTTCTGCTAAGCAAAGAACAGAAGTGGTCGAAAAGTCTCATCGTGGCTTCGCAGCACCACTAAATTATTTCTTCTGAATCTTCCTGCTGGCCACCATATTTAATTTCGTCTCTTTATCAATGTATATTGGTCAAGATAATTGATGAAAGTTTGATATCACAGGCAAATGTTATGCTCCAATCGCATATTTATCAATTTTCCGGAATTATTTCGATGAAAACAAAATAAAACATTCTCAGATCCGTTCAAAAAATGAGATCTTCTCATAAAATGTGAAAGTTTAGCAGTTTTAGTATAAATTATTAGCAAATTCTATGACGCTATCGAAGGAACTATTTTTACACGAAAGTAACGGCTAACACCTCTCAAATAATGGTCAAAGGCGATGCGGTGTTTTGCTAAAGGTTATTTCAGAAAATATGTAATTAATAGTTCAGGGCAAGTGTTTGGTGAGGTATAACTATCCGTCACTGATACTTAGTCATTCGATCTAGCGGGAAAGAGGAGAGTTTTCTTTTCGACAGGGGGATGGAAGGGATAGGGATGGACAAGGGAGGAACCCTATTAAGGAGCGACTCGTCAACCACGACAATAAAATGACGATATAATAAAGGGAGAAAAGCCGATGACCAGCCGCTAATAAAGCCGGGCACAGCGTGAGATCGAAGATCTCGAGCCATAGTAGCTAACTTGATGAATAACAAGAATTTAGGACGTATTATTCCACTGTTGCAAAATTCCAAATGCATAAAGGTATATATCTCTTCCAATGTTTTATAAATTAACTCAACCGAAGTTTATATTGCACGCTGCTCGCTTATATCGTTTTCTATCGATGCACTTTGCGCTTTCATTTCATTCAAAGTTTCTTACTCTTTTTTCAAACATTTCCTCTTTTTTCATTTTTGAAATATTTCACGGATTCTCTTTAATCCTCCTCCTCTATACTCATAATTGCAAGTCATCCTTTCATATCCATCTTTTCAGCCATATCATTTATAGCCTTCGCATTCCATTGCGAATTTGCACGGAATAATTTTACAATAAGGGTCAGAGAATTTCATCGAATGTTTTATTAATGCAATGCAACTACTTTTAGCTACATTTGATGGTTATTCTATTGCTTCTTTCCTTGGCTAATTACGATTCCCGACGTCCTTGCTTGATAATTGCATTTGTCGCTCATCTTAATGTTGGAAAAACCTTTATATACAATTTTATGACGACCGCGGATGAACAGACGGAAACAATACTTGCCTTCGCTAATAGAAATTCAGGCGTTTACCTTACATGGCCAAAAGCGGAATTTATGATAGAGTACTAACTCATGAGAGGCAGCAACATTAAAATCTCAGCACAACCTCGGCCAAATTGAATTCACATTGCTTTGTTCTGATTTTAGGTGTGAAGCTGTCACTATGAAAAGAGAACTTCGACTGCAAACTGGGATTTCGCTTGAACCTTCCAAGCGCTTTTTTGTCGACTGCAACCTGAATCCGACTCTAGCGTGATATTTCAGGGAAGGGGACGATTTAACTTTTTGAAATACGTCTAATTCTAACTGAAGTTCATAACTCGGCATGAATTTTACCACACTGCCAACCTCCTTGTTTCATGCAATTTACCTCTTATGCAACAAAGGACGGCAAAAAAAGCGGAAAAATATTTTGTCGTCATCAGCTTCTCGCACATATCAAAAATTGGATCCTCAGATGATTCGTTCTCTTGCTTGCTAAAGCGATCCATTAGAGAAGAAATAATTCGATATGTGTAGTTACCCATTATTTAGTTGGTTACCCATTATAATTCGATATGTGTAGTTGGTTACCCATTATTTAACTGGCTGTAATATTTAATCCATATATTCAGCTTGCTGGAGGCTTTAGAAGTTTACATGCTAATTTGTCTCCTGCAAAGTGAGAGGGTGTAAAGACTTTCAGAGCAAAAAACATTATGAGTCTGAAAAAAAGATGAGAACCTCAAACCCAACGTTGTCTGTAGAAGTGTTGCAATTCCACACACAACAAACGCCGTAGAGATGAGGCGAACACGAAGTGCCACTGAGCCAGATCCCGCGCACATCAGATCGGCAACCACAAACGGCATAACCAGCAATCCGGATATGCAACACATCATTTGCTGAAACTTACATTTAATTAATGAGCAATGATGTCAAATGCAAGTGCAAACTTGCTATTTTTACTTTGGTCTTAATGTGAAGATGAACACACAAATGCATTTGTTCCTAAGTGGAAGGAGTAATTAACACATAACGGCAAATTTTTTCAGTATCGACAGTTTGAAAACAAGTCAACAACCACGTGTGTGCTAGGATTGCATGACTTCCAGTCTGGAAATCTAGCTCTCCGATCAAATCCTTGAATGAAATCCAGTGTTCTATGTTGTGATGAAACCAGGATGAGTGTCACATACGGAACGTCAAATTCATCAATCGATCCTATTTGTGGTTCCGCTTTCCCCTTACAACTACGCACAGATGTACAAATTCATTGAGGGATTTGAGATTTTACACGAAGTCAACACTGATTTAAAAGTGAAGCAAAGGCGCCTAATGTGAATTTACGCACTTTATGTGCATATCGAGTGATGTTTAGGTGCACATCATTGGTTGCTTCACAGATGTCCTGTGGGGTTCTTCAAGCTTTTTCATAGACATAACAGGCATCTTTACATTCACGCAACAAATTTTCCACTTCGATCACCTATCTTCTCAGAGAAAATTCGAGACAACGCCAATACTACTCAGTTTTTTAATTAACACAAATGAGTTCATCCTTCATTAGCCTTGAGTTCCAAAAATCTTAGTTGCCCAGTCATCGAAAAACCCTTTGTGAATTTCGTCAAGAATATACAAATAGGAGGCCCAAGATAGCACAAATGCAAACACGACCTTTTTGATGATTATTTAATCGCCAATTTATGGTTAGGTTAAGAAAGATAAATTAATAATCGCAAGAAGACAACTCTGGCTAATCAATTCTTATCTACGCAGTACTAAGATGATACAAATTGCACATGCACACTTGCTCTAGGTTCGAAGATCCTAAATAAGAAATTTTTATACACGCAGAAATGAATTTCTGGAAGATCACCCAAGTTGCTTCTTGATCAAGGATTTCACGTGACTAGTTTTCCGTACACCAATTTCGACCGTTGACCATAGGCGAGTGAACTCAAGTCGCGCGTTGCAAAAAACGTATGCATTAAAACGTGCAGGTAAAATGCTCTGACATGCATGTACCAAGTTACAGGGCATATCCTCGATGTTTTCAAATATATTTTAATGTTCTGTAAATATCACTGCAAAACAAAACCCTCAAATTCCACGACAGACAGCATTTAGGGCGATTGCATGAATCGTGAAATAAATTAAATGTCCACAAAGTTTTTCACTTTTCCAATCTTCTACTGATAGCTGGAGTCAACTTGATGACAGATATAAAGCTTTGAGATATCACTGTAGCCCACTCTTAAAATAGCTATCTAAGAGGACAAAGCAACCCGCTGATTTATATTGCTAAGATGAAACAAATGAAGAAGACAACGAGGATTTGCCGCGATTTATTTCCGAAGGAACTCTCATTTTGAAAAACTATACGTTAACTGCTTTCAGGAAGTTAAAATAAGCGGATCAGTCAGTGGTCAAAGGAGCTGATAGGATGCGCGCTTTTATCTTTCGCGCTCGTAAAATAGGCAAATTTCACCAAAAAGAATGAAATTTCTTATTTCAGCAGATTCGATCGTTCCTACAAATTCCTAAAAAAAAGCCATCGACTTTCCACAATTCGAAAGCACCAAAATGGAAATCCGATAGGCGCAAAGTGCATGCAAAAATTCTTGTCACCAGTAAGTGAGGGAAACACAAGTTTTGCCCGCATTTCGAAGCTCCACGATCGGTATCAACTATGCTAGAGGAGGCTGTTCATGGTGTTATTTATATCGATGATATTATCCGTAATAGCGTCACTTTCTAAGTTCATCTCAAATTGCACTTATCTAACAAGTTAGACACATGCACAAACATAAACGAACACATGGATTCGAAAATATGAGCAGCGACTTTTCATTATTGAACTCCAGTGAAGTGAATTTCTCAATTCGTCCAAATAACTTACACGAGGGGAAGCGAGATGAATCCAAGAAAGTGGAAAACAAGTAGTCGGCTGATCTGAAGATGTTCATTCTAGCATTCTAGTCAAATGATCGAACACTTTCACAAGTTATTACCTGCAGCGCCCTTCCAACTTAGTTCACAATTCGCACAAGTTTTACGCTTGTGTGAGCTTACTCGTAAGAACTTGAGGCCTATCATTTTGAAATGTGCCAAATATTTTTGCACCTCTAAATATAAGCAGCGGTTTCCTAGGTTAAGGGAACATCATTGATGAGATCGGCCCTCTTACTGGGCAGCTTATATCTACAAGTTACTCTAATATGTCTGATTAAGCACAGAAAAACAGTTGCTAGTAGGAAAAGAAATTCATTGCATGCCGATATGCCTATGCGACAAAGATCATTGAGAAAGTGCGTAAATCTAAAAGAGTGCCGGAATTTAGTGGCACTGAAGTGTTACCTGTGCTCCAAAGAGGACAGCAACCGACCATTTCGGACTGTCATTTGCTCTATAATGCAGTTGTGGGTCTCCCTCTTTGACTCTCCCCATAATCTTCCTGAAACAGAATAATGATTACTGCTTTCCAAAAAACATCATGACAAAACAACTACCATGAAATATCAATACGACGAGCAAACAAATGCCAGTGTTATGAAAAGAGTAATTATTTCACCATATAATTCCGAATTTGGTATGACAAAAGTGCATTCATATACAAACAGCACTCATTACATCACCACCTACTAAAAAAAGAAACTGTTAATGTGACGCGAAGTTTTCCGATGCATTAACCTCAACTGAAACTCTTTTCCTCTCTGCGAATTCCAAATGGAGAACGTAAACAATGCAGTAGGATCGAACGAGGGCTTTCACTATGCGTTAACGTTGCACAGTTAGATGGAGTTCCAAAATTCTGGTACCATAAGTCAATTTAGAAAATCAAAGGAACGAGAATAGTGATCAGTGGTACGAATGGCATTTTAATGTGGTGGAAACCAGCTCTAACAGGAGATGCAAGGTTTGTTGTGGTACAGGTTGGAATATGGGAATGAGGGAAAGAACGGAAAAAATGACAGTGTTTCAGATGGAGCAAGTAGAAAGCTCGTCGGATAGAAGAATCATGAGCTATCGTCGATTGCGGAATCGAAAGTGATGTTCCCTTAATCTTTCATTAAAAGAACGACAGCTCTGTGCGATCGCTTTATTCAGCAGTTGAATATCACCTATATTTCTTATTGAAAGTGCTGTTACAAGTGAAGGTACTCCATTCAACGTTCAACAATACAAATTCCGACGAAGAGCGCCGACACAGAACTGTGAAGAATACGGAATAAAATTAGCAAATTAATTCACATTCGCCATTCCGTGGATTCACTTTGCGATCGGCACAAAAGGAAAAACATACATAGACTATCGTATTCGCTCTCTTGCACGTTTCCCTTTTTAATGTTGCTTGAACTGCAGTTTCCGCCTAAGCTATCTAAGTATCTTGTGCAGAAGAAGATTTACTAATTTCGATTTCTGAGCTCAGTAAAATGAAGCAACGAAAGACACTCACATGTAAACTGAAAAAAAAAAAGAGTCCGTACAAGTCGAGGTAGTGGATATAGAGAAATGGCCAGTTGGGTTTGCTGCAGCTCTGCCTATGCAACGTTCAAGTGGCAACACATGAAGGCGACAGGTTTGCTGGCCAAACACGAATAGGCCTATTCGTTTATGCAGCGAGAAAAATTAAGTTCAACTTCATAGAGCATTTCAATATTTGCCTGCTTGCGGAGTATTGAGATGGAGGAAGCACTGAAAGGAGAAATGCAATAATCAACATAACCAACGCATAATCAACCATTGAAAGTTCTTCAACTGCTTTTTTAATATGACTAAATTATCAAATTTAGTGCGGCTCTGTTAGACCTCTGTTCAAACGCCTGTTTTAGCGGAGATCTGCAAATGAAAATATGAACAAAAACTTGCTCTGCAAGTGAAAATTTGACCAGATTTTGTCATTATCCTGTTGGATTCACGATGCGACTCCTGTTCCGGTGTCTCCTCACATCCTTACTTATTTCCTCTTTTCGTTTCTTCTAGTCATTCCCTTACGCTTTTTCCCTTACAGCTGAATATGACCCTCTAATCATGTTAGTAACACAGTTGAGGCAGCATCGATGATAAATCTGACAGTCATCCGATAAATCAAAGATATTTCATAACTGGTTAATGCGCACCGAGTTTAGCACTGAAACATGAATTTCTAAGTGAGTTTTTGGATTGTTGAAGTGGATATCCGTCACGCGCATAAAACACCTCTTTTTTGAGATTTATATTGATTGTTGTATGTATATCTGCTTAAAAAGAATTGTATTATTTCTCATGCCAAGTATATAAGCATCGTTTTAGAGATAAAGACAACGCACGATGATCCTTAAAAGAAATATTTCATATTTAAGAAACCTTAAATACATTCATATCACATCTAGCATTATGTGAATAGTGCTATCAGCTTAAAGACTGTTTTTAGTGATCAGAGTAATGCTCGTAGTAATCGTACATTTTGAGACGATCGCCTTTGACCATAATTTGAAATTTTTTCAATCTAATTTCAACCTAAACCGAAATGAAAGGTTCGCTGATTATAGAGAGTGGCAACCGAGACGAAACTAACGAATAGAACAATTAAATGTGCGCATAATGAATGCACTATTGGTTTATCGATGTGATCATGAAAGCACAAAGCGATACTTATTTCCTATGGATGAGGAAAGTTATTTTACAGTCTGAGCAATCTCGGTCTCCTCGAAGGCTCTTAGCCAAAATATATAAAAATTGCTTTTCGAATAAATCACTCTTGCGAACCGTCTGATGGGTTTCCCAGTTATCAGTAACTACTAAAAGTTAGCAAAATGCTACTGTAGAAGAAAAGAGCATACAACAGCAAAAAGCGACGAATGAAGGAATTGAATGATGTGAATGCTTCAGCTGCAATTTCAAGCATACAGCTGAGCACCGCGCTTGCAGCTCACGGTGGACGTTTTATAGGTGATGACGCATCAGGCAAATGATTGGGCAGGAAAAAAAATTCTACATATTATACGTGAATAAGTTCTCGTATGGTCAAATGGTGAAATGATTAAGGATTTGTTTTCATTTCCGGCAGCGTCAAGTTATAATTAATCTAGCCGTATTATCTGCAGATATCGAATCTTTTCAATTATTATTCGGAAAATTCGGAACATAGAATGTAAAATGTAATGTTTAAAAGAAAATAAAGTCACAAGTTCCCAGCTGGCACGTCGCTGGAATTTTTTACGAGAAATACGGTGATCATGGTTTTGAACGCGCAACAGCACGAACCTCATCAGTAGGCGTAGACTTTGCTCTCGCCAACAACATCGCTCATCCGCCACTGATACAGACTGTTATTTCTCAAAGTTCTAAATACACATAGTTGGTGAAATTCAGGGATACAGGAATCATCTTGGCTCCAATACCGACGTGGCATATGCTTACATCATACGGTGTGCTTATAAGTGAGGAAATGCATGGGTTGCGCAACTTCTTCCGTTACAAAGAGGAGCCTTTTTGGAGATTCATGGGAGTTTTGGCGTTTAGATGTTGTTCACCACATTAATTGTTTTCTCGCTAATTCTTGAAAGTGGCTATGCAGATGAGCTAGAGGCGACGGTACATATCTTGCTTACTGTATACTTCTTCTACAGATCATCCAAAGCGTGCTTTAAAAAAATGCAAGTAGAGTGCCAATAAAGCGAAATTAGATGAAATAGACGAAACGACGACAGCGTTTGAGCAATGAATGCGATATCCAGTTCAGAAAGCACATAAATATTCCCTTATTAGGGATTGTTGATCATACCGTCGGCAAACCGGTCCCCTTCGATGCGTAATTTTGCATTTTGGCGATTGCAACTTTCGTTAGAAGTGTTTTATTGCGATATTATTGAACATTCCATAGCATCATGGATTATTCCAAATATTGTCCGACCTTTTAAACTGCAATAGTTTAGTAAATTCTACTTACTACACGTAAACAGCAGAAAATGACAGCACTTAATGAGCGTGTTTTTCAAGCAAAACTTAGTTAAGATATTTTTTGGCAGTACTGCACACGAGTTTGACTGCAGTCAGTGATCTGCTTGAATTTGTTTTTGTTTGTACTTGCAAGACACGCTATGGCAAAACCTTCGATGTGCATATATATATGCATATGTTTTGCGTATGAGTGAATGAATGAGCGATAGGTGGACGGAGTTTACATGTGCGTTCACGTGTATGCGCCTTTCTGTCTGCTTGTTCAAGGCATCTGTTGAGAATGATTTGCAATTTATTGGCCACCGCTTACGTGTCTTCCTGTCCATCTTTCATTTCACCTCGGCGTTTATCAACTACATAATTGTGAATTTTGATGGGCATAATTTCAGCAACGAAATGAGCGCCGCTTCTCTCCTCCGAAGCCCATAAAATAATCCCTAACATCCATCACGAAACATTCAGTGCTTCGTAACTCATGATTTTCCCTCATACCCCTCAGAAACGTTCCTCACAAAACACCACGACGACTTTACCCTAATGGCTGTTAGTAAGTTGTCGTAGAACACTTGTGCAAATAGGGTTCAGGTTGAAATATGAATGCATTATTACGTTTTTTGTTTTCCGTTAGCAGTATTCAAACTATACCTGATGTATTGAGCGAGTCGCCACAGCTTATATTGCGTTCCTTACGCGTTGAAATTCTAGATTTTCCACCTGAGCTGGGCATTAATTATGAGACCAATCGATGGCCACTCGCACCTTGGGAAGATAAATTAACTTCCCAAATGATAATTCAGGAAGCCAGGAGTATCACTGCATATCCATTTTCTTCGCTAGCTACTTCAACGTTTCCTCTGCATGCAACAGCATGGAGCACGTGAACGTATTGGCAGGATATTTGGATGCTGTTGTTGTCTATTGCAATCTTGCTGTTGGAGGTTTTGAATTCCACTTCTGATCCTCTAATACAAAAACATAAAAGAAATAATGTTTGACGTTTCCACATTTTAACAAAGATATCATTAAAGTTCAACAAAACCACCTCTTTCGAAATATTCATTTAGCGAATGCTGATCTAGTTAGAGCAAAAACGAGTAAATCATACAAGTAAATAGCCCGTTCGTTCCTCGCTTTGATTTGATAACGTCGTTTCCACATATATCAATTCACCAAACGAGTCATCTAATAATGCATTCGTCTATCCATTGAGTAGTTTCAAGTGGACAGTCATTGAAGAAGCAGGTAAACAATTTTGTGGCAAATATCTCTGAAGGTTGACCCTCTATTCAAGCGACTTTTCAATCCGGAACACCTTTCAGTTATTCAAAGAAATTCAAGACCACCTCAACCGTTTGCTTCTTTTCTGTCGTTCCCGTTAGACTCGATTTTGAACAATTTACATGATCTATAGAATCGCACAAAATATGAATAAATTGTTTCGAGCTATTGGAATTATTAGTTACTTATTTTACTGAGAATATTTGATCGGTTCGGCTGCAGACGAACAAATATCTCAAAGCAGTTTCTCTTTCATGCCTTTCTATTTGTTAAATTTCCACCGATTCAGTGTAACACTGAAAGAAAGTTGATCGCCTCCATTCGAAAATTAACTTTTATTAGTAATAATCCACAAATTTTTAAATAATCATGTAATTCGCTTATTTGGAAATAACTGTTGTAATCTCTTAAAGTGTTACTATCCTCTGATGTGTTAGCTAACTATGTTACTTGGAGTGCGTCTTAATGGGAGCGTGTGTAAGAAGGCTTTCATCGAATTGACGGTGCAAGAGATTAATGATCCGCTTAAGGTATTCGGAAGCATTTTCATTTCCAAATACATCATTCAAAGATTATTATTGTGGTCTACAGTAAAGCTAATAAACCAACCTTGAATGTCGACCCCGTCCTTGTGGTCCAGTGATATCTGCACTGATATCCGCTCCAGAAAATCTTAGTTAAAGTACCGAAAGCTATTCAAGAGCCCCGGATGATCGCACTAGGAAAGACAGAGCATTTCCATTGAGGGCCATCGTTTAGAATGTAAAGTGAGTGGCGAGATTGTATTTCGAGAACTTGGTTATCATGGTACCAATTACACAATGCCCGGTGATTCCAAGTTTTGATACTCTTGACTTCGACCTAGATGGAAACACCGTTCAGTTGCTAAGAATGAAACGAGAGGAAACTCGAACGCCTTCGTCTGGTACAGCACCTTTATTCGACTGTTTACTGCAATTCCGTGCTGAAGTACCTACCCACTAGAAGAAAACGAAAGTTTAGTGAGCAACAGAAAATGAGTGCCAACTGCCTTCGATCGTCGCTGAATTTTTCGCAGAAGGTTAATAACAAAAACCGAACAATATCAGCATTCGCTATTTGCCGAGGAAGATCAGCAAAGGAGCAGGAGAGGAAATGAACTCTTCGAATTCCTATAACGTTATATGCATTTAATTCGCCCATGCGGATCATAAGCAAGAATTTAGATTCGTTATACGTCTAAAAAATACTTTGAATGCAGAATTTACTCTCTCAATTTTTCTTATGATTCTGCGCACTAAATTGAAGTCCTTCAATAATGAGTAATATTACTGCCGCCAGTCAAACATTGCAATCGATGAATCGTCAAGTTTCTTCAATTTTCACGCCGAATGGATATGAATTTGCGTAAGCCGCACGGTATCTTCGCATATTTAACAACAACTTCGGAAAAGTTTCTCTTGGCAGCCAAGAAATATATAAATTTTCTATTAACGACAACGATTCGTATTCATTTAATGAGATCAACTTTCTGCATACCTGGAGATTTTGCACAAGAAGCATATCAAGGAAACGAGCACGATATGCGGGCTCTGTAAAACGTCTCATCTGACGAAGCAGTTTAGCAAATTATGACAAAAGCCAACAAAGTACACAGAATACTTCCTTCGTATTTTCAGTGATCTGACTTCTATAGAATTTCTATAGCAGCCAGTTTCATCTATTATTAGCAAATAATGCATCCAGAAAATAATTCCTTAATGCACTAATTATTCGAAACCTCAATAAATATTTCATTCAGCCGTAATTTTTCGTTCAGTTGATGTTACTAACACAGTGCGCGCTAACACAGTAAACAAGGTGGCAGCGCATGGCGATAATACAGTGGTCAGAAATTTTTTCCACATTACATCACGGTAATTCTCCAGGTGGATACTTGACGACACATTGAAGCGCTGTGAAGCGAGAGACTTCTGAATTAATTTTCGGGAAGCACGTTTTAGCTTCCTTTTACTCCCAAAGATAAGTCGCTGCCTATTTCAGACTCCCTATCGCCACCGCTGCCTATCCCAGATTCTCCATGGAGGAGCCAAGACCTGCTTTCTTCTCTTTACTCGGTACATCGGCTTCCACATTCTTTTGTCGTTTGCATAGAAGCTTGGGAAACCTGTGTTGCAGCTTTAGTACTAAAAATATTCGAAAGAAACAATACTTAAAAAGAGTCCAACTTTGTAATAACCGATAATCCACATAACGTGCGTCTTCTCATTTCAGTATGCGTCATTTTCTGGCACAACACATGGATGGAGAGTTAATGGCGTTCTTCCAGTACGAAAGCATAAGCTGCAAATTTCCATTTTTTTCAGCTGTTTGGCCCACGAACTGAAATTATCGTACAGACATGCAAATAAACATGAATATATATATATATAGGCAGTGATGACGCTACCTAAATTTGCGCAACTCGAATGCATGCGCACTGAGACAATGAAAGCATAACGCAGAAATTAATGAAATGACTTCCAAATGAAATGGGACCTTCTGATTTACACATATTCACAGTTACCTTCAAATTGTCATTGGTTCCAGCGAAGCAATGACTCCCCATAGACTTTTACTACTGTTTCTTTTCGAGCTTGTCCGGGGAGGTGTTTTGTAGGCTTTTGTCCAATTTGGAGCCAGCAGGACCAGTGAAGTTTCGCCTGTGTTTATCCACGTCTTGTTCTTTGCCAGAGGCATAATTAATAAGCACCGAATCGAACAAAAGAGTTAAGCAGTGGCGTAGCTACTTGTCACCAACCAGAGATGAAACGTGTTCTTCCGGAATTTGGGCGGTGACATAAGAGCGGAAATTTTAACTGAGATGTCCAAGAGTGGAAAATTTTTAATTCACTGTCAGCTGAAAGCTAAATGTTTTAGTTTGCAAAAAACAAGTGAAGTTTCACTTCCTTTTATCTGCTCAGCAAAACTGCAAAGGATTAGACACTAATAGCGAAATGTACGCAATGTTACGAGATGGTATCATTGCACATCCACGCTACCAAGCTCCATATTCCGGTCTCGCACGTTGTGATTTAAGTCACTACTCAGTGCTATTTATCGATAAAATTTTAAGACAGTAATGTTTGAAGTGTGGAGCGGTTTCGATGGTACCACGAGGGGAGGAAATTGACGAAGCAGAAATACCACAGCGCGCAAAGTATTTAGTCTTCGCAGTAAGCGGCTTCTTCTTCTTCATTTCGATTCTTCTATTAGCGCTCTGCATTTGAGCAAATATCGAGAAGGGTGGGATAATGACACAGTTGACTAAAGAAAAGATCGCCGATGATATCGCCGTCATTGATCCGACTCTAATCGTCATTATTACCGGTATGCAGATATATGAATAGATATTATGCACTTTTGATTTGCTTCCGTTTAGAAGTATCCTTCGTTGGTAAATAGAAAATTATGGCTACCAAATTTCGTTAACATAAATTATGTCAAATCTCCCAAGGTGAATCCGTCCCCCCACTCTCCTACTAATTCATTGCTTCCTAAGTGAGCGATTAGGGACTGTTATCATGAACATTGCGGTGTAGGCTCTGTTAACAGTCAACTAAATGCAGCCAAAAAATAAACTATTCAAGTCATATTTCTTGGAGTGATACCGCTGAGCAATAGTATAAGCTTTGACGTCAATGGAAAGAGCCCCAAATACGTAGAAAATTTTGCATTTTTGGACTACCTTCATTTTTCTTCTCTGTTTATTCATTCCATTATTTTTCCAGATCCGCGAGCGACCCACTCCTGTTGCAATGGGCGAAGTTGGAATGAGAGCAGAGCACACATAACTCAGACCACCGCCATATCTTACGAAATTCCATTGTCAGAAATGGGTGATGAACATTGCGAAATTTGCACCTTTAAGAACGGAGGAATTGAAATTTTCAACTTTCAAAGGTGTGCTTAGACTAGAAAATCCGAAGTTATGAGTTGAGATGGTGGTTTGGGCACATTAGGATCCCTAATCCAATAATGCTAAGAGAGAAAACACCTAGAACTTTTCCAAAAAAGAGCTTTAAAGATTTCCCAATTGCAGTACTTCGACATGATCATCATAATTAGCACACTAAATTAGTATAATCTTTTAGTCTATGGCTATATTCTAAAGGGAAGTACAAGATTGCTCTAATCTTGTATATCAATTAAGCTCTCATTTACAAATATGTTATTTGGGATGCGTTGAATAAGAGAGAGTTGTTGAAGTCGTTCAATGTGAGATTGAGTAGCGCCTCATATGTAACATTTTATGATATGCATTGCTTTGTCACAATTCACAAATGAGGGAAACCTTTTTCACATATGCGAAAAATGTCGAATGCCAACTTAGCACTGCGGTTCACTTTTCCTCTTTCAAGTTTTAGAGTTATTGATAAAATAAATTCGCCAATGTAATAAGTGAAACAGAGAGTGCCTCTGATCTCCTAAGTCGACTTTGAAGTCGCCACAACGGATCCCGTTTTTGATAGTAAGATCACATGTGTATCCTCTTTTATTGTTGCGTTCTTCTGTCCTACTATAATGTTATAATCATTATCGTTTGATCTGTTTTCATATATCCTTAATTACCCTTAAATAATTTGCTATCAAACGATTGATATTCGATAATAAAATCTCCTTTCAAAGGCGCAGCAATATTCTCTATCCGTTTCTTCGGTTGGTTTGGCGCTATGCGCGAAAACGTTCTCTGCCTGCTTATCTATCACACATCGCTGAAGTTGCGTTTATCGTTCCCTTCGGCGTTGGCCAAAATTTTATCTTACACTTCACGTTCAATTTTACAGTTCACGTTTATGCTGAAATGTATTTAACCGTTCTTCGAAAATAAATTCCGCGGACAACGAAGGACGAATACATCGACGGTTCTCTGAAACTGAATGCGGAGCATCTCATCGGCAAAAAACCACCTTGCAGGACATACTTACTTCAACTTCTTCGTTCTCTTTTTTATTTCTTCAGATTTATTTATCTGAATGATTCATTTGTTTGCTCCATAGTGGGATTACTTTATGAGTTGTTTTGCTTAGAGAAAAGGTCAATCGGGTTATAATATTTATCCAAACATCTATAAAAGAGGACGTATAGAAGGATTGCGGGCAGCACTGACCAAGTATATTTTTATTACTGCACCCATCCTACTTGGTATCATATTCGTTGAAGTATGTGTCATTCTTTAATTTGCCACACCATGCTGCCACAAACCGAAATTAGAAACAACTACAAAAAAATTCGATTTTATACACTGCTTTATGAAGGAATTCGTACTCTCAGGTATGTAATTAATTAGCCCTCATTAGCATATTGCCACTGACAGGTAAGGCTAAATAAAGATCCCGAAATGTTGTACGGTTCCGGAAAAACAACGACTGCGGTTCTCGGCACAAAAAAAAGCATCAACCGTCCCGCCACGTAGAACTTCCAAACGGAACTGCAGAAAACAGCCTCTTATCTTTATTGTCTTTTTCCGATTCCAATTCCCTCCTTAGTCTCGGTGCAAAGAAATTCCCCTTTTTTTGCACCGTGCTATCATTTGTCAGCACATGCGATGTCAAAGGTCACAATATCGAGCGGACATATGAATTAAGCAGTGGCGAAACATGTCAGCAGGAAACTAAAATGGCATAATTTTTTGCATCAGCAATTATCATTACCTTAGCGCCGTGAACGAATAACTTCCCAAGCAACTCACATTCACATCGCTCATTATAGCCGAATGGCTGATAAGTGGAGAACAAGCCGACGACAGTGAAGCTTTGAATACAATGTTTTTTAATAACAAAGAAGTTGACAAGTAAGTGAGTGATAATAAGTGTTCGTTGATATTCATCTGCTATACTATCAAAATCGATAGTGTTCGAGTAATCTTGCTGGTATGTGCCTTCCAGAAAACTACGGATATAGAATGAAGAGATTATGAAATGTTGAATGGATCATGAAATTAGTACAATAATGCAATATCTATAAACACAACACGTGAATCTCTAAGCTAAAAGGCTAAATTTCGGAAGTTATCCCTTCTTAAACAGTGAGAGAACAATGGTGGTCTTTCAGGTCTTCTATTTACTTCCATGTGAACTCCGACCTTCAAATTTCGAACAACAATAGCTCCTCCATTCGGATTTCTCACTTAAATGCTTTCATCATATAACTGCGCTCGCTCAAAGAGAAGTATCACCCACGTCTCCAACAGGTGCTAATGATGGACTGGAGGAGAATGTCAGAGCTACTTTTTCAAGGATTCCTTCAAGGACTCCAGGATTCCGTTATTGCCGCTGGAACGCTGCTTTCCCTGTTCCCACTGATGCAATCGTGGCTCGTTGCCCTCAACTCCATTTTGAAATCGCGTTCCCGCGGCAATAACGCGCGCGAATTTAAATTTGTCTCTGCTTGAGATCGTTCACATAGGAGCGACGTTTATTGTCGCGAAATGTGATTTTGAGGGTGGTTGGTGGTTGTGGGAGCTCTCGCAGTACCTCATTTTCTCGTATGGATTTGGCTTTTTAACTTAGAAGTTTTGCACTTTTGCTTCATTTGTGCGGCGTTTTCCGCATATCCGTCAATGCAGGTTAGGTGGAAGTTTCTCAGGAATGGGGCGAAGATGAGTGAGTCATCAAAGGGCGAAAGGTGAGTGGGGGAAGATTTTGAGATTTGGACGTGTAGGTGAAGCAAATAAATATAAGATATGGAGAGCGCTAACAATGAAAAATGTTGAAAATTGTCCCTTCTGTTTTTTATACGACTATAAAGCGCGCCTCCGATTGATTATTTGATTGTTTTGGTGCATATACGTTGGCCTCTATGCCATTATAATCTATGAAACTTTCAGGATATATTCCAAGTTTTCCAGATATGACATATTTGGATAAAGCCCTAAGGTGTAGTTATGTCAACTTTGATGATGGGGGGAATTTCTTGCATCGGAGGAGGAGGACGAGAACGCTATTTTGACATTTGAGCCTCGAATGACCTCAGAGTTCCTCCTCTCACGAAACTTTTTCTCGAAAGTCAATACCACTTATCTTGCATGTTGTTTTATAGCGCTGCATTCTTGTTTGATGCTTCTGATTAGCATTGTTTATGCCTTAGGTGATCGAAGTAGTATATCAGTTGGATAACGGTGGATTCTTATGTTGTTATTTTGTCGTTTCATGTTCGCTAATTTGACTCTTTCAGATCGCAATGGAGAATCGATATGAAATTCAGAAACATATGGAAAGTGTGGTGCGTATTGCGTTGAATGAATGTAAAGAGGCATTCGGTGAGGAAACTTTCAACGAGAATAAAGATTGGCTCACTCATCGAGTTCGTTTATTTATCCATTTTTCCTTTTTTTTCTCGTAATCATCATGAAGTATTGTTTAAGTTTCATTTACATTATGATTTAATGAGTGCGAACATATTCGGCGGAGTATTTTTTATGATCTTCAAGCAAATTGTGCATTGAAATATCAGAGATGTAATTGCACTAATTGATTCTGAAGAAATTCCAAATTTCAGACTTGGGCTTATCATTTGATTCATATCCTTGAAATTATCGTCGTGAGTTGTACCGCTCATATGCCAGATAATCATGCGGAGGATTGGATGATCGGCGTTCAAATATTGGAATCACTAAGCTCGTTAGCAAAGGGACGGAAATGAGCCCGGATAATTCGTAAGTAGTATTCGGACCCGTTACCTACTGATGGCTCTACGCCTGCATACGTAGCATTTCGCAGTGATTACTTCTGTTTAGGTATGGATGGATTTGGGTGCGATGGATGCACGTATGATGGCCGATTTGTTGAATTGCTATACCGATTTGGTGAATGCGATGCGCGAACAATATTCAGCGGAAATCGAACTGAGAAAGGCTGAGAGGAAGGCGTCGAAGATGTTTCAACAAACCACCGCGATACTGTCTGAATTAAAAGAGAAAATACTCGGTTCGTTCATTTCTTCTCTCATCGTTTTAACAAAATTTAGTTCACGAGTGAACGTCGAGAAATGAGAAAGATTAGATGTTAATTTTTCTTTTGCGTTGTAAAATGTCAACTTTGATCATTGGTTATCTCATCGAATGTAATATGAAGCAGTAATGATAGTTATAAGTTCGCTATTCGATCGGCGACGTTTACATTAAGGATCGAGATGTCCATTCGTTTATTTTTCTCCAAGGGATCTTTATTTGCATATGAAGACGTTTCCATATTTTGTCATAACCATAAAACACCTTGTTAAATAATATCCCGCTTTGCTTTCTCTCCGATTTCCTCCAATTTGTTGTAGAAAAGCGGAAAAACACAAAGCCCGGATGCTCAGTTCCCGAAACTGAAGCGCCAGTGAATCAGCGCGATGCGGTGGAGGAACAGAATGTGGACGACATTAAAGCCGGAAACGCAGAGCCTTCTAAAGAGAAGTTAGTAGTGAACCCATCTAAACGCCTTGTTTATTTTTTTTTTTCACTACAGTGAACTCATTACTGTATGGTTCAGATATATTATGAATTGTATAACTCCCGCATCCTTGCTTTCTGACTTCAGAGGCCTCATTGATGACTTTTCGAAAGAAAAGGTAGAGGGACAGAGGTGATGAAGTCAAAAAAAGGAGATATAGGGAGTAAGACTCGAGCGAGGCTCTTTAGATCTTTAATGTCGTTGTGAAGGGTTTGCAGAAAAAAGTTGCCTTAATTACCAATTAATTCGTCGTTGCTTTCATTTTTTAAAGTTAAATTATCGTTTAAGGGAACAGCGTACGAAATTCGATGCATTCGATGTGGAATCGGTAATTGCAAGGGCGCCGAAATTGCGTGCAGAGATGAGTCGCCATTTCGTTGCAGAGTCGAAGTATGCTTCATTTATTGTTTGTTTGTACAGTTTGGCCTGATCCAAGTCGGGGAAACAACGCACAACGTCGTTGTTCATGGCGAAAGTGAGGGACGCCGGTAATGGTGGCGTTTTCATGGGCTTCTCGTACGTCATGCTTTGAGCATTGACTGCTAGCATGGCATTCCCTTCTCCCCTTCTCTGTCTTGTGATATCAACTACACTATATTCTTCACTAACCGCCTTTTATATTTTGAGTATTGGTTAGGATATGTTCCTAATTTACAGTGGAACGATGATATTCATATGAGTTAAAGAGTGCATTACTCTTCATAGGATATAATTTTTGTGTGATAAGAAGCTGTCATTAAATGTAAACGCTGAGCAGTGAGGCGAAGTGATATGGAATTGCGTCCGTCCCACTACTTTTGCTCTTATCATAGAAATATTAAACAGGTGTCAGGCATATAATACATTTGCTTTTCATCTTGAACGGCTCTCCTGACTGTACAAATGCTGAGTGAAGTTCTCAGAACGCACCTCAATTTATCCGTTAGTCCTGTTGTTCAAATGTTTTTTTCGCAGCTGTGTAAAGTCACGATGAAATTGATGAAAGTTTTCTTTATCGACTGATGGTTTTCTAATGTCGTTCTCAAAGATATTGCTAATAACGTTGTTCACTATTGCAGGGGTGGTGGTTTCAAAGTATATCGAGATGGACCAACTTTAAAAAACCAAGAGAACCGTGCAGTTGTGAATCGCCACGGTAGGTTCGCATCGTGAATGAAGTTTTTCGATGGACACTCATTGATTTCTTTTCAGATATTATTGAGTGATTGCAGTATGAAGATTCAAATGCGCTGGAAAATTGTCATTAGTGTGTGGGAACTATTTAGTGTGTGAGAACTATCTCTTATATGAGCTCGTTATGTTTATAGTAATGTTTTCAATAGTTTACTTCGGAAATATTGATCGGAAGCTGTAGTGGACATCTGTTTGTTTTTAAATTTCGGATGCATTGTGACGACCGCTGAAGCAATGGAAACGTCCAGGTTTTTTAGTGGAAAAATTACTTGCTTTTCTTATATGAGCTCGTTATGTTTATAGTAATTTTACGGCGATATCTTTAACGCTATTCAGGTTTCTCTAGAAAAATGAGATAAAAATCGACGTGGTAGAGTGCCATATCCATTTTGCGTATTGATGTATCCAGAAATGTTAATTCGTGGTTTTAAGAAGAAGCAGCAACAAAAATGAGCGCATTTAATTAGATCTTGTGGTTATTGGTAAATCATGCTCGTACCTAGGGTATAATTGAAGGGAATGTCCTAGAAAATTTATGCTTTGCAGGAAGAGCCGGAATGCACCCACTTGAAGATCATCATAACTCAAAAGAAAAGTTGCTACCGAGAGTACGGATGACGGTTTCTCCAAACGGTTCCATTACGGAGTGTCGAGATGGAGCGGAGCAGGATTGGGAGGTACCGTGGCCACGTCCGCCTAACTTTGATGATGAGGAAGCAAGCTCCTTTTTCACAAATTATCCGCACGCCTCCTCGTTGCTCGGCAAGGACAATGCAGGCGACTCTCCGTGTCAATCGTCCACTTACTTCGCGCCATCTCTCAGTCAATCTGAAGAAGTATTTTTCACATTCTGTCTTGCGCATAGCTTTTTTCTCTCATCTCACTGCTTCTGTTACTGCATTTCTTCCTTCTTTCATAAAATCCTCGACTAAACATTGTTGCATATCGTTATTATGCATCCAGCTACCCATAGTTATTTATGTTTCATGGACGATGTCTCGGTGATCCCGAAACTAAGGAGTTGAAATTAAGCAGCAAACAAATTGTTTTCAAGAAATCTTTACGGCCTGTTTTATTGCATTTATGGGTTCATTAAGGGAACAGGGTAGACATTCACCACAAAAATGATAAAGTGAGACATCATTGTTAGGATCGGTTTATTGAAACACTTGCTAGATGGTTTTTTGTAGAAGGAACATCACATCGATAAAGCCGACTAACAGGACGGAGAATTACTTTAAATTTTGTCGAACTTCAAGATAGGCCGAATATGAAATGACATTTTGGTCGACTTCTTAGAAGGCTGAAAGCTAATTAATCTCAGATTTCATAGTTGGGTATCTTAGAATTTATTAAAATGGTTTCCACTAAGGGAATTGATATCTGTATTGCTTAGAAAGAAAATTGGATGGCCTTACCACGAGCACCAGTGTTGCAATCGAAGGCGATGCAAGATTACATCACTCATCATTCCGACAATACTTCGACAAAAAAGTAAGTAATATTCTTAGCTGATTCATGTGTGAGTTACAGTTGGCGCTGTTGGATTTTGGAAGAGCTCAAGGACATGAAATGATCGTGCAGAAGGAAATACGGCACGCACTTAGTTAGTAACATAATAGCTTTGAAATGCTCCGGAACTTAGGTTGACGCTAACTCAAGGACTTAGAACAACTTGAGGGTTTAAAATTGTGGCTGAAAAACTCTAAGCCCGAACCCCGAACTATTCTAAATCTCCCTGCACATTAAAAAAGAGTCACTTTTGCTTGTTTTAACTCATAGTTGTAAGAATTGATTGCAGTGCACATCCCATAGGCAAAAAATTCTGTTTTCATGTCCTACTTGTAAAGATTTAGAGTCAGTAGTGTAATGTCTAAGTGCAGGGTTTTCTATTTATGCTGACAGATGTTACCAATTGTTTAAAAGAAAGAAACACTGAGGCACTTCCCTCCGAGTAAGTTCTCGTCATAACCTTCTTGGATCTGCCACCAAACTTTGTCTTATAATCATGGTTGATTGCAAATATTCTGGATCTAGTATTTCGAAAGCTTTCGTGCTACATGTCCGAATTTTTGGAGAATTTCGCGCGTGAAATATGAAATTGTTGAGTATTGGAGGTTTAGTATGGGGCATGCTATCACGCTTCTGTGCTCTCCTTATTTGTGAAAGCAAGCTGCTATTGTAAAACGTTTTCAGCTATTTTCATTCGACGACATAGCTTATCGCTTTTCCTATATAAATTGCAAGTGGACTTTTTCAAGAGGCATGGAAATTATCATAAAAGCTTATTTTAGTGGTTGTGCTTCGGGCACTGAAGGATAGAAGGTGGTACGCCCTGGGCGCTTTCGGAACAGTTATATTGGTCTCGATGTTCGGAGGATTCTAATAATGACTCAGAAGCCTGGGAATACGTGGGAGTGTTATAGGAAAACTGATCTGAGCACCAGCTCTGTAGAGGAATTTCAGGGGGTCACCGAACGAAGTTTTGCTCGTTACTTTACTGTTCAGAATTATCTTTCCTTCTACAAAATCATTTTATTTCCGCTGTTTTTTGCATCAGTTCCCTCTTACGATCACATGATGGGTCCTTTCAGTACTTCAGAGATTCTTATTTATAGTATTAAACGTGAGCTGATTCGTTGCCATTGTAATATTGCTGCATAGTCCGATTTGTGGTGGTGGTTAACGTTTCACTTTTTAGGATTGCTGAGTTTTCGCTCCGTGAATTCGATACTCTCGCTGAGGATTTGCAACTATGGTTGACTCGAGAACAGCTCAATAAAGCAATCAGAGTTTTGAATGGCGCCCGTGAGTTCAAACAAACGATCATTTAAAATTAATCCTTCAAACTTAAGAAAGCTTTTGAACGATTTTTTTCCCATCTACGATAAAATCCAAACAATAAACTTGCATAACATTAATTCTTGGAGAAATATTCTCTCAAAAAGTTTTATGCCGAACAAATTGGCGTTTTCTTTGAGGACTTATATTCAACTTCTGTTGAATTTTCTTTATTGCTGTTGATTTCATTCTGTTAGCCCTTAATTGGTAACTATGAAGTGTAGCCCTTAAACGGCGCGGAAATATTCAGACCGTAAAATGTTCCAAATTTCAGCGGCTAAATATTTACTTCTTGGCCTGAAAGGTCTATGAAATGCTCATTTCTCTTTATTCGACAAGCCGTAGAGGCGGCTGATAAAGGGAGGTATAGGCACGATTTTTGGAGAGTGCTATGTTCTCCTTCATTTCCTTCGTATAGTTTATAGTGTTTCTTTTAGTTAGGATGTGTTAATGCAGTAGTAGTTGACATTAAGTGATGTTGTCTACACATAAATTCAGGTGTGAGCCCTATCACTATGCTAACGATTCGTCGTCTCTTGAGTGAGACGTTCTCATCTCAGCAGTGTGAAGCGATCTACCGTGTGCTTGTGAATAGCGATCGAATTGCAGCGTGGAATAGGTGAATGCTTTTTTTGCAGGACTTATTTTGTACATGATTGCCATCTAGCTGGTTGGACTGCTAAATGGGAAATTATAACTTAAATTATCCTTAATAATCGTTGATGTACTGATTTTATAAATAGCACAGTTTCGTGTTGTTTATTAAAATCGTAATTTTTGGATGTGCTCGGAAAGATTTCGTTCACTGATTTCTTGCAATTTTATGCTTCTCTTTCTTGTGGTTCTCATCTGTATGCTCCAAATTTTTTTGTCTTTTATCGCATTTCATTTCGTATATTGATTTTTAGGATTTACATATTTATTTGTATGAATTTCTTTGATATTTGCATTTGCACTTCACATTTATCGATGTTATTCCTCTCAGTTCTGTATATTTCTCATTTTTGCTCTCAGAAATATTCCCCTCTTCAGATATTCGACTCACAACATTGCAGTGAGATCATTTAGAACTTCAGAGTATACATTAATGCCTTAATGTGGCAATATCACTTTATGCAATCAGTATCAGAGGGTTTTTTTAAACCTGTGATTTGATGTAAAATGCTGCGTTCTTTTTTATGTTGTATAAAATATTACTATGGTGCAACCGACACTGCGTGAAGACAATAATTTCAGGCGAGAAAGGAAAAAGAACTATGATCTTGTAAGCCTGACCTCAAGTTTTACCTCCAGACCAAACTGGAGTGTGGGAACAAGAGGTAGAAGAGTGGCTGAAATATTGAAGATCGGTCATGGGAATAAAGTAATGAATCCGATATCGTGATGTATCTAGATGAACTCATTATGTCCTCCGTGATAATCAGACAACTAAGCTCATCTCTTCCTCGCGAATATCAAGAGTGAAAGTGGGGAACTTGCATTTGATCATATCGCAGCAGGTTTTTGGGTGTCTTGGTAGGTGACAGACAACCTCGCTTGAACATCCTTAACACCATTTTCCGCAGTCCTCTCCTGCCTCTGCCCACTTTTGTACCCTAAAGTAACGTATAGGTAAGCGACCCGCTGAGTATCCTATCCGTACAGGTCAGTGTTTCAACAAAGTGATCAGCGCAAATAGGCCGCACCCGAGTACGTCAGTCGTATCATGAGTGAATGCATTGACCAATGAGCATCAGACAGAGTGGGCTGGTATTGTCATTGGCGAGATCCGAAACGGAAATTAGGAAATATTACATTTGCGGGGGGTGTTTCTGAAAGATATAGAACGACTTCTCCGGAAGCTAGTCACGTTTATAGTCTAAGGCGACCGAAATATGCGTCATTAGGCTCGAGTACTTACAGATGTTCATCGCGCGGATGTTTGTACTCCTGTATTATCCTTCATCCGGATTACTTCTTCTGCGGATTTCGGCACACGTTCTCGGAAACGTATGTATGCGCTGCGGTACTATGTGAAGAATGTATCGAAGCAAGCAGCACGTTCCCCTCCTAACATTACTTATCTCTCTGAAACCGCAAAGTCGTTGACCGCACAATCACACCACTAATTCGTCGATGTCCTTTGTGAAGAGTGCGAAGATAAATTCCGTCGAGATAAAACGCTCATGCGCCGTTGTTCGCACGAGGAAGTTACAAGGGTTTTATTTACGGTGACCCAGGGCACTGGAGGCATGAACTTCGGCGTCAGTAAGTATAAACGCACTGCACAGAGACACCAGAGATAAGATGACCGTGCCCGCGTGTGAAAATATAACGTTGGCTTCGGATTGCTTGGACATCAGAGGGCACACTTGCCCGCAGAACAGAGTAATAAACCGGTCATTTGAGGTGCTAAGTGTTCTTGCGAGCAGGCTGAACTGTAGGGTTCACCGCCTATTTTTTAAAAGAGAGTTCCGCGTGCGTGCTCCCAAGAAAGCAGATAGAAAACACCAGCTTCACGCAAGGAACACCACGGGCTAATAGACCAGAAATCCCTCGAGTTGATGGCCGGACCACGGATTCCCTCTGTCACAGCCGCGCCACAAATTCACCCTTGAGACGGTTGAGCGGCAGTTCCCGTCGTCCTGTTTTTTGCGAATGTTGGTGAGAAATGCAAGCATTGATGCGTTGGGAGGGAATGTGTTGATTGACGTGAGGAAAAACTTATCCGGGCTCGTGTTTCGTGTCGACCTGTTTGGTGAGAAAGGTTCCATGTCGAGGCCCCACCTTCCTGACGTTTTGCTTCACCTGAGGTGCTGTGTCGGTGTGCATAAATACGCTGTATTTGAAACTCTTTGCAGTTGCGGCTCATTTTTGAGGAGTCCGAGGTTGCTGTCGACCTTTGAGGTGTGTTTATATGAGCGTTATCGATACGTTAGAAACTCTACTCGAGAACAAGCTTATTTTATGCGTTATTGGCGTCGCACAAATTGTTCTACTCATCGAAATATTCGTCGGCTTCCCTTCACTTGAGGTTCTCTTTCTTCAATGATTTCCTTTTATTTATTGCATCTGAAGTACTCCTCTTCAATTTCTTTGCTAAGTCGGCTATTTAATGTGAGGAACAATGTGCAGTGAAAATAAAAATGGTATCGACAATGCCTTCGAGGATTCCTATGCTGAGATACGAGCTTAGCACTGAAGAAGGTTCGGGTCTTGGCGTTGTTGAACTTCGTTTGATGTCTTCTTTCTCTCTCATTATTTGGTGGTAAATGCAGGTGAATTTTACTACTGCTTGCTTAGAATTTTACTACTGCTTGCAAAGTTCTGTCTGACGTGAATGAATAAATCACCACCATAATAAGGGGACCACCAAGTGTGCGAAAGCGCAGACATTCACTGCTGAATTACTTGTTGTTCCCTTCGCCGTCCTTTCAATGTAGTTGGCTTTAGTAACGGCGAGGAAGTTCTGGAGAGTATCGTGACTGTCTCTTAATAGGCGAATGTTGTGAAGACTGGTCAACAAACAATCTGAAGAGATCCATAGATCATGAGGGGTATTCTTCTTTGTAGAGTGTGACCTTTGACTTCGAAGGAACGGTCACCGAAGAAGTATAATTTTTCGAAGCTATTTCACTCCTTTGAAATATTGGTTTTCGAGGTGATCGTTAGCGAGCAACTTTTTCGAGGTGATCGAACTTATTTATGGGCTGAGGTGAGGATTATTACCCATCAGTTCAAGCTCGGAATGGTGATGTGGAAAGAGAGCAGTTTAAGTGAAAATATCGTCCCTACGCTCTGCTTTCATTTAGACATTGAAGTTCGAGCAGCAGCAGCATTACCTCAAGATAGGGATTTCCGCATCATTTCGCAGTAAGTATTACTATATTAGTGTTGTATATAGAATAAACCTTAAGGTGCTTCATTTACGAATGTCGGATGAGTTTCTTTCTGCGAGTCAAAACCCCTCTTATAAAAAAGCGCTTATAAACTTGCCTCGGGCATTTTTGTAGGTATTCATCCCAAAGAGTAATGGTAGTGCTTAGATAACTGTTTCGTCGTTTTACAGCTATAAACTTTCATTCATCATTTTGTATTAGTCAGTGCGCGGTTCGATGAAGGTAGGCTTCGAGCCGACTCGCCGGCTTCGCGCTGCTTGCAGACCCACTCCATACACCGCGTTGATCGGGGCGAGCGTGGTAGAATAAGTCCCTCCCTCCTGCTGAAAGGGAGCATGGTGAATCAATTTGTCAGCGTATCCAATGGACAGTAGGTGAGCGTAGAACCTAAAATTCACGTGGCGGTGCAATTGTTAAGTGGAAGTGAAAGCGACATGAAGAGAAGTCGACTCATAATGAACGCTGTGCTGATCGAATTAAAGCAGCTGTTCAGGTAGTTCTTTCTCCAGTACGTCTAAAGGAGTGGCTCAGCCAGCCCGTTGGCGATATCGAGTCGAATCGGTTTCGAAAACATGGAAAAAAAGAGTGAGGAGCGGTGCGCACAAGAGATGGAGATGAACACCGCAAAAGAGGAGACACTTGAGGAGCGGAAGAAGAGGGTAGGTTGAATTTAGAATCGTCTGAAAAGAGTGAAAACTTAAGATGCAATGATTTTTTTTTTCGATGAACCTCTAAGACATAAATATCCAAATAAAAAGCTGTTTTATTTTCCTCTCTTCAGTCGAATTTCATAAAGTTTACTTTCATTTGTTTGTTTTAGTTAACTTCCAATTCACTTCCCATCGCAAATGTTTCATTATGCTTATGGATACATGCTTCTTTCCTCTCTCGGTCCATTTGAAGTTGTTTCAAACTTTTTTGAGTCGTGGAGGAATGTTTTCCTATGGATGTTTGTTATTAATCATATTTCTAGAAGGTTCTTAATTCTTTCCTGCATATACAGTCTTACTATTCTTTTTATTCTCGGAAAATATGGAGATCCAAAGAGCGTTGTCCGATGAGTCGTTTATCTGTTGGTGGAGTTTTTGAGCGGATCACACTTTTGGATCTCCTCTTTGATTGCTTTCAAAGCTGTTCTGCTTCTCTGCTGTTCTGCCTTAACGAGTTGGTTTGCAGGTATTCGCATTGACGAATGAAGAACGGAAAGAGTTGCGATACCGGCAATTTTCTGCACTTTCGTTTATTGTCGTTATGATAGTATTTGGAGTTCCACTTTGGTGGCATACAACTTCCACTTATCGTATTGCATTCCGCAATTTTGCTCCCGAACAGCATATTACGATTCCGGTAAAATATTATCAAATGAATATGCGAATAGTGAGATTCGTTGCAAACACCAATAAAATATTGAAAAAAGAGCTATGCTAGCCTTGTATTTGCACCACTTTTGAGAGGAGTCTTATCGCTCAGAATTGAAAGAATTTCATTAAGTCCAGTATATTCTTTGCTGAAGTTCTAGCTCTCTATTGAAGAGGAGTACTTGGTGTTTTCGGTATGACAAGCTTTATTGCAAAGAACTGAAAAGGGCATGGATACGAGCCAATTTCACAGCGTTGCAAAGATGAATGTCGTTCCAGAACTATGTTCCCCATCTTTTACGACGTCTTTTAAGTAACTTGTATTCAATAGGTTGAAATCAGTTGTACTGCCAATTTTGCAGTTAAAAACTCGAATTATAGAGAACGTGGCCTAGAGTATCCTATAATTGATTTGTTACGAGCGGTAACATCTTTAACGAGTTTTTTGCCGCACTCATTCCTTCTGCGATGTTCGTCGATTTTGGTGTTTTTGGGGTTTTAATCAGATTATTTTAATGGGACTGCGGCAAATTAGGCAAACCTTTTCTCCCATCATATTATCACCTCATTTAGGCCTTCATGTGTACGCGCCATGCAGGAAGTTACTAACTTAAAAAATAATGTGAGAATGTATGCGATGACTAACGCAAGTTGAGCGGCTCTCGAGCTTCGTGAGTGATATTTTGTGCAGTTGTGCGCCATTCTTAAATTTCCACATCTAACGATGGGTCCATCATCTTTGCTCTTATATACATTAGATGGCTTCATTGACTGGTACCATCAAAGCTTGCAATATAAACGAACTGTTGTGGTCTACTCGTAATTGGGCTCTCTAAGCTCAGTTTCTTCTCAGTTAATCATCCTTCGATTAGGAAGGAGTATCTGATTGACTCGCGCAGGTTTCAATTTGTTTATTCGCCAGGTATGAGCTAAAAAAGTCATTTAATGAAAGGTTTCATGGCCGATTGAGTATTTAGATGCATTAGTATCCGTTTGTTTGGATGGTTTACTGAGCGAAATGGATCTCAAATTGTGCTATGTTTACTTAATTTAGATTGATGTCACTCTTGGATATTGGGATCGCTCACTGGAGGCAGCTATGAATGAGATTTCTGTTTCTTTGTTGGAATCACTACGAAGTCTACCACACATCGACCATCTCAGTTTAAATTTTTCAACACATATCGAGAAATTGGTATTCTTTTCTATGGAATTCTTTCTGTTATATTGAATTATTTCGAGGATTTGTTTTTCTATGGGATTTGCTCACTCAGTGTTGAGGTCTGAAGAGCCGCCACTTGCACCGAAGTTATAGTCTTTGCAGTGCGAGCTGAAACCTTTCACTCATTGCTCACTCAGTGTTGAGGTGTGAAGAGCCATTTGCACCAAAATTATAGTCTTTGCAGTGCGAGCTAAAACCTTTTACGCAAATTCTCATAGCAGTGCAATCAGTTGCCTTAAAAAGAAAAATGCTTTATTTACTTCCTTTGTTAAATCGTGTGCCAATTAAATATCGCGAAGCTCTATAAGAGACTTTCTGATTTTAATTCAAATCGAATTTCATCTAATCTCAGCTGAAGAAAACTGAAATATTTCTTACGTTCCCTTATAAATGGCTTAAAATGTCGCTGAATATTTCGAAGATTGTTGCATACTTTGATGTTGAATTTTCTCATTCGAATGGCTGCAGCGACCACAAAATGAAGGGGTGGAGAGGTTTCGTTGGAGGTTGCATTTTATAGTGCGCAATTCTGCGCCACATAGTTTCTTCAGCAGAGCTGTGCGCTCTTTCGATTAAAGCATTTTCTCTATATTTGATAAGAAATAGTTTGATAGAACCGCTCTAAAGCAGAGGTCGTTTGATAGAACCGCTCTAAAGCAGAGATAGTTTGATAGAACCGCTCTAAAGCACTCGTTTGTGTTTACCCTCAGTCGACGTAATAAGTTATATTATGCCATATCGAGCTCTCCTAGTTGTTACATCGTGCCTAGAAGAATTTTTCGTTTCCCGTAATCACATCAAATTGCGGACATATTTCTCGTCTTCTGTAGTTTCATAGAAAGCGAGGAGAGAGAAATATTTAATTCGGTGTAGCGCAATAAGTTCCCGTTAGGTTTTACAGAGTATCTTGTGAGGAACCGTTAAAGAATTAAATTTTTTGTTTGAAATTACATTAAACTATTATATAATAGTTACTGAAATCTTATTATTGAGTTTTATGATTATGGTGCGGATTAAGTTATCAAATCTGCAGCATTCACGAGAAGAGACCATGAGACGAACGGATGACGATGGTCGATTCGTTGTTCGAATAGCACTGGTCAGTGCGGACGAGTGGTCATTTGCGGGAAACGTTATTCATTTCGGCTCGGGGACGTGGGCGTTTGTAAAGAGGAGCCATGATGAAAAGAAAATGATCAAGAGAGTGTTGATGGCCATCACCGATGTACTCGTCGACACGCATCATCTCTCTGTGATTATCAGACGAGATTTAAGGAGGAGAATGGACCCATCTGAAGTGGCCATACTTCCGCCCAATCAGCAGGTTACATTTTAGCAGTTGTTAAGAATTATTGACCTTTTACAGGGAGCACCCATATAACAACTGCATCTAGGAAAAGTGATGTTAAGGGGATACCTAAGGCTGATCCCGGTTTGTGACAGACGCACCTGATTGAGGGTCCATGCATGTGGGATATTTCGTGATTTGATATAATCCTCTAGTTCGAGCCATCAAAGGACTATGCGAATAGGATGTACAGGTTGTCACGAAGCGCTTTCTTTTTGAAATGTATTGTATTATTACATTCCCTTCTTCATGAATAACTGTTTAACTCTATTTTAATATTTCGAGAGGTAATTATGCAAAAAAGCATCCAAGTTCCGTCGAACTTAAAAATTGAATCATTGCTTGATGGGAAATTGTAGTGGATTATAAATTTGTTATGAGAGGTGCTAAATAAATTCTTCGTTGGTGATGTTAATTTCACTCGCGTATTCTCTATCAACATTTGGTGTGGAAAACGCATAAAAAGTCCTAGAGCCAAATAACACGAATCGATTACCTCTGATCGCCGTTACTGTTGCTGGTCATTCAAGAATCCCTTGTTTCATTTCAAATTTTACATGCCATATATTCGATCGAGTTACGCAAATGCCTGTTAGTTTGCGGCTATACTTGTGAAAGTATCGGTATTCATTTATCTAGTCGATGCACTTCCAAAGAGTATTTTCCGATTGGCAAAAATATCTAATGGATTTTCATGGTTCGACGCCTCGCTTTGGAATAGCCTATTTAAGAAATGGATGATTTGTTGGTGTACCGATCTTAGAAGATGTGCATTTCGCATTCAACCCGTTCTCAATGCTTTATTCGTGGTCACCTTCTACAACGCACAGTACGGGCGAATCTACTGACGAGCTGAGTTTTTGTTCGTAATATTATTAAGATGTTTTGCAGAAACGCTTAGTTTGGGATTCCGCGGCACAAAGTGCGCATCACATTGTGCAGGTGATATTCGCTCATTCTGGTACGGATCGATCAGATGACAGCTATCAGCCAGCTGAGGTGATGCACAACATACGCCGATTTGCAACCAAAATCGGCAATATAACACGTCTACGAGTCAGCTCCGAGCATTTATGGGATTTTGATCTGACTGCGTGGTTGAAGAAGGATGTGCAGAGTAGATGGACTCTGAACATAGAAGACATTTCTAGAATCATCATACAGGTATGCCTTCAGCGATAGGATTTTTCGTTCATGAAATGGTTACAGCATGCATTCTATTAATCGAATCGTGTGCGATATTCGTTTTTTGTCATGTTCAGGTAGATAACCTCATCGTTTGCAGTAGTAACCGCTGTGATCGGTAAAACTTATCGACGTTTCTCTTTACCACATCTGTAATGGTTATTGGCATATTCTCGTGAAAGGCGGTTTTAAAGTCGACATGTTTGCTTCATCAGTTTCACCCCACTAGTTTGCTTTGTAAGTAGTGTTCTTTCGGGCATTTCGTTTCGTGGCGAATCTTAGATGAAGCCGCTGTCGAGACTAAGTTACTTCTGCGTTCACCGTTAAATGCCTATGATTAGGTGATAAACAGGTGTCTCTTATTTTTTCTGTGCTGCATGGTTTACATTTAAGGAAAATCCACAAGCCTTTCTTGGTTCAGGAATGAGTAAGAGGAAGGTTTATGCCTCGCGAAGATGTCTTTTTAGCTGAATTTAGAGCACTTTTGGCTTTTGGAGAAACCCTGTGGTTGTGGTGTTGACACTTGTTCCCCAAGTGGACATTGGCGAAAATCATTTTAGTGGATCAGATTACTTATTTAAAGGGCTGAATCGTCTCGCCTTATATCGATTTCATTCATCATTGATCGTGAATATGATTGGTGAAGTAGTCTTGGGACGATATCATCAATTCATTCGCTTCATGGGCACTTTTGCTTGATTCTGCAAGCATTCGATTTTCTTTAAAAAGTTGTCCTTTCATTCAGACTGATCATGAGACAAGTACCGTCGAATCTTCTTATCCTCTGCTGAAGTTGCTTGTTCTTGATCACGAGGAACCTATCGTTCTACTCGATCAAACGGTTCTTTATTTCTTTTTTCCCTTAAGTTTCTTTATTCCCCCCCCCCCCCCGCTTAGAAATGTTTCTCTTGCAAGAAACATATCATGGCATGTATAATGTTAACCTAAGCATCATAACCATACAATCGACTACTGTATTTAAACAGAAAAATTTTAGAAACATCGCACTTTAGTGGTGTGTTATGCAAAATGAATTAGCAGAGAGTTCGTAAGAATAGCGTTGATAAAATGTGATAAACACGCATCATTGTTGTACTGCCCTCAAGTCGAACGTCTCAGCCGTTTCATTTTCGAATTTGCCTTAATGAGGCACCCTCTTCACATAAAACACTATTGATCGGTGCTTTTACTGGCGAGCTTTTTCCAGACGTCAGTTCTTGCTTACTTTCTATGGAGAGAAAAATTCATGCCTGCATATACTATGCGTTTGTTTATTTGTCTGCGCTTATAAGTGGCAAAACTATTTTTCGACATTTCAAGAGGAATAAAATTGCATGGAATTCACCTCAGGCTGAACAGGTCTTCTCTTATCAGTTTCCCGTTGAATGAACTTTTCGTCCCCAGTAATACTTAATAACCCCATATGTTTCAATGAAAGGAACCAAGTTTTTGTATCGTTTGCGGATAGCGAGGAGGTTCTATAGAGAGTCTTATCGAACAAACCAATTGTTCTTCCATACATGAGAAAGTTCCGGATATATCTTTCATAGTGGACATAGAAAGCCGTCTTTTATTTTTTCACGAACTGATTGTTTTCATGAATTATCTGGGACAAAGTTCCGAAATCCCACAGTTCAAAGGTCGCGCACGCTTTAAGGCTCCCGGTATTTTCTTAGAACAGTGGGGTTGAATCAGGCCCACCTTTTATTTGAGAACGCCAACGTATTGTTGCGCTCACAAGTGAGTCGAAAAGACGCTCATTCTATGATTGGCCCTTTTTCGCATTGGGCATTAAAAATATTGAAACCTCACAAGAGGGAGAATGATCTATAGAGTGAGACACACCAACGAATTCTTTAGCGGCTATAATGGACTCTAATTTACTTGAGACTCTGGAAATACTTTATTCTCATAAACGTGAAGAAAAATTCACAAATTTTTTTTACAAATATTACTTTTTTCAGGTCAGCGTTATGCCTGAATTGCTCAGGACTGAATCAATATGAGGTAAGAGGTCTGCCTAACATTGAAGCGGTATTAAACTTCAGGGTGAAGACAGTAAAGCCGTTGTGGTGGCATCGTGGGGTGCAGTAGTTTCGTGTCCAGGCATGCGCGCCGCGAGTGTAAGCAGTTCAGTTATTGGCTCTCTTCGGGTACTGTTAGGCCTAGATACGGAACTGCCTCATGGTGCTAGCAAGGATCCGTCTCCGGTGGCCGACTGGGAGTTGAGTCGACTGAAGTTGAGGTCTTTTGTTGACTTTTCGATGAATGCGATTTCTTCAGTGCGGGCGATACACACACTCATTGAGCACATCGATAATATTGTAATCAATGAAGAGGTATTATATTCTTTATTACTTGTAAGTATTTGATGACTTTTACACGTAGATCAAAGCGGGTTCTTTCCTTTTGTTATAGTATC
The DNA here is from genome assembly GCA_037576465.1 of Parascaris univalens. Lineage (NCBI taxonomy): Eukaryota > Metazoa > Nematoda > Chromadorea > Rhabditida > Ascarididae > Parascaris > Parascaris univalens. The sequence continues at coordinate 39,163,288 of CM075173.1, read as the reverse complement.
TTTCTTTTGCTCTTTAAAAAGAAGATTGATTTCGAGTACGTTAGCAGTTTCTGAGTAAATTAATATATATTACAATAATTACCAAGTATGGAAGTGAAAGTTTTTGTCATAACGAGACAACAGAATCCGTCCCATCCGATCGTTGAGAAAATAAGATATTATTTCTATCCGAAGTCGATGCAGTTCTGGTTGCAGAACGCTGCAATGTCACTAAACATCGTTAAACTATTGCGGCCTATTCCCTTACATTCTTCTTGTTAACTGAATTAGTGCAGTCGACGTAAAGATAGTCTCTTTGCATAATATCAGTTCAAATTCCGACTGCATTTTTTGACGTTCGGTTTGTTTGTCTCAGAATTGCCGAAGTATATTTCGTGTATTTCCGTGTATTTGGAAATCAGAAAAGGCATGCTTTTTGAATTTCTGAGTTTTCTACTTATATAAGTTGAGAATCGTATTCATTGTCAAACATATTGAGTTCATTTCCTCTTCCGGTAACAGTCCCCCAAGATTACATCTGCTGATATACCGATCGATTCTTTTCGCAAATACTTCTTGCTTTCCGATCGCCATCTCTTTGACATTGCGAGAAATTTTAGGTGGCTAGTGCGGCAAATCGTGCTGTGGAGTTGATCGAGGAAGCATTAAGCAGAGCGGAGCAAACGGGTCGATTAGAGATTGCATTGGTAGTGGAAGGACATGAATTAGCGCAAAAAGCTGTCAACGACCGCAGCTTATTGGCGTTACTTTATTTCCCAAGCGACCAGAAGTTCGCCATTTATTTGCCGTTATTCCTTCCTACTCTGTTGCCGTTGTTCGGTTCGATGTTCGCACTCTATAGGCACTGCAAAGGTGATGAATAAAACAAACGTTCTTCACATTCACAGGATCGTTTATGATTGAGTGATTTCGCTGCTCTAAGTTCGTAAAAGCCGCGCGACATTCAATCAGTTACACTGTTGCATCACTGACCTCATTGAATACATATGAATAGTGCCTAGCTGATTTAAATCTGCTTCTGTTGGTAGCGTCAAGTACTTCCCCAAAATGAAACAGGAGAAGAACATGGATGAAATGGTCGTCACATGAGCAGACGTCTAGGGAAGTGCTCGAGGAAGTGCCAAATCTGAACGCGAAGGTTATCGTGTTTTCTGATCAGTAAAATGCTGTAAAACAATATATGATTTATGTCCCTTCTTTCGATATTTTCGTTCTGAAGCGTTCAAATCTTCATTTTGAAACTTTAAATTTCATTGTATTGTCGTCCTTCATCCGAAAGGTTGAAGTTTATCCTTCCCGATGGGTGTTTTGCGTTTATATTCCATTCTTTTTTGGACAGAAGCATATTCACAGTCTTTCTACCTGTATTTGATTTTCAAGGAGGTAATCTTTTGTTCAGGAACTTTCTATATTGAGCGGGGTCTTACCTTTCGTTTTCTTAAATTTTGCGGAGATGATGTTCTACTTGATAGTGGCATCCTGCTCAAGGTTGACCTGCAGGGGGTTTCCAGATGGCAGCCAGTCTATTCAAAGGCTCTTTCGTTCAGGAGTGATCTTGAAGTGAGCAGATGCAGTATATTTTATTTGCTTTATTGGGAGCCCGGGTTTCTTAGTATCTGCGATTGCTGTAGATGGGATTTCCAGTGAAGAAGCTTGTGATGATAAAAGCTTGTGGTTCGTTATCAGCTAAACGGGCGCTAAAACGTCGTTGTTAATACGTGGGGTCGGAGGTTTTATTTGACCTTATCGGAGAGCTTTTGATTATCTTCGAGTCGAAATATCCGCGCGATGTTATTGTCGTTCTCTTTAACGTCGTCGTTTTCGGTTGTGCTCTGCAGAAGAATGCAAGTTGTTGATTGACCTATAGCATATTTGCGAAATTAAGTAAGATAAGCTTTGACCGAGTGTATGGAACACGTTTCGGTGGATAGAAACAGCAGTGAGCAATGGTCAACAGCTAATGATTAAACGACGACTCAGTAGCCGGGTATTTATTTGCCCGGTCCGTCAAGACGATCATTAGTGCTGATTTATTTGCATTATAACCATATTTTCAAACATTCACTGTTATTCACCACGAAGGTGTTACATTTATTCCGCTTCTTCCACTCATCTCCGCGAAATCTTGAAGTATCTTAGTTGTGCAATTTGAATGCTTTAATGGAGAGTGGGAAATGCGCTAAAAAAATCCATCTAAATTAAGCGTAAGTCATCAAGAATCACAATGTGACCGTCTTTAGGAGAATTTTCAAAGTGGTGGGATTCACTTTTGTCGAACGCATGCGGGATCGCTGCTGAATATAAGTTCACTTTGATGCGCGACGAAGAAATCGATCAATTCAATCATGAAGATAAGATCTGATTCCAGGAAAGTCGGGATACTAGTAACGTGGATAACAGAGGTGGCGTATGAGAATTGAATGAGTGAACGGAAAGCGAACTGCTTTTTAAAATCTGGCAAGGAAGCTCCTGGAAAAAGCCGCTCAACAGCACTCTTCTACCCAGCGCATATACATTCGTATTTTCACATGTCTGGTCGCTCGTCTACGATGCACACACATATAGACACTTGCCCACTTTCCTGTTTGCTTCAAAATTCCAATTTTAATTCTCGAGAAAGTTGCGAAGCTCGATTGGTGGGATGTGCAGCTCGTGTTCGCTTAGAGTTTAACTTAACTGGTTTCACGCTTTCGAAGTAAGCTATAGGCATAGACTTCGGTAATATTGGATACTCGTCACACAGGGAGTTCTCGATATAATCGCCATAACCGAATCCATCGAATTTGTTTAGCATTTATTAATTCACCGTCGCCATCTTTCGAGAAGTTACGCACTTGTGCAGCCGGATGCACTTCGAGGAGAATAGAACATATGAGAACGCAGTGGTGTATGCCATTATTTTTCAAAAAAATCAGCAACACTTTTCCCATTCAACACTTCCAATTCATTAATTCCCACCGGTATTTGGAGCTCATTAAATCTTTCTGGATCAAAAATACTATTTCAGTGATATTTACCCGAACGTCTGACTTAGTTCTCTCGACGTTCTCGAGGTGCTTTTGCCTGATTTTTGAGACTCTTAGCTATCCCCCCAAGCTATTGTCTATTATCATTATACCACCTTCGTTTAATAACAGCGCAGGATATGCGATACCATCCTAATGGGCACGGAAATGGAATATCAGAGCGATTTCCACCACAGCATAGCAAGTTGGAAGTGTCTTTCCATAGTTAGTGCACTACGCAAAATTGGATACTCTTTCTTATGGTAGATGTAGACGATCTACCTAAAAATCCACAGCATTCTCAGTGAGCTTTGCAAAACGAAAAACATGGTTGCCACAAGAATGTAATATGCTCTGCTAACTGAAATGCGGAACCATATAGAACAGAAATGGGAAGAAGTGATATTGTGCGAAACGAATTACGACGTAACTTGGAATTGGCGACCTTTTTTTGCGGGATTGGCAAAGCAAAATTGCTCTTCATCGGTGAATTTCTTGTGGAACTCGAGATAAAAAAAGAAATCCAATATTTTTTTTGTGCGAAAATGTAGTCAACTGTTGAAATTACTTATTATTGGTATCCGGAAAGAGTTGGAAAAGGAAATCCACGATTTGCACTATCCAATCGCATATTCCATAGGCTTTGAACGCATGAAAAAAAGCATTGCTGGATAAATACGGAAACAAATTCCGGAGTTTTTTCACTTAGAAGCGAACAAAATGAATCGAAGAAAGTGCAGTCAAGTTTTAGGACATGAAACTGACTGAGATGTTCTGCTAAGTGATGTGGAAAATCTCCACAGGCTGAATGAAATTCATAGTTCGTTCACCACCTCGTCAACAGTCACTTTGAACTACGAAAAAGAAATTTTATGTGGAATGCTGCGGTTTGGAACTCCTTTCTCTTCATGGAGAGCACAATTTCATAACATACTTCTACGCAGATTCTAATCCTGTTACTCAGCTTAATGAACGTCACGGATAACAAACATCAGGAAACGTTCAGTTTCGGTCGTTGCTACCATTCATGCAGCACGCACATTATTTTACCTACGTTAACAGCTACCACACACAAATGTGTACTGAAAGGGTTCATGGAGAGAGTAATGGAGGCACTGCACATTTTCACTCTGATCCTGAGAGACGATCGAGGAACCTTTCGAAAAGCACTTTCTGATGCGGTTGCGTCGATGTGACTACAATCACGCTAACAGATTAACATTGAGATATATTGCACGTCCACTAATTTTGCTTATTGCATTATTTCCGACCCGTTCTTCAGTAATCGAGAAAATGAACTACGTTAATCATTGTATGAAAGATGAACGAAAACTGAAATATTTCCAACAACACATCAAAGAAAACTGAAGAAGAAATGTCAGTTGAACGACGACGGCAGTCATTCTCGATGAAGTCGTCGATTCAGTGGCCAAGAATTTGTAAACAATAGACAATATAATTGAAAAGATACATCGACATGAGCAAAATGCCCGAAAAGCTGACAGCACCTCAACATAGAGTTCTCTCCAAATTTACATGATTAAAGCACAGCATTACATCAGCTCAGGAAGACTAGATCCCTACTACATGTCACTATAAATTCTCACTGTTATCTGACTCTAGCACATAACTTCAAGCAACTATCGGGGTCGAAAGCCCAGCGGTGTTTTTTTAAGCTTAAGAAAACACGTCGTCCGCATCGAAATATACTCCACTGTATTGAACATAGTACTGAATAGACAGAATCTTTGCGACTATAATGTGTATATTTATTTGGATACACTATATTCGAAAATATTCCTACGCACAATTTGCACAAAACTTTGTTGAAATTCAGCAAGAAAACACTCCGTTCATGTCGATTCTCAGCTTCCGCATCTACTTATCGCTTTTGTAATATGCCCTTAAAGACGAGCAATTTGTAATTTCGCTATTTCTTAGATAAACTTATTGCTGAAGAAGCGTAAACTTGGTAAAGTGGCATCAACAGGACCTCAAAATCTGGCAGCTTGCAGATAAGAATTCCCATGAAAACCTGGCAGAGAGAACAGGAAATTTTAGCGAGCCTTTATCGAGACCAAATAAGCCAATTTTTGTTTGTCATAATTGCTTTAATGGAGACATCTTGCGCAATAATCTCCCTCTTATATAACGCAAAAATAGGAAACTGTTTACTCTTTTGCGCAAATTTCACTTACTGGAATGTCATGATTAATAACAGCCACTCCTTAGTATTCATAAAAGACTAAAAACCACGAAGTGATCTCTGAGAGCACTTTTAATTACTTTTAATTCTATTCCCTGTTATATGACATGAACAGGAAACAGAATCAGCTTCAGATCACTGTGGGAAATATTTCGCAGTCAGATCGCATAAACGCAAAAAGCGATCTGCAGCTACTTGCTTGCCATTAAGAGATAAAAACTACTGCAAAACGAGATTACCCTTAAGAAGAGCGGGGCTAGTTTCGCTAATTCGACTTCGTAATGCTCTCCAAAAAGTTTTCATAAATGGTGCGTTGGAATCGCTAAACAGATTAACGGGTTCTTTTATCAATGCGATGCCGATCCAGGTGGTATATTTCGTTCAGCAATGGACATTAGTGTTTTAGCACTATGATGGGACACATGAAAGAATCGACATTCTTTCGTTGTCATATCCCGAAGATCCATGAGCCTGTTCCCCTATTTCCATACCCGTCTTCCTTTTTACGACCTTGAAATTCATCAACTCGCACTACTCTATTTTGGCCACCAAAGCGTGGCCGACTTTCGAACTCCTTCATCAAATCCCGCAAATGACTCTGCCAATCACTTATCGTGACTTTTATAACGCGAAGTTTCCGCGAAGCCAGCCGTACCAAGTCCACCTATGAGATTTCTCAAGCTGTGCAATAAACAATCCATAGAATAGCCTCACGTGGAATTCTCGTATGAGGCCGACCGAGTTCATCGACCCAATAGAAAAATGACCGACTTTCGCCACCGTTTATATCACCATCTCCCATACTTTGAACCTTCCCATGTCGACTGCATCGATATGTGCAGGTAGTTCCTTCCTATGTGCTGCATACATTATCCCTGTACAATTCATGGATAAAACGCATGCGCCATGATATATGCGCGAATCGCCGCTCAACTCTAATTGTGGCATTAACCTCATTGCAGCAAGAACTCCTCAAATGCCACCTTATCGTTGAGCATCTCACAAAACGATGCTAACGGCCGGTTTCTGCGCGTCAATTTATGTTGACATATATCACAATCACCAAGAATCGAATCCATCAGACAGCAGTTTCTCGATTCTATTCCCGCACTCACGATGTCCTTATCGAAATATGCCTTTAAAATTTTCTCTCGAAGTGCAAGAAGTATTCTCCTGACATCAATCCGAAATTGTCGAATCTTGCGCAGCCACTCTTCATCAAGCTGATGCCACCGTTATGCTTAAACAATTTATTCAGTTTAGGCAAAATACAACATCAAGTTTATTGTGTAAATGGCAGTTATATTATTAAACAGCATAGTTATTAGTATTGTTAATGAACTACTGAATTCTCTGCTACGGAAGTCCACATTTTACGAGCCGACTTGTGGGCTAAACGAGACGATGCGATCAAACCCTTTGGGAATAATATAGTATGCTGCATAGTGTTTCCCCTATTGAATTTTCAAAATCCACTGCTCCTATGATGAAAAAATATCAAGTGTTAAATGCGTAATAAGAATGCCGTATGTAGTCGAGCTTCGTAACATCTCAAATACGGCATATAACGTACGGAAATCAAAAGTTCGACAAGTTTTGAGGTTTAATTTAATTTAGATGCAAAGAATGGTCCATAGTGCATTCGAACGTCTCTACTTTCAAAATTCCCGTGATCCACTTTAATGTGTGAAATTTGCAACATGTGGACTTTTGCAAAATACAAGTAGGCTTTCCACCTTCACAATATCAAGACTCAGTTACAGTTTCTGACATCGGTCGCGAACCAGGAGGGAGAGGTCTAGGAGAGAGAAAAAATTTTCACTGCATCTGTTTTATTATTTTCTTCCTTTTCTGCTTGCTCTCTCTTCCAAACGCTCTTCTCTTTCCGAATATGATCACAATCCAAGACTGCCTGTAATTGGATTATAACTTGCGACAATTTGCCTGAGGCGGTAACGACGATACTCAAAATATTCGATACCTACCGAATTGATTGCTTTCATCCTCTTTTGGGAGCGATACTTGGCCACCATTGACGGACTGCATCGCATGCTCAGAAATGTTTTCAGAAAATGACGTGTAAAGTTTTCTCTGAGCAGAATCGGTACTCTCAGTGTCCGAGGACTCGGGTTAACAGTCGTCATCTGTATCCCCCAGCGGCAACAACAGTGGAACTTCTTTATGGCTATTATCGTGAGTAGCGTCGAGACTAATGGACCAAATACTTGTATCATCGTGCACTTGCTGGTGCTCATTCGAAATCGTCCGTTTGATTCCTTCAAAAATTTTCTTCTTCGATGGATGGAAAACTTCCACTCGCATTGGAAGCTAGAGCATCGGCACGAACAAACACATGTGGAAAACGATCACTTCGTGGACATATGATCTTTCAGAACGGTTTCTCAACCACTTTTATTTCGACCTAAAAGTCCTTTTTCTATGGAAGTTGATATGATCGTTTATTGGTGATGTTGCTCAGCAGTGGAAATAGCCTCAATCGACGTCACAAAATCCACTTAAAGGAATCGTGCAAGTTGCGAAAAAGATGCCCACCTGAGAAGTTGTTAGTATCCGGTCTTGAGATATGCAAAGTATATGGATTTCCTCCAGGAGAGGTAAGTGATCAAGCACTTGCTCTCAACGAACATCCAGCTGCGTTGTTCATAGGAGGATCCTAGAACGACGAGCACCGACCTTCGTGCTTATTGTCCTAAGATCCTTTGGAAAATGGAAAATGGATAGTTTCCGTCCTCGATATATGCAACCACTTTCTTTTTGACAGATCTATAGGTATTCCTCGCCCACCACATTGCATTAGGTGCAACATATAACTAATGTCAGTACTTGGAATCTCAAAAACCCGGGAATCTGCAACGAAGCACTGGAGGCCACAAATTACACAAGATGGGTGGAACCGATACCAACACCATAATGGCATCTGCGACATCATTTTTAGAGTTTCCTTTGGAGAAAAGAAATCTAAAGGAGACGTTTGCCTCAGTTGGCAGTTACGATTAAAATGTCTAAGTGCAAAATCGAGCCTGTGCCTTGATCTAGTGGAGCATCTGTTGAGACATCGGCTAAACGATCATAAAATAAGTGAAGTTGAAATGACTGTCTAAAGGTGACTTTGAAGCCGAATTTCATCCATACGCTATTTGCGACTTCGCCTCTAATTTGGCAAGAGCATGGATCACGACATTTCCATCGTTGTGATGTAAGCCAAAGTGGTGGTTGCGCTCGAATCTCGTTTATGAGTATTACGCGTGTGTTATATGTGGCATCTCATTCGTCAGAACACTTCATTCATTGATATCTACATTTTTCAGGTAATTTTCTTACCTCCACATCGTACCTTAACGGATATAGTCCAGTACTAATAGAGTTCATTGAGTTAACAAAGAAAATTGAGAAGATAAATTTTCGAGGATATGGAATTCATTCGCCATTTATAAGAGTCCCCTTTATGTGAAGATTTTTGCATCTTGCACTCTGCGCTCATTTCTAAACTTCGAAATGCCCATATTTAGCTGATGTTCATAATGGCAATAAATGATTCCTATGAAGCATAGTTAAACGAACATAAAACATACTGACTTACCCAAAAGTTCGTGGACGTATTTATTAGGAAATATAGCAGAAAAGCAAGGCAATATTTTTTCTTTGGAATGAGGCAATCCCATATTGGGAGTCAACTCCGAAAAAGAACCTTAAGCGATGAGAGAATTCGGTTTCAGATGGTACTTAATAAAATCTTTTACCAATCTACACATCAATTTCCGGTTAGTGGAGCAAAGTGACGTTTTCCAGGGATGTCCTAATATTTGATGCTCTCAGCTTCTCTCTCCTTTCGTCACCCAAACCCGCTCCCCTCCATATCTATTCCTCTCGTTATGTCACCGTTGAATGCAGCCACACCATAAAGGTTTACTTACAATCGACGTAAATATATTATCAGCGAAAATGATTCCACACGCGTGTAAATATATACCGTTGTCAAGTAAAGTAATTTTTTCACTCACTTTTTCGGCATCGACTCCTCCTCCATATCAGAATAAAAATTCGGAAAACTGACGGATATGAGTGCGAAATCAACGACTGGTTGTAGGACTTATTGCCAAATTCACATAGCAAACAAGACGTGAATTATCTGTGCGTGATGTCTTGTTTCATACTTAACCTCTTTTGGACGCTGTTGCTCTTTTAATTTTTCGTCCCAACGTATTTTAAAAGATCCTTTCGAGGGTGCCACAGATTGGAGAAGTGGATTACTCTTCGATGGTCCGACGCTGAGGTGAAAAATGCCGACGACAAATCACCTATTGAATCACCTTAATTACACCTCTTTTTTCTCACCGCCGCGTCGTTGTAGTGCAGACTTGCGACAAGTGCTTTCCACTAGCTTTGGTCACTTTTTTCTCAAGAGGGGAGTTTCTTTTGCAAGACACCACTAATGCATCATTCAAACAAATTTGCAGGATTATTCTTCCTATTTTTGATTTTCTTTGCATAGGATTTGCTCGCCCGACTGATGAATTGCGGCGAAGATGAAGGACTATCCACCATTGACTGATGGGAGTGCAATATAGGTGAGCAACGTGCACAACGACTGCTACCTGCGAGCATCGTTGGCCGCATACAGCCGTTGACTGTTCTATGTGAATTCAGAAGGAAACGCGAATGTAACAAATAATTCCAACCTTCAAATGTTTGTGCAGACACAGGCAAAATGAGAGGAATGACGCTAAATGCGGCTAAATAAGACGTCGAGGTCTTCGAGGAATCAAAAAAGGATTTATTTTTCGAGAGGCTTTGTTCAAGCAGAAAGAGGCGACCTTTTGTTGTGGAACTCCAGCCTAACGCATTTCGTTGCGCTATAAGCGATGCGTGTAAGGGAAACGACAAACTGCAGCGAGGATTTTTGGCGAATGAGGTGGATTGGATCGTACAAAAACATGTGATTTGCATGTCATGAGACGAAGTGGCAAATGTAGCACCTAATTCATGGATCGACGGGACGAATAGGGGAAAAAAGGGAAGGAAAATATACAAACAAAGGTGCTATGTGATAATATTCAACATTTTTGAGACAATGTAAGTTACAGGGACTGCGAGTTCAGTGAGGGGACGTAAAAAAAGAGTAAGAGTAGGGCTGGGTGGGGTGGAGGGGGGGGGGGGGGGGGGGGGGAGGCTGTGGAGCATAGTCTTTATTTTCTTTGACGCGATTCGAACTCGAGAAGTTTTGGTGGTAGCGACGTGATTTTCTTTAAAATATGCAATAATTTTGCTTTCGCGGCTTAATCAATGGAGTCCCACGCATTGACTACTTCCTTAGAGAGAAAAAACCACTTGAATATGCTCACTTTATGCTTTTCAACAGTGAGCCTGAAGGAGTTTGCGGAGCTAATCCGGCTTTCTTCCAGCCAGCCATTCCGACCATCTTCCGTTCAGCTTTTCCGACCTTCTTCCATTCAGCTGTTCCGACCATTTTCGGACGTGTTGACTCAATTTAAAACCACTGTGTGGTGGATGAGAGCGAAAACTCAAAGATTAGTCAGGATGGAACACGCTTCAACTTCCCTTTCGGTGATGGAATGACCATCAGTGATATGCAGATATTATTAACATTCTTGATAAACTATTTATTGCAGTTCAAACAATCGGAGTCACATAGTACTGACTCAGTTGATGTAGTGATCAACTGGACTCCATAATTTTGCTAAGGAAATTAGATCACTAGGAAGCATTGGGAATAAGAAAGACTTGAAAGTCATATTCCATAAGCAACGCGAAGATATTCTCGTGCTGACTAGCAGCACTCTTGGCCATTAGAAATCGATCCGTTATGTTGAAATTAGCGTGCTGTAAGTGAAAATAGCATTTCTCGATAACATTTCCATAAATTATTTTCAGATGAGGTTGATGTCATTGTCATTTATCCTCTTCGTTTAACTCCACGAAGTAAGGAAGGGACATGAGGGATTTCACATAGGAGGATGAAATATGTTGACTTCGGATGTGTTAATGAGATTAAGCCCCAGAAGGCATAGTATAAGTTTGAGTTGTTCAGTACTTTTGATGATAATGAACTTCGTGTTCTATCTATTTCAGTAACAAATAAATTCAGAGAGTTCAGTAGACATAAATATTTGAATGTGGAAACAAAGGGAAGATTCAGTTTAGCGAGATTTATTCAGCCTGTTAGGTAATAGGAGCAATCAGTCACCTGATTCCGATAAAATGCAACCCTTATGACGTTAGCTTCGAAGTCGATTGATGTGTCATATCATACTCTCCAACTGCAATTTATGTTGTCATGGATTCATATTGGAGAAAAAGCACAGCACGTCATTCAAATGCGCTCCCTTAAAGAGTAATTTCAGGACAAAAAAGTAGTCGGAAATCCAGTGGATTAGCAGGATTAAAGAAAATAAGCAACTCATTGTTTCATTTTCCTCTTGTCAAATCATGGGATCTTATGGGAAAATCATCTAATGTCATCGAATGGACATCATGGAATATTGCAATATTCATTGGCAACTTTGTATTACGCGATCTTTCTTATACTTATTGGTTCAAAACGACGTATAGGAAACGTCATTTTTCGATTCGTATCCATCGTCTCAGTGGAAAGGCATTCTTTCTTACGTCGGCAAAATTTCACGTAAAAATGCAGCACAATTGAATTTGCACCAAAATATTTCAGGTAACGCGATCAAAATACGTTCTCAGAGATGATTTGCACCTCTTGATTTGCACTCAAGACCAATGCTTAATGTTATATTAATTCACTACAATGAGGAGAAAATGAACTATTTCGAATTCCATATTAAAGGAGTTATTCGCTGCTAATAATGCACTTTTTATTAAGAATGTAGCCGTTTTACACAACTGCACAGATTGCTGCGCTTAGTGCAGAATTTAATGCAGCAAATATCGAAACTGTATTATGGGAAGTGCTTACTTATGTATATTGAGTGAATATCAAAAACGTTCATTAGGCTCATCATACGCGTAACGTCGATTGCCACCTTTGTCAATAACTCTGTGAAGTCGCAAGTAACAGTTTCTTAATCGTTTTCAAAAACATCATGGCATTAGTGTCTACTTATAAGCTGTAAACAGCTGAAGTTGTCATTTAGATGACATCATTCATGACCTCAAGAAACATCAAAGTGAGGTCACACTCAAAATTGAGGTCAAGCTATGAGTATTAGGACGAATCTCACCATTAGATGCTACAATTTTTTACCTCTATTTGTTGCCAAAGAGTGGCCATGAAATTTAATAGACGAATCAAAATGATCAACATCGTTTCTAATAGCCGCGTTCAGATGCACAAATTGATTTTCTCCTTACAACAACGACGAAAATTCTCTTATCGTAAGTTGGTTTTTCTTTACTTTTAAATAGTATGGCAATATTGCTGTGAATTTCAGCAGTTCAAGGGAAGAGTAGAAGCTGCAGCTAGAAATTGCATTTGCTATCTTGCGATATCTACCAGCATCTCTAATAATAGACTGTTCCACTCTTGAGAAGTCTCTATAAAATAGAAACTATACCATCTTAGCATTGATGATATTCATTTCAGGAACATTTTTTTTGGATTTATTTGATGGATTTTCCTTCTTTTTTTCGAGGATCCACTAAGAAATGTGCAATAAAATGCGAAAAAAAAAGAGAGAAATGCATGAAGGGAACGATCGTTGAAATAATTTGTGAGAGTATCAAAATGCGCCCATATGAGATTATTGTAAGCGATATTTGATTTGCAATTATTGAGTGAATAATTTCCGGCGAATTTCGAATTTCCGGAGTAATTTCACCACCATTAATAAGCGATCTCAGCAACAAATAGTGGTATAGTTTTTCACAAATTTTCATAGCAACTTTATTTGTCATTCTATCGGAAATCGAACTTATCTATGAAGCAAGTTCCGATGTTACTTTACTGTTTATATTTTACATTTTGAAGTGCTTTCTTAGCCATTTGTGATCGGATAAACAAGGAATAATTCCCATCAAAATGTGGCGACAATGGCACCGAATTTAATTTCCTCTTCTTTTTGGTCCCTTCAATTATTCGCAGATGTTAGGTGATTGCTTTCTCGCCGTATAATCGTAATTTCGGTCAAATTTGATTATCAGTACAATCATTACTTTCATTGATTTTTCATCATAAACAGTTTCTGCGATACGCAAAAGCTAACAAATGAACGAGAATTGCTAGCATCAATCAATGCGCATTTTTAGCTGTTTGCTATGGTGAAATACTCATTTAGTTCGGCGATTTTTCATTTCAATTGTTTTTATCGCTATGCTCGCTCTCCTTTCGTTCTCCATTATCAATAAAGCATTAATTACAAGAGAATTGGGGATTTATCAAGGATTAACTATCGAATCAATGGATTCTTATTATATGATTCATAGCTATAATGACTACTTTATTTGGCTATGCATTGATTGGCACGAATGTGCGCTCCGTTGTTAATAGTGCTAAGGAATTCTTCGAATTTTTGAGGCAGAATTTCTCATATTGGCGAATTTTTTTGCAATCCCTAAAACGAATTACCTCCGAATGAAATGAAAACGCTTTTGCGCTAATCGCCGAACGTTCGGAATGCAAAAGTTGCGGTCATGAAATTATTAAAGATAATTTAGAGAATATTCTTATTTTCGATGAAGTGAAACACGATGGAAGAAATTCTTTTGCAATGCCCCAAAAATTTATGAGTTTTTCATAAAAATATCTGATTTACGCCGCTTTTCAGCCGACAACTGGAAGATTGAGAAAGATTTAATTGCATTTGTCAAAGCGAATTGATCTATTGTTCGCTGACAAATTCTATGCTGCTATGCGTGTTTGACAGAAAAATGTCGTAGCACTCGCAGTTGAGAAAAGAATAGTGACACATCATACGCCATATTGCGCCCTCTTGGCAGCAGCATTACAGCATCATTTCTTATGCCTGCTTGCTGTGAGATTTTGCTAACAGCCTTCTCAAACTACGTTTCAGCCGTGCTTGTGCTTATGTATAATCACGAATTCAAAGAGCAGTTGTGACGTTTGAGAATGGCTAACAGTCTGTGCGTGGATAGTATTCAGGACGAAATTGGTCATCACAGCGGATTGCGTCTTAAATGATGACACCGAATCTGCATGTGGAATTCTGGCTGTAGACGCTAAACAGGCATAACAATGTGAGACTTCTAATATGCACAGCAAAATGGTTCGGTTCATTGTTTACTGTGTTCGCGCAGCTCGAAGAGCCGAACTGCAGAGACATCGGGTCCGTCTGCTTAGCTTTCTCGCACTTCAGAGTTCTATATTTTTAGAAACTTGCGTTGTGTGGTCTGGTAGATAAGGTTTTCTTTATTCGTCAAAAAAGCAATGGAATCAGCATGTTCCACGTCAAAAGTTGAGATAGTGTACGCTTCCTATATAGCTGCGCAGACATTGATTTCCGAACGACAATAAGTAGGCAGTACTGCAAGAGCATAAGAATGTGCGAAGTTAACGCCCATTCTCTTTCAGTGTCGGCAAAGTTGATTTTTGGATTTGGTTAGCTAATTAGCTGACTGATTAAATTCGATTAAGGTTTAGATCGGCATCACTAATTATCGAGTTACTGCTGCGTGTTATTAGAATGAGTGTTGTCAAGTTGCATTAGAGTGCAGCAACTTTGAAGCTTGAGGGCCGCATTTTCTTCATTATGCAGTGCTCTATCAGGGCAGTGATATCACCATGAAGCCAGAGCGATGCACGGTACACCTTTTATGGTCTCGTTCAAACCCTAAAGTGTTTCGCTACAGTTACCTCTGAACTCACTGCTTTTTTGCTCATTGCATGTTTATTATAGTAAAAAAATAACCGAGCAAAATAATTTCCAAGAAATCTTGCTTGCTTCAAAAAACATAAGAATGCGATATCAGCATTCGAATGATTCCTTGATTCCCTATATGTTTAATGATCTGTACAGGATGCCTAAAGCTTCTTGACCGAGCAGCTGCAGTAGCAAACATTACGCTCAGTCAAAAGACGCTAATATAACACATCTCTTATTTAGGATTAATCAAGAAGCGCAAATGTCATACATAACTTTATTTGGCGATTTCAACTGTAGCACTGATGATGAGAGCTCGGGAACCTAGATAACTGCCTCTGAAATGAACAGCAAACTCTACGGGTTCCAGCAAATTGGCGTTTCTTGCACTTTTTGATGGCAGCCAAATCGCGAAATCCATATTGATTTTCAAGCCAAGCGTTCCGCTTTACTCGACTCTCTCACTGCTACTATTTGTTAGTGGAGACGCAATTGCTTTCTTTGCTCGGTGAGTTTTCGCCGGTTTTTAGAATCTCTCAGTTATTGTAAGCGCTGCTCTCATTTATAATTGAGAGCAATTTTTATGCACAGCGTAAGATCGAAAATATATTGCATAATTGAAATATTTTTGAGCAAATAAGTCTTCTGTATTTGTTCGAGGTGCTTGCAATGCTAAAAGAATTCTAAATTACAGCAACGAAATTGAGGGAAAAACTTCCTATTCGAAAACTCGTTTCGATTGCGATCGACAATTCCAAAATGATAACATGCAAACCACAAATCAAATTTCTTCAACAGAACCAATTCGATGTTAAAAAAGGCGATTTCGACGATTGAGAATTTACATTTATAGTCGATTTTCTAAGCGATTGCAATGCTAATTTCACTTATTATTGTATCGATTGCGCAAACTTTGCCGAAATTACAATAGCTAAGCATCGCACAACGAACTTCAACTAATAATCAACCGATGAGGCAGTGGAAAAATTCCCGTTGCTGCGAAATTTTGCAGAAAATGCATTCCATTAGCGACCTAGAAAGTGCTGCCATCTATTCGCTAATTCCACCAAAATGTGAAAATTTGTATTTTGCAAAAATCTTCTGAAATCTTACGTCTTCATGTTCGTCTCAGAATAACTTTTTTTGAAATGACTAGTTACTAAATGCAGTTGCTAAATGTTTATAGCGGCAGCTTGTTCTATGAATCTAAGCAGATAATTGATTATTACAATCCTACCGCCCGACCGTAGGCGGTACAGATGTAGGATGGATTAAGAGCTTGCTGAAGAAGGAATAACACATAGTTCAGTTTGTTGACGTTTTCCGAATGGAGTCATCAAATGTACGATGCACCGTTTCCCACTTGCATAGTGACCCGATGCAACAACCTTTTAAGGCGTAATGGATATTCAAATATCAATAAGACACGATCAACAAGATTTATCTATTCTAAAGGGCACTTCGCAAGAGGAAGACATATGGAAAGCGCTGCTAACATTAACGCTAATCACAAATGAAATATGCGTTCTGAGTAAAACGCAGCAGCTGCTCACCGACAGTGCAATAAATTAGGTGCTCGTGCGGATTTACATCGATGTTTATAGAAACGAATTCGCCTAGCATCGCGCTTAATTAGCTGCTTCCCGTAGTCGTTGGAGAATATATGCTTAGCGCGTATTAGCAAAATTGCGGATCTATTGAACAATTCGAATATTTTCTTAATTGTGTTATTTTCATTAAATGCTTATATTATTGTCGTCAATCATTAAGAGTAATTATGCTCACTTATTGTCATAATTTTTGTGGTCAGCAATAGAGGTCTTAGTTCCGATTTCCTCACACTTTTGTCGCATACTATTAGTTGGAAGTTAATTAAAGTTCTTAATGCTGAAAATTTGTTTTGCATCGCTAATCGTTTATTCTTTCGCCGTAAAAGTACGCTAATAAAAACCGCATTTTTCGCGTCTATGCGAGAAAACGCATATATGCGTATTCTCATATAGTGAGTATTTATAAACTTTCAACAATTATTCTATCAGTTTCGTGAGTTATATGAAAGCATAAATGAAGATTAGGGGAAATTTAGGTGGCTAAAAAGAGGAAATATAGATCTCTCATCTCTACGTTATCGTTCAACAACTACTTTAGTGCTTGGACATAGGAAAAGCTTTCGTTCAAAAGCTCGCCGACCACGCACCTTCCTACACCTCATTTACGAAAAGGCGTAGTGCAGCTGTAGGGTGGCCTCATATGTAACCTTTCTTGGCAAGCGATGTAGCATGACCTCTTGCTGTTAATACTCCTCTGAGCTGCGGTAGTGAAAGTATTGAAATTTTATTTTTGGTCTCCGACTGCGATTTCTTTTGTTTTCGAAATCGTCGCCTTAGCTGCTTTAACAGTATTCGAGAGGCTGCAGAATGAACCTCCACAATTTACTCGTTCGGGTGTTCTTTCTTTATTATTTGCGTTCGAATTTGAGCTTCTTAGATCAGACGAGTTAGTGGCAAGCTGTCTTTACCGCAAATACAACTCCGACAAAATTGCCCATGTCGAGAATCGTGATTGAAATGGTAACCACTCAACGTTAACAACTCTGTTATTCGAGAATCATACACAAGTGTGTACAAAATTATGCAGTTGTGGTAAATTCAGGAATTCCTTGAATGGTAGTATACTGAGAGGGGAAGTTCTTATATGAGAAATGGAGGATGTGGTGAAGAAACGACGGCAACAATCGTCTTTCGGTCGTATTCGTTAGAAAATTTTTGCTAGTGTTTCTCAGCATAGCCAGGGATAGAATGGCTTCAAATTAATCTAAGCAAACCGTTAAGGTGAAACCTCACCGATATAATAGGCATTTTCAGCGAAGTCGCAGCACTGCTTTAGAACTGAGCAAGATCGAACACTACTTTTAAGCAACTGCTGTAATGTTTAAGATCGATTCAACCCCTGTTACGTGTTTCTGAAAAACCAGTGAATATAAGTTGCAGCTTCTTCATCCTTCCATCAAATTTCTCGATGCTTCTGTCAACTTCATGACCTCTGAAGAAGATAGATTCGTTGATTGAATTGCTAGAGTGTAGCAACTTTTAAGTAGCCTTATGCCCTAAGTTTTCCGTTTTAATTGCATCTGTTCACCTCCCAAATGCAATGTTTGGATGTCACAATAATGGCTTCGCTCTTTGCATATCGTTGGCGATCTTTTTTCATTTCGTTCATCTGAACGACCACAAGTGAACTTCGTTTTCTCTCAATCAATGCGACCACCTCCATGGATTCTTCGAGAACTATTCCAAGATCCAAAACCGTTTTTTCAATTCGGAATCCTTTCATGTTTTTAAATAATTCAAAAATCAAAGCGCTCAATATGGAGGATATCATCGCGAACTGAGCAGTTATTCTTTGAAATTTCTCATAATTCGCAGCTGTTGCCGTGAAAAACGTTTCAGTCATCCAAAGGACACTCAATCAATTCTCTGTCGTCGATCCTCTTTGATCATTTCCATTTCTTCACGCGTAAGTAAGCTGCTGTTGCCGACAGGTTCTGAATAACATCAATGTCATTGTTGCTGCTCTTGCTGCTTTCGTTTGTTTTGAGGTATAATGGCTACTGTGTTTATTTTATTTTCTGTCTTTATCCCATTAATGCCTTTTCGTCGTTATTTGTGCTTTTACAAATTTACTTCACAAAGATTCACCATAGCAGTATCATGCATGCGCATATGCAGATGTTCATCTTTCGGTTCATGAGTAGTCTCAGCTCACTGCTCATAAAACATAACATAAGATCGATCCTATACGAGGATCCGCGTCGATCACTTCAAAAACAGCTCCAAAGATTTACAGACATTAAGGAAATTTCTCATGCATTTCACTCGGGCCACATTGCCGTTTTGCATCGTTGAGGTCTCAGAGAAAGCAAATTTCTTCTAGCAGATTCGTTGCAAAAGTCCGAAATGCTGAGGATGAAGTTGATGTTCGGTACATTTTCAATCCTACGATAATATATAAAAATGGATGAATAGATGATGAAAATGCAAAAAACACACCAATTTCTGTGATGCGCATTTCCATTTGTTTATTGATTCCCATCGTCGGAAGCATACAATTTCTCGCCCATATTCTTTCGTCAGCCAGAATGCGTTTAGAAGTGGGAAAATGCAACGTTGCAAAATGGAACGGCTTCAACGTGCAACGCCTAGGAAATTTTACTGAGTTCTCACAATCCATTTCGTCAACGTAGAAAACATTAGAATGTGCTGATTGGACGGCGATGAATTATAATGGAGGAAGAAATTCGCATCTTTTGAGATGACATTTATAAGATTTTGATAACGTTGGAGATAGAATCTTCAACCTTCAATGAGAATAAAATAGCAGAAAACAGAATCCGCCAATTTATTTCTTTAAGAATGACGGTTTGTAAAGAAAAGACCACCAATTAGTGATGGTCGAATGGAGTATTTCGGATCAAAACCTTCTCCTCTCCCCAGTGACCCTTTCCACTTGCCGTAGGAGCCGGAAGTATGCTATAAACCCATTGACTGAGGATATGGTCCCAGAGTTTTATTAGCTAAACAACTCCAGTGTGTACAAAGTTGCTTTGTTTAATAAGGTGTAAATGATCTATAAACAAAAAAAAAGAATTTACACTTATTTCATATACAAGACTAAAGGAAAGGAATAAATTAAAGCAGTTTTATGCCCTCCAATATTTCCTTCATTATGCGATATCATCTGGACCATCGAGGTCGTCAATTCGTCATAAGGATGTGCATATTCTCACGCTTCGTTCGGCTCATCAGTGCATTCGCGGCTTTCGAATCTTCTTGCTATTGCGTGCCCGCTGACCCGCTGCCTTCTGTCCTATGTATGTTTGTCGTTATCTTCAAAGTGTGTTTCAGCCCTGTAAAGCACATCTTATTTCTACTGCTTTTCATCAATTTTTCATGTTTCCAATGGAATATTCATCAGTATCGACCACATTCGTATCAGTCACCTAAAATTTGTAGCAAATGACTTCAGCCTTTAAACGAACGTGAAAATGACCGCACACAAGCAAGAATCATTACGACGCGATTCTCAAAATCGGCACTCACAGTTGCAATAAATAAAAAGTTTTCGCTGAAATTCTCCAAGCATTCAACGATGAGAAGCAGCGACAATCAGCAAAATAAACTTTCAAATTATGTTGAAGCATTATTAATTTCATTCGAAATTCGACCTTCTGAGCTGTGAGATCTTCCTTGACAACGACACAACGCAGAGGTATCTCATGAAAGCAAACTTCAGCACTATGTTTGTTCGTCATAAACTTTATCTCTTGCTTTCTTTTCTTCAATAAGCTGCTTCCACACATTCAACTACAAAATTTGAAATCGGTCTATCGTTAAATTCTGCCTTCTTCGTTCGTGTGCAACATAGTCAGTCACATGTGTTCCCAAGTTCTCACATAGGGTGAACAGTTTTCAGCAGAAATTGCGCTTTTCTCATTTATAATCTCATGGAGTGCAGTTTTCAAGATTGCCTGCTTTTCTTTGTTCGTTTTTCTCTTTCTCTCTTACAAGCTTATTAACTTCAGAGAATCCTGCTAAATCTTAGCCATATCATATTAATTCATGCTTTAGTTTGTATGATGATGAAGTGCTCAAAATTCCAAAATAATAAGAAATTTTCTCATCCGATAGAATTAATCTGATTCTTTCAAAATTTCAAGTGACTGAAACAATGAACTCTCATAATAAAACCATTCATGGTTTACCATATCTCGTAAACTGATGCTGTTCATCCTGCTCGAGCGAACGTTATTCTCGCCTAAGAGTACCCACAATGAAAGGCTGCAGAAGTATAAACTCTCTTCAAAAATAGGCGCATTCTGCATTATAAGATTGTATTGGAGGGATGCACTTCTAATATCGAAGTTCTTAAGAATACTCTGTTTTGCTGCCTCATTTCGCATTTGCACAGTCTAATCGCACAGCTCATCACATATTTCATTCCCCACGCTGACATCGTTGTGTGCTTGCTAGTCGACAATAATCGTAGCTGCATTGTTCCTTCTCGCACATAGCAAGTAAACCTTCAACCAACGTCGCACGCAAAGATTCTTGTGCGAAATCGTTTCCACGTATATCAGTCATCTATACCGGCGAACTTAAGGAACGACTGAAGCGAACATCATAAAACAATAGCAGAGAATTCAGTAAGCTGCAAGTGCCCTTCATCTCTTCGTTTCGATTAACATCGCCTCACCGATCATTCGTCTTTGCACTTTTTCCACCGTGCGAGAACATCAGTCGTCGTCTTTTTTCTTTATCCTCAAAGCATCTGAATGAGCCAGTGATTCTCTCCTCGTGAATTTCTTATCTCACACTTGCCAGGTTTGTGTTGAAGCTACGGTTTTTTCATTGCAGAAGCTTACTGAGGAGTAGTGTCTCTCGTGCCGCCCCTTTCTATCCGTGTCGCCGGCGAGATGGATCTTCTGAGCTTCCTTCGTTGCGCATTTGTTGGTATGTGCTGGTAGCTATTCCACGCTCATAGCTGCTTTCATTTTTTTCCCATTAGCTTCTCTTCTCTTCGTCTTCAGTTGTTATTCTGTATTTTTCATTTATACTGATGATAGATCGATGTTGCATAGCTTTTCACTCAGCTAGCCTATTGCTATTTTTGGCTACCAAAAAAGACTGCATTAGCGCCGTAATGCAGTGCATATATCCCTCTCTCCTCCTTCTGATCTCTTGGAACGGTTTCAGAATTTATTGCATTCATATTTGCAAATCACCCACTGGACTCGTATTGAGCAAAATATCACCTCTGCGCCATTGGGAAATTAATTGTGGATTTATTAGGAAATTAGTTATACGCTCATATTTTCGACTGTGCCGACTCTCCCATTCAGATGCTTCACATTAGCTGATATATCTATAAAGTGTCCCTGCAAAGTTCACTGTCACTCATATGCCACAAATTGACCGTTGTGCTCGTCCGAATGCATTTTCAAAACAACGAGACAGTGCAATTATTGCTAACTATTGAACATGCTAAGTTTTTCAACCAGTAGTATCTCAGACATGATGCGTTTGCTTATTATTCAGACTCTGGCTCCCAGCAAGTTCCACTCAGCTGCTATTTTTCAAGCCAACTCCAACTGATATGCTTGCATATGTTGTGCTTTGTGCACTAGAGCGACTATGCAATCTCTAGCACTCAGAAACACTGATTTCGAACTTCTCTCGAAATAGTCGAGTATGCGCTCTAAAAGCCTTAGGAAATTATCCAGAAAGATCTCTTCCAATCGTTTTATCTCTTCATTTCACCTCCCTGATCATCACGCACCATTACTCAACGTAGTTTCTCTTTGGAATAAATACGCCATCGTTTCTTTCAAATGTTTGCCTCTGCACTGGTTACTGCCACATGGCTTCATCGTGCTTTCGCTTTCTATGAGCTCTTAATTACACGAGTATATCGTGAGCTTGCAATGAACTCCCTTGTACTAATGTACCAATTTTTCATATATCATACGCTTTGCCACGTTAAACACCAGCCTAATCACTAAAACGGGTGTACTCTCTTGGGTTTGAAAGGGTCGAAAGGACGCAGTTCACATGCAGAAAAAAAAAAGAGTTTGAAAGAAGCAGAAGGCCGTTGTTCAAATGCAGAAAAATAAAATGAAAGCCGAAGAGGATTGCAATGAAAGACTGATGAGACGACAGCCAAGAAAAACTCCAGCGAAGAGACCATATGGTGGATTTCCCTCGTGGGATGCAGTCACAAATTTTTTTACTCATCCTTTCTGCACACTATTTTATGTTTGCGAATACGTTTCTCTGGTCGTGCGTATATAAGTGTCATCGCGATTTGTTGTTGCTGTGCGCTTTTGCAGTAATTTGTATGAGTGCTTATAGGCCTTAGTCTCAATTATTTATGACGTTTGAGAGGGTCCATATGAGACAGCTCATAATATGCACATAATATTCTAAACACTTCTTATGTCTTCTTCAAGACTTATTCAAGCATCAAGCTCACTGGACGTGTGATGCAGATTTTATCCTCTCACTTTAGGCGTGCCGGAAATGTACGCTCCCTGTAAAATGGACGTACATTATTATAAATACATTTCACTGCTAACTGCAACGTCTTTAACATAAACTTTCCTTTACACGTCATACTTTTTTTGGTTCTGCTGAGTGAGCTCGATTTATTCGAAGAAAAAAAAAGGTCCAACGTCATGCATAATCCGGAGAATTCTTCTGCTCAGCCCTCGTAAGAAATATGCTCCTTTTATATCATCACCTCGAATTTACACTATGATTCAGCCGACCATAAGCTGTAATTGGTGAGTTAGAACTCTTGTTTTCCTCGTTGATTTATTATCTCATTTATTGTGCTTTGAATTCGTCGAGTCCTAAATAGTGGATATGCGCCGATAATCCTAAAAGCATCATGTGTACTACTGTAAAGTTGTTCTTGCAGGATGTGTACCACCATCCTTTTTTTGGGGCTTCAACTCCTCGCTTGTATAAGCGCAGACAGGTGCGTTATTTGATGTGCTTTTGCAAATTTATGTTTAAGAAGCGTACTGTTGCAAGGAGTATATGTGTTCATGTATGCATCTGGCTGCATTTAAGGTAACCACAACTCTGCACCCGTTAAAGCTAGACTAATGGAATGCAATATCCACAATACATACCATCGAGTTACTTCTCAAACTTGAAGAAAATGCTTGGAAGTTTAAAATATTGAAAAGTGCAATTTTTCGCAGCGAAATGCAAAGAATGTTGAATTTCCCGTTGGAAGATAGTTAAAATGTTCGAATGTTCTATTTGCAATGTGCATTTCCGCACAAAGTTTGGTAAATTTGACGTTTTTGAAAAGAGCTGTTGAAAATTTGAAACATCGGAGCTTTTGATAGCGAATATCCGAATGATTCAACTGGGCGACGTTTTAGCGAGTGACTAAATAGTTTGAAAGGTCAACGACAGAACGATAGAACATGTTGCAATGATTTTTTCAGTAGAGACCATCGATGTCGAAAAGAAACGATATTTAGCGAGCTTCGACGGTCTTTTCGTTCCAGAATTGGTCAGGGCGTAGCGAACACCTCCACAAAATATAGCATAAATGGAAATATCGAAGTCATTTATGGACTTAATGATAGATGGAAAAGTGCAGAAAATTCATTAAAGACTCGGAAGACAAATGCTTCAAATTGGGGAAGGAGGAGAGGGAGGAATGGAAAAGAAAAGCATTTAAAAAAGCAGTAAGCAGTTTCCGGACGTGATGAAAAGTGGCATATGGTACCAAAGAGAAGAGAGTGAGCGAGAAGGTAGGTGGGGGGATTAGAATGTGCCAGGGAAAATCAGTTGACTTGGTGATATTGCACTAATTTTTTGCTCCTCTCATAATAATTCTTTAAGATGATAACATGGCGTTCCTTTTCATTGATGCAAAGCGAAAATTTGAATGTTCGGGATGAAATTCCCCGACCGTCGCATCGGATTATTCTCAAACACGATCAACGGTTCATTTCTACTAGTTCGCACCAAATGTAATTTTTCGGCACTGAAAGAGCAAATTTGACAAAACTGAATAATTCTTCAAGTTGTCAATCAAAGTAAGGGATTCCCAACGGATGCACTCCACAGATGCTCAATTTTTCATTAGAATCCAGACTATTAAATAGCCTATCGGCTCAGAGGGAAGCCGATTTTATTTATGAAAGTACCTTCTACAACGGTTATTGCATATAGTTGGTGGCAGCTCATCTTTAGATGAAATAGTCCATTGGCCAATATTATTTGAATTCAGAGAAGTCATCCTTTGGGGCCAATTTTGAAAAGAAAAAAAAATGTCCTGTCGAAAGTTTTTTCATACTTAGGCAATACGGCATTCAAGAAGGCTTTATACAAATAAACATGAGAACGAGATTTGCAATTCTCTTTCACGATTTCCATACGTTCTTACTGCATAGTGAAAGACGAGTTTAAACATGAGGATTTATATTTCGCAGTTTATATATTCGATCATAAAGAAGTACAAACGTCTTATTGTAACGATGATCGGTTTGCCCATAACGCTTATTTTGGAACACATATGCAAGCACGTTTGCATATCCACTCTGAAGAGTATAAATCTGTGATCATATAACTGAGATTGGCTTAATCGAGGAAGATTTCAACGTAAAACAAATACCCACTGAATAGAACATCCAACTGGTGTATAACATGAGAGCTGCCGCTGTTTTGCATTATGCGGATATCGTGGATTTTTTTTCCGTAAACTGCACTGAACGAATTACTAATGCAACATTGATTACACAACTGAATTCAGGGAAATGCATTCTACTACGTACCTAATTTTAAAGCAATATTTGTAATAGTAGCACCGCGTAATTCATAGATATTTCGTACGTAATTGTTTATGCATTTATGCGAAATCATAGAAGTCAAATTTGCAGCATACCTTTAACCGCATGGAACTGTGTACGATGGTTGTCGATCATCGCAGTTCGTAGATCGTAGCAACAGACAAACAATACTAGTGAGTGGCAATTTGTGCGAAGAATCTCTAAATGCCCCCACTTCTAATAAACCAACTCCGAGGATTTGTAAATCTTCGAGGTTCCCGATGAGAACAATCCATATTACTCATTAAAGTGGTGTTCTGACGAAATATGATATTATAATGGCGCAGTCTGCTCCAAAAGAGAGCACTGACCTGTACCTTCAGTCGATCACTAAGTTAATCTCATCGACTGAACCAGAGAATGCTCCGTATCTACTGAATGGTTAAAGTTTCCACTTTAAACATAACTGGTAAAGATTAATGGGACAGAATATTCAAACTATTTTATTCGCATTACATTTCGTGTTAGGCAGAAAGTGGCCATGATGGTGAGCGAGTGGTTGCTCGAAACACGAACCAGTTGTCAGTTTGATGGTCGCATGTTCCTTTTAAATTAAACTAATAAACACTGTATATTTTCGAATTTAATGATACTTTTTTACTTCTCGACTGTACACAAGCAGCATCGAGCGAAGACCATCAAATAACAGTTTTATTTCTTTTCTTAGCATTTTCTGTAAAAGGGCAGTAAAAAGAAATTAACGGTCACTCTTACTGACCGTTCATTGCTGGCGCAACGGACAGGTAATGATCACCGATTTATCCTTTTTAGAGAAATATTAATCTCCACCAATCAGCTTGTGTCTGCGTCAGTGCAGAGTATCACAAGAAATCATATTTCCCACGGGCTGAAACAAAAAACAGATAAAATCGTGGATTTTTACGAATAAAAACATAAGTTCGCCTTCTTGCGAGAAGCTCATAGAAGCTGTTGACAACCGAATACTGTGGTTCAGTAAATGCCGTAAGTTCTCGCTGGGAAGCGTCAGGTCGAACATCTTTGCTCTCAGTGGCCGAATTAAATTAGGTGTGGGAATTGAATGGATAGAAAATGTTACTATTTCTATATCAGAGTATAACCGAAGCCAAATCGTGGTTTGCAGTATGACCGTTTATAAAGGCGATAAAACTTTGTACGGGCTACAAGCGAATCAGAAGCGAAAGGTGCGGAGCGCTGCTGCGTTCCAAAGTTTGTTCCCGCTTCTAGTGACTGTTGGTCACCACAAGCTTCGTTTATATTTCTTTCTTTTCATTCTTGATATCATTTCTTTGCTTTATTCAGCTACTATCATGGACAGCATCTTCTTGAGCGCGTTCCACATTTCACGGCGACACCTTCGAATAGCAGTTTTCGTGAGGGGTCGGCAGTAAGGCTTACTTGTGAGGCGACAGGTAAATAATATTTGCTTTCTTATCAGGCTCAGATTGTCCAGTCTGAAATGTTTAGCCGTTCTAGTGATTTTCAGAACTATCTACGAAATTGAGTCTGCCAAAGCAGTGGAAAAAATTTGATATCGCAAGTATTTATGGGTGCAAAATGACCTCTTCGTTGATGGCTCATTTGCTAAATTTGCGCATAGCAGATGTTGCGTCATTTTTCACACTTTTGAGGCGTATTTGAATTTTGAAAGGGAAACTCGACTGCTGAAAGCAACAAAACAAAATTCATTTGAGTACACCGCGACTACTATTCTTTTTGATTTTCTGGAGGTTTGAGGCCAAAGCGCAACTCTCGTTGTTCTTTATGCGATTTTCTCTCCTTTGACTGCTTTATTTTCTCTTTATTATTTTCAAGGAAGAATTTCTCAAAGTCAAAATACGTTGAAATGGAAATCGTGGCAATGTGAAATTTTCTTTCCATTTTTTCGTTCTGATGGACTCTTTTCTCCGAACTGTTCTATGAACAGCCTAATATCATGAAGATAGTCGAGTCTGAGCCTTGTAATTTTCAACAAATTAATCATCATTGCATCTCGAATTTGGAGTGTTTTTCGGAGAATTGTTCAGGAGCAGAATTAACAAAAACAGTTATCTTTCACAGAGGCTGGCAGCGTCGCACAGTCGTCATTGTTTACTTGAATATATGGGAAACATTCATGTAAAAACGATGAGTGTACCTACTACATTTACATATATATACAGAATACTTCCAAATTTTTTCTTTTTTCCAGCAAGAACTATGAGTATCTCGGGAAAGCTAGGAAAATTGCATCTACGCCATTCATTGTTTAGAAGAGATTTTTTTTTTGCTTGCTCTGGGAGTTTCTTGCGCTCATTTTGGCTGCCAGCTATTCTCGTTGTCTTTGCCTTTGTTGAGGAGAAATGAAGCAGCTTGACACGTTCCCCACGCTTCATTTTATAGCCTCAAGTGAATAGAATCTGTGCAGTAATTAACATATGGCAGCATTCTCTCGGATTTGATGCGGCATGGCTCACGAATTTCCAATGCTGCGCGTTGTGAAGTATTGGCGCCCAGCTGTCCTGCAGAGAAATTGCTGAAAAGCTCATCAAGCTCAGAAAGTTGAAGTATTCGTAT
Organism: Parascaris univalens; assembly: GCA_037576465.1. Classification (NCBI taxonomy): domain Eukaryota; kingdom Metazoa; phylum Nematoda; class Chromadorea; order Rhabditida; family Ascarididae; genus Parascaris; species Parascaris univalens. Next base: position 39,135,310 of record CM075173.1, on the reverse strand, counting down.
TCATAATGCCTTGCCGAGAACGTCACAGTTTCCGCATATATTAGTGGAAGAAGGTGTATCGATGCAATTGTGAACCAATAGGTAGAAAGTGGGCAAAACTTGTCGCTTTCCTTTGTATTCATGATGCATGCGTTCTCTATGCGTAAGCTGTTGAAAATTTGTCGAAAGATGAAATATGAGCTTAATAATCTCTTCGATTACCTAATGATGACCTCTTCAATTTACCACTAAAAGCGAAATAATTGGAACTTTTCATGACGGTTCCATAATGCTGTTGTGCCACCGCGGGTTATGGTCTCGAACTCAACACTGACCGCACTATGCTCACATGAGGAATATGGTATTTGCTCTTTGGCAAATAATACTTGCCACCAGGGTGTGCTGTCCCATAAAGAAAACACTATAGCCTCTAAGTCTGAAGATGACATGCGTGCCTGATATTTATAAATGTATAGTTAATATGGCTGGGACGTTAGTGAATTATGAAGCAATCATAGTGTGAGATGAAAGCTCATAAAAGTTGGACAAGCGGATCTCTAAAAACACCCGCACCTTGAGTGGGAATTGTTGAAGTCTTGTTAATATCAGTTCCTCTGTGGATTTTTTAGGGCTACAGGGTTTCATTCGTCCTTGAGCACCTTGGCACTTGTTATATTTTCAACTTTGGCCAGGAATTATGAAACTATGTTCGTCTTACTATATTGTTGAATCAGTCCTGCACCGGTGTCCTCTTATGTTGATGCACAGCGATACTAAAATAGCGAAGAGTCAGGCCTATGACCGGGGTTGTTGAAGGACGCCTTGCACAAGCAGCTGTCTAGAGGAACTGATACTGTTGTTATGTTTCCCTCAGATGTTCTTCGTGACCATGTGGCTGAAAATTGGAAAGAAGAAAGGGGGCAATGGAAATTTCACCTTTCTGAACGCAACTATGCTCATTTGAATGCAGTCGGTCCTGTGAGAACCAGCAGTGGTGTGATGATGTCACTACTTGGCATTTTACGAATGCTCTTTGCGTTTTAGGAAAGCCGCAACCGTTAATTTCATGGTACTTCAACGGCGAGCAAATCACACCAGCTCGGAAGTTTTCATTCAGTGAAGATAATTCCGTGCTCACCATCTACCCATATCAACAAAATGACGTTGGAAAGTAGGTCTCTTTTGCCTTGTAAGCTTTCTGATGTTCTCCAATGACTTTGGGAGAAAAAAAAAACGATTTTGCCGGTGCGCACTGATAATGCAATTTCATCGATGTTCGCAGAGGCCCTCCAGAGATGCTGCAGGTAATGAAACGACCGGATCTTTTTCCAGGCCGCAACGGGCTTCTCAACTATAACATCAGAAATATTTCTTTTCCAAAATATCACTTGCAGGTATACATGCATTGCAAGCAACAAGAATGGTCGAGTTCAGCACTCCTTTGATTTGGTCATTACTAACAGCTCAGCGCCATTGATAATCGACAGTCCTCAATCGAAGACGGTCACTCCTGGACAGCCAGTGACATTCGTTTGTAGAGCAAGTGGACAACCTCCTCCAGAGATCACATGGACTTTCGAAGGGAATCGACTCGATAGCAACGATCCGCATGTCGCGGTTCGTTCACTTACTGTACTAACCTCCCAGTTGTCTACCAACTTTGGCAGTCTCGTTTAAGAGAGCTACCAAATTTGAGCTGAAATGCTGCTGTTTCAGTCAGAATTGCATATCTGTAGCACATTTCTCACCATTAAATTTATCCTTCTTGATTTTACAAGCAACTGATGAGGGAGGAATGCTTAATTTCACCATGAGATTCATCTTGAAAGTACTGAAACTGCGTTTTGAAAAAATTTCAAGCGGTGAAGCGCCATGAGCCTGACAATCGAAGATGCCGAAAATCGTACTTTAGAGGTTACGTTATGAGGGGAGGGAAATGTTTTTTGACCCCACCATGAGGCCATTCTCAGAAATATTTAAATCGCTCCCAGATTCACAAATTGAAGTGCTTGTAAATGAAATAGCAAAAGCAGTTTTTATAAGCGAGATGAAAATTTCACTCTGCATCAAGTGCTATTTTATCAAAAATTTCTGTCTGTTTGTTACCATTGAAAGCTAACATTTTTATACGCAATTGCTCAACAGTAAACGTCTGCCTTTTCATTTGTATGTCCCTTGTAAAGATCGAGTTGTGAGTACACGGCAACTGTAAGTTCTTTTCAGTGAAATGCAACCAGTAACGCCCATTTCAAGTCGATTCTCTTTAAATAAAAGACAGTTATTATCTGCGTAGGAGAGTTGCAATACTTGTTTGTAAACAACATCAAGCGGCTACTAAATGCTAAGAAATTCACTCCTGGGATGGTTAGAAGTTCGGTATTCTTGATTGTATGGATAGCTGCGAAAGTCGTATATGCTTTTTTGAGTGCCCTTTAATCCCTCTGTGATTCACCTAAATATTTGTTGATAATCGAGGTATTACATTATTTGCGCCAACAATGCCCCTTATTGGAAACCAACAAAAAATGCTCCATCTCGCTTTAAAGATGGAGATAAAATGTGCTGATAAGGCAGTGAAAATGAGGCCATCATATAAGACTGCAAATCCTCAAATATCAACATAAAATCTGCCAATAAAATTATTCGCCGCTAAGGGATTTCTTCATGTTGGATTGATGGATCAATGCCGTAATGAGAGATCGTGCTCGCCCCAGCAGTACATAATGAAATCTGCCATAAATCACGATTCGGCTGTATTTACATCAGGTTGAAATTATCCTCCAGTAAGTTCCTCACTGTTTTGGAAATTCAGTTAGAGCGGAAAACTTCGTTTGGAAAAAAATGTTCACCCCTAAATTCCACGTGCTTCGGGTGGTCGTTTTCGCTGCAAAATTCAAACATCTTAGTGAATAAATCACTTTTCCTTTATTGATTAGGTGGGAAAGTGAATCTTTTTTTGCCTTGTTCTATTGACGCGATTTTATGGAAGCTTGTTCTCTTGCAGAATATTGTTAAGGAACAAAGCATGTAATAAATAGGCTGAATTATTGATCGAAACCTGATAGTGCGATTTGTTTCGTTCCAATAGATGGTAAATGAAAGTAAGATATACGGTGCATTTGTCATTTGTCATTCGTCGTAGTTGTTCGTAGTAATCTCATCATAGTGCACTTATTCGTATTGAAAACAGATAATTGCTTACTGGAATAATAAATGATGCTTGCTGCTTACTTCATTATGATGCAAACAGGGGAAGCTTCTCTCGTCGGCGATCCGTCAGTATCCAGGGAGAGTCGTAATTTCGGTATTCTATAGAATGTTGCGCATAATATGTCATGGTTTCTAATAGATTCCAAATTTTGCAGTTTGCAAATTTCGGCACTGAATTAACTATTCGTCATGCAACTCGAGAGGATGAAGGCACTTATAACTGCAGAGCAAGTAGTCCCATAGGGACAGCACTAGCCGAAGCAACGCTTAAAGTGCATTTGCCAGAGCAGGAAGTGCTCGATGAAGCACTCACCAAAGACGTACTTCGAAATATCGTACAAAAAGCACGAAGCAGCGTCGACAGGTAAGCATCATTTCTATTTTATCGACCTAGCTGATTTCTCGTTCCGCAAAGAAAATAAAAGTAAAAAGCGAAAGCAAAATTTTCATTTAAAATGGATGACATTCATCGGATATTGCAGCTGAATTGATGCATATAGCATTCGAGCGTCTAAACTAAGCTATTGAAGCTATTTAATGTGCATCATTTCGTCGTCAAGGGAATGCATATTTTTATTGGCTTTCCGTTGGAATTTAGGCTTTGGAGCATATTGCAGGGTGGTGTTGAATGACGTTTGGCTCACGGTTGCGCTTGAACACGCTAGAGAGAAACGTTGATACTCGAAAATGTTCAAGCGGGAACCTCTCATTGTAACAATCCCCTTTTGAAAGAGTGTTAAAGGGGACGGATTCTTCATGTCTTGACAAATAAGTTGAAAGCTACTGATGCGCTTTTTGGAAACAGTACCTTCACTCATATGAATCGTTCAAAAATAATGCAGATAATGAAGCTTCTATTGTTATTCAGCAGAAATTTTTAAAAGAATGCCGACTGGAAAGCACTCGGAATAGGAAACCACAGAGACATGCACCTCAGTGAGGCGCACTATGAATTCGCATAGAATTTAGCGTTCGATAGCATCTCGGTAATCGGTTCCGTGATGTGGTGAACTCCATCCATTAAGTGCTAATTATGTATTAAAACCGCCGTTAGGACCAATTTTATTGCAGTAATTATTGCAGTAATTCCATGACTTTAACGCCAATTTTCTTTTTTCCACTTCGTAGAACAGAACAAAATTCAAAATACGCAAAATCGGAGATGTTCGCTAATTTCATTTGAGCTGTTTTAAAATAGATTACAATAAGAAAACTGGCTTAAATGAAGGGTCACGCAAATGGCGAATGTCTGCTAGTTGAATGAGGTTATAAAATGCTCTCAGGGTACTATTGAATACCCAGTATTATAATCTCATGACCGCCGTAAAGTGTCAGTATCGCATTTGGTTTCATGCTTCTTTAAGCACATATACGAGTGTCGTAACAATGCGGAAATTGCTTGTTTGCCATAGTCATTTCTTCGGAAGACAACGTATGTAAGACAGAGAGCAAAATGGCTGAAAACGTCTCAGTGCAAAGAGCGGAGTGAAAATGCAAGGGGTATGTGGAAGAGACAATTTTTCTGCGTTCTGCGAAATTACATTTGCAGAGGGCAGTCTGGCAGCGCTTAGTATTGTTTTTTTATGTATACGTGTATCCGGTCGTGCATTCCAATTCAACAGCTATTGAAGCTAAAATCACGAAAATTTGTCTATATTATATAAATTATGGGCCTATAGAAATTTTTGAGTGATTATCAAAGGACGAACCCTTGAATGTGTTGAAAATTTTGCACGTGCATAGATTGTTTAACATAATCGATCAGAAAACAAGGGGAGAACTGAGTCGACGAAGTTGGCGCAATATTATATTAATTCGTTCTCTATTCGAGACAACTCCACAAAGTGCTGACTTATATAATGGCGCATTTATATTTTGGCCGATATGATTATTCGCATAAAACTTTCTTCAATGTCGTAGCAGTGGAGAACCGCATCCTATTCGGCTATAAAAAGCTTCATGCTCTCCACATTCTTAAATGGTTTTCACTGTTTTCAGAGTCGACAGATCTCTTCGAGAGTTATTGGGACAGTTTGTATGTGCTGTGAATTCTATCCATCAATATTTCCATATATAAGGAATATAAGCATAGGCCATGGTTCATATTAGATACGCCAGTTTCCTCTTCTCTCTAATGGCAGAACTGATAGACTCATACGTGCGAGCGTCAACTTGCACATAGCACAAATATAATGGATAGTCGTCGACTAAAACAATGTGAAAAGATTTTACGTTGTATTTTTTTCTGTATGAACCATTCCATTTTTACTATAGAATCCCTCTTCTGCACTAAAATGAGGGCAACCTTAATGTGCATTTGATTTATTTATTTGAATGTCCATTTTATTTATGCTTCGTTTAGAGCGATCAACGAATCAAAGGCATCGTTCAACTATGAGATGACATCCCCCTGGGAGTTCATGAAACAATTCAAGTTTAATGTACCTCAAAATATCGAATTGACGAAGGCCAGGGAGATCTACGAGCAAAGTCTTCTCCTTGTTCAGGAGCACGTTCGTAATGGTACTGCTTTTATATTTGTTGGCAGGAGAAATATCTGTTGAACTTTCACACAGTAATCATTTTAGTTTGTTTAAGTTTAGAGCTGATAACGTAGAAGAATTATCAGTCACCCGAATCTTAACATTATAATTAATGAAAGATGGAAAATGCAGTAGAAAAAGAAAGCGAAACGATGCTAGTAACATGAGTTACGTTTTAGCCGTTTGCAAGAATAAAGCAAAAATTAATCAGAGATCATGGTATAGGATGAATGAGCTTCGATATTTCGCTTACAACCGATTTGGCGAAGTGTTCATTGTTTAACTACAGGACTCAACTTCCCAGTCAGTGAGCTGCCCACCAACTTTTCCTTTGAATCTGTCTTGGCCGTTTCACACATTCAAACGATTATGGAGCTCTCAGGCTGCGTAACTGGACCATTCCGTAATCCATGTACTGATATGTGTCTCTACTCGAAATACAGGTGAGACATCGGCATAAATTATGGTTAATTGAACTCAACTTGATCAGTGCTGCAGACCCGTTTAGAAGAACGAAGGCACAGTGTTGGTTGTATAAAGTTTTGTATAAAGGGATGCGAAGATGGAGAACTAGTTGACGGTGCAAAGATCTGCACATAAGCGCAAAGAATGGAGGGTGTAAAAGTTGTATAAAAACGCAGTGATTTGGAAAAAATGGAGTATCGTCGCGAAAATTGAATTTCATGTTTATGAGAAGAGGCTCTTTTAGAAAACGTTGCACCGTTGATAACCTCAAAAAGTCCATTACATCCGACGATCAGAAGAATAGTCGGCTTTTATTGCGTCTCACTTTGCAAAAGGATGAGTGCGACGTCCCAGCCACAGATCTCATCTTTGTTGTTGCTCTGCTTGGAGAGTTGAATAATTTTTAGCTTGTAAATGTCAGGATTTCTTTGGCGAAATATCGGCAAAACACAAATTACAAATACGACTTGCGAGGCGCAGCGCGTAAGCAAAGCATGGAGAAAAATCCGTCTTATTGGGAGCGTTAACTAAATTAGTTCAGCGTTTTAGCTGATCGACCAGTGTGAAGATTAAATTTCGCTCAGTAGCTCCATCGTGGGATAGCTGCCATCGATTTGTGTCTTCATAACATTTTTCACTGCATAGCTCTGCTGAAAATGATAATGCGAATTCATTTGCATTAATTCTCTCTCGCAATCATCAACAGGAACGTTGCTGGAACGTTATAGTACGGAATGTTGTTATATAAAGCTCTCCATGGTGCTGGTTATTGGAATACAAAATCTGTGACCGATGTGCCCCATCGTAATTAGGCGACAGCTGAATCAGTATATCAAATTGAATGCACTTTCTTTCTTCTTAGTATGATGCACCTGTTGTGCGCCATTTATCTGCCAAACTGGTGGGACACAGTGGTTTTGGCGTTATTTTCCACACTTGTGGTGGAAATCTGCGATAAGCGAAAGGGGCCCTAACCGACTTCGTTTCCGTTCGTACAGCCAAGAAAGAGTACCGAAAAAGATGTTATTGCAACTGTCTAAACTTTAAGATTAATGATAATTCAGAAATCATCACTTCTTGAAAGAAGTTTTAGTTATCATCATCATATTCTTCTCGATTTGCTAAGATGTTAGGGAATTTGAGATGATGATCGTTCATTGAAAGCATTATTTCATTACAGGTCGTATGATGGTCAGTGTAATAATTTGGAACATCCGTTTTGGGGTGTCGCTCAAACCCCATTCCGTCGTAACCTACCGCCAATTTACGAAACGGTTTCAACACTCCAGTTGGATGGGATCCAGAAAAACTTTACTTCGGTTTCAAGAAACCCAATCCACGTTCTGTGTCTCTGAAGCTCATTTCTACTGAGCATATCACTCCACATCATGGATATACTGCAATGATGAAGCAATGGGGACAGTTCTTGGGTCAGTGCTTTTTCTCGTGCAGTGGAACGAGCCTTTTTCAGCACTGTCACCACCATTTCAGTTGATGCATCGTTTGTGGCGAATAGATGTTGACTTTGAAATATTGTGTACCAAGCTTCCATGTAAATTTCAAGCTGGAATACGGGAATTACTTCCGTAAAGATGGCAGATTAAGCTGAGTCCTGTTCCACCTCTTAGTCCAGATTGCAGAGAACATCATATAGAATCTTAGTGCCGATTCATCAAGCTCGATTTGCAATAGTTTCTTTTTGGAATATTTGTCTCTTGAGTTCTGTGTAACTAATTAATTAGTGTTAAAGGGATTTTTGTTCTTCGAACATAAAGTTCGCCCTCCAACGGCAGCATTGTATTCTCGACTGAAGTAGATTATCGTTGTTGTTGTTGTGCTAACATTTTGATACGTCCATCTTCCGTTGATCGTGAACGTTATTCGTCACTCTCGGTTCGTTCAATTCTTATTGCCTCCTCATTAAACCAATACAAACCGAACTCTGTGTCTCATGGAATAGCAGCGTTTTAGTAAGCGAAGAGCACGTTTGAACAAATTTTCAAATTTTTCAACAAGCGAAGAATGAACAGCGTGTAAAGGCGTTAATATTACGATGTTTTCAGCCCACGATATTGAGCAAACGGCTCCTGGTTTGGCTCGACAAACGTACATGAAAGGAGCGATTTGTAATAAAACCTGTGAAAACCTCGATCCGTGCTATAATGTTCCGATGCCGCCTGAGGACCCTCGATTGCATTCTGAGTGGGTGAAACTTCCAGTATTTGCGTCTGAAAAGACAGTGGAATTTAGAATGTATGCCAATATTTTTGATGAGTGTTGAGTAGGCGTCAAAAGCGTGATACTGATCATAGGGAGACGAAGTCAGACATTGAATTTTCGCCTCATTTTCGTTCGAAATCAAATTTGGCTTTTTACCCAACTGCCTACGCTGCTTGAAAACTATTAGCGAAAGCAGAATAAACCTCGCAAATAAAGATTTTTCTTGTTATTTCATCCAGTGCTTTTCATTTTATGTTTACTTTAAGTGAAGAAGCACAAGTGAGATTTGATTAATTCGCTAATAATCATTCAGCATCGAATATATGGTTCTATTAAAGTTGCTTTTGTAATCTGTATTAATACATTTTTGACGGTAGGTATATGTGTATGAAACTTTTGAACTTTTTCGTCTCAATTAGCAGAAACTTAGTGCATTGCGTGCATCTCGCATAATAAACGATGACTGACACAAGTAATGGTAATGATAACTGGATGGAATTTTGCAGAAAGAAACCGAAAATCAAATGCATTGAAGTGGAGCGATCCAGCGCTACATGCGGATCTGGACAGACTGGACCCATTTATAGACAGCTCACCTATCGAGAGCAAATGAACATTGTATGTGCGATTACGTATATCAGCTTGCTCACTCATTTTTTCATAGATACGGACTGCGCTACGCAAAGAGGAGAGAATTGCTTGCCTTTTGATTCTTTCTGCTTAATGTTTGGTTAATTTGGAAATGATTGCCTTTTCACAAGTGATTTGATATGTGATGTCGAAAGATATATTCTCGTTTCTAATGAGACCAAAATCCTAATAAAAATAAAACATTATTTAAGCAAACGCTGAGCAGGGTTCTCTTCTCTTATCGGATAGTCAAGAAAGGTGAATGATTGAGAAATTGATTGTAGTGCTCAAATGTTTCAACAAATATCAAATCAATTAACTTTCAGCTGTTAGTGGCGATAATTTGACTGATTATGAGACGTTGGCTGTAAACACACTTTCAATGTCGTATTTCATCGAATAGTTTTTTACTAGTACGTTTTGATTCAGTTGACGTCGTATATCGATGGTTCGGCTATTTATGGGAGCTCTGAAGTGGATGCACTGGACCTGAGAGATTTATTCGGTGACCATGGTCTGCTTCGATTCGACATCGTTTCAGCTTCTCAGAAACCCTACCTTCCTTTTGAAAGGGAGTCAGCGATGGAATGTCGTCGAAATCGTTCGAGAGAGAATCCGATCAGCTGTTTTCTTGCTGGTGATTATCGCGCCAACGAGCAGGTTCAAATATCTAAGACCTCATAAAATCCCATGATACTCATTTGGTATTTTACAGTCCTCCCTCATTTGCTTTAATCAGTCTTCTTTCATTGATGATGAGATGAAAAAAATTACTTCTTTCAGTTGGCACTCTTAAGTATGCACACACTGTGGTTACGAGAACACAATCGTATCGCAACAAAATTCCTTGAGATCAATCCACACTGGGATGGAGAAACTATCTATCAGGAAACGCGCAAAATTGTAGGCGCAATGCTGCAAGTGATCACCTTCGAGCACTGGCTTCCTAAAGTATTCGGACCCGTAAGTTGCAATATCTTTACGTACTTTAAATATTGTTTTTCGTGAGCCGAGTTGATGAGTAAAATAAATGAATCATAGGCCATATTTAACTCCACTTCTTGGCTCTATGTTTGTTGCACAATGTATTGCTTCATTAAGTTGTGGCTGTGTGCAAAAATGAGCCAGGTCATGACGACGCGCAGATCTTCCTCGTCCGACGAAATTCCCAGTGCCGCTACTGTGAATAAATGACGGGCTCGTGTCATGTCGAGTATGTACCTTATACTACCATATTGAATAGTTTAAATTTCACTGAAAGGACGCAACTCTTTTGTATAAGGTTTTTATTCAGCCAGCGCATGAAGTAGGTGTTTTTCTCTCAGAAACACGGAAACCGTGGTTAGGCCACAAGACGACCGCTGTCCCAACGCGTGGCAACGTTGCCTTGGCCAACTTTGTCTCTAAAACGGTCCGGGTATGTTTTCACAAATATGGCCAAGTTAATAGTGCTTGGCTTCTATCATTTAGCATCATTTTTTATGCGAAACGAGGATTTGTGCTAACGTATCAATAAAATGATAATATCAGTGTTGATTACATCACCTTCAGAGCAGAACTCACTCGCCGTTCGATTTTTCAAATTCTTAGAAGAGCGAGCCGTGCCCAAATCAGATTTAGTGAGAAAGCAGATGAAGCTGGCGTTTTAAATTATTTTGCAGCGTAGTACACATTGAGGACAATCTCTTTCAGTAGCTGCCGTCCAGTTGTGTTGTCGACGCTGGGGTTCTCCCATCTCTTTCCATAACTTTGAAACTTTTACTTTCAGGATGGGTACGCGGAGCTTATTGGCCCTTACAAAGGGTATGATCCAGAAGTAAATCCAACACTGGCGAATAGCTTCTCGGCTGGGGCATTGCGGTTCGGGCATACGATTGTTAATCCGATCTTATACCGGCTTGGCAAAGACTTTAAGCCAATTAGAGAGGGTAAATTTTGGCTGTTTAATTCCACTGATGTCTCGCAAATATTTCCGCTATATACTCATGCTTATTAGTCCAGCATGAAACCTTGTTTCTTCCTACACACTGCATAACTTCAAGTAAAGTTGCTATAGCCTCGTATAGTTTCTCTGAACTCACAGCGGATGTTGATTTCAGGTGTAGGAAAAGAGAAGACGGAGGTGAGGGTCAGTGGGAGGACTAAAAAAGTCTAAGAAAGTTTCAACGAAAATGAACGCGCTCGCTTCTATCGCCTTTATAGTCCAATTCTCGACCGCTATTTTTAGAGCCTGCAAAATTTATTCGTTTTTTCACTTAGATAATTGTGTTATTTAAGTTAATATGATTATCATTTCTACGTTTCAGATTTATTACCCTTTCATTTTATTCGTTCAAAAATATTGTTTAGGGAACATCCCTCTGCATGAGGCATTCTTCGCACCTGAGAGACTTCTTTCTGAAGGCGGCATCGATCCGCTACTGCGAGGTCTTTTCGGAGCACCTATGAAGACACCAAAAGAAGAGCAACTTGTCAGCAAAGAGTTGACACATAAGCTGTTCAGCCGTGTCGAAGAGGTTAGCATTTCTCTCTGACGTATTATTTTCGTTGATCAAAATCTAATGATTTTCCTCGATGCAAAGATTTTTTAATGCAGATGTGTTGTGAGCTTGTGAGCCTTTGTAGTCGTTATATTTGAAATTGCTAAAGGCGATGAGATGAAACGTTAGTATTTTCCTCAGCTGCGGTCGTCGAAGATAATAAGGAAGTTCGAAGGGACAATTAACGCAGCGTTGAACTTCTCATATTATCTGTAGAAGAAAGTGAGCATTTGATGATTTGCCTTATTGGGCCTTAAATGACCGCGCGTCTTACACTCCCTGCTGGAGGTCATTTCGATTTTATCTGTTGAGAGATAATGCGGAAGTAGTTGCACTTGCCAGCTCTTTCATTAAGGTGACTAGCGTATTGCGGGGAGGCATCGGAACAGAAAATTATTAACAAAACGAGATCAGCCATTCCCGATTAATTTTAAGACACTGAATATTGCAATCGTAGTGATAATTCCTATTAGGAAAATATTTTATATTACGTTATTTAAAGAGCGTTTATTGTTTGCTGAGTAGCGCTCCTAGAAAACTTTATGGCTTTTCTATGGATGTGCGGAAAAATTCCTTCGAATTCTGCAAGTTCAGTTGAAAAACTACAGCATCAGTCGAGTCGCATACCAATGGAAATGTTAAATTGGTGTCATGGAACGAGTTCGTTGGGATCTTTCATTTCAGGATCACTTCGTCATTTTTTTTCATTGGAAAATTTTGATATATTTCAAGTATTGCGGGTCGTAATTGAACGATTTGAAAGACTTTCCTAGATGGCAGTCAGCGATTAGATCCTCCAAGAGCAATTCCCTATGTGCCAAATTCTTATTAAATTCTGCCTGCCCGTTTTGAGGTGGCCGGCCTTCGTTGGGCTCAAAGTAGAGAATTTAAAGGAAAAAAAAACGCCCTGAACCATCAGAAAGGACCACCTCAACGAGTAATGTTGGTGTGATTTTCAGTTTCAGATGGTTCTTCTGTGAATTGCAGTTGTGCATCGCTTGCGAACAATTTCAATTTTTCTTCAATTTTCAGATTTATTTATCAATATTGTTCGGTTTCGAGATATTATCCCTCTTCATTCCGGTTTTGTTGTCACATCATTCTACTCAACTGTTTAAAGGAAGATGACAGAAATAATTGTTCTTCTCACCTATCTTATGGTCCGTTAATATCAGCGAAAAGTGCCATGGTCTCTTAGAGAATTTATACTGACCGTTTTAATTGTTTCACATAGAAAAGTTCACTGATTGTTTGCATTTCATTTTGTTTGCATTTTCCATGCGAATAATTCCCAATTATTTACAGTCGATGTACGATTTAGCGACGATCAATATCCAAAGGGGTCGTGACCATGCTTTGCCCGGGTAAGAGTAAATTGTTTTTGTGGATCCCTTCCAGAATTTATTTTAATTATTTCTATTCACTAAGCGAACAACTTATGTAAGTGAATATGAGGTTAGCGTCTAAGCAAGAAATCGAGTTCTCTTGCTAGATTCAGGTGGGGGGGGGGGGGGGGGGGACGATCATGAACAGATAGTAAAAAAGCATTGGAAAAAGAAGAAATTTTAAAGAAGTCAGTCCAAAATGTAGAGAAATCTTTCGATAAAACTGAATTTTCATGCATTGACTAAATTTCCATTAAGTTTCGAGGGCATTATCGGTTAAAGTGGCCGAAACAATAACGATGTGATTACTTTCACTTCAGGAGAATTCGTCTTTACTTCGTATTTAGCTGTCTGCCACATAACTGATTTGTGAATTTCCGCTAAAAACAAACGCTAAATTATCAGGGTATAATCACCAAAAAGTAACACTAAGGTATAACTGCATTTCAGAGAGATGTGATGCTAACTTGCATTCATTACTAGAATGCATCCTCAAAATCACTTAATGTTGTTTGATTTGAATCAAGAAATAATTATTCCACATCTTAAGGTATATTGAATTTCGGCGTTGGTGCAACCTTACTGTTCCGAAGACGTGGGACGATCTTGCAATCGATATTCCTGATGTAGAAGTTCGTCAGAAGCTGCAAGAGCTCTACGGACACCCCGGTATATTTGAGAATGCTTTAAAGAAACAGCTCCATTTGCATTTTTTTTTACTGTATTCAAAGGAGTTGTTTGCCTTGTTGTTACTGTAGAAGGCTACCAAAGAATGTTATCGAAATTTTCTCTAATGATATCATGACAAAAATGACTGCAAAGAGAGTTTCAAATTTGGTGGTGAGGTTTATTGAGAGCGATTTCTTCTTTGATTTGCGCCATAAATGTACTCATCCTTTTTGCATTTTCTTAATTTTCTTCCAATTCTATACATTATATGGAGACCTGAAAGAACTTTAAATATAGCAGTCATTCGCGTGAAAAAAGGTTTCAGCTGTGTGAAGTATAAAGTTGAAGGGAGTTGCATTCATGACAAAATTGCGCCGTTAGATATCATCCACCTATTCCCGTTAATATTCGTGAGGGTGAAAATAGTTCCCCGTGGGTAATCTGCTGTGAAAGACTGGCTTCACCTTGCTTCTTAAGCAGCAATCCAGTAGCTTAATTTCCTCATAAAATAAGTACGGCTTTGATATGATCGTGTTGTATTTGTTACTTTATTTTATTTTCACGTTGCCGCTGTGTACTTTATGTTAAAATTTCATCGAAAATATAGCCTTCATTCTTTGCGTAGAAATTCATTTCACCAAATATTTTATATACCACGAGGTTTGTTAAAGATTTCATACATTTTACTTATTTTATTGACGAGCCCATTGTTAGCTTCTAAATAAGCTAAAAGCTGAAAGCGATCCATAATTTTTCATTGGCATTTTTGTTTCCTTGCGAGCTGTCCCCCCACGAAACAGCTTTTATTGATTATTCTTTTAATCTTTATTCAGAATCAAGCATTATGATTAATTTGCCTGTGTTTTCCATTTCCCCACCACAGTTTGTGAGACTAAACAACGGGCATCACATTTAATAGTTTGACATGGAGGTGAAAAATCCTTGGTCGTTTTGCTCATCTCACGTAACTCAAAATACTTCTTTTAAGGAAATGTTGACCTATGGGTTGGTGGCATATCGGAGAGACGATTGGCTGGTGCACTTGTCGGGCCAACAATTGCTTGTATACTTGGAGACCAATTCCGTCGACTTCGTACCGGAGACCGTTTCTGGTTAACTTCTTCATTTGTACTGTGCAAAGTGGCATTAATAACTTTTTGGTGCTGGTGGACTTTTAATTCATCAGCTTTTCAGACGACTGCAGTGCTCACTGAAATAGATTAGCACGTTCAACCAGTCCGCCTATTCGAAACAAAAAGTCGGTGATTGTATATTGATGCACACTTGAATATGGATATTTACGATATTTAAATTCATCCCACGAAATGCTTTTTGCCGGAAAATTGCAATTAATGTTCGTAAAGAGCTTTCAGGTATTTAGAGGGATTACTCGTATCCGATATTTGAATACTATCCATTGATTACTGAATATATGAAATTCCTAGTCAAGGAAAAATGCAAAGGTTGCCTGCAAATTGTTGTTTCAGGTACGAGAACGATGGTGTCTTCACACAGCTGCAACTGCAACAAATCCGTAAAACCTCACTTGCTGCAGTATTGTGCAATAACGGTGATGACATCGATAGAGTTCAGGTGAGGCTTTATCATATTCTTCTTTTTATGAAAGCGCAGTCAACTTTTAAGGGAATAAATATGACGATTTGAAAGGAGCGATATAGCTTGAAAAAGAGTTTCTAAAGTTGAGGATCTTTCTTTGGAAAATTTTCATTTTATAGCTCAGTCACAAATGTATCACCCATCTTTCCAGTAACATATTCAATGTGCCTTCAACTAGTGAATAATGATATTTAATTTATGCATAGGATTCAACATATAGTATTTCAGCCACTTATGAAAATGTTCTTATGTATTATCTTATGTTTCTTCGGAGTAAGCGGCTTCAGTGAATATGAAGTTAACAGCTAAAATGCTTTTGAAGAAGATATCGCTCCACTCGATGTTGAAAACTCCATCTTTTTTTGAACGGGTACAGGAATTTAACGGTGCTTTAGTTCTATTATCTTCGCCAAGTAATTCGTCTTTGCAAATTCTGGGAATGTTTCCGAACTTTTAGTTGAATCTCCTGCTCTTTCACTTCTTACTGATTGATTGGTTAGTTTTACGATTTTGCGTAATATCAGATGTCCGTAATATTTGTTATCGCATGTTTTGTGATGAAAACCGTTATATATTATTGATGACAGCTACATTGTTAGGCTTGCCGCAGTAAGCGGTTCTATTGAGTACTATAAGCGCTGTCGCTTGCTAGGGTCGATCGCTCGTTTGCCCATCTTGCAAGCATGCAGCCACGTCCATAGGGATAAACTTTCATTAAAGTATTCCTAATTGAGAATACGTTTTTCATATGCATTTTTGAAGTTCAGTGCGAAAGTGTTTTGTATGAACTAATGTATACGTCCAGAACGTAAGTTACCAGGGAAATTCTAACATATCGCAAGTAATCTGATAAACCTGCAGGAAGATGTATTCGAATACAAAGGTGATCGACCGATGAGCTTCTATAAGGCATGCGATAAGATCCCTCAAATTAATCTCAATGTCTGGCAGGCATGTTGTGAGAGAACCTGTGCATCGTCAGTGACAGATAGTCGTGCTACACAAAATCGGTAAGCGAGTTCAATGCTGGATGAACCTCAGTCTGAAATTACAGGAAATCACAGAATTATGTGGTTTAAGAAGCTTTATGCGAATGAATCCTTTGAAAAGCTAGCGAGGACTCTGATGTGCGCTATGGATCTACCGTTTCCTTACTCTAATCTCACTTATTTGTCACCTAATCAAGTCACATAGGTTGTTTTAAGTTGTTGCTTATAACAAATTTAGATAAATTTATATATCACAACATGTGCTTTCACAAATCTCTCTTACCTCTATGCAGATATTACGGGATAATACGGCATGCATGCATGACGGTAGGGGGGATGAGATGGAGGGAGGAATGGACGAAAGGAAATATCAGTGAAGAGGATGTAAGAGGAAATGTGACTTCTGCAGAAAAAAGAGTACTTTCGGATACTGCTGGCAGCTCATTTCCCTCTAATGCAGCTGTTGTCTATTCTTCTGTCCATCCTGATCGTGCGCCTGGTGTACCTGCTTCAACGGTGACCTCTACCTTTTCTTCTTTCATTTTGTGGAACTCATCCCAACAGTCCGCTTCCTTCCATCCATTATCACATATCCTCGCCACATGATCAGTCCAATGGTACATCATTTCAGCATAATTTCAGATATACACTTTACGTCGGAACGAGATTTATGATCTTCGTTCATGATATACCGCACCTTTCTGATGTCCACTGTGCGCCATTCCGTCGTAGATTGAGCCGCCGTTATCTTCTGCTTTTCCTTAAGCAATATGTTTCGACTTTCATATCTATATAACGCTGTAGAAAGAAGTGATGTTGAAAATCGCTGCTTTTATACGGCAGCGGCATCTTCCTATCCATAATATCGCAGAACTTAATGAAACCTATCCATCGCGCTTTTCTTCTTCTTCACATTTTTGCGCCAAAGTAGTTGTCCATTTGTCCGAATAGCCACAGCTGTACAAGATTAGAGTTTATCTTCGATGAGTCATCCAAAAATTAACAATGTTCATTAAAGAAGAAATTTTATGAATGCTCTATAGAGATAATAATTTTAGGAAGCGACGTGCGAATCATTTCTACAAGCCGAATTTTTGTGAAGCGGCTGGGATCATTAGAAAAGATGGCGATATTTGGAACGTTGATGAATGTACGACTTGCGAATGCAGGGTTTGTTTTGATTAGCACTAAAGTTAGCACTGATTGTCGTAATCGAGATGATGACTAAAACAGTGAGAAACATCCGCTTAGTGGTCAACGTTACTTTAAAAGAATAACCATAAAAACTGTTAAATATGAATAAAATAGCGATTATTGTTGCTATTGTTACTGTTATAACTGTTATTATTTCTACTATTAAGTACTACTACTGAAATTGTCACAACACTAGTCATTTCCTCTTTTATTTCTTTGTTTCATTATATTTTCTTTCTTATCTTATGGAAGATAGGTAAAATAATGTTTTTAGCAGCTTCGGCAAAGTTGTGATGCTAACTTAAACCAAAATATCCGACTGCTTTTTCTAGGCTTATTCGATTAGCCTAAAGCTAAAAGGCTAAAAAGGGAGTTGCATTCGCAAAATATGAGAAAGTAGAAATGACCGTTTTTATTCGATGAATGATTCAAAAATGTTTTCGATATGAGAGAGCACAACTGTTAATGCGTTATTAGCCCACTCAGATATCATATATTAGCCGCCTGCGGTAGGTATTCTTTCGTTCACGTACAATAAACGAAATTTGGTTCTTTCCTCCCCTCATCACCTAAAAACCCTCGAATTGTGAACTTCCACCAGAAAAGTTTCAAATCTGAAATGGTGGTGAGGTTTATTCTTTCAGCGTTGGGTATGGCCTCTAACCACAAAATATCAGTGCCGAATGTGCTTAAATATTCCTCGTCAATGTTCAGAGGTCCCTAACTTCGTCACGTTAATGAGCTGATCGACTTAAATAGACGAATATTTCTTGAATTCTGATCGACTCACGGATCTCTATGTGCACTGAGCTTAGAGTTGGACAATTTTTAAACTCATCTAGTTCTCGTCAGACACTTAAGGTCTAATATTTGGTTTTTTTTTTTTCATTTATAATACTTAGCTGAATGTATTTCTGGATGCAAAAGCTTGCGTTTTCTGGCTTGCACATTTATAAATCCCAAAAATGCAAACTATTAACATTCAGCGAGCTTTATTAAGAACTCATAAATTACAACCTATTAGTGTTATGAAGAAGATTCTGCATAGCAGCATTTGAGGAATTTTTTTAATTTCAGGTGAATCAGGTTTGGTGTTCGGTAGCAGAAGGTTGCAAACAATCGAAAAAACCCGCATCCTCGTAAATTGAATTCGCCTAGCACTATTATCTGCTGATGTTTTTGTGCCAATCGCTTTCATGTTTGTTTGCTTTTTCAACTCACCAATAAATAATCTTTAAACGACATTTCGTATCCACAAGTTAAGTAAAGCTGCAGCAATCGTCCTGAACTAAATTTTTTTATTACATCAGTAAAAGTTGTTCCTCATCAGTTTTTGCCTATAAAAAGTGTTGTTTCTATGTTGTATAAATGTTATCGATATCGTTAGGTCAAAGGATCCTGATTATCCATGCGAGAGGCTAAACTCGAGCAGCTTTGTTGTTTAAGCTTAGAAACAATAGCGTAAATGAAAACAAAGAACGCAGGGGGTCGGTTACGATCTCTGAGCCCAACATCCGATTCATTATGTTTGGGTGTGGCCGTTGATATATTAGTCCTAGCGCGAAATCATCCTTTTCGCCCTAATTCATAAATGACTTGTGTGACTGTTCAATGCATCACCACCTTCAGTACTCGTGGAAATAAAATTCGCTTGGAAAATCCAAATATATTTCGTGACTGAAATTCAGAAAAATTTTTTCCGGTGACATTAACTTCCGATCAAATAGACCTTCACTATATCGAAGTTAACTGTGGCGCCATAGAAATTTCCTTCAGTGTTCTTATGACATTCAGAATGCCTCGTGAATAATCCTAGGCATTTTTGCGTTTGTTCTCTCAACAAGGAGCAAACTCTTAGAAGAAACTTCCACTAGTTCTTCGCATTTTGGCGGTAAGCATGCAAATAAGAGCATACTATGCTTCATTCGGCATAGAATTCTGAATGTCTCTGAGGTTTCAGAATATATCTTTATCGGTTGACGTAGACTTCGCTATGAAAGAGGCTTTTTTAAATGTGCAGTCTGGATGAAAAAATTGTGTTGCGACCGAGCTAATTCAAAAAGCACAGCGGTGCCATTTTCGGACTGTTAAAAGTAGAGCGCTTTCTGGATGTGAGGGAAGTTTGCCGCATTTTCCGTCAACTTAAGGCGTCAACATATCTATAAATTTTTCTGAAGGTAATGGACCAAAATACCGGTTATGGTAGAAAAGGAAATAGTATGAGAGATCGAATCTTGCATCGTCAGCTTCAGTGAACAACTCGGCAATAGCACCTAAAAGCGCCTCTGTGTGCTCTTCAAAGATCTAACCTAGAAGTCACAACGCGCACCAGCAATCACAAAATGCAGTGAGTGCAAAACATGTTTGTCTCAACAGCCAGCAAACTTCGAGAACTGCCTTCGCTCAGTTATGAATCGAAACAAAGTTTTTATAAAACAAAAAGCATCCCTGCCTTGTTTGCCTTATCAGTCAGCACAATGCCGACTTTACAAGCGATATTCAAACGTAGGTCGCAACTACTAGAAATTTGAAAGCGAACTTAATTCTACACTGGCATTCAAATGAGGCGACCTAACAGACAGTGTCAAGTAGGTGTTCTCATAGCCCTGCCTAATAAAATTCACGGTTAGCTCGAAGGAAAATGTCGCAACGTAGCGATGATACACGGCAAGAAGATCGACGCCATCGCTGGCGAGCACATACAGCTCATGGCAATTCTTGCGGCTACCTTATCAGGACAAAAACGGCGTATAGCCATCCTTCTACAGCGAGCAGAAAGAACCTCACGATTCAGCACTCCCTTCCAGGAAAGTAGAGAGCTGATAGATCGGGGCTCCAGATGGTACACAAGCAGCAAGATGCCGCGGAGCGAACACTGATCCGTCCAATCGTGCTACATTCGATCGCCATCCGCTCGCCAGTCATTAACAGTGGAGAGCATACGGGAATCTTAGAAAAGTTCGTCCCCTCCATCTACAGTCGACACTATCAACTGAAATTGCCGAACTCGACTCTAATTTCTTATGCGTGGCTGGTTCCTCACAACGTCAATTCCTTGCAACAAGGAAACCGTCGCGACCAAGCGACTACTGTGGTATTTATTGCTTCACTTCCCTACGGCATGGACGGCGATAGACTAAATTCTCAAATGCGAGGTATGGAAGGGCAACGAACCAAGTAAGACTAGATACGAATTCACAACTCAAAATAAACGTTCCTCTTCTCACACTCGCCTATATCACTCCTCCTTTAACGCCGTTTGCTACGGAGACCTGTCCTCCGATTTATTCCCAAGCAATCTGCTTCCAAGGTTACCAAGTGTGAGCGCCACTTAACTAAGAAAGAGGAAGGCGATGGTGGGGCGATACTTGCATTCTGGCGTGAAAGTTGCGCTGTTTCCTTCAAAAGGAGGTTGACAACTACTGATCTTAATTACGGCAAGCTGATAAATTGTGGCCTATTGACGACTTTATTGCACAGTTCTTGCAACGAACGACTGGCTCATATGAATGCGACCAACGTGCCATAAATTACTGTTGGACGTTTAACACGTATTAACTGCGAGAACGGCGTTATCTGTTTGTTTGAGAAATTTGAAAACTGACTCAGATATAATTGGATGAAAGTCTTACACAACATTGTCAAGCGTCAACTGTTGAGTGGAGAGAGTCCAGCTTTTGACGCTCTCCACTCGTCAATGTCACCTTTATTGGCTGTGCCACTTACCCAAGAATGTACACTTCCCTGAGATGGTTCGTCCTTTTAATAGCATTGTCAGATTCTGCTGTGCAACGCTTCGTGTGCTTTGTGAGCCACAACTCAAACTTGGGTAATTAAACTTTTACTGTTACATTTTGACAATAAAACGCGAAGAAGTAACACTTAATTTTCAACTACATGTGCAATTTGATAACAATTAGGCGGAAAAAATTAATGATATTCTGCAAGTAACAATCAATTAGAACGACATACACACAATGAGATTAAATCAAGGTTGAAGAAATCCCAGGATATTGTTTAACATTACAGCGAACTAAGAGATACGCATACTTCATTTAGTCAATAAACGCCAAGTGGGAACATTCGGTCTTCCTCTTAGAGATGCTCACAAAGGAATAAATAAAAATCGGAACAAATTCAAGTGGCTGTGTAACATCACCATTCGACGAAAAAGACACGTCTACGCTCTTTTAGGCATGTATGAAAGGGAAAAAGGAAGAACAAACCATCGAAGCGAACATCGGTGTCGCACCTTTGACTCAAGTCACTGTGTTTTCGAACCCTTGGGCTCATTTTTTAGCCCTCTTGTTAACACCTTCAGATCCTTGTTGCCCGCTCCCTTCTATGTGTCACTTATTGGCCTCACGGCTGTTTTGCTAATCTGACGTTCATCAAAATCTGTGCGATTAGCTCGTCAACATCCTCAATCTTTTCGCTCCGACTCCATCATTACCCACTCTTGCAAAACACCTTCAAGCTTAAATCACCTCCAACTATGTTTGCTAATTTGCTCATAACTTTTCTAACTCCTTTTTTCCTTTAGGGAGTTAAAGGCAAAGTTTTGAGAAGTGTCTCTGTGCCCGTCCGCGTTAACGTACATGAATCCCCTCTACTTGTGGAAAGCACCATCTGAAAGCGGCTAGTCAACGACCTTAACCTTTATTAGCTTTGACCCCATTGTTATCCACTTAAATCAGCTCCCACAATGTTTGCTCATCCTCACATAACTTTTACAGCCTGCCTTTGTCTGGTTTGTGCTTTCAAGCAGTTTGAATGCAAATCACTAACTCCAAGTTTGCGCTAATTTTCGGGAGCTATCGCGACAGTGATTGCGTGGATGAGCGCGTTTGAACAGTGAGTGCGATAGGATATTGAAATACATTGAGTATACTAATGTTTTCGACTTTATTTGCAAATAGCAATGTGCAACATTTGTGCTACTTTTACATCTACGTACTCGATTTACATTTACCATGCAAATATGGTCATCATTGCATTGTTACAGTGAATGAAATTCAACTAGTTATTGCAACTTTGTTCACAACTACAATTTCAGTAAAGATTCTGCTTCTTCAACGGTCGCCAGCATTCGTGTAATCCCTTCTATGAATTGTTGCAATCAGAATGAAACAAAGTAAAGCCAACAAGCAAAGCTCGATAAATGCACTTGGAGGATTGCCATTCTTTCCGATCCCACTTCCTCTCTCCCATTCACTTATGCAAACTGCTTCAGAGTTATGTGGCACAGGCAAAAGGCGTTCGTTTCTTCATAATTCGAACAAGCGATAAACATGCAGGAAAACACATTTCGGGATTCCGATTTCTTTAGAAATCCACTCATGAAGCAGAGCAGTAAAAAGCTCATATCGTGCCATCTAATCTAGCAAATCACACCGCAAAGTGCTTTTCTCCTATTGCCATTACTGGTATCGTTGTCGAAAGTTGAATGCTGCGAAGAAGTGATGACATAAATTCGAAGAATCGCTTGGAGAATATCTTCAGCTTTCAGTAAAGTGTTAATCTTATTTAGAAACGTATCCCACAAACTTTCCGAAAGCTATTTTACATCGAATATTATACCACTTACTCGATCTTTTTCAGATGGTTCAACCACACTGCCATTAAGCTTTGAAATTGTGCACTGGCTTATCATGTTAAAAAGAATTCTGTTCACAATTCAGTAATTTCAGAGAAGATGGAATTCGCTTTCGATTTGTCTACTTCGACATTCCGAACTCTCATTCCAGACTGAAGTCTTCCTCGGAATATAGGCGAGGTACACTATGTTGGCCGGTGAGGCGGTGCACAATCGATACTCGTGCAATATAACACGGTGTATCATCAACAGACTATAACGCATCGCGTTTGTTCAATTGGTGCGTCGCGTTTCTGTCGTTACGAATGTGACGCTGTATTGCGCTCATCTGCTACAGGGAACGGCACTAGTTATAACGATGAATTGCGCAATTCTGCAATGGCGTGTTATAAAATTGGTTGGTTGGTGTTGAAGTAGCGCTGTGCTTGTGTTATTTTAATTCCCATCCATATTTCCGGCCTCGTTCCTCATGGAGGAAAGTTCGTGCATCTAAGGACGACATCCAGACGTAACTGCGTTCATTCCCGCTATTTTCGCCGCAATTTCTTATGAGCGCAGTTTCGCTAAGCGTAGTTTTATTGAGATAACCAATTTCTCTTTGGTTTCCTAATATCGCTTGCTAACTGTTGTTATTAAAGCTGCTTGAAATGAATGCTGCAAAAAAACCCGGTAAGCTCTAATGAGTTTCGAAACCTCAAATATCCTATCGATGAGGAAGTGAATTAAGATATGAATTTTCCGGGAAACAATCATAGCGCGGAACAAATCTGCGTAACTGCAGTGAATGCTGTGCTTGAATAGCTGACTGCATTTTTACTCCATTGCTTCGATCTTTTTGATGACTACTTTATTTTATGTTTGTGATCCTTTCGCTCCTAATTCTCGTTCACTTTACCAGGCTATATACTGCGCTTCGTTTCTATCTTATCGTACTGTCGTGTTCGTTGAGAGTAATACGAAGCCTGTGCATGGCATTGTCGCGACTGCAAACATCCATCATTGCCATTTTTCAGCTATTTCTCGAATTTTTTGAAATTATGAGAAAGTTCGCAGCAGATACGTTTTTTTTAAAAGAATTACGAAACATTAGCGGTAGAGTGAGGCGCTTACTTTCAGAACCAAACAAAATTAACTAGTAGCAAAAACTGATTCCATGGTCTTCCTTTTCTTTTGCTCAAAGAGGTTTAAATTCCACTTCGGCGACTTGTTTGTTGAACATTGCTAATTTACATTCGCAGTGGATACTAAGATGGCTGATTTACATGTCTCGGAATATGTGCTGAAAGAAAAGAAAATATGAAATTACAAAGTTTACGGAACATAATTCCTTTACATGTAATTGCAATTGCAGATCTCGAAAGAGCTCTCTTTGAACGTTTCAAGCGCTTATACCCACCCAATCACGAAAGACAACTAAAGGCACTCAGAAATTTCCTAGCGTTTTAGAGCCGAATGGATTTCGAAATGTTCGAAAGAATGATAGAATGTTTGAAGAAGTGGTCGGGCAGCAATGTGACATACTTTCACGTTTACTGGTAATTTATGAAGTGATTTGATGGGCACAGTTACAACGGTGCATCATATATTGAGCTATTTTACGTCGTCAGTTGCCATTTCGATTCGATCGCTTTGAAAACGTTCCTTCATATAAATATTTTAAGCCTTCTAAAGCGTTTCTATATGTTTTCACGCTCGGTTGACCGGCTTGAAAGTTCTTATTGAATCTAGCAATCGTGCAGTTTATACTCATGAAGTGTAATGCATTTCATCCCTCTTAGATTCGATAGTTTCCAGCCGGAATTACTGAATAGAGAAAATGCACACGTATCGCATATTCACAAACATCACATCGCCGCAGATCAAAGAAACTCATTTATTATATTCGCTTTAAGGATGCAGATTTGCGGAAAAACGACGTCAAATCCTAAGGGGAGAAGGCATAAAAGCTTCGGCACATGTAAAAAAGTACCGCAATTCTAGTTGTCGCTTTAGGTAAGCGATCATTCTACGAATGTTCGAGAAATGTCGCTTGCTGATGTGGTCTGCACAACCGCATAACGTGATAATGGGATACGTGAACGTTGTTCTTATCAAAACAAATTCCTGGTTATCTGTTAGGCGTATATGTGAAAATAACGGAAAATATTTGTCAGTAGAATTCCTCATTCAACAAAATGGACGTCTTTTCGGGCCTTTTCTTTAGTTAGTGATTTCTTCAGGCGAGGATTTGCAGCAGCACCTGAGATCGAAACGTGGGGACAGTGCGGTGCATTGGGGGAAAGAAGGCAGCATTAATCGTGTGGCAATGAGTGGTGCTACGAATGGAGCAGCCAACCATTTTCAAATGATGGTTGGAGTTAGCTCATAATTGTAATAATATGTGATGCCGCTAATTTGTTCTAATAAAACTATTGTAAAATATTTAGTGTCAACCGGTATATACAAATGTGCGAATTTCTGTGGGTTTCACCGACATCACTACCACTTATCTCTCTCTGCTCCTGCCTCAATCCCTCCACCCCCTCCCCTCCCATCTATAGACTCGGTACACCAAATATTGCGTCTCCGCCTATGGGACAAGAAATTGGAGAGATGCAGATGAGCCAAGTCTTTGTGTGCAAGTCGACTTTGTATTGGATATCCGCCTATTCGATGCCCTAGAATCACACAAGTTATCATCAGTGGAGTATATAAGCGACGGATTTCAGCAGCAAAGATGGCGCACCGCTACTCGACAGCTGAATGGGAGATTGAGGACACTCACAGCTCGGTTGGTTCATCAAACACGGCTCCAGGTGGTGATTATTCAATGGGCGCGCATCTTCTTGACGCTCTTTATGAAAAAGATAAGCGCCTTTTTAAAGGATCTCTTGGCATAATACAACGATACGGAAGTTTTTTAGCAACACATTTCAGGATTCGAGTGAGACATAAGTAAAAAAAGCTTTGAAGAAATACGATAAGGGGGTGTTTTTTGCGTTGTTACTTGGTGAATGATGTCGCACTTCGGTTGCCTAGTATGAATAACTTATGAAGAGTTGTTTCCTTCGATTTTAAGATACTATTAAAGTGGTCAAAATGAGTTATTGACAAACATTACTGTGATCGCTTAATTCCGCATTTATACTTCGCTGAATTTCTTTTCGTCTCTCCCCTTATTGTTCTTGTTTTGTTCTCAAATATATATTTATGTTATATGTCAAAAATGTGCTAAGGCGGTGCTGGAATGAAAATCGAAAGGCGATAGTGAGAATGACGTCCGTAAATATGATTAACCTCCCAGAGACGGAATGAAATGTTGAACGAACATCATGGTTGTGTTGTTGACACTTATAAAATGGGTCGCATTCATTAGAAGAACAACTGCATGTGCTTTTGCTGTTTTTGCAAGCTAGTTAGTTATATAAGGGCAGGAGAAGCGGAAGGTTGAAAGAACAAGAAGGACGTGCCATTTCTTATTACGCTATTTAAGGCTCGGCAAGTGCTATGAAGAATTCCGAAAAGAGAGGATCGACCAATAGGACGAAGCCAAGTGATTTTTGTTTTCTGTTCATTCGATCTTTTCTTTTCGTTCACGTTTAGCAATGCAACGCTCACTCCGGTTACTCTTACATTCTTTCGTTGTTCTTATTTGCTTTTTGGACTCATCTACTGACATTCAGACGAGCAAATACATTAGTGGTGTTGTTTTCCGTCCTTACTCATCAGAAGACCGGTCGTAGTAAATAGAGTTCATTTTCATGAAGAGCGTTTAGGCTCCACGTTCATCCATTCTTCTACTCACCTGAGAAATAAAGATGCGAGAATTTTTCAGTTCTCACGAGCGTTCCGATCTTAGTTTTCTTCAGTCTCAAATTAAGCGACACCAATGATATATAGATTCCTATACCTGCCCTCCATTTAGCAGTGGATGACGGAACACGAATCTGGGCAAGCATGTGAGATTCAGTCTTGTCGTGAAGTAACTTCTGTTTTTTTTGTAAATAAGGTCTTAGAGGTGATTCAGGTATCACTCATTCCTCCACTCACCTTATATCCGGGACTTTCAGGCTGGATCGAAAAGAATAGTTCTAGAAGATGCATTTGTTAGGCTCAAAAAGAATCCAGCGTGCCCTCATTTCTTATGATTGCTGATGAAATGAAGTGACAACTGCTCAGCAGGATCATTTCTGCACAGCTGAATTTAATAACTGTAGTTTTCGGATGTGCTGACTGTTGGAGGGCGATAAAAATCGTGATCATCACTATGCCTAACCATTCCTTAGCTTTTACCGAAAATAATGCTAATCATCTAAATTATGGGAAGAGGCAGTATGCAATGCTGGCTTCGTGGATGCAATCGGTCGGCCTACAATTCCAATATGGCTTCGTAGATTATGCGGCTTTTCCTCTAGCTAGCTGGACGGTTGATTGCCATCCGCTTTATTTTGTTCGCATTTTCTACAGTTCTATTGCATTGCATCTTTTAGCAATTGTGTAAATGCGCTGATGACAGAATTTATTGCAGTTTATTTGGTAAAATAAGTGCTGGATAATGATGTTGCAGTTTGTGCAAAAGGTTTTCTTTCAGGATATCGAAACAGACTGCGAAGAGTTGTGAGGGAGTATGCATTGAAAGTAATTTTTCTTCATAGAGAGGAAATATACGCCGATGGCTTAAGCAGTGTATCATATTCTAGGATGCAATGCAGTGCTATATGGAATACTATTCTTATGAAGTTGGTATCGACGCTCTATGATGTTTATTAGCTTCCGAAGTGTTGAAATGAGAACGCCTTAGAGCTGACGTTTTAATGAACAATTTTTCAAAGCATTTTTGCATTCACCGTGGAATTTAATTCACTTTTGGTCAATTGTGTTTTAACTTACACAGCAGTGTTATGCGGGAGCTTCGGTGCTCTATAGTTAGGGTTCTTCTTTTTCGACTTTCTTTCTTCACTTCCGAGCAATTCACGTTTTAAAAAACAATGACATTAGCCTTCGCAACGTATTGCGAGAAGCTAATTTCTGGTTGAATTGTATTCGTTTCTTGTATATCGTCAGTGATGGAATCGGGACTTCGACTGAAATTCCCTCAAGCGGACTATTTTTAAAGTGACGAGGACACACTTGAACTGATGGAATAGATGAACGGCTCTTACTTATCGACTCGTTGTATTATCAGTGCTTATATTTGTAGAATTTTGCACAAATATCCGTCGGCGGTTACCACAGTCGAGTCACTGAAGAGCTTATGGCGAACAACACTTTCAAAAATAAGAAAGAACAAAGCGACGTTGAAGAAGTATGCTTAACATTAAAGTACTGCGGTTGCAACATCCCATAATGCCCCATTGTTTATGCTTTTATATGCCGCGACAATTTCCGAGTATATATATGCATAAAGTGGTGATTTGCTGCTTTGCTGTGCTATCAGAACATTTTTTAACAACGAGAAGCAAAATCAACACGGTTTGTTCGCAGCGAATTCGGCCGAGCCATCACTTCCCAAGGTGCTGAAATTGTCTGCGAGAAACGACCGATGACAATCACCTTATGAGCTGCGCAGAAACTTAAAGACGACAACTTCGCGAACGGGCATGAAAATTTGATGGCTTACTTCGCTGCTTTACCCTCATGTTTATTCTTAACCATCGGATAACTTGCTAATACAAGGCGCTATAGAAGTATAGTTGTCCACCTTTATCACAGCGGCATATATTCAATGTATAACCAAGATGAAGAGGTGCTCTTTAAATATATTTAATAACCTTTCATTAACTTTTGTATAAGACCAACGTTTTCAGATATTCTATGCAGACAGCTGCCGATTCTGTTATGGACGATATGCCATCGTTTTGCGATATTGAAATGGATATTTATCGATGGTTGTGCACCACTCCCGGATTCCAACTGATTACTGACAGCAGTAACAGTTTGGTATGTACCGCTTTCGATAGTTTCTTGATCAGTATCGTCAGTAGTGCCGAACGGCAACTTTATGTGCACCACTGGAATTTTTGATAGAAGTAAATACGAATTTAATTAATTTAAATACGAATTAATATGTGCACTGGAATACGAATACGAATTAAGCCTCATACTCAAAGAAGCCCTATGAGTGTCATATTTAAACTCAAATTCTGGATTCTCTAAACTCTTACGCTCATAGGTTGCGACTTTGGTCCTCGGATTTTTTTTCAGTGAAAACGTTGGAAAAAGCGCAAAGTTGTGGGTTGAAAGTGTGATGCAAATTAATGAAGTTATAAGCTGCCTTTTTACTTCAACGCTCGAGAATTTTACTCTCTTCGGAATAAACGAAGATATAAAATATAATTAACACCCTTTCTGTGACTGCCTTCGTTGACATATGAATTTTTCGATTTATTGGTTGATTCATTATGTATAATGCAAAACGATAAGGAATTTACTGCTGTGGAATTAAGTTTTGCGACAAATCACAGCAGATACTTTTTTAAGTAAACCTTACTAGAAGGGCAATATTTAAATAATGCAAACAATCTATTTTTTAGCTGCCTACATGTGAGCCATCGATGATAACGATGAATGGCAACAACGATATTTCATTCACTCGTTCATCATCCTCAAGTAGCATCTCGTCAGATGAAAACGAATCGCTAATGGAAGCCGATGAGGATTTCGTTGTAACGATGGATATACAATCGCAAAGTGACGATCATCAAAGCCATGCAATACAGGACAATAGGAATCCACGAATCAATAAAAGAAGTAGCTATTCATATTTTCAGTGCCAACTGCATTCTTTCAATTATCGTCATATTTCATTGTTTCGACGTTCCAGAATCCTCGATACTGTTTGCTAGGAGTAGTACGTATGACATTGCGGCACGAAACGAGAATTGTTTTTTGACTTTGTAGGGGGAAAATTCTTCAATTTAGTGGAAAATATTTCATCGAAGCTCAAGATATGAAATCGTATTCGTTGCACTAATTCGCAACCATTTGTTTGAGGTGTTTCACCAATTTGCTGTAGCCGAAATGATGGGATTTTGTTCTTTTTTTGCATTAGGAAGTTCAGAAAATAACCTCTAATCTCTTGTGCAATTTCGACGAATAATATTTTCTTAGGGAGTCTTGGTAGAAGTGGGAGGGAGGAGAGCTGATAAAGAATGGAGATCCCGGATCCCAGTTTAGAAAATGTGCAAACTGCCACTACACATTCTGCAATCACTCGAATATGGTATTATCTCACGAGCTAATAATTGGATTCATCAACGAAATATGATTTACAGGGAAATCCACACGTTTGGGTAGGAAAGAGCGTGATACTCTTATTAGATTGGTAATTCATTACAAAGATCTGTGGATGAAGAACTCAGTCGGACGTGGTGAAAACGATGACTCAAATATTGGCCGATTCGGATTTTGGAATCACATCCTTCTAAAGTCTGTTTTTACTTTTTAAAAATCTTTCAGCATTTATTCTGGTAGCAAAATAACTTTTAAGTTAATTAGCAGTGAACGACATGACGTTTCATTAATGTGTTTCCTCCTTTCTAGATTTCTGCATATAATAGTTTCATTTATAATAGTTTCAATTTGTGAAGTCGCGAATCGTCCACATTTCCACCTCCATTTATCTCTTCGCGGAACGTTTTTCAAACCTCATAAATCCTGAAGCTCATAATCCAAAAAAGTAGCTCAAGCACGATATTTTCTTAACCTTTTTGCGCTCTCGTAAATGCCTCTTTTGTCAGAGAGAGACAGTTTAATCGCCTCAATTAAGTATCAGAAATGGCAGAAAAAGGTCTATTCGTTTGTCGACTGCAAAACTTCAAATTTTTGTGCCCTTGCAACGTTCCAAAGTTAAAAGACGCATAGGTGTTAAAAGAAAAAGTACTTCAGGAACTGTAATGATTGGATTAGATCCTCACGTTTATTTATACTTTTCCATGGGAGTTGAAAAAAAAAGGAGATCATTTCAAAAGGTTAAGATGAGAAACGAAGAGAGCGATAGTGAATTAGAACATGAAATTAAGCAGTTCTTTATTTTTCGTCGAACTTCCTTTCGTCTAAATTCATCAATAAACAGAATTTGGTGGCGAACAGAGGATCACGAAAATGACATAGCCGTCGAAAAGAGGAGTCGCCGATGTGACTGCCTCCTTCATTCAATTTAAAGCTCAATCACTGATAAGTTTCGAAACGTCCTCAGAAGACGATTTCTGCGAGAGTGCGTTTCAGATATGCGCTCCTTTAGCAACCCAAATGGATCGCCGAAAAATATTTCACTGTCAGGGAATATTTTGCTGAGAAATATACCAGATGTGATGGAAGTAATAAATTTTACAAACAATCATCACTGTTTTCAAAATTTCCATACGACATTTCATTTGAAGCCGATAGTTGGAAAATTCAGTTGATTAATTTAAAAATACCGTTTAAATGATTTTATCGTAGCGTTGAATAATGTTGGCTTATAGGTTCCGTGAGCAGCACCCTCTCGTTGAAGCGTCCACCACTTCATTGAAGCGCTTATGGCGATCATCACGCAATAAAGTAACGAAACACCAACACGACTACGCAAAGTATTTTCTACGTCTTCTGTCATCCAGTCACACCTAATGCAGTATTCATTTCGGACGTCTTCTGAGATCGTAGTGGACGCTGAAAAGCGACCAGCGAAACATCGATTTCGTTTATAGTTGGATGGGAAATTAATGCCATTGTTGCCTCTTTAGGAAATTCCTGAAAATAATCAATAGGTTTCATTTGGAGCACAAAGTCTTTCGCTGTTGTAGCAGTAATTTTTGCTATCAGTTACAGCAAGCGGTCATTTTTTATGCTGAAAAGTTCTCAGCTTTATGCAGTCGCAGCATGGCGTTGTTTCATTCTCCTAGCTTTGCAGCTATTTAAATGGCCCAACGAGCTCTCTGCCAACTGGCTCACTTGCACCGTTCAGTGATGCTGAAGTCGATTTGTACAGATGGTTGTCGATGAGGTCCGGATTCGGAGGGTCTGAAAGCACCGCGCAGACAGCGGTATGCAATGAGTTTTTCGACCACAATTTAGTATTCCATGGAGACAGCCGATTGTGTCTGACTATTTTGACTCTTACATCTGTGTTTCCCATCTATTAAGAGATTCCATGGGAAGCATCAGCCGATAAAGAGTGTGCACTGTATAGATCAAGAAATGTACATGATGCTGATAGTGCACATAAAAGGTTCTGCACTGAGCAGCTAGCCTTTGTGCGCGTTCAAAGCGGAAAAATCGAAAAGGATCGTGAACTGTTTCATAGTAACTTAGTTGCACCGCAATTAAACAAATTAAAATAATCGCATTCGATGCATTATGAATGTCCATCCTATCATTGTTTTCCGGTGGGAATTAACAGTGAAAGATTCCCAACTGTCACGTTCATTTAGAACAGCGAATTTTAAATTATTCTTTCTAAGGAAACGCGTGTTTCGATAAAGACTTTCTATGAAATTTGATATTCGGATTTGGAAATGAAATACGCTTAGTCATAGTTAAAGACTGGAGAAAAAAAGATTGGAGAAAAAAAACACGCGTCTGGTCCGTTTTAAACGAAAATAGAGTGCGTTTAATGGGCTTGGACAGTAAGGAAGAAACTAGGATCGAGGAGCCATTCTGTTAATATTAGTATTATCACAAAAGGAGAAAATCGTGAAACGGCGATAGCAATTTCGCTCTCCACCTGCCTCTCTTATACTTTACAATTCCCATAAATTGCTGAAGTTGTATGAAGTATTCTGAATCATGTGTTCCACATAGCAGGTAGAGTAGATATTATTTTCCAGCAGTCTCCTCCTTCCACTGACTAGACTAAATGCTCTTCGGCACGACAGCTTTTACTTCTTGTCGTTTTTATATAGCACCACTTATCAATTAATTGGCATCCTCAGTTTATAGTTCTTTAAGTTGTCTGCCTTATAGAACTTCGTCTTCAGTACGTGTCCAGTTAATAAATATGAGAGCTTGAAAGTTATAAACGGATTTTTACCATTATACGATTGTTTGGCGGCTCCAAAATCAGCGTTCCATATTGTGTTATTTCAGGCCGGTGTGGTCGAGAATAGCACTCCACAATCCGACGTCATACCGCCTTGGCCAGGCGAGCCGTATGCGCTCTCGCAGCGAAAATGTCCGGAAGCAGAAATTGCGGCCGCTGATTTGCTAGCAGGTAATTCACTGGCTCCACCTACTCTCTCAACTTTCACCGCCTCACATCTACGCAAATCTCTGTCGAAAGATTCGCTTCAAGCAGTTCGACTTCGACTTGTTCAGGTCGGTCTCTTCGGCATTTTTTTCCTCCATTGTCGTGTCTGTTGTTAAAGAAACAGCAGTTGGTTACTGGCTTCTTTTTGATAAATGGTTTAGATAGCATCCATACGAAAGCGATAACTTGGTGTTTAATAACGGAGATTTACGTTTTATGTAGCACATCTTAGGTGAAACTAACGATTTTTTAATAACTACGATAGATTTTACAGTGGAAGTGAAAAATTTGAAGAATTTCCGACTTTCAGCGGGAGGAATTTGCGAAGAATTTGATGTGTGGAGAGCGATTCTCTTTCACTTCTCTATGCATTGTCGTAAAATAAAGAAACGACATAGTATCGTGATCATTTTAAATGTAACGAATGTGTAACGCAACAATAAAATTCATATTATTATATTATTGGAGAAAAGTGCTTCGTGTCTTCGGAAACCTTCCCCCTCATTGGTTGAGATCTTTTCCAATTATAGAGTGCTTGAGAGGTGTAGTCAAAACGTCAGCCATTGAGAAGGCCTGAAATGGAGTTCTTGTTTCAGTTATGCGATTTCCCTCATCCTTCGAGATTTCTCATCAAAATTGACCTTTTTGAGCAGCCTTATCATAGTAATTCATTAATGTTATAGTAAATTAGCATGAAAATGACATAGCCGACGCATATTTTACAGTTTATGTATTGATCTCATTCCACTGCAGTTCACTTCACCCCAATTGCGTTTTCACATTTCTCAGTTTTCAGGCGATTTTTTATTTCAGTAAGTTAAAGATTTTAGGTTTTAAGTCGTATCCGATATCTTGAAGATGAACTGAGAGATATTTCAACAGCTGTGCAAATGATTGACGATGAACAGCAAGCGTCCATTCCTGTAAGTTCTCGCTTCATTACTCTGAAAAGTAGTCCTATTTTTGCAGTCTAATCGCAGTTACTCGCGAGTGTCATTCGGATTTTGCAGTTTTATAGCTAATTTAGAATGTATTGAGGCGAACATTATAATGGAGAGGGAATTCACATATGTATAAAGATGTTTCGATGACTAACGCCTGTTGATAGAAACTTCACAAAAACTCGTCGGCCAGCGGCTTCCACACTGGAGAAAGCACCGCAAACATGACGCCGCTTTCTTCATGAATGGGTAGCATCATTTAAAGCTTATTCGTCATGAAACTGTACTGTTGACGAAAGCACAACCCCAAAGACCCTATAAAAGAGAGAGCAGTAAGCTTATACAGAGACGACGTTTAGTGTGTTACGAAGGCGCAAGAGTGTTTGCTTGCGGTGAAGCAATATTGTTGTTCGAAGACTATTCCTTTTTTCTTGTGAAAGATTTCATTGATTATTACTCGTTTCTATATTAACGTGCTTGCCTTGAAACTTTATAACGAAAGATGCCATATTGAGTCTACTATCTATGTTGTAATGGTTGTTTGAACTCGAGTAATGAACTGTTTGGCCTAGGTTAGACCACCAACGGTTGCCCTGACCACTGCTTTAATCCTTTAAGAGTGCGGAATTTAATAATTATTACTGGGGATGTACGCACAAATGACATGTAGGCTTCTTGTTCAGTGAGGCTTAAGTAGCAGACTATCGTCATAGTCCTTCGAAATGTATGCTAACTCTTGATTATTAGTGCATAGTGCACCGAACAATTCGATCCCAACTGAATTACGAATTAGCACACATAGCAACACCAAATTACTAATTAGCAAAATACAGCAAGAATGGAACATCAGATCAATGCTATAATGTTAGACTTGTAAACTCTTCCACGATTCTGGGCACGACACGGCAAGTCAAATTCTATCAACCAAAAGACTTCTCATTTGTGAGGATTATGACGATAGTCTGCTACTTAAGCCTCACTGAACAAGAAGCCTACATGTCATCTGTGTGGACATTTCCAGTAAGCCGCTGGCCGACATTTCCAGCAAGCCGCTAGCCATTTCCCTTGTGGAAGTCGCTGGCCGACGAGTTTTTGTGGAGTTTCTTTCAACAGGCGTTAGTCACCGAAACATCTTTATACATATGTGAATTCCCTTTGCATTATAATGTTCGCCTCAAACTGCAAAACTGATTAAGTGGGAAGTCCGACTTCATAGCGACGAACGTCGAAAGTATTCACCTCCCATAATGCTAACAATATCATCTTATATTATGAAAACGTTGGTTTCACTATGTGATTTTGATTTGAATGAAGTACGTGAACGCATATAATAATTGAATACTGCATATCTATGTGATTGTCAAATGTGAATGTGAATTAAGTTGGGATCGCTCGTGAAATTATCCTCCCAAATGTGTTATGCGATATTTTCTGTTACGTTACAGATCGATGAAATCGAACGGATCAAAGAGGAGAATCGGCGATTGAGTGCAGAAAATGAGAGACTGAAGAAGGAAAAAGCGGAGTTCGTCGGATCTTTGTCTCGTTATCTCACTCAGGTCATCCACTTGTCCTTCTTTTCTGGATGAAATCCTCTCAAATGGAAAAACTTTGCAGAGCAGTGAAATTCGTTTTCCTTAATAATAATAGCTACTCATTCGCCGGCGAATATTTTAGAGTTTACTAAACGAGCGATAGGGGAGAGGGTAAGTTCTTATCTTCGGACGTCACAGTGGTACATGTGTAGCTTTATGATAGCATAATGATGGCTTCATAAGCACCTTAATTACCTTTCAATCGTCTACCATCATTCTTCGTTTGCAGTGTTCAATAATGCATTAAGTGTTTTGTTTATTGAGTAGATTAGCGGACTTAGCGTGATTCGTTATAGATGGTTTCGATTTAGCATGAAATCCAACAAGCAGCGATCACTTGCGACCATCTTTCCAGGGAATGAAAGCTGCTAATTCTGACAGGAATATCACCTTCACCTCGATTATTAGAACTTGTTCGGCTCGTTCAGAATGTGAATCCCTCAGGGTTTGTTTTTCGATGGTCCAGATGAATGTCATCATTGTATTTGTCAAATCTCTATGGTGCCTAGAAGCTCCGATTGATACTGTGGCACGTGTTTCCGCTGGAACATGATCGTTACTTGTAGACTGCTGCAGTGAATGACGATGCAACAGATATCCCTTCAAAAGCGCCCTCGGTGACTTTGCCAGCAGCGACAGTGAACAACAGTGCATCAGTGGCACTCGTCGATCAACATGCTTCTGTAAAAGATGAACCTGTATGATGCGTTCATATATACATATTTGTCATGCTTCTTTTTCGTCGTAATAACTCGGAGATGTTTTGGAGCAAGACCTGCATTTGGACGATCCCGTCTTCTCTTAATTAGAGGAGGAACGCAGACGCTAATTTCGAAACCCTAAGAGGTGAACCGCGGTGAGACGTTGGAAAAAATATGAGAAAGAATAAGATTTCTTTGAAATTACCCAACTTTTTGGGATTTCTTAAGCGCATACTCGGATCATCGATTCGCAGTCTGACTAAACAGCAACATTCTTAGCAAATTTACTGTTCCAACTGTGACTGCAAGATGCAAGAAGTTTGTGGCGAATATTCGATAATTACAATATGCTCCAAATATCCCGATTTTAAGATAGGGGAGGTGGGCGATGGCTGGATAGGGTGGGATTAAGTTATGTCGGAGCTATAGAGTCGAAAAGGTATCTGAGCGAATGCGTCATGTGTGCAACATTCCTTCCCTTTTGTTTTACATGAATCATTGTTGGGCAGCCCCCACCCTTCTCTCTCGTCCCGTTTTGCTGTAAAGGCGTTTTTGATTGTAATATACTTCCACCTTAGTGCATGAAATCGCAAAGAATTTCATTTATATGAGATAGAGAAAGAGATTATAATTGGAGAGAAAACGTTGCGAATTTCCGAGGAGGGTCACTAGAAAATATGATGTATATGAAAACAGTATATGGCGGTAGCGAGCAGCAGAACAAGCGAAAATTTCTGATATATGAGACGATAGAGTGTTTCTTTAGAATGTCGGAGGATGGAAACTTTGCTTCGAAGGTGCGGTGCATTACCGCTGAATTGAAATCGAATTGTGGAGCGGATAGCTCGTTCTTTCTATCGCCCACTAGGAAAACGTCGTATCGCGAGAGCTCGGGTTTTAATTGTCCAAGTTTGAGCTTCGGGTACTATAATTATGGCTGAGGAAACCGAAACGTCAACACAAAGCTACACATCGTCTTTAGCCGGTGCATTACATGGTCAAGACTGTGTGACAAGCACACCTATCGATCACGTTCTACGAAACAACGGTGCTTTTTAGAATAAGTGATATATAATCGTCACAAACAGAGGCCACATTTTCCAAGTACTTTCAGATTTAATAGAAGCCAATAGTGCTTTTCGTAACAACTAAGAGGTCCACATAGAATACCTTAACCATATGAAACTGAAACAAATTTCTATGATTAAATTGCAGAAGCTGTTGATTTATGCCAACAAGACGCGATTTAAGTGATTGAAAGTGGAGCCGAGCTTATAGATTCTTGCAAGATCTTATGCGAATTGAAATTGCATCGAAGAACGTCGTAGATCCGACCCGAACGC
Organism: Parascaris univalens; assembly: GCA_037576465.1. NCBI lineage: Eukaryota > Metazoa > Nematoda > Chromadorea > Rhabditida > Ascarididae > Parascaris > Parascaris univalens. The sequence goes on along the minus strand of CM075173.1, from coordinate 39,097,489 downwards.
TGTGTAAACTTCGGCAATTTTCTGGTGGAGGAGTGAGAAACGAGTGACCTTGCTGACTCTTAGTTTTCGAATTAGCAAATTCGGCGTTGAAATTATTTCGATCGTGTGATCTTAGAGGATTACTCGTCAGAATCTCATAAAAATAAGCGTATGTACAGAATTGGATCGGCAAAAACCTGTAGAATTGGATCCTGAAGAATTGGATCGGCAAAAACCAACGTATTTCCTTCCCATCCGCCGGTTCGTTCACCTTACGGATCACACATATAGCATACTTTGAAATTAATTTAAACAATAGTTGGTTTTTTGCACAGAACGAAGAGTTTGATGTGCTGATCGTATTTTATAGTGCGCTTCATTATTAACTATAAATTTGCGTTCTACATGATCTGCGTGTTGGCTGCAACTACCTTCCGAGCTCTGCTGCGGCTCGAGCTGATGCATTTCTTGTGTTTTTACTGCTACTCTCTGCTTGATCAACCTAACATCTGCATGGTTTTCCAGTCGGGAACACCTAAATTATCAATAGTCCATCGTCGGCAAACTATGACCACAGGTTTCAAAAAGCGTCACAGATCTGGATGGTCGTAAGCACAGTATTTGTGGGAGACAACTATCTTTTAGTGCACATCAAATCATTCAGCAGAGGTCTTCGCCAGTTGTCATTTCTACTACGGCCACGCTGCAACCCCGTTAGAGTTAACGACCTGATCCAAGGTCGATGCCGTTATTGATGATATTAATAAAGTAGCAAGAAACAAATAAACGCACTCTCGTCGACTGCAAATGATTTGCTGAGTATTCTTCGAGACCTCGAAGGTCACCAGCTAGGCAGATACAAAGTGAACCAACGCAGTTCCATCGAACATTTCAAATTCCAAACGTTAAAAGAACTTTGAGAAGGACCAAACGTTAGGCAAGAACTTTGTTGCGGTTTCGTCGAAAAACCGGCTAGCAATAAGACCGCCTACCCTTACCTCGAACAATCATTCTCTTTTCGATATACTGCGAATCTCTCAGTCACGCTTTCTTCTGTGGGATGCAAACCGGTGAGTAGCTCCACACTCGTGAAGGTTTCCTCATCCGTAAAATGCATCGACTTCTTGAGTCACCTTCAAGCACAATATAAAGCGGCTACACAATGCTTCATTGCTTTTTCACCTCGTAGTGGAATTATTTGTGAAACTCGAGCATTAATTGCTGCGTCCTTCTATTTCATTCTTTTACTATCGGCAATCCATTCGCACGGTGTCACTCTCATCCAACCATGCGTAATGAACAATGGAGAGAGGGAGAGGGAATTCACTCAGGCAGAACCTCGGCGTCCCCACAGTACCGTCTAGCGACCCGTTCTACGCAGACTACTCCGCAACGGTGACCGCTGTCCAGGGAGAAGCCCTTCTCCTCAATTCATTGCAGAATATCTACCGAACCAGCCTTAACGAACCCGATGTCCTCACTTTAGACTCTAGAATCACCAGAAGCACTGAATAAAGTCGCTTACATATCCTCACTTCTGCCTCAAAGCATTTATAGAGACTGCTGTGAACTGGAATGTGATCGTTATTTCGATACCATCCAAGACAGCTGTTCATCTTCAGTTTACAGCGTACCTATGATAAAGGAAGCCCTCTGATAAGAGCAAAAAAATGTGGTTCAAAGTGAACTGTTCCTGTAACTAGCAGGTGTTAACCTTAAAGACAATCCCAAAGGGCACGTCTAAGCTCGAGTTGCTGCCACTGAAATATTCCGTGGAAAACGTATCTTCTGATATTTTTTTGACACAACTTATAGCTCGAGGTCAGTCAGCATCGTTGCTATTCACGACTTATATATCATATAGAAAACGATATAGTCGCCTATCACGAAGTTCAGCATTACTGATGCGAATCTGAGAAGGGAATCGCAGAAGAAAATGCCCTTAAGTGGATAAATTCGAAAGAAACTAAAAGTCGCACCTCATCGTGTCGTACCAGCCTGTCCTCCACCTCCTCCTTCACCTCCCAACATGTCTGGACAACTCTCCTGCGACGTCTTCCATCTATGCAGCGAAGAGATCGAAGCGCCAAAGCATCCGAGTTGATGCTCGATAATGTTCACTTAATTAAGAAGCGAATAGAGAGAAGTAAATAAAAGATTAAAGACATAATCCACCTCTTTTCTTCTCACTTGAGGTATTTGCTTTTGGTGTTTCGTTGAAACTATGTGATCGCCGATACTCTATTTGATGTAATCGCAATTTGGTGAATTATTCATGGCTTGAGCTCGAGATCACTTGCCTTCGTGGCTTGAGCTCGAGATCACTTGTCGAGACGGATATTCGAGAAAATTATACGAATCTGGATTTATGGCACTATCCAGAGAGAGGGTTCTTCAAAGGAATCAATATCGTCAACATCGTCTAAGCGCTTCGCATATCAGACTGATTGAATATCTTTACAAAACGAACGCTTAACAAAGTAAAGCCAATAGACCACAAGCTAAAGTATTCTCTGCTTATGAATTGTTCTCAGTGGATGAGAATATTTCAACAGAAATAGGAAAAGAAATGCATTTCCTTTACCCACCCCTCCTTTCATAGATATTCCATTGAAGTCGCCAATCTATCCGACAATTCTGAGATGACTTATTCGAATGGTGGAATGGTGACGTCTCAAAGCGCAGTGCGAGAAGAGTGCACTCAGCTGGCAACATTGACTCCGACCCGATCTTATTGAAATCGGCGAGTGATGTTGTTTCCAAAAGAGTCGGCTACTATAGCTCCGATAGGTATAAGTGAGCTCCTCGTGCACTTAAGCCTTCAACTGTTATCCCACCGACACTTCCCTCCTATCATATTCTAATGTCGTGATATTGCCGTGAATGGCAATGAATCGACGACAGTTCATCGTCCGCACCGTCGAACAACGATCGCCAACGCTCACGATACGGAGTGAAGTATCGAGATATACTGGATCAAAGAGAAACTCATAGCGCTGGTCGATTATTGGAGCGCTTGAGAAATAAGTATTGGCATATAAGCGATTGATGAAACAACCCAGGTCAACGGTACTTTTAGCGATATAAACCCCTATTTGCGGTATTTTCCGACTCTTCTCATTGTGCCCCTAGTCGACTCTTAAATAAACCACGAAGAGACTGACAGATGCGCCCATAGACCGCTTCGAAGACGCCGGACACCGGCAATTCGATGACAGCTGCCTCGCATCAAACCACACAAAGTTCGCTCGTCCACGGGAACGAACGTAATGAATTTTCTCGCTCATCGAGTGCGGCTGATGGATGGTTATTGGCGCGTTTCCGCTTCACGGTTTGGGGGTATATGGTGGTGTTTGTGACTGCAGATCTATTGATGAAGCGTTTTGAAATAGTTCCGAGAGTGACCTGAGGTAGTCTGCCAGCGAAAGTGAGGATGTGGGTCTTTCCGACATCAGGTTGAGCACTTCCAGAGTACTTAGATCATCGCCAAGCCTCAGAGCATATCTTCAGCTATGAAAGTGTGAAAAATAAACTCCTGGCTCGCCCTATCGATGCAGTCCAATTTATTTAATACGCTCAAAGTGTTGGGAACACTCACGAAGCTGTGTGGTACTTGAGAAATTGCCGATGAAATTCCGAAATATCAAGTACCATTTGCATTCGGCGATTCTCTTTAAAGCGATAGGGATGTCTTCACGATCGGTTAGGGAATTTGATGCCGTTGAAGGCAATTCGCTAGGCGAATCTCATCATTGTGACGAGTATCCAGAAATTAGAAGTACCATCATTTCCGTGAGACCTGACAGCAATTTGAGTAATTTTGAAGTTTCCACGTTCATATCGTCGATCGGATAGGAGGATTATCACATCAAAGATGCTAGACTTCATCGAAAGGGATTCTTTCAGCTTAGATTCCTAAGTCGTTCCACTTTTGCCGTCGATTCGAAAATACGACGATCTATGTTCATTTCAAGTCACTAAACGCATTTACTCGCCTCATCGACGATAATTTACTAAGTAATTTACTCTATTGAGTAATTTACTAAGTAATTTGCTTCATTCGAGTGACTATCGGCTCATTTTGCCATATTTAATGGCTAATTTGTAGGATTAACGTATCGTTAGTTTCAAGAAGTTAGCTCTCCGAAATTAATGGCCGCTGGCGTCGATGTGGTGAATGAAGAGGAGGCGGTAGAGGTGATCGAATGGAAAGCATTCGATGGTGCATTCGTTCGTGCAGATGCCGTACTTTTAATCTATCGGACGGAGAACGGTGAGATGAAACGACTCAAGACACCCACTAGTGGGGTGGTAACACTTGATCCGGCTGTCAAGAAAGGAGAGGTCAGTTGTTGTGATTGTTCGACCATTTTCTCCAAGCATACCCCACATTGACGAATCGCACCCGTTGACTATCTGCAGCTCTTATTTATTCGTTCTATAGATAAGTTGAATTTACTCCGCTAATAAGACCGAACGTTGGTACTTCTTCATTTAATGGACACTAGCCATAAGCAATTACAGCTTATAAACCTATTTTTTAACTCAAAAACACATATTGCGCTTTTGTATTTCATTCTCCTCAAAGTGGACGAATATTCTAGATAATCCCATTATTCGGGCAATATTTCCCTCAATTCGATCTTCCCATTACTTCATTTTGGAAGTTGAAATTCTTTACATTAATCGTCGAGCTGCTGCAGCTGAAGAGAGCCAGAGAGCAATCTTGCAGAAGTTGAAGAAAGGTGTGGTGGTGGCACATATCGATGAATGCAGGCATGCGATCGTCATTAAGGATATGTGTGGCGCTTGTGGAAAAGACCTCAGGGAGTTCCGTCTTGCTCTAACTTGCCAACGATATTTTAATGAGTAATTATCCCGAAATCAGCAATATTTGATTTAAAGGTTGAGGATTGAAGTAATACAGTGGATTGCAAATATAGGGAATTTTGAGTTAGATCTCGATTGGTTCGACTGATGTGAGGTACGATAGCGGATCGACGCTAAGGGAGGCTTGTGGCACGTATTCACCTACGCCATTCCATATTGTTTGTTATGCAACCATCAATCGCAATCCCCTCGCTTACATATACGTCGCTCTATTTGTCAGAGTATCATTAATTGATTGAAGACGAATATATCCGCAGCTATTGCCAATTTATCCTCGATCTCAGCACAGAGGCAACCCTTATTCTCATGAAAAAAAAAGGGAAAATTCACGATGAATTATTTGCAGAAAAGATGGAATGGCAGGACAACGAGTGGAGCCAAGCTTGGCTAACGTTTCGATGATTCATCATGTGCCAGAACTGATCGTTTCCGATGAGGTCTCTTGCCATTCTCACTCATTTGATCTTTATTTCAACTTCAAAATGCCACTAATAGCATTGTTACATCACTCGATTTCAAGTCTATATCGTGGAAGTTGAATGCTATCATTCACAAAGGCATTAGACAGATTTATATCCTCATATCCACGTTGATCGATTTTCTTCCTCGATTAGTTTCCACTCGATTATTATCCGAATATGTGAAAACATTAGCTGTATTGTATAGATTTTGCGATGCGTTCCTCGATTATAAACGAATTTTTACCTCAATGATCTTCTTGATTTATTAAACGAAGTGTTAGCGTAGAATTTTGGATATCGGAAGTTTTCCGCCTAATATTCATCTAATATAATTTAATTCTTTTAATTGACTATTTTATTATGTGATATATTCATAGTTGGCGAAAAAGATCGGTAACCGTGATCGGCAATTAGTTCTTGAGTCTCGAAGATTGGTATTACTTGTCGACTTGGATCAGACACTCATTCATACAACAAATCATGCTTTCGACCTCAAAGATTGTGCGGTTAGTGATTTCTTTGCTTCTTTTTTGGCTCTCTTTCTTGCGTTCTCTCTCCACTCGTTGAGATGAGTCTATTGTGGTAACTGCATATATGTTTGGAATACGAAACAAGAGGTTCAAGTCTTATTTGCGTTTTTTTTCTCCCAGCGGCATAGTTGATTATGTTACCGAATAGTTGAGCAGTTCGGGATCTTCTTTGGATTGTAGGTTCAATTGCCCCATGTGACTTTGAAGCGTTCTGGATAGTATTCGTTCAGTAGCGTCGATAAATAGGTTGTTGGTATTTGAGCTCCTCAACATTTGGTATAAGAGTGTGAAAGTCTTTGAAACATTAAGGGCTAAGTGTGGCTGTTTGTTCGGAGCTGAAGATAGTCGATGGGGATTGGCCTATTCCCATCCAGATCACTAAACTTGTCGCTGGCTACAGTTGAAGTGTCTCCTAGGGGAACTAGTGCGTCGATGCATCATTTACCGTCGTATTATGAGGAAGTGCCGGGATTAATGGTATTGTGGAATTAAATATTCCTATTGAATTATTACCAAATGAAGTTGAAGTAGTACATTTCACTTTTGAATAGTATATTCCTGAGAATGATGGTGTGCACTCGAGTTATAGGATAGCGGTGATAGATCATACTGGTGAACATATTCATGTCGGGCTTATTTTAGGACGTTGTACATTACAAATTGAGAGGTACGGATTTCTACACGAAGATAAGGCCCTATACACATACGTTTTTGAGGCGTATGAACGAATTATATGAGATGCACATAATCAGTTATGGAGAACGACAATATGCGCATAAGATCGCCGAAATTCTCGATCCGGATAAGCGATACTTTGGTCATAGTACGTCTCTAATTTTTTTCCACCTATTTTCAGGTTAAATAGTATGAGTTATGCTCACATTATCGTGAATGAATTCTCATATTCTAGTAAACTCATATGTAAACTTACATAGAGAGAATCACACTCCTCAGTGATCTCTTTCGACTCATAAAATTCACTAATAAATGAGAAGTAATGTGGTTGTTTTAGTTTGTGAGACTTTAGCGATAGGCATTCTCCCAGTCGTTTTTTGTGGATTTTCGTGATTTACGTTCTCTCTTTCGAGGTTTCAGTTGGAGTGAATCATTGCATGATTGGAGACATTGCTGAGTGATAAAAGCGAGACGACCACAACTGTGGGATTTTTGAGTTGACGGTTCCGGCAACCGCGGTTTTGAGGGAGCAGTAATGAGGGTTTGACACAAAAAGCTGCCTGGGTAACCTTATTGTTGGGAAACAATTGGTTTTCATTATTTGGGATATGTAAGGACAAAGTTGCGATCATTATACGCTTTATCGATCAACGAATAATGTTCATTTCAATGCGGTTTCGCCTCCGGGTATGTGCCTTCATATTAGAAATATGTGGTGTACCGTGTGGAATTACTATCGTAGTAAGCAATAATTATCTTTTATCATATTCGCAAAGGACCTTTTTCCATTGCTTAGGAGTATTTAGGGAAATGTTGTTATGTTATTGTGTTTTGGAATAATACTTCAAGAATATTTTCATCTAAGTTCTTAGCAGGCGATCGTTCTGTTAAGTATTTAAAGTGGGGTCGGTGCGGATGTATAGATCATCTTGAATCTGCGTGATTTCGAATGTTTAGTGGGTGTATTTTAAAGGGATTTTATCGCGTGATGAACTGTTCAGTGCGATGTATAAAACGGGCAACATGAAAGCACTCTTCCCTTGTGGAGATCAGCTGATCGCAATAATTGACGATCGACCCGACGTGTGGCAATATTCGGATGCACTTATACAGGTCGGTTATCCTCGATGCTATATCGGCGTTTGGCGGAGAGACGGGTGCAATAAACAAGGAAGTGAGAGGTGGTAGGATCTGAGGGAATCATTTGAAGAAAGTAAAGACTAAAGAGAAGGCGAATAATTAACGCAGAAAGGATTGTTCGGATTTCGTCGTGGATGTTTTTCTTTCCTATCCATTGTAATGATTAATTATTCCATCGCACAATGCATAAATTCACGAATGTTGCCTATTGACTGATAGTCGTTTCTGTTCGTCGTTTTTCTCATATTTTCCAGTTGAAGATTTAATCTTCTTGTCAATATAATTCATCGAAAGGTATACGTTTGTCGATCTTTGAATAATCCTTCCTCCACTGTACGATAAAAAATAATTCCCCCTTCTCTTTCCCATTGTTTCTTATTTTTCTAGATGGTCGTTTATGCTTTTATCATAAAATACAATGTTTTAGGTGAAGCCATATCGATTCTTCAAGGAGACAGGCGATATAAATGCTCCAACGGTTTGTAACGCGCAACAGCGGTCGTTAGTGCAGGAGCGGATCGCACAAGTGAATGTCGAGGGTGACGGCGATGAGACTCTTGAATTCATCGCCACTGTCCTAACACGCGTTCACACAACCTTCTATGCTCACTACGATAAAAATATGTCGGATCGTGTGCAGGTGAGTGATATTTCCACAATGTTCTCATGAAGTAGCATTGCAGAGACGTCTCTTCTGCGCGATTGGTTCATATTTGTATCTGTAACTCCGTCTGTGTTTCATTATGAGTCCACCAAGTGCCTTTCAATGATAGGGACATTGTGGCAGGCGTGATATCTTATCTAAAACGGCGACCACGATCTGATTTCTCTTCTCTCCATCAAGTTCTCAGTATCAAATTTCAAAGGCATAAAATTTCATTGCTTAGCGAAAAAGTCTTGGCGGATCTTCAGCAAAGTGCTTATGGCAAAAAACTTCACGAATTGTATTGCCGGAGCGTAAACGTATCCTGTAGATTCGAGGAATATTTAGCCCGTAAAGGATGTAGGTGGCAAAAGGATGTATTCAGCATTATATTACTGCAGGTGAACTGTATGATGTTTTCATCAAAGGCTGTTCATAACGACTGTTTTCCATCGTGGAAATACGATTGTAGTATTCGATGAGTGGACCGGTAGCTTTAATTGCGGAAGTGAGAGCGAATCTTGCAGCGCGGAGGTCCTATTGTTTTTCCGGTCAATCTCCTCCGCCCTGAAAAAAAGGAATAACAAACCTCGAGATGTAATTATTACTCGGCTGTTTAATGTTATCCTAAATTTGCGCTTGTAGTCGTCGTTTATTGATAACTCGCGCTTTCTATTGTTTCATTGAGTCGCAGTAATTGAGATTCGTCATGTTTGAGGACGTAAAGTTGGTGATAGCGTATATGCGAAGCCAAGTGTTGCGTGGATGCTCGATAGTATTGAGTGGTATTGTGCCGATCGGAATGGATGTCAGAAATACAGAGGCTTTTCACCTGTGCATACAATTTGGTGCGACTGTTACCGAATCTGTCACCGATTCAACAACTCATGTGATAGCTGCGCGATGGGGAACAACGTAAGTGTTTTCGCTTTAGATTTACCTCTACGATGTGTTCGTTTCGGTGGCCGATTGGTGGCAAAGATCTGAGCTCCGCATTTACTATCGTGGCATCCATCGTCCAATTTTTATTTCTCAGATATGTTGTTCTGCAACGAGACATGAAGGGTCGCGCTCATCAGATTTCTTCGAAATGAGTAACCGCTAAGTATCGCATCAGCAGAATTGTACTCGTATATTCTCACACGGTGAATTGATTGAGAGAGGTTGCAAGTGTACGAAATATGAGGGATGTGGATGCGACAGATGTCGTCAAACATTAGAAGACGCGACACTAAGCAGAACTGTCTCCAGGCTTATCCTGCCACGTGTCTTTATGAGCTTTTTCCTCAATCGTAAGTTCCGGTGAGTATTCACCTCTGTTAAACCCACCCACATACGTGATGAGGGATTTGCTGTTTTCTAGAATAATCGTTGAAAAAGAGGAATAAGAAAAGTGACGGATGTAAAAACTTCAACCGTGGTCGCTGTTAGCATTTGGGTCGGGAGATACGTCACTATTCGTTCTTTTGCGGCAGCAGTCCGTCGCTTTGGATGTGGACTGTTCCGGAACTTATTTTTGAACTCGAAGTTATCCAGATATCGCGGTACACAAGTAGGTCCGTCTGTCCGTCTTGATGGCCATTGGCGTCAGCGATTCGTTGGTACGTAATTAAGTCGGATGCGAACGTGCTATAAGCTATTAGTGGATGAAAAATGCGAAGAGGAAACGGCTGTAATGAGTTGGAATGACGGAGGTGACAGCAGATCTCTGCGAGTGGAGGTGGTAGTACGTTTAAGTCCGATGAAGGTGAATTGGATGAATTTGAAAGGGTGGACGGTGTAAAGCTTGACGTACGGTTGCCGAAATGATTGAACCTCAAAGCCCTTCAACTATGATTTGCATTCGTAAACGACGATAAAGGAATCGAATGCCATAAAAAGGTCGACGCGCTGTTGAGGATCATGTGGGAAGGGGGGGGGGGTTCTAATAGTACGTGGCGGTATTGGTAGGAGCCTCCCTTGCTGTTGCATTAAAGGACAACATTGCTGAAGTATCTCTTTGAGAAAGCCAAGTGAAGGGGAATTATAGGGATTTTCGATATGAGAACTTTCCGGGTAATTAGTTAATTTTCATCCTAATCTTCATGCTTATCAAGAGATCTGATATGGTTCTTACTATAAATATCGTAGTTTTTAGCGAAAATACTTGATGCTATATTGTGTCAAATGTGAATTTGTATGTGCAGTGCAATTGTTTTTGGAGGAATGATAGAGGCACAATATGGTACCTATTTAAAGGAGAGAGGGGAGGTAGTAAGGAGGGAGAAACGACGAGTACACTATTGTGTCACCAGAGTTTCCACTAAGTGAAATTACTATGATGGAGACTCCTCAGTGAGAAACTGAAATATTCACCAGAATCGTTGTCGATCATTATCAGCTCTTTTTCCGTTAATTTAACGGGAATGCGATAGTTTTGGGTCCGAATCTAAGCAATAATATCATTTGCTGGATTCTCAGATGGATGAGATATCGATGTGAAAGATTAGGAATTGCTGTAATTGACGAGAAAATTTCCGCATCTCATTGGTTGCAAATTGTCGATGTTATTTTAGAAAAGGAGATAGATGTTGTACGTTTATTTTGAAGTTTAATATTTCGTTTTATTGGAATTAAGGTTTAGGGGGTTAGAAGATGTAATTAGAATATTGTTTTGTACGAATTTAAGCGAATATCCAGGTGTATCTTAGACCGAAACACCATTTATTGGATGTATTAATTAACTGATGTTCGTCTATTCACATATTTCGAGATGAGTTTCGAATATTAAGGAAGGTACATGATGCGCGGAGGCGAGCAAATATCGCAATTGTGAATCCAAGATGGCTATATGCTTGTGTCGAAAGATGGGAGAAGGTAATTAGTTATCGCATTTCTCTGATATATCTCTTAATTTTTGGGGCTACAGGGAGTTGACGACCTTTAAATCCTGAAATTGTATCCGGTCATTAAATACCTCAGAGGCATAAGTGTGACTAGAAGGGAGAAATATAGAGAGGTAATGTTTTTGGAATATCCACTATGATAGAATACTTGGGGAAAGTGGCTGTATGTTGAAGCCGTGGCATAAAATAGGAAAAATGCAATTGCTTCACGCTGATTTTTGAGTTCTTTTATATGGATTATTAGTCTCGAGGATGGGAAATCTACTTGGCGACATTTCATAGAGAATTAAGCCGTGAAAACCGATCGAAGTTTATTATGATGAATGATTTGGGTTTGTATAAATTCCCTTTAGTTGACCACGTGGATACATTCATATTGTTTATTTCGGTGGAGCTATATTCAAAAGTAATCGTCGTCAGTTTCAACAGTGATCGTATTGTTTTCTGATTCGATGTAGTTCCCGGAAATGTTCTCTTAGTCTCTCGTTTCGCCGACGGAAAATGCCATCGAGCATAGCTTCATCTGCTTTAGGTGGCCTTTTGTGCGTGAATTATGAGTGAATGAGGCTATGAAACAAGTATAAGATACGTGGTGCCTAGATGTAGATAGGGATCTATTGGAATACACAAAGCATCAAATATGGGGGCATGAAGGATACCGGTGACAAAGAGGATACGTTTGTTAGGATCTTTGAGCTTGAGAGCGATCCTTGCAGGCGGATGAAAAGGAATTCGAGTTGACAAAGGAGACAATGAACAGTAAGGAGAAGCCGTTAGGTGGTCTCGTTATCGACCGACAGCTTTCCAATATGCCCACGTTGGCGAAGGAAACATTAAGGAATATGACTGACGAGGTATCGCTAAGGATTTTATTGCATATAGAATAATAATAGGTGCTAAATTGGACTGGCCGGGCAAATGTCGGTGTAACATTTTTGTGTTGTTGATATTGTATTAGGGATGTTGGGTGCATTGTGCGAGCATTAATATCTGAGGTAAAAGCGCCTTCCACGAGAATTTTTCTGAAGGGAACCCCTTGAATGATTTGTCCTGTTGCTTTCCACATCGTCCATTGCTACGATGCCTATAGTGAGGTCTTCAGTGCTGAATGGGTTTCCTGCATTGCGGAGAGAGAATAGTGTGAGGTTCTCTTTCTATGCTGCGCTGGAGGTATTGGAGTCTACGTAATATTTAATGAGTGCAAGGGACTCTTATCGGGGCAAGGAGACCATGCTTGCGTCGTACGCAGCAGTTGGGGATCTTCGTATCATTTGAGATAAATCTAGTCATAGTCCGTCCTGACGAGAGAACCTCACAAGATAGACGGCCGAATGCAGGCTTTTTCGAGTGGGATAGCGTGACCTTGATGTAAAATGAAGGGCACAATCATCAACACATATCAGAGTTCCATTACGCAAGCAACACGGATCACGTGTTGCATCAATGCTAGGTATCGAACTTTCTTTTATGGGTATGTGCGCTTGATGCAGCCAATTTTAGTTAATATATGAATGGATGCATAGTGGAGTCTTCAAGCACATGGAGCCGCTTCTTTGCTTATCTTAAGAGCTTGAAGTCGAATCTCAATTGTTGTTTTTATGGCTTTGAAACGATTGTCGAAATTGCGATCTTTAAACGTTTTTTTATGGCTAAATTCTGCGCCTCGGAAATTCTCTCTCCTTTAGAATGTTCCAATTTGCGAAATATTCCGTTTGAAAAAGTTATTCTCAACGACGAAATAGAATAATCGTTATATAATTGCGTTATTTGAGGTTGACGAAGTGCTTTCTGAAGATGATTCGGGAAATGAGCGAGAGGAAGGAGTACGGCAAGTGGCAGACGATGGATTGGGCAAATCGAGCAGTAGTAAGGACGGCGTTTTGAGAAAACGGAAATGTAATATGCGAGGGGAGGGAGATGAAAAACGAGAAAAAAATAGCGCCGGAACTGTGTCGACGTCGAGCTCGGAAACGTCCGATTCCGAAGTGGAAAATATGGCAGCCGATGTTGAGAGGCATTTCACCTCAGATGACATATGAAAGGTAAATAATCAATTTCCGATCACATTATTGTAGAAGAATTAGGGATTTTGTTGGAATTTACAAAGGAAACTGGCAGAATAGCGGTATTGCTGAAATTTGAAGAGATATGAGACAAATTTGCTTTCATTTCTTACGTTTTTAATTCAATGGGGAGGAAGACTGGTCATGCTTGGGATATTATATTCGAGTGAGGAGTGATGACAATGATCCGATAGAAAATTCTAAGATGCGTTTTCCCAAGGGAGCGGACGTCGGTCGAGAGGATTATTTTTATTAAAGGTTTCCGTGAAGTGCACATAGCGGGGATGTGGCATAACAAGCGTAGCAGTAAAGTATCTGAAAATTGAATTGGAGGCTTACTTCGGATCTTTTATCACCACTTTCGGCATCTTTTTTACTTTCATGAGCATTATTCCTGAAAATTGAACAAAGAATTCTTCATCATACTGACCGTCCGAGGTCAAACTAGCCACACGTTCATATGAAGATATCGTTGCCCAGCAGGAAAGGCAAAATTTCATAAGCCACGGAATTCTTTCGTTGTTTTGCGAAGGAAGATGTCCAGAAAGGGATCCCGGAAGAAGGGAAGTCAGAGTGCAGTTTTGTAAGAAATGAAGTTAGGAGAGATGGAGTGATATGATATCTCTAAATTGCTCGGTTTCTATAGAAGATTAGAGAGGAAGATGTCGGATCAGTGTGGATCAAAAGAGACGTTTCTTCTCTAACAACGTCGAGTTCGATTGTAATGAACTGTCGTGGCTGAAATCTATTTTATTTTTACTTTAGAATCATGAGTGTGCTCTCTTGATATATATTTTATATCACTGCACTATGCGCGCAGTCTATTAGTTTCACCGATCTTGTGGCCCCATGTTGTTCAGGCCCGTTCATGTCGTTCACCTCCAGATACTAGGCTTAAATGAAAGATCGATGCAACAAATTGTCGACCTTTCAGGAGGTTTGCTCAGGTGGCGGCAGTCAAGTTCATACGACAGTGCTTTCCTCGTCTGCAGGTTCGCTTAACGTTCGGATTTTGCTTATATCTCGGATTTGTGTTGTGTAATTTCCATTAAGGATTCATTATTGTGGCTTATATCAGGGTGCTTTGTGAGACAAATAACGCAAATCCTATTTATCGTTCTATGAACGCTACGCTTAGTTGATGTTTCATTTAAGGGGGCGTATTTCGATGGAATTCGTTGTTCCGGAAAGACAAGACGGATCTATAGGAGCGTGAAAGTGATGATTTCTTATTCTGCATATATAAGATAGTCGGATATAGATTTCTCGCTAATCTTTCGGAATATATAAATATTAGGGGGGAGGGGGCTTGTCGCTGAATAATACGGTATATGGAGCTTTCTCTATGCTAATAGTGATGTGAACGAAGCGATTGTATCATTTATCTGCCACAGAACGGAAAGTATTTTGCATGAACTTAGGTCATCAATTTGCGAGTTTAATGATCTCCCCGTATGCTGTTTCTTTTCTGCGGTATTTGGCCGACGTTTTTTCTACATAGTATATCACCGATGTCGCCTTTACATGATAGATACTATGGTTGACGCGAGAGGGGAAGAGGGTTCTATGGAATTGGGAGGGATAATGGGATGAGGGAGATTCCCTCACTATCGACATTAGGGAATATCTCTCTCGTAACTTCACTTTTGAGAGGCAAGACTTAGTCTCCGACTTAACAAGTGGAGTGTTGTGTAACAATCGAATTTTACGAGGTGTATTTTGAGTCGATGAAAGAATCAAGAGATTGTTCATTGAGACGTTTTGTCACTTGCATTTAACCAGCCGAAAAGGAGGAGGAGGAACAAGGACAATCTCCCATCGATCATAGAGAGAGGAGAGATGCGAATCTCGCATCAACTGTCCACTGACCATAGATGTAAGGGAAGGAAGAGTTGTGCCGTGAGTTGGCAGCAGGCTGTCAGTATCGCTTATGGTTTGAGTGATCTATTATGTTTTCGTCAAGTCTCTCTAGTAGATCCCTTCGTTCGTTATATTCTGTGCATTTCCATCTGATAGAAGAGTGCTTAAGAACTTCATTGTTTATTTCGTTTTCTGAATCATAATGGGGAAAAAGATTTTGTTTCTGTGAATCTTTGAGAGGAATTAATTCGCTCTTATTGAGAATATACGAACGATGAATATTTTCGGCGAAGTTTCCGTTGTTTTGACTTCAAATTCTCTTTGGTACATCGAAGTCTTTTTTCCCGATCGATTTGATTCTACATCGGCTAACGATCATTTATATTAATGATCCCGATGGACTGATCGGATCTTCATTGTTGAGATATATTCGTTGAGGAAATGAAATATTTGTTAGTTATGAATATTATTTATTGTCTATTAGAGCGCTCTCTATTTGCTGATATCTATAGAATTATTTATTCTTTTTATTATTGTTACGGGTAATTGGCTCTTAATGGTGAAATTATTTTCAATTTGTGCCTCTAACGTTATGAAATAAAACGATTCGACGTCATCAATATTCCGATCGTTTAATCTTATTTTTCAGAGAGCGTTTAGTTCTATAAATTATCGAATTATTTCTTAGTTTGTTCGATATTTATCGTTGTATGAAAGTGGAATCTTCATAGATCTCATATAATCGAACAGATTATTAATTAATCTAATGATTAAATTTCATTCTTAGTGATCAAATAGTGGATCATCAACTGATCGATAGGTAATTAACAGAGCGGATATAGATCATCGGATCATCGATAATTTCAAACTTGTACTTTATAGGAGATTGAAAAGCAAGAGTTGAGAATTTCATCTATTCACATTGGAATGGAATATTTCTTTATAACTCTAATAGCTCAACTTTATTTCATTTGTAATTATTATGGTTGTTTTTTACGAGATTTTTATATTATAAGTGAAAAAATCTTAGTGGAATTTGTAGAGTTTTTCTCTCTTGAGATTCGTCGACATGAAATACTCGTAAGATCGGATCGCGACCTTCCTGGATCGCGGATCCAGCAAAGGTGATATGTCGTCTCAAGTGACAATAACCGATACGTTCATAAAGTGATATCATATCTCGTTCACTCTACGAGATAAACAAACTGCTTAGACTCTATTGTCCGTGTAATTTTTTCTCTTATTCGAAGAGAGAAAAGCAGAAGCAAACATCGAAATGTGTCGATCTGCATATGGAGGCGTATTATTATCGATATTATGAGCATGAAAGCATATTTTAGACGGAAATGGATAGCTTTAAAGAAAGAAACGCCTAAAGAAATGGGGTTGGGGGAATAAGGATGGTGAAGATCGCCTATTAAAGTGTTTTGGAGAAATTCAACGCTCAAAAACTGCGGCATTATAAGCAATTGAATAAAATTTAACGAATAAATAATAAAAGAGCGATAATTAAATTAGAATATCACAAAATTGATTGGCAATTTGTAATTTTCGATGAGCTCTTAGCGAAATTACATTTTGCAAATTGCAATGAGATTCAGTGTCACTCATGAAGGTAATAGAGAAATATTTGCAGTAGTTGGCGGAGAATTAAGATTATTTGGCCAAATTAGGCTCGGTCATATAGGGAATTAAGATTATTTGGCCAATTTAGGCTCGGTCATATAGGAATTAAGATTATTTGCCAATTTAGGCTCGGTCATATAGAATTAAGAATTATTTGGCCAATTTAGGCTCGGTCATAAGGGAATTAAGATTATTTGGCCAATTTAGGCTCGGTCATATAGGGAATTAAGATTATTTATTTAGGCTCGGTCATATAGAGAATTAAGATTATTTGGCTTAGGCTCGGTCATATAGAGAATTAAGATTATTTGGCCAATTTAGGCTCGGTCATATAGGGAATTAAGATTATTTGGCCAATTTAGGCTCGGTCATATAGAGAATTAAGATTATTTGGCCAATTTAGGCTCGGTCACATAGGGAATTAAGATTATTTGACCAATTTAGGCTCGGTCATATAAGTGGGCAATACATCTCAAGAATTATTCTTTACTATATGTTTTGCTATCATAGAGAGAGTATTATAGCGAAACGTTTATTGGGAAAAAAAATGAGGTGTAATGCATTTTATTGGTTGGTATCATTAACCGTACTGAGAACGATGGGGACGAGGAGGAGGATTATTAATTTAAGCCTTAAGTTGGCTTGAAATCGTTCCCAGGATCAATTTGCGAGTCATCGAGCGGATTCCGTTCGGTCTGAATGAATTTATGAGTTCGACACTAATATCGATAGGATCGAATGACGTATTGAAGTTTGCAACGAAGAATATTTTAGTCATCGGGCCGAAATATCCTAGAGATTAATCGATGAGCGCATTTCTATGTTTGCTTTCCTCATCTATAACCGGAACTCTAACGGTATCCGGATTCCGGATACATAGAGCATTCGATGTTTCTCATTTCGCTCTATCGAATAATTTTTCTCATATTTCTTATATATCGTAAAAAAATTTCCATAGTTTATAGGTGTTTTTTAAAGGCTCATATTATTGAATATGAGACTATACGTACATCTCTATTGGTAGTAATTTCACAAATCAAAAAAGTGATCTTTTGAGTAGAGTAATTTACTTCAAAGAGTAATTTGCAGTAATTTGAACAGTTTACAGCAATTTACAGTAATTTAGAGTAATTTACAGTAATTTGAATAGTTTACAGTAATTTACAGTAACTTGAATAGTTTACAGTAATTTACAGTAATTTGAGTAATTTACATTATTTAAGAGAGGTAAAGGGATGCTTAGAGGAGATGATTCAAGTGGAAACGATAAGAAATTCTTTCGGCACACCGAGTCGACAAACGAATCAAAACTAATTTTTTGAGTTGACGATAAGCGTTAAAGATGAATTTAGCGCACATAAGAGAAAATAAAAGGAGGCATTAAGAATTCGATAAGTAAAAAACATCGTTGAGGGAATATTATGATTGGTCGAATTTCTAAAATACATCAGTAATCATATCGATGTTACAATTTTAGATCCATAAATCCATAAAATCCATAAAATCCATAAAATCCATGGGATCCATGAAATCCATAAAATCCATAAAATCGTTAATTGTCTCCACACAATGGAAGCTCAAATATACACAATGAAGGCATTAAATCCATAGTAATATACTCTTTAATTATCTTAATTAATAAAGGTAAGTTCTTTGTGATATTCGGATCATTTCGACTGAAATCAGAAGAATAACGATCATCTTGCGATGGGATTTTCGCATCAATGCGATAGATATCAACGATGGACGCATCAGATTCCCTACTAAGAAAGAATTCCCAATAATTAATCGTTAAATATTAGCTTCAATAGTTGCTTAATTTCTAGATTCGAATAATTGGCGAGGTCTTCAGACGATTCAAAAGAAAGGCGCAATATTGTCTCGTATTTGAAAGTCGTTGAAGCTTTGTTGCTCATATTCGTTGCTTTGATCGTCATTGTTTATGTTGTGATGTCTACAGATCGTTTTGTGATCGTTTAACGAGTAAGTTGAGAGAGGATCATAGTTGAGTGTCGAAGATATCGAGTATCGTCGTATCGTCGTCGATGGTTACGTTCACTCGGAAAACGATCGTCGCTAACGTTCTCTCCCACTCGTTAAGTATAATTAAGATAGTATTTTATCGTCTATAGAGATATTGAAATTGTTCGAAAACGTTGAAATGATCGAAAAAATATACTTTACATTTATTCGAATCATATTTAAATATTTAAAAAAAGTGAACAATTTAAAAAGATCTATTTTTTTTTTTACAAATATTTTAATTATACTAAATAAAAAATATTAAAATATATTTTTTTAGTATATTTATTTGAGAATAATTCGATTAATACAATAAATGAAATTATAAATATTTGTAAATATTAGGGGGGGATCATTTTATATTAGTTTCTAATTTATATTATACTCATATGAAAGGTTTTTTCTTTGAAGAAGAAAATTAGCTTCGTGTTTATTAATTGTTATTTAAATATGCTCTTAATTACGATCTCAAATGGATATCTCACGATTCATTGATGATGGCTGGAATCCACACCATTGAGATTGTCTTTATTCGTCGATAGTTGAAGTTCTCTTAATTTCGATTGCTCCGTTTTATATCGTCTTACTACGAGAAGCATCGAATCAATAGACTTTTTATATGAATCTCTCGAATGACTCCGATTTTAGACTGCATCATCCTAACTTGCGGCTGCTAGAACTTGCAGATTCTGATCTCGAGCCTCAGAGACTTCTTGAGGTCTAAAAAAATTTCCACAGACCTTAAATGTACTTGACCTCATATGACATCAGTCGCCACCTCGAGCTCCGACTATCTAAATGTGACGATTTCAAGCGGTGAAATAGGAGAATTCCGTTTTGATTGTTTCTTGCATATTTTGCACCAGTTGGATGCTTCTCTATTGAGATGGAGCTGAGGAAGTGTTGCTGATTCACTTCACAATTGAAAGTTCACATCGCTATAGGGCATCTTTATTGCCTATTTCAAAGGTGTGCTGAAAATTATAACTGAGATAATTACCACTCTTCATATTCGTGAACTAAAATAAAGAGACGGAAGTCGAGAATCATTGAATCAGATCGAATCCGAGACGCATCCAATATAGAGAGTTTTAGGTGGCATTTTTTTTCCTATGAAATGCTGAGAAATGCGTTTATTTTATCGGGACTTGTTGTTCGGGAACTCTTGTTCAGGAACTTTTGTTCAGGAACTCTTTGTTCAGGAACTCTTTGTTCAGGAACTCTTTATTCGGGAACTCTTTCTTCAGGAACTCTTTGTTCAGGAACTCTTGTTCAGGAACTTTTTGTTCAGGAACTTTTGTTCAGGAACTCTTTGTTCAGGAACTCTTTGTTCAGGAACTCTTTATTCGGGAACTCTTTCTTCAGGAACTCTTTGTTCAGGAACTCTTTGTTCAGGAAATTTTGGTCAGGAACTTTTGTTCAGGAACTTTTGTTTAACTATCTATTTTTAAAGCTTAAATATGAATGTTTGTACTTTTCAAGACCTGTCGTCGTTGCAGTATAATATTTCCCCAATAGGGAGGTTGAAACGGCCGACGAGACGACCGTTGGCACGTTATTACGTGATGGTGTTGGAGGGTTGATTATTGGCCGTGGAAAGAGATAATAAGGACACATTAATTACTCCAACTTCGTGGATGGGTCTAAGAATCGGGAATTAGTCAAGTTTCTCAGAAATGTTCCTCTCGTTCGGAGGCATATCGGATATTTGTATCAGTTATTTTCGTGATTGCTGGCCATAGTTACGGCTTTAGTGTGCTCCAGGCTTGCATTTTATTGTAGATTCATCTTAGGTCATCGAATTGATCGTCATAGTGTGCGAAGTGATCTGCTCCTGAACTCGAGTCTTAGGTCATCGAATTGATCGTCATAGTGTGCGAAGTGATCTGCTCCTGAACTCGAGTCTTAGGTCATCGAATTGATCGTCATAGTGTGCGAAGTGATCTGCTCCTGAACTCGAACTTTGAATTTCTGCTAGCGTATTTAAGGTTGGTGGAAGTGGGAGATATTAATTTCGCTGAGGAAGTTGTGTTGATCGGAGGCGAATGTCGCGTGCATTGTCGCGCACACCTGCCGCCGGTGGAGGCAGTGATAACTACAATCCAAGCTATGCCGTCCTCGATGGTTTATATGCGCTACACGATGAGCTCGGTTCGGGTGGATTCGGCAAAGTGAAGCTAGCCACTCATCTGCTCACATCGCAAAGTGTCGCTATCAAGATAATCGACAAGAAAACAATCGGCGTAAGTGAAATTTTTGCCATTCGAATTAGTAATATATCTAAATTTAATTTTTATCCTCTCAGATATTGAATTCATATAGTAATCATATTGAATTACATTCAAGTTTAGCGATCGTCATATCATCGAAACGGTCGCCAGTACCTTGGCCCCTCTTAGTGTCGAATCACCTCGGCGAATTTTCCCCTTGCTTTGTTGGGTTGGTGGCCCCGCTTAGTGTCGAATGCGTGGCCCCGCTTAGTGTCGAATCCGTGGCCTCTCGTAGTGTCGAATCACCTCGGCGAATTTTCCCCTTGCTTTGTTGAGTTGGTGGCCCCGCTTAGTGTCGAATGCGTGGCCCCGCTTAGTGTCGAATCCGTGGCCCCTCGTAGTGTCGAATCACCTCGGGCGAATTTCCCCCTTGCTTTATTGGCATTTTCGCTTTTTATTGCCTATTACCCGTGTTCATTAATTGTAATTTTCATTAACGATATATCATCTCTTTATTTCTTCTCCGAATTGTTTATGTATTGGACCAAAATTTCCAACGAATTCGTAAGGTCTTTCGTCCCCATGAAGCCGAATAACGTTCACAAGAAGGAGTGAATTTATAGGATGATCTGCCTCGTGTCAAAACCGAATTGGAGGCGTTAAAGACGTTATCACATCAGAATATCTGTCGACTCTATCAATCGATCGAAACCGATGAGAAATTTTTCATCGTTATGGAGGTTTTCGTTATTATTTTCCGTTCTGTTTAGAATTTCTGATAGCCGTTCAGTTGCACTCATACTTGACGAATGTATTAATTCGGTGAAAGTAATTGCAGAAGTAGAGCAAATTGAATTTTGCCACTTCTATAGGATTCGATAGCTCTTCGTAGTGCAATCGATCGTCAACGATCCATAGCAGATTTACGTATTCTCCGTCAAGAAATGTTACCCGCATCGACGAACTTTCGTTGTTATTCTTATTCGCTGTATTTTTATATCGTTATTGCAAGGGTGCGACGTTTCTTGCGTAGTCTATTGCCTCATAGAGAGAAGTGGAAAAATCCTTTAGTTTAGAGAAGTTGAAGTTTCTGTGAAGCGGAAACCACCCGGTACGAATTTCAGGATAGCCCTGCATATAACAACAAATCGGGACCGGGGTTATATGCTCCTCACCGTTATCTCAAAGATTTTTCCTGCATAAGTCTTGGGCACAACTCAGCTTTTGACCACTAGTAACGCAGCTACATCGCTCGAGTCATAACTCTAGTACTTTGTTGATAAAGGTAGATGAGCGATTGATGGATTTATTATCCGTGACCCTTGTCTACGTACCACGTTTGATGCCTTCCTGGAGCACCTTATTCCAGTTGTTATCAAAGAAATTGTTGAATGCGTTTTGTAATATTTGACGAAGCGAATGAAGAAATTTCGGCCAAAATTGGGACTCATTAGGGGAGAATAGACACTGAAGATGAATCGATAAGGTGCGATTTGATTGGCAGTTTGCATTGGCGCTTAAAGGCTACATAAAAGGCAACGATGAGGGAGGGGGTGACGTTGCCGCGACGATACACTCTCATCAAGGTCATGTTTCAGTATTGTAGCGGTGGAGAGATGTTCGACTATATAGTGAAGAAGGAGCGCTTAGAGGAGTCTGAGGCGAGGCATTTCTTCAGACAGCTCGTACAGGCGATCGCATATGCGCATCATATGGGTTTCGCTCATCGTGACCTTAAGCCGGTTGGTGTACGTGAGCTTCGTGATGTCGCTCAACGTTTTTGCCTTCTGATCTGCGGTGACTAATGAATCCGTTGATGCCGCTATTTTGCTGCGTCCTTCTCGTCCGATCAGTTTCTGATTCTTTTTTTCCCCCTTTGAAAGTTAGAAGGATAATTCTCTGTTCAGTTTCCTAAGAGCTGAAAGATATCGAGTTTTCTTGATTACAATAATGATGAGTCTATAGAAGATAGTTGAGAGTATCATTTGTATATTGAAGTATCGTCGCACTGAAACGACGCCGCTGATATAATTTTACGTTCTATGCATATTATAGTAAATGTTTAAATCGTCGATGAATACGGAGTATGAAAGCATTTCATCGACTAAATCGCATTATATTCAGGTACTATTGCTTATATGGCGTTTATCGGCGTCCACAGGAATTTCTATTTTAAACCTATATGGTGGCAGTATAATGTCAATGTTTGTATTTATGTGTTCGGCATTTTCATTATTGCAATCATCAAAGCCGGAGCAAGTTAGCTTGATGGGTGTAATGGGGATTTTAGCGTAACCGCCTTCGTCAACTTCAATTTTGCTTCACAAACCTCGAGAAAGCTGTAAGTATGGCAATGTGCCTCGGAACTTGCATCCTCAAGAGTTGCTTGAGATTAATTGTAACTTCGGCCTGAGTATTGCTATCGGCCGTGTTGGCAGGACGAGTCTAATGGGGGAATTTGTATACTCTCTGGGATCATTTGAAGCAGCATTGCGCATTGTCGAATTATGTTTGATTGATTGCTGATGCGAATGGTTGACATGTTGAATTTGATTGCAAAAATTGCTGTCGTCTATCCGTTCGTCGTCACTTTCCCACTTGTCTGTCCCTTGAAGAAAGCCTATGAGCTGAGCGTCAGTTGAACTGGAGGACCCATTAGAAAGCAGTTATTATGAGTTGAAAAAAAGGGAAAATCATTGCAGGAGAATCTACTGCTAACAGAGGATCTACAGCTGAAGTTGATCGATTTTGGACTGTGCGCACGCCCTGATACGGGGCTGAATAGGCCGTTGGATACGTGCTGTGGCTCACCGGCATATGCGGCGCCTGAGCTGATACAGGTTTTTTATGCTGACTTGCTTTTGCTCGTTGCAGTTGTTCGTCATGTTTCACCATCCACGTTGTTACCTTTTAGCATTTGATATACCCATGAATTCGCTTAAGGGCACTTGAACTTGCTCCGTCGGATTTCACCCATATATTTCGCGGAATGAAGCAAGACATTTAAATGGTATCTACATGTTGTTTGCGGCGTTATTCTTCATTGACATGAATGTTCATGCTTCATTTTTGTTGCTATCAAACCCAATTTTCCCCCTTAGGTGTTCGGTTCTGAAGTCTTTTGAGGGATATAGGGCGAAATTCTTCCTTACCCTTCAAAGGGCTCTTCGTATCTCGAAGATGATCCTGCCCTTGTTGGGCTGAACTTTTACGACGAACAAGCTCAAATATGACTTTTGCTCGCCAGCTATCGTTATTTTATAAGTTTATCGATATGCGTGTTCAAGGGATCAGCTTATCTTGGCAACGAAGCGGATGTGTGGTCAATGGGTGTTCTTCTCTACGCGCTGTTATGTGGCTCTTTACCTTTCGAAGATGACAACATGCAAGCACTTTATCGGAAAATTTCGGTATTCTTCTCTGCATTTCTCTGAGATAATTATGCAGCAATTTGTTAGTGTTTCAAAGGTCATTTATAGGCAGTTTATTTGAGGAAGGGTGCTTTTGGTTCTTTTTTTGCATTACTCTCCGCAGAAATTGTTTTCCAAGGAAGGGTCACCCTCCTTTCAGGTCGATTTTTGTTCGGATCGAATTTTGTCAAACGATTACTTTCGAGGAGAGATTTTTTTAACTTCAAAGAACACTAGGTTATAGTATAGTTTAATATATTTTAGAGGCATATAATAGTGCTGTTTTTTTTCGATTGGCCGTTTTATCGTTGTATTTTGATAGTAGATGACGAATGAGAAGTTTTACAAACGAGATGCTTCACGAAGAAATTGAGCTCATACGATTGGAGAAATATTATACCCTCTTGAGTGGGTTATAATGGGTCACACGTATAGTCGATCCAAGTGGATAGCCATCATTTACACGAATGACCTCTGGATATTGCTTGAGTGAACTTTGAGTGCTCATCACGCTTCGACTCCGATCTTAAAAAGTCGGCCGACTAAAGAACGCATTCAGTGCGGAGTATTTTCAGATTAGAGTATATGGATGTGAGAGAGCGTCCTTTCCGCGTTAAGGTGAAATTTCTTGATGAGGGATCCGTTATTTTTACGGCATTGTCGGTTACCTCATGTTGCTTTAGCGTGGTGTTTACCATGAGCCCGAATACTTGAGTGCATCGAGCAGAGATCTGCTCCGATCATTGCTTCAAGTGAATCCAAAGAATCGAATCACAGTACGGGAATTAATCGTTCATCCATGGCTCAACAAAAAATACTCCCAACCACTTCGATGGAAATCCGTCTATGATGTTAGTCTCTTCGTCTTTCTATAGCTGCGAAATCTGTGTTCAGATCTTCATTTTAACTAAAGCTTTTTATCTCGAAAAAAGGGAATTTATTAGGTTCTAGAGATTGGAATACTTCAGATTACCACTCTCGATCTATGCTTGTTTTTACTTTTCCGCTGCCTCAGTGGCTTAATTTTGGATCGTCGTCGAACTGTCATCCGCGGGTTGGAATAGGCGATCGAGATGTTCGAGGTTTCGAGCGTATCTTGGGAGTTTTATGAAGTTTCATGCGGCGGCGATGTTCTTTCAACCAAATATCTTCTTAGATTGAGAAAAATTCCCGATGAGCAGTTCAGTTTATACATTTTTAGTGGCTTCCAATTTGGTATGTCTTCAATAGGCGCTGAGTTGTTTCGCTGATTCGTTGAATTTTCTTCATTAGATGGATATTTTATATATATTGGTGGTGATTCTTTTCTTGCCAATGAAGTTTCAGTTGTAGTAGAGACTGACGTTGTCTTGGTTATCTTGATGGTGAGGTGAGGCAGAATTGTGCGTTTATTTATGTCTCCTCTCCTTTTTGTCCCCATATATTCTATAGCTCTATTTGTGGCACAGACAATCTAATATGACATCTTCGAGGTACTCAAAGAATATTCTTTAGCGCAAAATAGTCGACGAGGAAGTGGCACGCGAGTTGGCAGCTCATTTCGGCAAGTCGCTCACCGATATGGAATGCCTTATCAAGGAGGTTTCTGCTTTCTTTTCTTCGATATTCAAAAGTATTGATGGCGGCTGTTGGGGTAAGGGGAGATTTCCGGCAGTTTCCAGTTATTTGATTAGCAAAGACTTAGCTCATTGTCAAATGCGTCGTTTCGAGAACCTTTATTATATTCGTCTTTGCTGGTACTTCTATATAGAATAGCTCAGGAATCTTCGCGAACGAGGCGAGAGAGAGGGGACACTTGATTTCCCATTCTCATTTCAGATATTCGATGCTTAGAACTGATAAGGGCATTTCAGTTTGTTCTTATTTGCTTTCTTTTAGTGCACTGCTTTCAGTTTTGTTTTGAGACTTTGAAAGGTGGATTGTGATCGGTGAAAGGGACTTAGGAGAGTGTGATTTATTGTTTTTAGTGGCGTTTCGACTATCTCACCGCCACCTATTATTTGCTGCTCCTGCAGAAGCGTAGGGGAATGAAGTTCGCACTACCGGTGCCGAAACCTGCCGATCATGCAGTTAGTTCATTGAAATTTCATTCGATATTTTCTCTCTTATGATGTGATAAAAATATGCTTACATTGACAAAGGATTCTTACCTACATTCTGCGAAGGATTTGCTTTCATTTCTCTTAGGCTTCGTTGAAGTTTTTCTTTCCATCACTACGCGGATGTTGGAAATTCGTGAATCGAATGTTAATTAAATTGAATCCTCTTATAGAGGCGTTAATTACCGGAAATATTAACCAGTGGTGACATGCGTTGACACCAGCGACTTGCCTACTGACCTTTATCGTCGTCACTCGAATTCTAGTTGTCTTGGGGGAATTTCAGCAAGTAGCGAAGTTTGTGGCTCCCCGAAAATTTCATGGGGACTTCGAATTTTAAAGCAGAATTCTATTCTCTAACCTTTTTGGCTACGGGATGTTAGAGTTGTTGAACTGTAACTGTCGAAGCGCATCTGTTTCAGTACGAAAGGAACTAAATTGCAGATAATTCGCATATAAGGAGAGTAATATAAACTCTTTAACGGAAGTGGTTTCATCTCTTGAAATTCATTTAACGTTTCTAAATCTGTTATTTGCTTTTGAAATAATATCCTTATCCGAGGGAGAGGCATCGATTCTCTTTTTATCATATTCACCTATTGAGAATCACTCCGGAGATTCACTGTGAATTGTTGTGATCGCTGTTGATCTATATGTGAGCCTTCCGCTATAACCTCGTGATGAAATTGGTTATAAGTGGCAGATTGATTTATGTTGGGATCACGGCGGAGTTCTGATAGTGGGGAGGGGAAATTTTGCACATTGCTTGAAAGTGGGGTTGCTGAACATCTTTTTTGTTTAATGTGAAAGTGATGTTGCAGCATGATTCAACGGGTGCGTTGTTGTCATCACCAACGATCCACGCGTCTCTCGACTTCGACTTGAACAAGTCGGGTTTAGAAGAAGATGACGATGGATACGTTACGGCAGTGGAAGCGGCGTCACACACTGCCGAAGGCGCTTGTGAAATCTCAAAGAAACCTCATTCCAACGACTCCTTCATCAAACCTTTATTGCCATTGCCACATTGCGATAAGGTTCAATATTTCTGTTTGTTGCCATATTTTCGCTACTGGTTATAGGAGATAATTGTACGATGCTTCTGCATCGAAGGTTCGTTTTACGAGGTGCTTCTAGATCGAAGGTTCGTTTTACGAGATGCTATCTAGCTGATTCGCAGATGTCAAGAGAGTTCCTCAATCACGAATCTGCGAATCTTTCGTTATTCGACGCCTTAATGGATCTGTGACGCATCAGGATTTTCTCCTGACTTTTATCCAGTTGTGGATGCATCGTCGGCCCAACGTAACACCGCGTTCACGTAAATATTTTAAAGAGAGGCCTCTCAGCATACTTCAGTTATGAGTTGTGCTTTCTTAGTGCAGATATATCCACCATAGAAGTCGTTCGTTTCCACATATAATGATAGAGAAATGCATATAGATTCCTCCAGTCTCTGCATATATTTGTGTAAATGCATACATGAATGCCTATATTTGTGTACTTTTACGTCGTCGATCAACGATAATGTGTTTAGAATTTCTCTTATGCGTGCGCAATGCTGAATATGCCATCTGTTTGTACGGGTCGATCGCCGCAACAACGTGGCGCCTGCAATTTATGGTATCCGAACGTACCGTCAACAAATGCAACCAACTTGCCACCTTCGTTCGTCACTCCACTAAGACAGAAGACTAGACCTCAGGTGGGATTGCAATTTGCCTTATGATCGTGGGTAGAGCTTATCTTCGTCGAATTTCACAGTCCATCTCGATGATTACTTTTTGAGTAACGCTTCTGCCGGGTTTCGTCCCTTTTTGGACGATGCCAACGTTCATGCTTCTCAGTGGTAAGTAGGCAACGAATGTAATTTCGGTGAGAGGACTTCCTTTGTTTTCATCTGCCTTAGAATTCAAAATATGTTTGCGTTATGTCGTTGCGGTTGCAAATGTTGAAATAAATGAGGCCGATAGTGGATACTTTCAGACGGGCATCGGTTTCGATACGAAATTCTATTGTCGAGCAAATGAGTCCGATAAAGAAAACTTCAGGCCGGCCACTGTGAAAGTGAGGGGACCTGTGAAGGTATTTCCATTACTTTCTTGTATTTTCCACTAGTTCGCCTCTTTTTCTAGAATTGCCTCTTAAGAGGGAATCATTGCCGTGCAAACATCTAGTAGTTTCTAATCATATATGCATCAGCTGAAGTTGACAAACGTGGTGGTAACGACGGTTTCTGCTAATATTTGAGTGTTTGCCACCTTACGAGAGGTGACTGCACGGTTTTTATTAGGAGTGAAGGTGGCACTAAACGATTTAGATCTGATAGATCGCCAGAAGTACTTAAGAAGTGATACAGGTAATCATAGTATCACAGAAAATAGTCATCCTCTGCCCATTTCCTTTTTTTTGCCATTTTCTATTCGCTGGATTTCTGGTAAGGAGTAAGGATTTGGCTAGTGCTGGAGTGCTGAAACCAGATTGGCTACATGATCCTAACAGGAAGGCGAGCATTAATTCAGCTAGAACGCGGGCATCTGGAAGGTTCTCCACGTCGACTTCGTGTCACTGTTCTCTCAGTGAAAATGCGGCCTTTGAACCGAGCAGTTTCTTCCGAAAAAATGTTTTAGGGAGTACCAACAAGGACAAATTTGTCAGAATCTATCCTGCTCATTCCCGCTGCCTCTTCCGCCAACAGCGGATGATAGACTGATATCACGTTTTCCATTTATATGTGGGGTTAGGCTTGGCGATGATGATAATGCTTATGCTTTCATAAGGATTTTCCCGTTTTGTGAGCCTAATGATGATGTTAGAACGGATATCTGAGCCAAGCTATATATCGTTTGGCGAATATGAATGAAGGTCAAGTTTCCGGTCAAAAACTAAAATTAATCCAAAGGTCATGGGAGATTCGCGACTTGCAGACATTAACTGCTATGAGAATAGCGCCACAAATGTTTATGCGGGTGGTTAATTGCAGACATCACCTAAAAATCTTCATTTTATTGAGCTTTCGTCATGTGGGTATTAATTAGGAAATTATGTTTCGGAATTGCCTCATATTTTAGTGGCAAGAAGATTAAGGGGATCTATGCAAATTGATTTTGTTACCCTTTAGTGGCGATTTATTTACTGGAGAGGAATATTGTTCGAATAACTTCAAAAGGATAGCTTTTAATTGGTAGTTGTTTGCGCTGACGTTGAATTAAGATTAGATCAGATTTGAAATCCTGGAAAAAATGGACATACCTCTTAGCTCCCAAATCCAGAGACCTAGTGGAGTAAGATATCCTCATATTTTGGACAGTAGATTATCCCTCTTCGGAAACGTCGGAGAAAAATATTTGGATCGAGGTCGTGAGAAACTTTCACTGCAGTATATCGGAGAAACCACAGGGGCTTCGTTCCGCAGATTGTTCTTATTAAGGCTCGAGATCACATACATTGCTTCTCGGAGATCCTGATCCTTATATGCTTCATGATGTAGTAACTCTGCAAAAGTAATATCGCATTCTATTGCGTACTCAGCTACAAGCTTACTTCAAAGCGATATCGAATATGAGACTGCCGCAACTATATGCTGGAAAGTTTTTCTGAATAACGAGAAGCACACAAATCTAAATAAAGTGAAGACGGCTCTCTTCAAGGCGGTATGCACTCTAAGGTAGCTGAAGGGGTCACGGTATCATATAGAGGTTTCTCCTCATGCCAGCCATTTTATACGGTTTGATTGAAAGCAATGATCGCTAACTTTCTTCCGTTTGAAAGATCTCATCTGACGTGCACAGGTGATGTGGAAGCAGTATTTTTTTGGAGATGGGTACCGTTGAGCAACTTATTGATTACGGCACTAGCAGAATTGATAACGACAGAACAGCTGCATTTTCATAGTATCGTCAAACGGCGAACGCTATAAACTTCTCTCGTTTGTAATCCTTATATATGAGATGTATTATTGTTGTTGTTGTTGTCTCGAGCATGTGAGCAAAAGGCAGAACAAATTGGCGGACTTTCAGCTCTACGATGATGGAAGACCGAGGAGTGGACTGCACACAACTCCTATCAAAATGACTTTGCATGGACTATGCGGTTCTCCGAAGCCGAGGTTCTGTTTCCGTTTTTTTCAACACTGGAAAATTGAAAACAGTACCTTCCGTTATTTCGATTCTCGAGCACATTTCCTATTCTAGAGTAGAAAGGGGCAATGACTTCTGAGTTCGTTGGTCTGCCATTATACTCGACTGTGTATTCGCATTTATCTAGTGAGGTCATAATAAGTTAAAATATATTCGCTTATGGTGCTTTTTTGAGCATGACAAACTCAGGTTCCGACCACGGGAGGCGCCGCCATTTGCCATCTCAGTAACCCCTTATTGGGTGTAACGGGGGGGAGAGAAAGGTACAGATGTTCTTTATTGTCATGAGAGGAAGTTACGAGAAGCATTAGCATGAGTTTGAAGAGTTTAAGGTCACATTCAGTGGAGCGTGGTACTCCTCCGACGCCGTCGTCGACAACCGGGGATAGGGCACCGAGGTCTTCAACGAAGACACCAAGGTTGCGGCAGCGCGTGTTTGCCTCTCTTGAGAGACAGGCTGATAAGATGATTAACCTGCTCACTCCAAGAAAGGTTAAGAGCAGTACGCCTGAGGTTCTCAAACAGACGAAGGTATGTCGCCGCTCAAGCAACACCACACTTCGTAGAAGTTCTATTTATACGTAGGCTTACTAAATGCTGTGCAACTTATTTTTCGCAGTCACTATATGGCAGGAGAGATATTTTCGGACGTATTATATTCCGCAATTTTGCTCATTTTTATGAACCAAAGCTTTATCAAGACGCATGGTTGGTAGTTGAAGTAAAGGTTTTTTGAATTGCAGACAATGGTGAATGTTTCGATGACATCGTCGCGTAATCCGGAATTGGTTCGTCGTGAGCTGGTGCGTGTGTTCGCCGAACAGAACATATGTGTTGAGCAGCACGGGTACTAATTTTGAGTTGTTTTTTCATCATTTTAACTTTCATAGTGACTAATTAATGAACTATATGACTTCGAAATAGTGTGAGGGAATTCGTTTTGTTGAAGTACATTCCTTCATTAACTCGCCATTAGGTCGATAGTTTCCGAAAAATGACGATGAAGTTCACTCTAATGTGAGCTTTCTTCCTCGCTTTTTTAATCGTATTTCCAATGGCAGTTGATCAATGACTCACTAGAGATATTCTTCAGTTCATCGCTTAGTTTTCGTTTCGATTGAAAGTATTCACAAAGACGTGAAGCATCTGAATATGTGTGGATGAGGGCGTGTGTCTTTTTCACGGCACCAACAACTCTCTATTGTATTTCGCTTTTGTAGTAACGGCAGAAACGATTCACCAATTCTTTGCAAAGCGTAGTCAGTAATTTCTTCGGGTTCATTTAAACAAACTGTGATCAGAAGTTATTGCTTTTTCCGTACGCAGTCACTTGAGATGCTTAGCCGACATTGGTGTGAGCGATTGTGGTAGTATAGATCATCCACGTCGACGCTTATGCTCGGATGTGGAATATGTTTTAGGTGGAAGATTTCGGGCAAGAGACGCGATGAGTTCAACCGGTTGATGACCGTTGAGCTCGAGGTTGTCCTAATCGAGATGGGTGATAGAGAACGTCTAGTTGGTGTAAAGAGAAAACGGCTGAATGGAGACGCTTTCCTCTACAAGAAGGTCTGTGAGCAAGTGCTGCAGCTGGCCGGTCTCTAGGCATTAATCAGTAGCGCTGTTGATGAACTATGTACTTCTCTTTCTGCGCAACTGGGAATATTTTAAGGTTTTCATCCCACTTTCGTTTTTCACTATGGAACATATGTTAGGAACTTGCAGGAAGATGCATTTTTTGGTTACGATGTTTGAAAGCGGCACATTCTGTAGGTTAGTTCTGTACGCCTAAGAGATAGGAGGTTGATGGTGAGCTCACTAGCTGAAGTATTACTTGGTAGAATGTGAGATTTTAATGTTACGATCATGGGAGCTTTGAATGCTTCCAACACAGTTTCTGTCAGAAGATTCTTTATGTAAGATTCTCGGATGTTTGGTTTTAATTTTTATCAGAATATCGTTTTCTTTCTTGATTCACTATATGAACATTTCACACATTCATATCCGAAATCTCCCTATATTGCGATTTTCGACAAATTGAAAGCAAAAACTAACAGAAGTACCATTAATGGTTCCGGACTTCGGAATTTTTGCTGAAAAGAATAGAGAGTGTCGTTGATGGGGGCTAGTGAGTTGCGTTCCAGGCTTCTTTGATTTCTATAAGTGATGGTGGATTTTCTCGGAATTTCCATGATCGGTTGATTTGATAACTTTTTTGTCCATCCTTTTTTCTCTTCTACAAAACGCGCATGCATACTTATCTAGTTCGCTGAACATCATACCAGTTTATATTTAATATTTCAAGAGCTGACCTATCTGCTATAGGCGCCGATAGGGAGCTTCGAGAGGTTAAGAGGTGTGGATATTTGACGGGATGTTCCTATTCGAATCAAATCGTAAGTGTAACCAGTTTATTCGACAATGTGGGAGAGGGGTTATGGTTGATTTGCAGTGTGCTTTCATATTAGAAATAATATAATGGCATGCTGCGTTATCCACAAATCAGCAAGTTGTTCTTAAACAACGAACGATGTTTTAATGCAGTGATGTGCAGAGAAGTCGCTCGACGTTGCCTGAGTTTATGGTTTATATCTGCATTGTGAGCATAATGCTGTTGGCTCAGTTCATTTTCTCGATGGCGTATTTTCAGTGCTGCGTTGAGGTGTTGCCTTGTTGACATTTTGGTTAATTCTTGAAGCTTTCTATGATCGTCGAAAAGCGAAGGTTTGCCTCATTTGTCGAGTATTTTAATGTCGTAATTCGTGATTCATCTCGAGAGTTTAGCATATTTTTCGTTTATTTTTGGAATAAAACGAGAGAATTCGTGAAAATATTCGACAAATTAATGTTTGAATGTTGGCATTGGATTCTTCGTTTATTATTGTTGCTTTAAGCAGTTATTATTCTTACACACGTGTTTAATATGATTAATTAATGGCTATAATTGATAAATTTTGATTATCATCAGCGATTGCTTCTTGCAATGAGCACTTTGCAGCTGAGAATGTGTTGCTTAATCTCGTTGATTGAATGATTAGCTATTGATAGTGTGAAGTGATAAGATCACCTACCTGGAAAGAGAATATGGAAAATATTTTTTGCACTAAACTGATGGGAATTTTTCTGGATTTTCGTCTAAAGAGATGGCGAATTTCGCTTAAGATTTCGTTGAAATTATCGCAACGCTTTATTTGCTATTTGTTTTTTGTGCCTATTGAGCGTTCTTTATGAATTTGATGAGGATTATTGTGAACATTACGCCTCAATTATGAATAATCTTTTATGCATTATAACGATTCTCTTTTCTTTTGTTTTTTGTTTCATTCATCGTATACATGTTGTGTAGAATTGTTGTGAAACTCATTGCGTCGTTGATAAAGAATTCAGGATGAATTTCTTCGTATTTCCCATACAGGGAAAGTGAGTTGGGAATTATCGAAGGCTTATGGAACTTCAAGCAATTGGAATCTCGCGGACGAATTTAGAAAAGAAATGAAAGCCTCCGAGACGAATTGAGGTTTGATATTTCTCTTGTTTTTTGGCAGTTGGAAGTAATTTTTCGGAAGTTGAAGCTTCGTATCATTAGATTAATAAATTGCGTCTAAGGTGATCGGAATTGAAAAACTTCACCGTTATGTTATTTCTTGTATTGTTACCTCAACGAAGCCTTAATCTTCATACTTTGAACTAGAATTAATTGTTTTCTTTTTTATATATAATGAGTGCATTATTACTATCATTTATTCCTTTCTATCGTTCAATAAAACTAATATTATTCCGTTCGAAAATCATATAATAAGGTGTTTCGTTTCGCGTACACTATCGATTCAGTTGATATCATATTATGTATTGCGATGAAGGGATATTACCGAGATATGAGCGAAGTTGAATCGGCAAACGATGTTGTTATTATTGCTGATGAGTGAGATATTGCGGATGTAAGGATGTAAGATGTAAGGCAAATAAACTTCTCTGAGTTGGCTTAAGGAAAAACTGGAATGTGCAGGAAACAGTTGTGTTGAGGCTACATCTGTGCATTAGTACATCCACCGCATCCCAGCGAGTTTCAACTTATTGAACTCATGTTCCTGAAATTTTTAGAAACGGTCAACATGGCCACAGTATTTTAAAGGCAAGTTAGCATTGAATCGGTTATGTACGAAATGAGGATTGAGGCGATAGAATCCGGAGGCATCCCACTGTGTCAAAACTAAGCCTTCTTATGTTTCTTAAGTGTTTGGACATATTTTGTGCTTCCAAGTTTGAGATGTACAGGAGCAGAAAAGATTCAGTTGGCAACTATTACTCTATAGTCTCCTAGTAGGATAATATCACATGTGTGCAGTGATTTCTATGGCTTAACGTGGTCTTTGTATTGGTTAAGTGAGTTGTCATCTACACTTAAGTTCCCGGCGAGGTTTAGTATAGCTATCACATTGCTCAAGTTTTCTCCATGAGGGGAATTATAGAACTTTTCGATGGCAATAAAGCGGTTAGAAAATAACAGATTCTTTGGTTGATGGTTTATGGAAGTGGTTGAGTTAATGGGAAGTGTTAAATAGTCACTTGCATGAACTTCTCTGGAAGATTTTCCCACTCATATGGCAATTGAATCAGCAACTTTCTGGTCGAGTCTACTCATTTCGTCGTCGTGTTAATTGATGATTTGGTCACAAACTGCTATGCGGAATAATTTCTGCACGTCATTAGACTCTATCAAGTCGATTGTTCGTTCGGTATGTTTAGTCGTTGAGCGTTGAAAAATACGTTTCAGCGATCGACTCGGTTGATTGCGATCGATTTTGGTTGATTCCTCGAAAAAATCAAAAAAGAATCCAAACTTTGAGATGCAGGACATGAAAGTTCGGTGGGATCGATGCACAGTACAATTTGGTCTTTAGATTTGGGCTTTGTTCTTGTTGTCTTCGACTTTGATGGTACAGATTTATACTATAGCGCCACCAGCTGTGCTACTACTGCATCTGTTCTTGAAGTAGATGTTGCTATAAAAGACATAAGCGATTTTCAGCGCATTTCGCTATTCTGCGATGAAAGATAAAGTGATATCTTTCATGGAGATGTCCCTCCACCCTGGATTCACTTACAGTTTTAGATGCATCAGCATATTGCTATCTGCCGTATTGATTTATAGAAGTTGATCTATATTTCGATCGAAGAAATCACCGTTTTCGTGTGCAGTGATCGCGGTTCAAATAACTAACATGGCAATAGAAGCGTCTTATAGGTGATATTAAGGCGCAATTCCTGCTGAGAGATGATCGATGAAGGTAAGGTGAAGGACGACGAGGGTCCTGCATCCAGAAAACTTGTGAATATTCCACTAGGCAGCTCTATAGATGAGGCGACATATCTATGGAAGGGTCCATCGGCAAACGATTTCATTGTACCGGAGGTGAGAGTGCCGATATCAGCAATGTAGCACGTTGAATTTACGTCTATTGTTCAAGTGCATACAGAGCAATTCCCATTTTATTATAGTCATTGTGATGAGAAACAGTAATTTCCATATCTTCGAAATGAATTCTTTGTTTTGCACTTAAAACGAAAGTTTTGATGGAGGATGAAAGGAGTGGAGAAGTAGAGAGGCTTTCAGTGAGGGAGAAAATTTTATTGATAGATCTATGCAAGGTGAATTTAGTTTGGTGGTCACTACGACCGGCGTCTAATATTGGTCTGATATTGGTCATTTTTGAGCTTTGATCATTTTCGAATCTATATTTGCCATCATCTTACACCATCATTCATTCACTTTTCGGTAAGCGTTTCGTGCTGATTATGAAATACTGCTTAACGGATTTCTCTCCGACCACATTATTGGAATATAGAGTTCCTTGTTGTCAAGTACTTTCAAGGTGTTTCTTTCGTCACGGTCATAGTCAGTGAGAAGCAAAGCGCTTAGTTTCATGTTTGTGGGTTTTTTCTGTAGTTACCTCATCTCATCTGATCTACTCGTAGAGAGTTTCTTCACCACCATCTCCCCCTCTCCAGAGCTCCCTGCCTTGGCTTCAAGTGTGGCTGCTAATTTTGGATGTTTACATGCTGGCCGTATAGGGCTGCAGGTGGTGGGAGCACTCATAAATGTAGAAAGGGGAGACTTGACGTCTACTTCTGACCTGAGTTGATTAACGAATGAACGCCTCTTGAAGGCGAAGTGTGTGTAGAGAGGCTTCTGTGTTTAGAAAGAGAGGGATTTATTGCAAGGCAATCATTAATCGATCTACTCAGGCACCACCAACGATTCGTTACATTCGTGATTTCATAACACCTGAAGAAGAGGAGTTATTCCTAGCCGAAGTCTATGCGGCTCCAAAACCAAAATGGCAGCAGCTTCTCAACAGACGTCTGCAGAATTGGGGAGGTATCGTCGGCAAGAAGGCACTCATCTCCGATGATAATATCCCCCACGTAGGTGAAACATTGATACAATCTTAAAACAGCAATATTTTTCTTTTCTATGCAGTTGTTAATGATGATTGATAAAGAAATTTTGCAGCAGCAGGTATATGAAATATTTTATCGGAATAAAAATATGATCTTCTTTGACATTCGCATTAATATCTCACCTCCTTTCAAAGAGAAGTGCCACTGATTTTCGTATACACGTAATCAACGACATTAAGTAACTATCGAAGCAAGGGTAATTAAGCATAGCCTGTTTATCTCCTTTGATTAGTTTAAATTCGTTGCAACGAGATTTAATCTTCGCACAATGAGGTTGTGTTTTGAAGAAATAAGCTATGAGGACTTACTTCTCTTAATGATTATTCTCGAAATGGTCGTGTTTATGAGAGGAAAATGACCTATTCTTGTTTCCCACTGCTCTTTCCATTTGGCCATTCTTCGAGCATCCATTGAAGTGTACAACACATATGGCATTATGTGTTATTTCTAGCGTTACATATAGTGACGTTCGTGTTGTATTATGTGATCTAGTTGGAGAGATGATGGTTGCAGTGGTTGAACTTCGCCATCAACAAATTGATGTCGCTTCCGGACTCTTTTCCAGCCAGCAACCGTCCCAATCATGTACTCATTAACGAGTATCAGCCTGGACAGGGTATAATGGTAAGCAGGCTGTGTGTTATCTTACATTTTTTGCTTAAGTAGCGTCATTGTTTGTCGAATAATTCCGTCTTTTTGGACAGCATAATTAGCGAATCTTTTTATTCTGTGGAAATTATTAGGCATATGAAATAATTTTTCTTTGAAATTAATTAATGATTACATAAGGGTGTTATTTTTTCAAAGATTAATTAAAGCATATCCAAAGCAGTTATTTTGAATTAATTATAGATTGTGTGAATCAGTCATTTTCTAAACTCCGTTACGTGTTTTTCCTTCACTTTTTTGAGCGCTTTTCAATTTATTTGCAGGGCGAAGTCGGTTTTGGATTGTGTGAGTGTCCACTTAGCAAAGATAAATATGTTACCCTATCAGCACTTTTGCTTGTGTTAAATCTTTTACTATCAGTCAGAAATTCCTTCAAATAACGTCAACTTGCAACATCTGCGATAGATTCACTCGGCTTGGCCATCTTTTCAGGAAATAGGAGGCGGTGGATTTCTCATGGAGATTCATCAGCACACATGTTTTTCATGTAGTTCTGAGCCAAGCAAAACTTCGCTCAGCCATATATGTGTTTATTCAGTTTGGTAGTGTAATAGAAAAAAAATGAGACTGCTTGTTCCAAATGTAGGCACATACGGATGGGCCTGCTTTCTATCCGTTGGTTTCGACCATCTCTCTCGGCAGTGATCTCTTTCTCGATTACTACCGTCCAGTATGTCCACAGGTTTGTTTCCTCTGATATATTTTTCTCGTTCACTATGATTTTTATTTGAATAATGAATGTTAGAGATGAGCGTTTTCATAAACTGACGATTTTTATCTTTATAGAAAAAAATAATTGTGTGTGATGGTACTGCCAGAAATATCAAGAGCTACATTATTTGTGAGAGTTCCCTAATTTATAGTTGAAGTGTACTGAGTTTGAAGCTGCACGGAAAGGTAATATCTGTTTGAGCTTAGCAGAAAATCCAAAAAATTCTTGCTGTGATTTTTGCAATTGGTGCTGCTAATTCACTCCACCTTCAGAATACCATTTCTAAAGAATTGCGTTATGTGGGGTCGATGCTTCTTGAACGTCGCAGTCTTATTCTGGTCACTGACGAAGCATATTCCTATTATTTACACGAAATCGATGAAAGGCTCATTGATGAAATCACCGAAAAAGTTTTCAATCGTTGTATTGCGCAGAAAGAAATTGGTGAGAAAATCGATCGCAAGTTAAGGTTAGCTCATAATGTTTGGAGTAAATCACAACTTCGTAGGTGAAATACCTCTTGCAATTTGATGATGTGGGCTATAAATACTGTGTACCGAGCATATATGAACGAAGAATATCCTAAGCGAGATGCACTTCTAAACTTCCTTTCATCGTCTCATATATCTGTATATCTTTTCCATGTGGAAGTGATTGATGAGCGCTTATTTTTTGTAATCGCATCAGTGAGTGCGTTGTTTGGGGTTGCGAGGTGGGAAGTATTTGGTATAGTTGAGTGAAAAGAGTGTTGCTACTCGTATTTCCATAAAATGATTGCTGCATCCATGCAAACGGCACATTGAAAGGGAAATTCCGGCAGAACAAAGTTGAAGCATCGCCGATTTATTGGAAGTGAGTGTTAAATTATATCGATACACAGCTGTCTTATCCACGTCTTATATCACCATACATTCGTATCTTCGTACAGAGTAAAGTAGAACGAAAGGAAATGGAAAAAGGAACTCTTCAGGTGGAAATGTGTAGTAAATGCATAAATTGCACAGGATAATCTTTATCTGTTTGTAAAGCTAGATATATGCTTCAAGGTATATACTGTATAGTGAGCGAAAAGCTCCTATAGAATTAAATTATAAAGCGGAAAGAGGAGCTAAATCTGAATGTATATGTTGACGCGACTGAGCTCATAGTGGAGGGGCCAGTAAAGTAATATTTACTTGATCAATGTTTAGTGCTAAGCCCATAGAAACAATGTAAATAGCATTTTAAACTCCACTAAAAGATTATAACGAAGAAATACGAGTATAAAAATACCGGAATAAAGCACTCTTATTAATATAAAAGGATTTAAGGGATAATCGGAATGAAGTTACCGAATAAATGTTCGTTTGAGGGGTTATGTGTGTTGAATGCGTAAGAAAGCAGTGCTGCAAGATGCAAATATACTTTGAGGGAGCGATAATCAATAAATCTTGGTACACATAGTGAAGGTAATTGTATACGAAGTACTGGCACAAGTAGGGCACTATTATGTAGTGCTAGACCTGTATAAACAGCTCCAATATATAGTTGTATTTTGGGGTTATACGAATGAAAGGCCTATAAAGTGTGAAGGGTCAATAAACGTAAAAAATTGAAGTCCATAAGCGATTTCGTTAATCAGGCCTCTGATACTCCGTCTGTTAGGGCAGACGAATTTATGGTTAATTCTAGTTTGCTAATTAACGCTTTATATACGTGTTTTTCCATTGGAGCATCATTAAGACCTTTATCCTTATAATTTTTAAGTAGCGCTTCACGTTTAGTAGTAAAATCTGCCTTAAATGACCATACTTTACTTAAAGTATAAATTTGAGAGGTTATAAAGTTTTCGTGTTGCGAATGATCGTTCAACTAAAGTAACTTCTATATTGTCTTCTGCAGAAGTAATACAGAGGAAGTAATTCTCGTCAGTTCGTCGTAATAATCCGGCGAAGGCTATTTTCAGAGTATCGCTGACAATTCGAAATGTGCCGAAAGTAAGCAAGCAGAATCTGTCTAGTTTGCTGATGAAACGATGAGCAGCACCTTGCTGACGGTGAATCAGTGTTACGTTGCCTATAATACTAATAAATATTGCACTGCTGAAATGCATTGTTTGCCTTGTTTTGAAAAGAAATTGAAGTAGATATATCTCATATGTGTGAAATTCTTTATTGCTGTGACTCTTGTTTTCTGAATGTGACAGTGCAAATGATCGAATGGAATATAAATTGTGGCTATCAGCCGACGGATACGAGAGAACTTATCCTAATAAAACATCCACGGCTTCACGGTTGATGAGCGTAATTTCGATCGTTCATTGGGCAGGTGTCCTTTTTAGAAATGCGCGCTCAGCCGTCTAGGGATGTGCGATATGAAACTTCAGAAATATTATGTAAATCGGACTCAGGTCTTTGCGAGTAGAAAAGAATCAGAGCGCATGTGGGTGGGGAAACATATTGCAGCAATAAGTTTTGCAGAGAGGTGGTTTTCAAGTTCATGTCTCACTCGCGAGCCACGCAAAGTTAAGCATGCGGTGGAGTGCAGGCCTGGTGGTGATGTAGATCGAGTTGGATGCAGTTTGACGTGCATCTTGATTGAGAATTCTCTGAACAGTAACATAATGTAGTAGTGAGAGTTAAGCGGTGGGGAGGGACAGCTGTGCAATTCAAAGTTTTCAATCAAATATCGTCAATGTTTACGGCATCTCTGATGCTGTTTCAACTCGAGGCCGCAATTTTTGGAAGTATTTCTTTCGGATATTTCAAATCTTGCATTTATTCACATTCATTTTTCTGCTTTGTGTGTCACTGCAAAAATTTGCATGTGTGGTTGGTTGTCTAGCCGGGGTTGAGGGTACAGATGCTTCACATTATGACCCTTCCCCGTGTTAGGGAGTGGGGGAGAAAGA
The DNA here is from genome assembly GCA_037576465.1 of Parascaris univalens. Classification (NCBI taxonomy): domain Eukaryota; kingdom Metazoa; phylum Nematoda; class Chromadorea; order Rhabditida; family Ascarididae; genus Parascaris; species Parascaris univalens. The sequence goes on along the minus strand of CM075173.1, from coordinate 39,056,124 downwards.
AGTGAAAGGACGGGTTATATTAAACCCGTGAATGAATTTTGCACTCTTCATTTTCGAATGATGCGTCAGCCCGTTTTTCTTACCATTTCACTGGTGTCGCGTGCATTTGTATCCATTTGATGCAGTTTAGACTTGCAAGCGATGGAAACAATGATAAAGAGATTTGGTAGGATTAATTTGTAAATATGGTTGTATCTGGATTAGTTGATGCTGGGTTCAGGCTATCTCGACACATTCCGTCCAGACAGATTGATGCCGGTCAGAAATGGCGACAGTCCCAGTAAATGCCTTCTCGGAAGGCAGAAAGAGATGTTCTGCAAGCGAAGTCTTGTTAAATATGTAGTTGAACAAGCAGTTGTTGGGCAGTTTATTTTTGTTTTGAGGACGAGAATAGCAGAAATATGAGGACTGCCCTCATCCTTTATTAATTAATATTGGATTATTGCACTCTAACATTTCCTCGATTTAATCAGGATAGATGTCATTATCTCCACTTTTTCCTACAGGTCGCTGACAATTTCTGTTGCTAATGCGTTGAAGTATTCATTGATCACTTAGAAAGCGATCGGGAATTTTTCGAAGTCATTGCTCCGGTTGCTCGAATCAGATTGCACTTTTGGAATAAAGTCAATTTCCGGAGAATAAATGAACGGATCATGGACGAGTGAATTGTTGTTCAACACAACGTGAAATACGAAAATGTAGGGAAAGTGCGATCGCTAAGCATCTAAATAAAACAAAAAAAGCCTATGTAGTCAAATGGTATGTGCAAAAGTCCAACTTCTTTTTTGCTTCGATCTCAAGGTTTTCCAGTATGAGCTTAGTGATGAGTCGACCCAAATGTTCTTGCGTCACCCGAGACAACTTGAGGAGCAACTTTCTCACCTTAGCTGTCCTCAAACAAGTTCTGGCACTGATCATTTGGTGCACTCGGCCACTATCCAAAAATATCACTTTCAGATTTCAGAATCTATTGCCACTGACGTAGAGGTTAAACTTAATCCTAATTAAAAAACATGACTGTGTATGGCTTCGTTGGCGTTTTTAACTTTGTGTTCGCCACATTCATGAGTGAAGGACACGAAGTTCATAATGTATCATCGTCGTATGTTACAGGACACATAGTTGTATGACTGGTGAGTGCCATCTAACGCTTGCAGATGGCTGCGCTGCTTTATTGGAGTGCACCTGCTAAGTTGTCCCTTACCCCAATTTGCCTTTTCGAGAGGGAACCTACAAGATTGCCCGCTTCCATGAATGAATTCTCTCCGTGCGCGTAGTGCGGCGGGCAATTCATAGGATGCGTGCAATCGGGTGACGTTCATTTGTCCATTTCGTTGGGCGACTTTTTGAAACGCTCGAATGCGCATCGCGCACTCATCGTTTAGCCGCTACATCGTTGCGTAACGGGAAGCACTAAATTGACACGTGCCAAATGGCCCATATGTTAAACGCGGCATTTTCCTCTCTGAAAAGGCGATCTAAGCAACGATCACGTTATCTTTCTTGCGCATCCTCATCATTAACCGATACGCTGAATAGTAACTCATAGATCTGCACGCGTTATGTGTTTATTCGTCTATTCGAATTGAATGTTTTTCAATAAAGCCGATTAAATTCGCTGCCTTTCTTTTCACGGCACTCTCTTAACTTGGAATACGATCGTCAAATTTCATGGCTGAATATCTGAATATTTTGGTGGCGTGAATATTTCGCTATTTACTTCAACGCGACAAATTCGAGAGTAAGTCCAGCATATTCTACTGATTGAAAGATGAACGCTAATAATTGAGACAGTGAAGACTGCTGAAATGAAACAATTGGAGACACACTTTGGCTGCATCTCTCAGAGGATATTGTCCATATGAGATGAAAAGAACGAGCAAGAAGCATAATTATCGGATACCTTCATCCGCTGTGCTGAAGAACAAATTGAAAGGGTTCACCGAACCAATCACAAAATGCATGCAAATTTCCAAGCATACTGAAATATCAACTGTAGGGGAAATTATCCACCTTATAGGCTACTAAAATCGAATTCTGACTCTTCAGTTTCAGTGATTGTCGAGTTAAAATAGCCGACAGATTGATAGGTGAACATTAGAACGGTGTTCGCATCTCATTGTGGCATTAATGTGCCTAAAATCTGCTTGGTAATTTGCAAAAAACGCATGAGGCTGAGTTATTTCGAATTCTATAATATCACAAAAACGGTCATTAAAACTCTTCGCGATGACTTCAATATACGGACGGGAATTATCTGAATCATTCGTAGGGGCATTATTAGGCTTGAAGTATCTTGTTATATAAGCGGTAAAAAGCAAGAAAATTTATTGCTAGGACACTCACATGCTTAGCACACTACCTTTGACTAACGAGAAGGAACAAACGAGACCATTTTAAGCACTCGAAAGCATTTCGCTGAAACTTCTGATTGCTTTACGCTCAGCATCATCTCATTTCTTTGGTGTGCCTATGCACTGTCGTTTATTAATCTCAAAAAAGGAAGGTGAATTAATGGTGCACCTTCTGAGAGAGAAAGGTCTCTCGCTGATGTATAATTTGTGAAGTGAAAATTCGTAATTTATAATAATCTCCATAACGTTAGCCAGAGTTCTGCTGTGTTGGCGATATATACCACATCATGTTTCACATTTTGGCAACGCATTAATCCCACCCGCAGTTACTCTAAGCAACAGATTGATGAAATGTCAAAGTGAATTTACTGCTATCTCATGAAAACGGATATCGTAAGACGTATCCGACATTATAAATCGATACTTTCAACTTATCCAGAGAAAGTCAATTCAAAAAAGTATTTCATAGTTCGCAAACTGTTGAAAACTCTCATATTTCTACATATATGCAAGAAGTCTTTTATTGAAAATATTACAGTACTTATTGGGAAGAGCGAACGTAGTATGGTTTGCTCTCTGGCCGACGGGAAAACGCATTCCTGTTTGTTCTCTCATTTCGGGACTCTGAAATGAAAAGAAAAAAAGAAGACGAACATTTTTCAACGCTAACGAAACAGACGTCGCTCATCATCTCATTCGCTTAATTTTGAACAGCCACTGCGTAAATGAAAGCATTATACTGTAAGATGCAAATTCAAGATTATGAACATCCTATGAACAGGGTTGCAGGATAGATGAATTCAACCCTAGCATTGACTCAAAACGACAGTCAAGAGCAATGCATAGCACGCAATTCATAAACAAAGTCAATCCATCTGGTGACCACTGTGACACTCTGTAAACTCATCCGAAACAACGCTCTGTTGGATATCACACCCAAAGGTCAACCAGTGGCAACTCTCTTTCATCGACTTCCTCAAAAACCTTCGCATAATTAGCTTCTTTTCAAACAGCATTCCCTCCAAGTGCCAAGAAATATATGAATTCCAGCAAAAACTAATGAAAGAAAATAAAAATATAGCAGTCAGTAGCACGCATAAAAAAATAATACGAAGCTAAGATTGTGTAAGGAAGAACATATCGCATACAAATATGCCGGACATCCTTAAGGATTTGTGTTTATGTGACGTATAATGCAAAAGAATTAAAAGTCGATTGATGGCGCTTTGATTAGAATCATTTTACAGGCAAACTCCATCATGGAATGTGCGTTATTGCATCAGGCATCCATGGATTTCAGCTCCCTGATTGAACTTTCAACCTCAGTATGAAATCGTTCTGAAACGAATTATTGTGAATTTCGTGGAAGAATTTTGAGTGCTGAATTGCTCGGGAATTAGAAACGACGGTAATCATTCATTTCGCTTCCGATTCAAAAGTTTAATCTCAGCCATTTGGTGAAATTCTTGTGGAGTCTTCAATCTTCCAAAATTTGCTGATGGCCGCCGAACTGTGAATGTGCACTGGTGGAGGTCTTTTTGAGGAAGCATGATTAGCACACGGCCGAATGAATCTGCCGGCCGCAAGATGCGAATTTCTGATGGCATCAACGTCCTCTTCTTTACTCGTTCTTCCACTAATGCCTTTAAGACGGGAGATTTGTTTGTGCGCTCTGAAATAAACAAGTATTTCTGGTCGCGCTGTTTCTGTGCTTCGTGGGCGTGTCTCTGATGCTACCGTATGCAGAGTGCCACCGCCATATGAGGATAACGATTGGCCGAACGCGAAGTGGACTCTAGTATGAGGCGAATGCATTGCGTTTCAGACAGTTGGTCGTTAAGAGGCGTCGCGTGCGGTGAAAGCCTTCTGGATCAAGTTGGGGCTGTATTCCATAATCTGGTCGCATAAGAGACGCAATCCGTGTGGCTTGTTGGAGGCTAGAAGGCTCAGTAAGAGTGCGGCATCTTCTTAGTGATGCGATACGGGTGTGAGCCCAGTGTTAAGCCGAATATTTAACGTAATCCACGTGAGCTCAACAGGCTTCGCGCAATGGATTTAGATGCGCATCAGCACAATCTAACCGGCTTTCCTGGTCATCTTATGAGCGCTGCAGTTTCAGCACTCGACGTAGCCACAGGCGGTGCAACTGGTGCTGGTGGCCTACTCTTCGATGGCCCACCTTCGTCTGGTGGTCTACCCTCAAATGCAACTCTCACACCATCAAGTACACTTTGTCCTCCGCTCAGTAGTCCTTCACCGAGTGTTTTTTCAGCAGCACAGCACGATATTTATCGTCTGCCAAATATTAGCACCACTCAAAGAGACGATACTTCCAACAACATTGCTGGCAAGCTCCCCAAAAGTGAGTCACCTTTATCCGCCCTTTTAAAATGACGGAGCAATATGTCGATGACACATCTAAGGAGCTGTTTTCTGCGGTGCATGATGTCATCCAACAATGAAGACGAAACAGTCATGTTCATGAAAATAGAAATTATAGCTCCACATGTATATGATACTGGAGCCAACTTCTGGAAGATCAGTTTATATGAATTAGCTAAATTTACTATCGTAAATATATGCGTCTGCGCACTCTCCGTCCGCAGCTTCAAGTCGTGAGGAGCGTTAAGTGGAGGAGTGTTAAGTGAATCTGCTAGTTATATTATCTCTATAGCAGGTATCAGTTGAACTGTTAACTTTGATAAGGTTGATAGGCACTTAGAAACAGCGAAAAAATTTAAGACGTTGTGGATCAGGTTGCATTTCAAAATCTTTTAGATTAGAAGAAACGATTTTTTGAAGAAGATCAGCATGAACAATGAGTTCGCTTGAGTTGGTAACGCCACTCATTGCTGCGTATGCTTCACTGCTTAAACTTGCTATGAAACAGAGTTAGTGCCTCGGGTTCAGCACAAGCGTCTTGCCTCATTTTGTGTGCGTTCTTTAGCTCTTTGCCTCCAGGTAGAGATGTGAAAGGCATAGCATTGCAGTTGAAAATACGAAAGACGATTATGAAGTTAATCCAGCAAATGCTGATAACGATCAGAACTCTGCTGGATCTCCCGAGACGTGCCTCATTAGCAACCAGAAGCCTCGAAGACAGAGAACTCATTTTACCAGCCATCAGGTTTTTCAAATGCATGTTTAATAGAGCTATTTTTACAAGGCTCTCTTAATACCAAAACATGCGAGTAACTGAATCGGCGATGTCATAGCTAAAGATGGCAGACTTTAACTGAAGGAAAAACACTTTCGTGCATCCATCATTCATCTATTTCTTGAAGATCGCAGTGGACTCATCCAGAGAGAGGCAACATTGAGAGAATCAGATATTTGCCATTAATGCACATCTCCCAGCGTTTGTTTAATGGAGGCTAACATGCAGGATTTCTCGGGAAGGAGGAGCAACTTCTGAAACGACGATTTTTTGGGAAATAAAAGTGGAATAAATGTTGTGGACGTAAACAAGAGTGGATGGTTCTGATAACACTAGAAGTATGAAAAAAGTCATAAGCTGCGTGTGATGCAACTAGGTAGCTCAGATTGCTTCTGCTTTTATATGCCATTATTTTCCTGATGCATAACTGTTGAGGACTGAAGATCGATGCACTTATTTTCCATCATTCTTTTGTTGCTGCAAAAGAATGGAAACTATCCTGCATCGTGTGCAGAAAATACTCGATTAAAAAACATTTCATTTATCCATCTTTGCCTGCTGATGTTAATATAACTTCCGTAGCTTTATGAAATCTCAATGAATCTGCTTGAAACGACCCTAAGGCAACGTGTTTAGTAGTGAATGAAAAAAACTATAGATCGCTTTGAAGGGTTAAAAAAATAGAATAAATAAATGGAGCTGTTTTGCCTTTTTCACAACTTGTCAAGACTAACTGATTATCGCTCATTTCAATAAACGACAGAACTTATTTTTCAGAATTGACCGCACCACAATGTTGAAATTGTACAGCAATAAACGAAACTAAAAGTGATGCTTTCAATGGCCGGCGAGTCTTAATTATTTAAAAAAAAATGTGCAGTCACTGTGAGAGTCGATCTTCTGACTGTTGTTTATGGGATCCGCTTGTCAGCGATGCAAAATCCCTAGTGTGAGGATGAACACAACTGACGAATTATACTGCAAACTGTAGAGAATATCTGGATGTGAAATACTTTGCGCAGCGATAAACTGTGAACTGTTTAGTTAACTGAATTGGAGAACTGGTTCTCACGCAACAGATATCCCGACATGGCGACACGTGAAGAAATCGCTCTTTGGATTAGTTTAACCGAGCCAAGAGTTCGGGTTTGTTTTTTTCAAGTCGTTTCTCTCTCTTCTTTTTTTCATTTTGGAATTGTTTCAGTGATTCGCTCGTCGTTAAGCGCAATCCATTCATAACGATTCTATTTGTTGCTAGTCGGTTGGACTGAGCAAAGCAAGTAGATGCACCTGTTCTGCTTCAGTTCTGCTTCATTTGCACTTTGAGTTCCTACTTAAGGACTATGTGTAGAACACGAATAAATGTCATGTATTTAGCTCACTATTTACGCCACTCTTAAAATTATCTTTCCTATCACATACATTTAAATCACTCTTGCTATTCTTACCTTGTCTAATTTACCTGTTCAGTGCCAATCAATGAGCACTAATTCTTATGGAAGTTCATGTGCGTTTACAACCTTACTGTACTGTTATGCCAATCGATCATCTCGTTGGTCGACCAGTATACAAAGTCCTTTCACTGTTGACTTTTTCCGACATATTGAAATTGCCTATAAAACAAACAAGCGGGCAATACATGCATATGCGCAATGTGAACGCAAATTTATGAATATATATAATATATTGAATTATAAAGGATCTCTTACGCGAAGGTAAAGCATTGTAGACTTTACTTCTGTGCTATCATTTTAAGGTTTTTGATAAAGATTTCAATCGAGAATCACTTGTTTACTTATATACTTATTTCATCAATTTCATTCCTCTACCTCAATTAAAGGGTTTTCTTTCGGAAAAGATGATAATTTTCAATGTCAAGGCATTCCAGAAATGTATTCCTCGAAACTCGAGAAATAGGAGCTCTTTCATATCGTCCCGAATTGTCCAGTATTTTGATCAGATCTGGAACAAACTCCTCGTTTAAGCTTGTGATGTGGCTCGATAGCGTTCAAATGAAATTAAATTTTGAGTGGGGACGAGTTTTCTTTGGGATGAAATGTTTGACTGAAAAATGCGAAGGTTCTTGTCTATGAGATATGGTTCATTTCATTTAATGCGCGTTAAGGAAATGCAACATAGTTAAATGCAAGAGCGTTGTTGGTGCAATGTAAACGGGTTTCGCTTGCAATAGATTAGTGTGCAGATGAGATTCTGCTCCCAAGAGAAGATGTCAATGTGGGTTCATTTGTGAATGAGACATTTTGTAACTGTTTATGGCATCTCGCCTTGTCTCTGCTGCTAATTATCGAATTTTGTTGTTTGTCGCCATGTTCCCTCAACGTGATTATATCCTCACCTCAAATTCCATTAAAACGTCGCCTTATTGCGGTTCTCTCGGAAATATGCCCAAGATCTCGTGAGAGTTTGAACAAGAGCATGAGAGTGAGAGAATCAGAATTTAAAGACAAATGCTATTAAATGAGCTGCAGTTCTACTCAGATACTAGATCTCGCAGTGTTTGGGAAAAGGTTTCTAGCCATCCTTCATTGTTCTTGTGCACTAAAACTCTCTTGAAAGTAGTGATGTTGAAGTTGCTGTTGATTTTACCATGAAGCATTCCTGCTATATTTGATTACAACTTCGTGTTCGCAATGACCCTTCGACATTAAACGTGACATTAAACAGTTGTTTTACTGCTCTATTCGAATGTATTTGTGATTGGAGCATTATGCAGTGCCTACTACTGCAGTACTTCGTGGAATTTTTGTAATAAAGACCACAGTTTACCATATCGCCTTAGAATTTCCACCACTTATGGCATGATTTGCACTTATCTAATGCACTCGACAGGAATTCCTGCAAATTTTATGTTGCAAGCCAGCAGCGTTTCGAGAAACTTTCTGGAATTTTATGAAGTATAAGACCTCTTTCAGACTGCCTGAAAAATCCGAATAGTCAAATAACATAAAGAATTTAATAAAATTTCGGACGGTCAATTTCAGACGGTTAACTCAATGTTTATTTTGCGGTGAAGTACATGTGTTTAATTCACCCTACGAATGCATCGCAAATATTTTCTGATTAGCTTCGTCGCGTTTTCACAAACCTTTCGATCCATAAAAACGACACTGGCAGGCAGAGTAACGAAATATCCTATCAATAAAATAGGAATGCTCATAATTTCTGTTATAGATCTGAAGTGGCGCTTTGAACTGCTGTTACTGCTCGCTTTCAAGCGGTGTTCTTCTGCATAAATCTTGTGCTTACGACAAAAAACCCTCTCTTGAAATTTTCTCATGAAGCTGAAGTTTAGGCTACGGAATGATTTTCGGCAAAATTCAACGATGGGAAAGGTGCCAAGGTAACAGCTGGGGCATGGATGTTTATATTTCAGTGCCAACTGCATTGTCCAAACACCCCAAAACAGCTGCGTTGCATTTAACAATGCGGCTTCTACAAAATCTATCCTTTTCACCAACTTTCAGCCTCAGAACTGTTTCTCATCTATTCACAGATTTTTGCCAAAACACATAGACGACAGATTTGCGCATATATGTGTGCGTCTATCTCTCCAGCGATTTCAGCTGGAAATCACAAGGGATACGGTGATGAAATTTAGCTGTTCTCGTCAATGGCAGAGGGTGACTTCCAGTGACGAACTCTGTTCCTTTTCATCGTTCTCTTTGTTAAATAAGAACATTCAATAATTCAACAATTTAATTTTATATTTAATTTCATTCTGCGGCTGCCTGGCTGCAGAATGCACTCGAACTCCTTTGCTGAGAATACGTATACCTGGCTGGCTTTACTGTGCACAGTTAATTTTTTCAACTGTTTTTCCACATTTGTAAACCACTGTCTTCACATGTTGCTGCAAACCACTGTCTTCACAGTTTCAGTATCGATATATTTCAACACCATTTCTTCCAAGCATGAACCACTTGAGAATCGCGATAGATTAGGTTGGTGGTGATATTGTAACTTTAGCAGCTTTGCTAAGATTAAGCAAAATCTCCAATATCATAGATGTTCTCATGCACGAATTTTTTAAATGGAGGTTGAGTGAGTGTTCATGTGATTCATTCCTACCATATTAGCTTCCCTAATATACATACATTTGTATGGAAATGCATATGTTGTAGCTCGATCTGCTAAACACATCTGCTATTTATTTCTTAGTGGTAACGGAGACACTGAATCTGATAGTGTAGGATTATCCCGAAAGTATTCGATAAACACCGTCTTCTGCGGTGGGGGAATCGAAAGCATTTTATGTGTCTCATATAAGGCCTTTGGAAAGTTTCCTTCGAGACGAATTGACCACCCTATATTACAGATCAATTGTAGGTAGTCATACTTTGCGTAATTTGCATGTTTTGTTTCATCAAGCTCAATACACTGGATGAGTGAAACGATGCACAATTTTTGTAGAGTGTGTTAAGGAGCTGACACAGCTGATTCTCAAAAAGGAACGACATAGAAATACGGTAATGCGCGAGATCTGTGCCTAATGGATGCCCTTTTGGAGGCGAGCTTAGAGCGCGATGAGCCGTATGTCGAATTGTGCAACTACGCCGCAATCGACCGGGCTCTCATTGATGTCATAAATCATTTTTGCTGCATTCTGAGAGCTATATCGCTCATTTACTTCGTCCATGAAAACGAAGACGAGTCTCGCTAACGGCAATCGCGAATTGGAAGGAAGATTAGGCTGCTATGCAGGGAGGAGAACCAATGGCAGATTTAAAACAGCTGACACACCCCGAACGGCTAAATTTCCTTCATTTTTTTCCAATGTTTCCAATTTCCCTTCTAAGCGCTTCGCTCTACACATTAAAAATCTTGGCTAGCACTCACATGTCACAGCTTTATATGGGGAAGTGATTCGACGCTTCTCACATTGTTCTACACAACTCACTGATACTTAAAGCGCTATGTGAGTTGTAAAATGAAAATTCTTTTGTTGGAGGCAGCCCTGGAAATGGAGTTTCTTTTCGCCAACTTTTTGATTTCATGGGAAAGCGCACTTTTAGATGCTATATTGTTTTGCTTATCTGACATAGATCGGTGGCTTCTTGCGTTGACGGGCAGAAATGTATGTCGTGAAACCCTTCTTGAAACATTTTTTCAAATTTTATACGAAGGAATTTCTCTCACATCGCCTTTCCTATTTGCATAATTAACTTACGCTTTTACTTAGTGATCGTTTTCCTCTAAACTTCAGTTGTCATATAGTATGCGACTTAACATCAACGCCATAATATTTTCCCTGAAGGACAAAGCGCTTCCGATCTTATGGAATAATAGGGGCTTAAGCATTCACATTGTTGCAGTACTAAGCGACGTCCTTCTCTCTCCTCTTGCGAGATTGCTATGTGTTCCTTTGACGAGAACTTGTGGCACCATCATCCACACATATGCGATATGATTTGAATTCTTTATCATTAAATTGTTCAGTGTTGCGGTGAAATTTGGATATTCACTAAGCACTCGTTTTTTATAACCTCAGTAATAGCTTTATTGCCGCAATCATTGTACGATATTAAAAGCCTTCCCATTGCTTTTTAACGCTTTTGGTTTCTATGATCGCTGCGCCATGAAGTTCAGTCTGCGTGAAATAAAAACAAACTACATTTTCAAGTATATTAATTTGTACTGAAAATAAAGTTAGAGGTGATTCAGTTGATGGAGGGTATCCAGACTGTAAGAAAATCACGTTTAGCACGTAATAGCTTAGCTTTTTTCAGGAAAAATAAATATGGCTCAATCGTTTAGTCAGAAAACTGCATATTCCCTTAAAATTACAATGTGCAAAATTGACGTTGTAGTTTCAGCTCGGTATCATTCGAAATTAGAGTCACAAAATTAGGCCTAGACCATAAATTATGAGTGTCCTTGAAGTGATTCATATTGATCCATCAGTTTGACAAAAAAAGGCTGAAAACACTTAAATGTGCCTCACTTGAGTTGAATCTTACAATCAAACCAGTTGAAAAAAGGGATTTCGCAAGAGATTCGTACAAACAATTAAATATGAATATTCTTAGGAGATCGATTGACGTGTAGACCTGGTAAAGCAGATATGCAAAGATATGTATCACTTCAATTCGCCTGTCGTTGTGCTTACTGATGAATGCAAATGAAGTTTCCATCTAAACATCTTCATAGTAAATCCTATTTACGAATTTTATGCGAGAAAATAAGTGCTCTCATCAGTGTAATATCTCCAGGTGGTTTACATTTATGTCATGAACATCGCCATGTTATTCCTTTCCAGAGGGCACTTTTATGTAACATGTTTATTGCGTTCAATGGAAAAAGGATTCGCATTTGAGGTTTGGTTCAAGAACCGCCGCGCAAAATGGAGGAAACGAGAACGGCATCTCATAACGCCCGATTTCAAGACATTTCAACCAGCGAGCTGTTTCTCGCAAGCACTGCTTCCAACACATTCGCAAGTTTGTTCCACCCCATCCCTATTTATATTCTCATATTAATAAACAGTTGAAAGTTAGGTAGTATGCAACATTTTTACCACAAATCTACCCAACATTTAACCAATCAGTTACGTGAGCTGAAAACGCTCAACTCATGTAGTATTCGTTTTTTCTTGTCTATCAATATAAAGTAAAAATATATTATTGTTATGCAAGTTTAAAGTGAATGAATAAAATGAGAGCAGTGCTAACATCATCCAGCGTTATTGCAGTGAATGATCCTCGAAAGTGACCTTAAAGTTACCACGTAGTGGATGCATTAGTTTGCATTCTAGCTACTCAGAAGATCCCACGTTGTGAGTCGTTTCGAGTGAAAGTTATCAGAGTTTTGATAGATAATCGTGGACGAGCATTTATAAGCATTTATAATTTCAATTTGGAATAGGGTGTGTGCTGCCCTTCTTACGAGACGTAGGGCCGGCCCAATTTTAGGCTTCCGCGTTGCATGCACATCGTATGTATAAACTCTTCGAATTCGCTCTCATTTCTATTAGCTTAATGTTTTCTCTGTACATAAGAGAATTATTTCTTTCACGTTTATTGCTTAATGTGTAGTTTCACATATAATTTATGCATATATGAAGCCTTCAAATTTTCATTCTATCAAATTATTGTTCACTTAGTTGGTATTTCATTTAAAATGCCATTTGTATTTGCGCGTTACATTTGTGTATAATTGAAGCTTGACGAAATGTATGGCGCATCCTCATGGCAAGGTTATCCGACACGTACACCAAGTTCGGCGTTTGGTTGGGCACTCAAGTCGCAGGTTAGTTTTATCGACGTTAGCAAATTATTAGCTATAGTCTCTTCACGGTTTATGCGCTTTATTTATTTCACTCACCAATTTTTCACTATAAATTCTTCAAAAACTTCATCTTTCCAAGCTAAGTTAATGCACAAAATTATCCTGGGAATTGTTAAAGGAGAACGTCGATTCGGATTTTATTGCCTTAAAATTTTTTGAAAATAGAAAGTGTCGATTAGCTCAAAATGATCCCTCACGATATGTCAGTATGTCAATATTGGCTGATAAATTACAAATAATTGCGTAGGTGACATTCAGTGTATTATGCATTTATAAGAGTTCATAATTTCATTGTCTTACGGGAATAGCCATTAGGAACATTAAAAACAAATTTCTATCGACACTAATGTATCAGTAGTGACAGTAATCAAAGTGCCATTTGAAACGTATAGCCGATCGATCAGCAGGTATTTCAGTAACCTACAGCTATTTCTCTCTAGGAAGAGAGTGTGAGTAAATTCCGGGAACTTTGTTAAAGAGGAAATAAGCACCTTTCACTATCACATTTTCCGCTGCAGCTAGCCCTTTCTACATAAAGTCCACGATGTTTTGCCAAAATGATTGGATGTTTATAGTAATGCGAAATAGAAAGCGATAAATTTAGGCACCGTTGCAACACTCGTTTCCACAGCTGATGACTCCAGCCTCATCAAACAATGCTGCTATCTCGCGCTTTGCATCTGCACCCACAGCATTCTACGGCGGTGCACCTGCATCGGTGATGCAGAAGGAGGAGAAATTCAAACTCGAGACGCATGCATATGGTGCATCCTCACAGATGCCAAATATCGGTCAACCTCAACCGGGCTTCTCACTGCAATCCTATCAGTACAATGGACCTCTGTGATCTGCGTCTGTTGCGTTTGAATGAACATGGACGAGAATTTATTAATTATTGCAGTGTTGCAATTTTATTCGATATTTTAGTTCGAATTAATTAATGAATTTTATTCTCAAACATGCTAGATGTATGCTGAATACATGAATATTTACGTGAAGTGAAGCACATATGATCCAACATACGTACTATCGATGGAAAGGCAAACAAGGAAACGAGATGCTAAGTTTGAGTGCGGTTTTTTGAGCATTTTAACAAGTCATTCGAGTACTAGCATCACAAAGAACAATTGAAAATGGGTCAAATATGATACCTTCTGGAGAAGATATTGATGCCGTTTTATTTCTAAGCAAGCAAATCATATAATGATCGCGACGAGTTGCTTTTTGTACTTATTTTTTCACGGTGCCTCTTCTCTTTCTCTTTCTTCTCGGCCTCCCTCCTCTCCTGGGCGCTAACTCTTGTCCCACAATCAAGTGGTATGCACGACGCGATTCAAATTCGGTAAGTCCGGACTACTTAATGCTTTAATACGTTGGGGAGGGGGGAGAAGGACGGGATAGTCTGAGCACATCTCACTATATACAACATGCAGTAGTTGCATGTCTAAGTGATGTTGAATGGGCTGAATTAGCGTCGACAGGAGAAACTATTCTGCTGCGAGATCAAAAATCAATTGATTTCGTGAGAAACACTGTATGGAAAAGTTCCTGAAAAATAAATCATATCACTCTTTTCGAGCACAGACACATCAATAAAAAATAACAATTTTGAGACACAAATTCAAAAATGGTGTCACAGTCTCGAAACAAATATCGCATTCGTTCATCTATATGGGGTGAATCGCTCTGAAATATTCTGCTACATAGGCTACCCACCAACGTCCGTTGTAGCGCTCCCCGTGACCACAAGATTCTGGGTGGATCTTTCCTAGAAAACATTCCTTTGTGTTTCAACAATTTACAAAATTCTGCCGATTAAAGAAATATTCCCATATCATGACTTCAAACCTTAAATATTGCAGCAGAGTGGGCTTTGCTGCTGATATATTAAGTGCAAGCAAAAGCCATATACGCAGTTCTTTCGAGAACCTGAAGTTTCACTATGATGTGCTGTTCTGGTGAACAGGTTATATCCGCTGACTGGTTGAGAACACTCTGTTGCAACCAGTTTTGTTTTTTACAGAAATCAGTGATATGGAAACAGTAATTTGAATATGGTGTGAAGAGAGGCAGTCGTATTATGGATCTAAGCCTCAATGCACAGAATTTAAGCAGAGAAGCAATGAACTTGACGCCGAACGACTTATTTCGGTTTAGCTTGAATGATTAAAAGACTGTTTGATGGTCAACAACGCGATGCAACATTTCCATTTCGTTGCTAGGGGCAGCGGCTCACCTCTGCAGGTGTTCGCAGGTGTTTCTTTCCTCCGTTCCTAATTTCTTCGCAATACACGTAAATAACTAACCACCAACGCCTTATTTACTCCTATATCCGTTGATGTTGGCAAACACGTATTGTTCGCTGGATTCTAGCTAAGCAGAGACTGCCGACTGGACCGCACACTGTATCTGCGGTGATGCCATTTTCAAATATACGAATGAATTTGTCCAACTTTCATTAGTTATTTTTTATTGTTCATATCAGCTAAATGCTAAAACATAATGCGATGCCAATATCCTCGGAAAAAAACCTCATAGTAGCGGAATAGTTCATGTTCTATACTCTCGCCGTTCCAGAGCGTTTCAGTTCATGTTGTCGTGAAGCTTTCAATGTCTTTTTAAGCAAAGATTTCAATGAAATCACTCATCAGTCGCAACAGATGTAATGTTATCAAATCTTGCTTACAATTTGCTTACGAACGGTAATTCCTTTCACTCTCACTTAACTCTCATCATTGATGCTACTTTTATTATTCCACGTTATTATAAAATTGCTCCCAAATAGGTATATTTCCCTCCTACGTTAGTATATTTCTGTTGGAGGAGCTTCTTTTCTTGCTTAACGTGCTGCGTCTCCTGTCTAGTCCATCTTGCCTCTTCAACCTTTCTCCATTCTCCTTTCGTTTTCTCAACTTATAGACGAAAAGGTTCATATGTGGTGCTGAAACGAAAACGCATTAGCATCCTTCGAGGTGCATAACGAACGGTATTTTTGGCAAAGCGCATGCTGCAGCTCTTTTAAATCATTCTTTTAGTTTTTTTGGTATTTAATGATGTGATCTGAATCAGCACAAGAAAGTTTACCTCTTCATAGAAATAATGGATAGTACGACATTGTTTGCTGTCGATATATTGTTCGCCGTTGATAGAGGAATGGTCTATTTTTTATAATTTCCTCTTTCTAGCGTGCTAACGCACTCATTTCCTGCAATGACGGAAAAAAGTTACACTCAGCCTCTCACCTTCGATATTAGAGACATATGATTTCGCCACTTCCATTCTTTTCTTTGATATATTGCCATTGCAAATTTGGAGGATATCATCTGCACTGACTTACATTTCTAATACTGCCAACCAAATTGACAGGAAGGCAGGTTTTTTGCAGTACCACCTCAAATGCAAGGAATATTTGCAAAATTTGATGCCTTAGATCTTTCTTTATGTAAGTTCAAATGACTCTACGGAAAATCACAATAATGACGAAGAAATATTAATCTCGGGATACAGAAAACACTGATCTAGTTTATTAGACCTATAGGATTATAGGTGGGCAAAGTAGGCCTACAAATTTGTTTACGTTGTATAGCTAGCCGAGTAGCGATTTGTGCCGATAGGGCCAACACTTTTTCACGTTGTCGTTTCGAAAAACGGTCATTTGTTGGTGAATAATGCGTCCGATGGTTTTGAACGGACCTGTATTGTTTTATTACATACTTTTACCGTTTTCTGGCGAATTGCGTCTCTGTATAGTTAGCAGATTCTTCATAGATATGCAAAAGTGCATATCGCGCTATTTTCCCTGGTATGCTGATCTGATTGATCCTTTTTCCACTTATTTCCATTCTTACGAAGAATTTTCACCGCCATTCCGAGGGCACAGAACCTCTGATGCTAAGGAATTGCTGGAAAATCTACCAAAAAGATGGGAAGGTTCAAAACTTTTTCGCACATATTTGCTTCCTTAACAAAACTTAAAAAACCTTTTATTGTAAATAATCGAAAACCTTCCCTATTCTAAGCATCTCCACAGCACTCACTTAAATGGAGTGGATGTGATTTGTTATGTATATTTCGTTGCAAGTATATGCTGTAGCCGAAATATGTCCTCTCCTCATAGCAGGCATATTGTAAGGAGTTGTCCATAAACTGTCCATCAGCAACGAACAATGTTATTCGTTTGTTCCCTAGCGATTGCTTTTGTTTTATCTGCATTAAACGACAAGACCTACACGAAATGCTGCAAATGCCTTACGTGACTGATTGTTTTACTTTGCAAAAATCCTTGTAAAGAACTGAAATTTTGAAAGGGTTCTACTTCATTTTCTTGCTTATTGTGCACAGCTTCTCGGAAAAAGATCCATATTGTAAGCAAAAAACTGCGCTTTGATGTCCTCTTCGTGACTTATGTCAAACAAACAACTCAAAAGTGCACACCTTATGTATGTGGTCGGAAATTGAAAATTCAAATCTTCACTTATTAATGCGGTGTTAGATAAGTGATCGATATGAACTACAGCGCCGTGCAAGTAAAATGTCATGCCATGCGCGTGAAGCTGCTGCTCATTTCTCAACCACCTCCCTCCCCTACTCAATATTTTATAGAAAGTGATACAGTACAGAAAGACTTGGGACGAATCGCCACAGAGAATTATCCTGGAAGCTATGCTAGACTAAATTTACATCGGGGCTCATGAAAGCCTCTTATTTCAATACTTTCACATCGCTGCTTCATTATAATCTTTTTTTCACATACACTTTTTGTATGATATCATTTGCACTTAGCGAGCTATTGCCTCTGAATTCAAATTCGCAAATTATGAGGAAGGACATTTCCCAATAAACCTCTCTGTGATACAACAGTATGAAATGAATTTCTTCTTTAATACAACAATGTTAATTGTAACTTGTTCACACGCGAAGAGACGTGTGTAAGCGTGACAGTATAAGCAGATTCATTTCAAAGCAACCACGGAAACCCCGCTAACTTATGTCACTCTTCTGAATCATGAAGCATCAGTATTCGTTTAGCTGCAATTTCGCATGAGCTTAATGCATTTATGGATTTATAGGTTTTTCTGAGGATTCTCTGCATAGGTGCATATCATAAACGTTTCAACAATTTCCCCAAGCATATCTGATGAAAATATGTGCCAGCAATAAGAGGACGTGTCATTTTTGTTTCATATTTGCCGGGGCGTTATTTTGATGTGGATGCTTTGATTCCTAGAGAATGTTTCTCGCAAACTCACATATTTGTGTCACATTAAGCCTATTAAATTTTAAGCAAATATCACTTAACGCTTTCTAATAACAACACCTGGTTTATCGCTAATAAGTGCTCGCATAAAAAGAAAATTTGCTTCCGTCCATTTTCCCTTTCGCTCGCCATCTTTTTCCTTTCATATTTCCTCAATTCGAGCGGAATTTATTATGTTGCCGTAAATAAGCTTATAGATGCCTTCATGCTTCAAGAACGAAAGTCATCGGGATTTGGTACTATATGTTACGGAGTCAATTTCACCACGAAATTTCATTTTGTATCTCCTGTAAGTTGCATTGCGAGGCGACTGAGCAACGCTCCCACACATACGCGCACAGACACATAAATGCACGGACGCATGCACGGACACGCGCGCATATATTTGCGTGGATGTGCGCAGACGTTGCACACGCACGTCGGTAACACATAGGCGCAAACCCATGCACAAGGCAAACGAACATACCCGCCTCACACGCACAGACACGGCGCTGTCAGGATGCACTTTCGGAATGGAGAGCGTTTTAGAAAAGCGGACATGAGTTTCCCGGGACGGTTGAGAGTGCGCCTACTGAGATTTTGCTAGAGGCGACTTCTTCAAAGTTTTAGTGCTTGATGAGAAAATTTCGCGAAGTGAACGTCTGAGCACATATCGTGCAATGTAATTCGACAACTGTCATTGTACGATTTCGCTGACAACACTTAACTATGGCACAAACTTAACTGTGGCACAGAGCGAGGAGGAAAGAGCATAGACCACTTCTGTGGTTGAAGTCTGAGCAAGAGCAGCCTTTTAGTATTGCTGAGACGAATAATTTTATTGAAAGCGCCTTTGTTAATTGCACTTCTCAATTACCACCACCTTAATTCCACGTATGCTGAATTCCATTCTTTATTCCGCTTGTCCTGGAGCACAAATTCAATTTCTCCTCATCGACAGGTTTTTAAATGACGTTTCTATACCTTTTGGCTTTTCTTTCGCTTTACAGCATCGAATGCACATTAAGCAGCCAATGACTGAAACATATCCTCATGGGGAGACAAGAAGCTGGAAGAAGCAGAAAGGAACAACTAAACTCAAGATCGCCTTTCGATCACCATACAAAAGGAATCCGATAACGCAAAATTGACCTGTCATAGCTCCATTTTCGACGATTATGCGGAAAATAAGAACGAGATGTCCCATTCTTCACGTTCACCCAATTTATTCGATCAAATGTCAGTAAAGGTGAATTACGATGACCGTTATGAGTACTTAATTAATGTCATATTTCCACGTTTTTCGCAATATATTTGTTTGCAATTTTTAAACTCGTTAGCCGTATAATTTAGGGCGATGAGATTTATTTCACATGACTTATTTGCGTTATCTCTTTTCCCTATGAACAAATCATTCACACAATTCATCTTCACGCCATTTATGGACCTGTACTGCAAAAACTGTTTCTTGGCCCATCAAGTGCTGGTTAAAAGCATATTTTCCATGGGTGATTCTGTGTAATATTTGAGTTGGACGACGCACGTCATGCTCTAGGTATCTGTTCAAAAAACGTTGTTTGGTGAATTGGATTGCAAAGATCAAGTGCATGCCTTTCTACAAGAAGATTTCGTGATGTTTCCTACCGTTTATTGATTACCTTCATACTTTAAACGGCAAACCGATCAACAATTCCCCATAGCACCTCACGATGAATGAGAATTTCCTTCAAGTTTACTTTAAAATACATCGAAACCAAAATTTCCGTTATACTGTGACAAAAAACTATGCTCTCTTTATCATGTAATCGTTTCGAAACTTGAGATAATAGGCGACTGTTGCGGAAACTTACACTTGAAATCTTGCAATATAAAGGGAAGTTGGTAAAACTCTGATAAATGGAAGGAGAAATATTTGAGCATTAAACAAGTTGAAGTATGGCACTGTTCATCCCGAACTGAGACGCCAGCGATTTGCTTTTTCAACCCTACTTTGTTATCAAAAATCGTCTTTATCATCGCCTCAAGCGTATATGGTTTGTCTGCAGACTCAGTCTATGGCAGTATGCATCGAGTAATGGGTTTTTCTACTGGCTTATGTGGAATCGTAGTTGCACGAAGTTCGCTCTAAGTGTTAAATAAACGATTCTAAGAATATCAAGCCGTCCACTTTCCACGGTAGTGGCATGCAAAAACTGTACGGGGAAACTTACATTGCGCCACAAAAAGTGTGCCTGAGAGGGCGTTTGTATAGAAATGCACAGGTGGTGAGTCCACCTCATCTTTCAACCTTAACAAAGCAAAAAAAGCCTAACACTTTTCGTGAGATCTAAAACATTGAGCAAATGTTGACGAAATATCACTTAAAAAAGTTCCGGACCTTTCCGTTTTTCCGATCTCTTCCGGGGAAAAAAATGGTGTGAAAGATTTTTCTCATGAAAGTAATTTGGAAAATTTTTCAAAACGTATCCGATGCCAGACAATGAAAAGTTCAGCGGTTACGAAGTGCAACAAGAGGCGATCAAAGTTTAATTTTCGAGTCACGCCATTAACGAAATTTGCATTCAGTTGGCGTTGAATGACGTTTCGCCAGGTAGAATTACCACTCATTGCGACTGATTTCAACATTTTGTAATGAACGCAGCATGAGTGCGTTCCATTCCCTCTCTCCCCACACACACACACACTCACACATACACAAAAGCAGGCAAAGAAGCAAATCCGACTGGAATTCCGAGAAATATGAGAATTTCTTATGTAGTTGTAATTGCTGAAAAAAGACGAGCAGAAATACTGATTTCAAGGTAATTTTTGATCGGCAGAAAAAGGAAGAAACCTCGCCTCAACTGCTTCATAGAATTAAGGCATGTGAATGTTAACGTAATAGATTTTGCATGATATGAGGACGATATTGAGGCATGGCTCATTGTTTAACCCTTTTTAAAGCCCCGTGTAAAAGAGCTTTAAATATTCTCATATCGAGGATGGTATGTTAACTGGTGTCTGCTCGACATTAACTACTGCTCTTCAATTCCACGGGGAACGAAACTTTCAAAGTTGTATGAGGTTTTGAGCTATGAAGAAGGCTTTCGCAATGGTTCCCTCCGCTCTACCATGCGAGAAATGAATTTATTTTACCTTTCAGAGGTTTGTTTTTGAAACATATACTCTGCTGCTTTTGGAGAATTCCGTCATATTCTCAGCGAATCGCCATTCCACACTGGATGAACATTTCTTTCCTTTCCGATGTCATACGTACTCAGTGAGCCCAGTGGACGTAATAATTCATTAGAACACGTCAGTATTCAGTGGATTGCAACGAATTTGTTTTCGAAAGCGTAATATCTCGTCTTCTGATTGAATATTGCCTCTATAGGATTACCTTTTATTTCATTCCTTAGCACCACTCATCATTGGCGCTTACCACTTTGTCATATTCACCTGTCGAACTCATGCATATTACATATGAAGCAATTATCACGTAATGAAGCGAAAATTGTGGCGATTATTGAATTATAATCAAAGAGACTTGGCAATTCAACGAAGTTCAAGTGACGATGAAAAGCGCACTGTTTTATTCATTTCACAACTAAGAAAGGCTGAAAGAGACAGTATATTGATGTCTGCAATAATTTCAACTACTCCATCGAATGGATCAACTTTGAAAGTTTATATTAAAATTCAGAAATTTGAGTGATACGTCTCGAACTTTTGTGAACTGTGAGATTAGATTTTTTGTTTTCCATCTATACTTTTGTAACTGTGCTTAGCTCGAGTAGGTTATTGCATTATGTCTGGGCACACGTATATGTATGTGTCTGTTCTACTATTTTGTAGTTTCAGCTTGCGAACCACTGAGAGCGAAGATTCATAATTTAGTGCGTACATGGAAATACACATCAAATACCTCGCATATCATGGCCGACGCTGCTATTTCACTTCAGGACATGGAACGCCTAATAGGGCAGAGCAGCATTTATTTCACTCCGTGCGCGTTGTGCAGATACGTTCTTTAGCAGGAAAATGAAGTACCCAGCTGAAAATTGCATAAATGGTCGGATCAATGAAAAATGAGATAATTAACTATTCAGCAGATTTTATCGTTTGCTAGTGAAGGTGACTGGTAGGGTGAACGATGTGCGGAAACGCACAATGCGCCAATTCATCTGATATTCATCTCATCAACTCGCAATTTCAACGCTGCATGAAATAAGCTTGCACTCAGCGCAATGTGTTTGTACTTGAATGGTGGTTGAAATGACTTGTCACTACCTTATTCTTAAGTTATAATGCTTTGCCTTTGTAAAGCATAGATGTAGTGCAGTGAGTGGAGAAATCAGGGCGACGCCGAATTGACGAATTGCAAGGAGCGTGGATATGGATTAGTCGCAATTACACTAGGTGCCTCATGATTTCATAAATTGCAGCATCTATCTACTTGGAGGACGTGAATGTGTTCGCGTACTGCAAATTATTTCGAACAAAGAGTGCATGGAAGTGCGCTTGCTGTGGTCAGAAAAAAAGGTGTTCCTATTACCTGCTCACATTTCTGTTCATTCATTCGCTTCGTGAACTCTCCCTTTAAGGTATTTAGTAAGCTGCACTATGCGGAGCACAAGTTTTTGCGTATGCATGTTTTTTGCTCGGTGTATGCCTGCTGCAAAAAATTCTCCTCGAACAGAAATCGATAGCTGGGGGCTGATTCCGATATACCCTGACTTTAGAATAAGGGAAATAAAGCGAGAGACGTGACACAGGAGTTTGATTAAGCCGACGTACCGCGTCTTGTTAGCAAGTGCGAAACATGCGCATTAACGCACTTGTGTCTTGACTACTTTCACCGCTCATGTTGTTCCACAAAAGAACTTTCCTTTTGTGGTTTGATCAGTATCAATGAAGATCAGGTCGTGTGCAAAATTTCATGCAGCTTTGAGTGATACCAGTTCACTTCGCAAATGATAAATGATGCCAGTTGACTCCAATAATTTTTCACTACAGGGTAATCTTCTACAGTAGCACTCAAAGCGGCTTCAGTTAGTATAGTGCTCGCATTAAATTTCATTGCCTTCACGTCAATAACCTCAGAGTTGAAATTCCCTCAATGCACAATTAACCAGGCACAGACATGAAGCCACGTTATGCGCCAACACACATAACGTCGCCATAATCGCCTTCGCATATTTAAGCTTGCAAAAAAGCATAAATAAGGAAATGCGGTTGTTTGCTGTAATTTTTTAGACTTTATCGCTGAAACGCCAAACGCTTGGATCGAAAAATTGGATTCCTAAGCAAATAGCTTATTTCATCCAGTCATTTTGTTCGTCTCAAGGAGCTTTAACTATCAGTGAGTAATGCGAGAAAATCGGGGATCTCAGTCACGTATTTCCATAATTCAGTCAGATAAGTTTGACAATTTCCTAATGATACATGAATATATCTCTTTGTATAAAGAGCATATTTAGTGCTAGCCTTCTTTACGTGGATAGAGCACATATATGACGCAGAAAATCATTTTCTTCGCTTTAGCGCTTTCTATTCTTGAGCCAGTTCACAGGAATTGTGAGTCTGTTTGCTATCCATAGTAGCTTAGCGACGATGACGAATAAATGAATGGGTATTCGAGTGTGTTTGAATCTAACTGGTCGCGAGATGAAATGCATCAATAGATGAATTCTTGGTGACGTGCGAAAACTGTTAGCTTAAATGTTCTAGCACACTGAAGAAACCGAAGGGCGTGTGCTAGGTGCAGTGACGATGGAGCGCGATTCAAGCACTCGAACGCGCAACAGATCTGACTCACAACCTCCGTCATCACCGTCACATGCCCGTATACCTCGCAATCGTCAGGCGGTCCATACGTATATACCGCATGCGACGATGGAATGTGAACGCTGGCTACGCGCTAGACTACATGATCTCCGAATGAAGACCATCTTTGATCAGGTGCTTTTCTATAAGAACTTAAGATCCACACGATCGTCACTATTTCGTCAGCTCAGTTTGTCATAACATTAAGATCCAACCATTTCTGACCCAGTTATCCACAGATATGTCTCATGAAATAATTGAGAGTGACATATTGATCCAACGAAACTATCGCTATAGCGTTGCGAGGAAAAGAATGCGCTTGTGTTTTGAAGTACGATAAATTGTGCACATGCAACTAAATTATGCAGCCAGAAAATACCTGCCTCGATGCAGACGGAGAGTGACCTCTTCTATTCTTACTTTTGAGAACGTGTTTAGATATATGCAGTACAAACTTTTTCTACTAATATAGGGATCGAGATCTTAATTATGTGCACCGTAGCAAATGTTAGTCGAGAAGGTTGAGCAACACATCAGGAAAAGCAGTTGATCTAATCCTTAAAAAGTGTAAAAGATTTTTGATGAAGCGTGCAGTCGCACTTGACCATTTTGCTTTGAGTACACCGTGTAGTAAGCACTTGAAAAAGGGCCAAACGTCAACTTCCATTCAGTCACAGAGCAGAAGCCTAGAGGTGAAGCATTCGACGAACGAAATTCCGAGAATTAGCTCTCAGATCACTAGCTGGGTGCACTTTCGTTTTGAGTCTTGAGATTTAAATGTTTCCTGTAGCGCTTACTGCATAAAAGAGAACTTGAGCTGATTTCGCAGAGCTATCTCTTTTTGTTTCGTCTGCGCGTTTCTGCTCCTTCTCCAACGGTTTTCGAGCGTTCACCTGACTCGATGACTTTTGAGTTGTTTTCTGTCGCAAACTTCTATACCTTTGCCTAATGACCGAGAGGTGAGAGCGCAGCTGGCACGATATACGCTTATGCAGCACTACCTGTTTCATAACATTTTTATATTTCAACTAATCAGCCCATTCAAACAAACCTCTCGCCAAAGACGTGTTTCTTATTATTTCACCAGTTGAAAGGAAAATCACATTGGATGCAAATATTCACTCTCTTCTAATTAAGTTTCACAGTAGAAATGCAAAATATGTTTCAGTCTCGATTCTGAGTGCGTCGTATAGATTAGTCAGCCCACCTCTCATAAATTCGGCGTAAGTTCTCCACTGATTTGTAAGAGCAACCTTCTCGCTTTCACATAATGCATAATTGTTGCTTTCCAGTTGTACTGTCACATGGATACAGCAACAGCTAATGAAAAAATTTGCAAAGATTTAAGCATTAAGTTCATGCTGAGCTCGAGAAGTGCGCAGGTGTGAAGATAGGAATTTTTGTTGCGTATGAGTCTTAGTGGATACAAGTTAGTATTTGCCTACCGGAATATCTTGTTTATGAGCTGGTTTTAGAGACTACAGTAGTGCAAAATCTTTTTCCGCTTTTATTCGGCTGCTTTGTTTCTTAGCTGAACAAATCGTCTAATGATTGCATTTAGTCATTTTGCTCATAAAGAATTTTAAAAGAAATGCTTGTGGTTGAATGCATTTCTGAATGAAGATAACTGCAGAGATGATATTTGAAAAATTGAATTGGTTCCTTCATTGCATTTAAAGTTTAAACAGAATCATAACATGCTCGATTTGAGTGACACTGACGCGTATTAGGTGAGTGAAACGCTACAAGGCTGAGAGCAGTAAGGGCTTTCCATGCTGAGGGTATGTTTGGCGGATGTACTTTAGTGGAGAGTGTTTCGGTTGAGGGCATTTCGAAGTGTAGTGAAAATTTCCGATCAGTCGACTCAGTTGTGACCCGCGTATGAAGTTTCCTGCAAACGTGAGTAATGCCGCGTCGTCGAAGTAATTCCGCATCTTCACGTGCGAACCCACGTTCATTGTGCCCACCTGCATTTTGGAAACAAAACTTTGCAGCATAAATCCGCTAGTGACTTTTCGCTTCACGAGATTGTATCATTATGGCCTTCAGAGGAATTTACCTTCCAGGGTATCGGCCCAAATTAAGGATGTTGGCATGAAAACTTTGGCTAATTGCTACAGTTTTTATCGTATCATATACTTCATCGAAAATTAGACTTGGGTCACATTTTTTGGGAAGTTCTTGTGGTAACCTTGGAAGAACTGGGTTAGGTGGAAGGGAGATGTGATAGCTATCCATGACCTTTTGTATAATTCACGACAAATTGCGTGGGACATAGTCAGGTTATTAGATGACCTCTCTACCATTCCTTCCTTTTTTCGCGAAACTTTAAAGCTTCCGTTGCTTCGGCTGCACTTGTAACCCTTGATCCATCTGGCTGTAATTTTTTGACAAAGTTCTATGAGCATTGGAGGACCATTTCCTTATTTAGAGGTGACGCTGTTACGCTCTTTCAAATCTTGTTTCATTTGCACTTATCGAGCACAACCATCGGATTGGCAACCATTTTTAATCCGCTTTGCAGTTATTTGCGATGCTGCAAAAAAGCGCTTGCAATAAGAATCGTTTGCATTTACAAAAAAGAGCACTAAATCTTTGAATCTTAAATGTAACGGTTTTTAATTGTGAATAAAGTAGTCAAGATAATGAACGAGATGCCCGTAACTGATCACGGTTGGATAAGCGACCATCACTATCAGCAGTTACTGCAGAAGTGCGTTTACTAGTTGCACATCCATTTAAATAGCCATAAGGTTTCACCCTATCTTTGAATTCCCTTGTAAGTGAGAAGCTCCGTTCGGCTTTTTTTCTATAAACTAAGCTCAACCAGTTTCTATGAGTGCAAATCAGTATTTTCGTTCTGGATGGATTATGCTCAGTTTTCTGAACGCATTTGATCTTTAAACGGCGCAAAAATTTCAACATTTCATCCACTTACAGTCGGTTTATCCTCCTCTAAATATTCATTCGTCAGCTTGATTCCTGACTGCCGCAGAGATAAGTAATTCATAGATGCAAATGTGACTCACATTGACTTTGAATAGATAATCTTGGGGCAAAAACATTTGTTCGCATGAGTCCATTTCTAATGAAGTTTGTTGGAGCCCACTAAGCTTCAGATAGACTTCATAGACCTTTGTCGCGATTTATTCGCAGAATTGTCTTTAATGTTTCATTTTATTAAGAAAATAGTCCATCGCTCTTCTTATCAGTGCTACTAAAAATACAAGGATGCGAAGAAGTAAAATCGGTCCTCAGTGAGCAGTGCAGCATGCGTGCATGGAAGAAAGGCAACATATGCAACTAGAATTATTTTTTATTAGCAGATACACCTACACTCTGCTGCAATATGTTCCCGACTTTAGGTGCATTCCCCAACTATGATGCAAAAAACCACAAATCTCAGTTAAGTTGATTTGATAGGATCAATTAAAATCATATAAAACATCTCCAGATTAGTGGTTAAATTTCAGAAAACGGACATACATTTGCCACAAAAATTGGAGAAAAGTTTTACTGAATTCAACCCCGATGAGCGAAATATTCGTGGCGAAACGCTTATAATCTCTGTTATTCGCTATGAGCCCGATAAAGCCAATCAGGTAGGCTTGATCAGCCATGTTTCTGTTCATTTCCGATGAATTAGCCGCATTTTTTGTATATAGCATTCCTTTTGTTTTGCTTTGATATAGTTAGTAAAATTTGATCATTTTATGCGATTTCATTGAATCACTTAAACAATGATCAGTTATGATTCGATTCGAGGAGAAAGATACTGAATTATTGAATAGCAACTAATTCTCTTTGAGAAAGTAACTGAATCTGAAATAATAGCGCATTTCTGAGAAATAGCACAGAGTAGAATTTCTTAGTGATTCTTATAAATAATTCTTATTTCATGAAAACGACGAATGATTTGACTCATCGAATAGCTGATGTTAAAATATCTCCGAATGGTACCATATGATACATTTTTCAGTGATTAGCTTCTGAAATAAAAGATCGATTTTGCACAACGATCGTAGTTACCTTCAGTGGACGTATCAATGAAGCAAATTTGCTTTAAAAGGAACAAATGTCGTTATAGTGAATGCGGTGAGGAATACTCTAGGATGGAGGTGCTGCTCTTATTTTGTTGGAAAACTGAAAGCGATTTATTCGAGATTTGCTGCTCATATCTATAGATGATGTAATAATATTTGTGTGCTGTTTGAGTGGAAAAGAGAACAATGAAAGAGAGGATGGACGAGAAACCCATTAAAAAAATTGAAGTTTTCGAAATTCATCGATAACTTAAGCGAAACAATTGAAACATTTTTGGAAACAATTATTATTTCAATAATAAAACTGCCCTTTAATCGACCTTTACTGGCAGTCAATGCTTAACACTGCTAAAAATGCTTATGAGCGCTGTAAAGTTTGATAGCTCTGCAATGAAAGAGTTGGAGGCTTGCAGGCTTGAAATCTATTTTGTGAGATTACTCGGAAACTTTCAGCTGACCTACAACGGCAAGTGAGAATTTGGTACATAGGCACAACAAAAGTGCGATGGATGGCAGTGTCTTTTTGGCATGTTTCTTCGAGTCCTTATTGTTTCGTTGACGAAACTAGAATCGATTATTCTTTCCCACTTTTTGGGAAGAGGTTATCGAGAATTGTGGGAAAAAAGCAATTATAAAGCGCAACTAAGCTTGAAATGCTTTCAGATTCGTAATATAAATATGCTGATGCGATCAGGTTGCGACCTCTCACAGCCAGAATCTAAACATTTGCGCACACCGCTTATGGTTGCATGTTTAATGCGTAATGATGCAATTGCTCATCATCTCATAACGGTATTACATTAGTAAATATGCCTTTAATTGATCTCATTGCTTTTCTAATGTGTTTATTATATTTTATTTGGCAGAACATTCATCGATTTTGGGGAATTCATTACATTGCTCTTCCTTATTATATCAAACGTAAATTCAGTTCATGTTAAGTCTCGCATTCGTAGATTCAAATCTATCACACTGGATGCTCATTTTATTGCTTTAGCTCTTCCACTTTATTAGAATAAATTTTCAAGGTGATTTTTGATTGATCCGTACTGATTTGTGTTTTAACCTTATAGGTTTTTTAGCACAATGCCAACTTGACAGCAGCAGATAAAATGGGCAATACGGCGTTGATGTATGCTGCAATGTACTCACAGTCATCACTCGTCAGTTACTTAGCCGAAGAATTGAGCAAGCGCTGGGCGCTCGATGCATTTCGTGCCAAGAATCGTATGGGCTATACTGCTGAGACTCTAGCAAGAAAGAACGAACGATATATGTTTTCCATGTATGATCGATGTCATTTTGCTCAATTCATCACTTCAGAGAAACAAAAGCATTTACTACTGCATTCAGTTCATTTCAATCAAGCACAATTACAAATTAGTTTTTTGTAGCGACGCTTTTGGGATTTCTCCATTAGAAGACATATGAGAGAAATTCTCTATGCCTGAATTCCCACCATTCTTTCTAGACGAGTTCGTTCATTTTAGTTTTTTTCCTCCAGAAATAGACGGATTAAGAAACGAAAAGTGAAAAAAACTTCTTAATTTATTAATTTAGGATGCTAAAGAAGCAACGATTGAAAACAGTGAAACGACTGCGCGACTTCGTTGCGTCAAATTTGAAATATTCACCAGAATTCGCTTCATGGAAACGGTTCGTCTGTTTGTATAGAGTAAGTGCATCGATCCTTTATTTGTGGTCTCTCAAATGGATTCGGATGCGAAAATAGCGTTCTGTAATCATTTTGGTTTACGTATCACATAAACATATCATATAATGTTGAAAAGCGAACGCGCTAAAAAGCAGTTAAGGTAGAATACAAATGAGAGGTTTTAAGACAAAAACACGCCGTAAATATAATCGTCACCTTTAATCGTGAGAAGAAGGCCTCATTCCTCATGCTGACGTCGTTAGCAATAAAAATTCTACAACTTCAACGAATGGTGAAATATTGAGGGTATCTGTTTCAATAGACGAGAACTTCTTTGAACTTTTCTTTGGGGAAGGGAAGGGTGAAGGATAATAAATCGAAAACGGCAAGTCCCAATTAGAGACAAAACATTGATTTATTTCGGCGTGCCTCTCAAATACTGAAGAAGGAAAGAATTTAGTCGTGATATTTGAAACAAAGGGGTTATTGGGGGTCATAAACGAAATATAATAAATATAATGCGCTGCCGTTTGTTAATTTTGAGACACCAAAAGAATAAAGATCATCTCTAAGGAGGTTCACCTACGGACTTGACCACTTTTTGATGAGAAATGTGGCAGTTTGAGTTTCAACAGCATTAACCATAGCGAAAACAGTTCATCAAACTAAATCTGAAGTGGAGTCATAAACGTGACGCAATAAAAAAGCGTTGTAATAATTTTCGAGTTCAATTAATAAATGATTTGCGGTGAACGCAGAGTTTTTGATGAAGTTGTGATCGCCAAAACGTAGACAAACTTTTACTATGAAGAGATTTATGAATTGTGTGAGAAGTTCACATTGATCAAGAGAGCAAAGACAACGCTTCGTTGCAAAGGAATTTCGATGAAATGGATTTTGAGCGAATATATTTTGCATTGACTAATTTAACTGCTGCAAATAAAGCATTATTTCTTAACAATGGATTATTAAGACTGCCTATGTTTTATCTCTGAGAAAAGAATGATGGTTCAGAAATTATTGCTTACAGGTAAAAAAGAAGTTTATGTTCCTCATCCAACGAGAGGTATCAATATCTGAATGCAATGATAGTGCGATTATGTTAACGCTTGCCGAGAAAGATTCGCTTCAGTCGGGAAGTTCGTTGCCACAACTTGAGGTTAATTTGGCATCGTTTTTTAATTCACACCAAGTGTACGTTCTTTGAAATGCTATTCGGTGTAAAAATGGAAAAACCACGATATGATGCTGTTTTTACTGCGAATATATAAGCAATCATTGCTCATATAGCTTTACAGAATGCACAACAATTCGTTCCTATTTCTTTTTCGTTGAGTCCTTTTAGGGTGATGTACGAATTGGTTGAGTGTCTTTGGATATTATCTTGGCTGGCATGCAATTACCTACGGACAGATCTGTAGAGGAGATAAAGTGAACGAGGGTATTGAGGTCAAATTGAGCTAAGATTCCCAAGTAACCGAGCAATTCAGTAATAATATCAAGAATTCATTATGTCAGTCTAATGAATGAGCCATTCAGAATGTATTCTGCATCTTTTTCTTCTTCAATCCAGCGTTCTAATATCGTATTTTCGATAGCATATTTATATTTTCGATAGTACAATTATGCAATTGAATTCATAATTAATGCTGAATTTTAAAATGCAACGAGCAAAACACACACCTACGCTTATGGCAACGTAACCTCTGTAAAAATCCTCGTGTTTAAACTCGACTAGTCCTATTATGGCTAGTTAGGATGACAAAATGACGTCTTTCTTGCACCATAAAGAAGAAGTGCACCATACCTGTTTTGTTTCGATTTTTGGTGGAAATCTCCAAACTTTTCTGCCTTCTGAAGATAATGAAGACTACTGTTGAAAGAATTTATGCTCGGCTCACGTCGTCTTACCATGATGTGATCGTAGTGTTCGCCTCGTTTCCGTTGTTTTGCAAATTCTCGAAGACAGCACTTTCCATTCCATTTAATCCAAGTGAACGTAAATATTTTTGATGATGAATTTCTTCTACACTCTCATAGATGCAATGAGCTCTTTTTTGAAATTATGATTTACTTTCAGCCTCCATAGTCTGGTCGTTAAAATATAGCACATAGCAATGACGTTGAAGTCAAATAACTGAGTTTGTTCTATGACAAACAACCGAGAACGCCGTTCGCAGCTTCTGATTACTGAATATTCCGTTGAAAAAACTATCCTCAAAATCGTAAACTTTCAACAATAATGGTAATGTTATGATTAGAGCTGATATTTGAAGGCTTGAGCTTTCTTTAATAAGAGCCTTATCCCTATAATATTGCAATACAGTAGTTCTTATGGTTTGTGACTATTTATTATGCAGTTTGCCTTAGAAACAAGTTGCTCACATTAGAAACCAGTTAATGCTCTATTCGATCATTTTCATAGCTTAAGACGTCGCAATGAGAAAATATAAATGCGC
Source organism: Parascaris univalens (assembly GCA_037576465.1). Classification (NCBI taxonomy): domain Eukaryota; kingdom Metazoa; phylum Nematoda; class Chromadorea; order Rhabditida; family Ascarididae; genus Parascaris; species Parascaris univalens. Next base: position 39,024,108 of record CM075173.1, on the reverse strand, counting down.
ATTGAATAAGAAAAGTCCTTTCATTTATCCACTCATTCAAACCCCTATGCCCCTACGTTACAATCAAGTTAAACTAAATTCAGTAACGAATGAAATTAAGTTCAATTCCATGTCTTTTTCTAAAGTGCACCTCAAATGTGCGTTCTCTATAAGATGCAATATGCTCAACTGTTAGTGAAAACTGTCAAAAATGGGCTTTCTTTTCAGCCTATAAGCTTTTCTTATGCAAATTGGTTCTGCAAAAAGTACTTAAAAGTTCATTCGAACGTCAATTCAGTTCTTATCCAATACTCGTTATCTTTGGGCAGTTCGCATAGTTTCAGTAATGTTTTTAGATAATATGAAAAACTAATTGCAGAGCGTTCAACGTCGGAATTCGCTTTCTCCCAACGAGGGTACTAGTGATTTGCACAAAACGCGATCAATGAGTGAGGTCGATTTGCGAGCCAACAATCTGCCGAAGTTGCCCGATGTGAAGCTTACATCAACACGTCGGCTTACTAAGAGGACTATCACGTCGAAAATAACGCACGGACTATCATTTGTATGCCCTCATATATCCATCAGTTCTTGCTGATTCTGTACAGCCGAAAAAACAGTGACTTATGACGTTAATGTGAATGATATAGTGTTTGCAATACTAGCCTCATTTTCTCGGCCTCTATAATACCCTGACATATCTTGTTGAGTGTAATAGATGCGAGTAGATTAAAGGCTAATAAAAACAGATGTAAAGTGTATTTATCGTTTTAGCTGTGGATTTCTATAACTGAAGCTGAATTTGATCATTTACTCATCGTCAAGCATGATAGTAGCGCTTCTTGAAACATATGTAAAGTACCGTCGATGAATGGACGTTTGCAACTTCCATGGTTTTTTAACCTACAAGAAACGAAACTTCCAATGTGTTATGCCGTATAAGAGAAATAATAAGATTAATTTGCTATAAATTCCAATAAAAATTCTTACATGGTCTATGCTCCTGTTCCTATTGCGGCATATTTGTAGGATGAAGTTGTGTTGCGACAAAGCGGAGAGTTTCCTTAAATTTCAATATTCGATCAGCACTATTATCTAAGAGAGCCATATGTCTTCTTGCCTTTTACTCAGCCTTTACATTAAAATTAGTCACAATGTTGGTACGCCTACCTGAACGATAGCAGGACGCTTAAAGAACCGATGATCTGCTATGGTGAAGAAGTGAAGATTCATACAAGATTTGTTTCCGCAGAAGATACTCGGGAAGAATTAAAGATATTCATTAACTACTACAGTAAGTCCGCAGCAGAGATCCCACAATAACTTCACTTTGCATTTCACAACGTTTGCTAATGAGAGAGAGTGCTGCTGATGCGAGCAATAGAACAAGGTGGTAAGCAACGCTGAGCGGTGCCGCTCGTTCGAGCAAATAATCCTGGTGTCATGAGGAATGATGAATGAATCTCTTTATCGACCCTTCTGCTATTTCAAAAACTGGCCGAGCAGCTTTTGCTTACCCAAGCTTTTGAGCTCATCCACTCACGATCCGGAAGGAATACTCGCTGAACAAAGAGAGGTAGGGCTAAGAGCAGCGATTCCTGAGAGGCGCCATCTTCCACCATTTGCAGTACTCGCGATGCCGCCACAGTTTATTTGCAAACATTCTGTTATATACATCTGGGCCGTTAATTTCAAAATCCCTTTCCGCAGTTTCTCGCTTATTAACATGATCAGAGACGAGAGCAACAACAGATAAATTTCGATGTGAAGAATGTGTACGTATTTTTAAGTCAAATCAAGGGTGACTTAAATGAGCTTTTCAAACTCTGTGCATTCGCATTCTGCACATGCCTTTGTATTTTCGGAGGAAAAACACATGCCTCTTGAACTGGTAGTAAATTACTGAAAACCAATCATAATTTCTGAAGAAACATTCGTGCTGGGATTGGGAACTCGTGTGCTGTCAGTGGCTTCCTGTCATAATTACCTAGTTGAATCCAGTTGGAAACGTCACATAGTGCGAGAGTGAGGATAGGATGAAAAGACGGGATAATGATCGCGATTACAACGACTGCCATGTAAAGGTGGCGGTAAGTCGCCCTGTACCATAGTGTACATAGGGCAGTTTATTCCATTCCGTTTCAACTCTTTCATCAGCAACAGATATACACGGAAGTTACATTAATGGAAGCGTAACATTACTGTGTCGATGAAGTAATAATTACTTCTCGAGCACTTCCGTCGACTCAACTCGCTAACTGTTCACTGTCACTGCTTTTGAAGATTGATAGGGCTCAACATCGGCTTTTCGCAGCAAATTTCATTATCGTTACGTTATCAACAGCAAGAAATAACACTTCGAAAAAATTTGAGAATCGTTGTTTTGTTGTTCCGATTGCTGCACATTGTAGCAATTCCAATTAGCTACAAATTGTGGTAAATCACTATTTCGGAAGTGGCGTTGAAAGGCAGCAAGCAGTATCGGTGTTGCTGACCTCAGCTGATTAGAAATGACCTAGACTTCGATCTAAGTCCCAGTTCAATTGTTTTGGTTTCCGTAAGTAATAGAATGTTGCGATCTAGTCCATAGCTGGACATGAAGAAGGAGTACTTCAGAGAACTGCGAATCCATAATGTTAGAGAATCCTCGAATGAGAAATCTTTTCATATATAGTTTCACAATAAGCTTCAAATGAGAGCCAGTTGTGGCAAATGTGCGTTCTGTTTGGTTACATTCGATATCTACAAATGCATTCCTCTGTAAAGCAATGGTGAGATATATGTTCGGTATAAGTACAAACGCATATATGTGCGAAGAAAAAACGTATTTGTTTCAAGTGCCAAGAGAGCCGCACAGCATTTCTGCTGACGTCGCTTCTGAATAATATCTGTGGGAGCCCAGAAATGAAGCCCATGCCATGAAACGCCAGCAGCAATATCGAAAAGTAAAATCGGATTTAATGAAAGATCCTCAGAATAGACTCTAGGGTGACAACAGAGACCGCTTATTTACTCTGTGAGTAGCGAATGAGTTTTTTTCTACAATCCACTCTTGTTCCTTCAAGAAGAGGTCAGCATGAGACTATTTCTTTTTTCGGCAAGCAGTCAGCAAAAGCCAAGTTTGTTTCTGTGGAGTCAGAGCGTGCAGTTGGGATTTTACGACCTCATTTTGAATGAATCGCTGTTCTCGGCTCAGCCCCAGTGCTCTAAATATCAACTGAAAGAGTCAAAACACAGTACTAAACTCGTTCCCTTAGCAAGCCATGGGCTAGTACAAAGTACTAAACTCCCTTAGCAACCACTGTCACTGGAAGACAATACATGAAAGTTTGTAAAGCGAGATGGAGCAATTTCCAGCTCTCGCAAAAAGCTAAGTGGACGATTTGACATGCGAGAAAGCAAGAGTATTTTTCTGGAGAACTTCGGCAACACTCCGACAGCAATATCTACAATCAAAGTAAAATCGAGTGTTCAGTACATAAGGGCATTGTATTATATCAACTTGAAAAACAACATGTGGAAACCGATACCGCATCAGTGAATAATGAATAAGCTTTTACAGAAGAAAATTGCATAAAGCTAAAAAAAATATTTGAGTTATTCGAATAATACAATTCAATAAAGATCCAAATTTAATGGTACAATTGCACAACAGTGATCACCTTGCAACTGGTGGCGATCAGCTGCATTTAGTTAGTCACTGCCATACTTGCTTGCTAAGCCTTGTAAAATTTGGGCATCACAGTAGTAATGAGCTCTAATGATGGTACTTCTCATCCGAAATGAGCCATAAGCCAGCAAACAATTGGATTATGAATGAAAAAACTAGATGACCTATTATAAAATTGGAAGAAACACTGCAACTGAAACTGCACTCTTATATTTCAGTGGAAATTTCATGAGAAAGCGATAGTCCGATTATGAGGATTGAGATTTTTGGTGGGCAGTATCGTATGAGAAATATATCGCCTCACCAATGAACATCATAAGCCCAGTTACCGCTAATACAACAAATATGAATAGAATGAGAAGGATTCGATCAAGTACACTAGCCAAAAATTCCCATTCCAATGCGTAACGACGTTTTAGACTCATCTCTATTCTCACTGGCTGAGTTGGAATTGAGATCGTGATCGGTGACGTTGCCGTTTTCAAATAACGATCATCTGAGCGATGTGTTTCACTCGCTTCGCCTCCTTAAAGTGCTGTTTGTAAGTTGACTTACTCAAAACACGAAGCGTCTCCGATAAAACTCGTCCAGAACAATCGCCTCTTGTGATAAACGTGACCTCTTATGACTGTTCAAGTTTTAGAGCATTTTTCTGCAGAAGTGCTAGTCTACGTGTTTCTGCTTCTGTATGGATGGATTGCATTGACTCAGATCCCTCACGATTGACGCGATGGTGGCAGGCACGCTATAGGAAGGCTTCGTCTTGCTGTCTAGTGAAGAATGCAATACTGAGAAGGAATGGCGAGGTAAGGAGATGTAGCATTTGCAAGACAATCGAAAGAAAATCCATGTCGATTTTGTTTGAGGGCTGCGGTTATGAGAAATATGAGTAAAGGTCCATGGTGAGGAATTAATGTAGCAGCCGACCACCTGTTCTGAATTTGAAGCGCTTGAATTTTTCGTTTCGAATATGTTTTCATATACTGCATCATGCAATATATGACGGAGAATATCCACCATCCAAAAATTTAAGTTGCAAGTACTCTAAGGTTACTCAATAATTTCACCTATAGAAAATTTATTCATAGAATTTGCAAAAAAATATTTGGTCTTTTACATCATCTACCAAGTTTGTATGAAGCATCAGACACACCGCAGTGCAAACGAATTCGTTCCCTGATCTGAACTGCATAAAGACATCGCTCTTAATGTTGACTGCAAAGAGCCTAACGCATGACAGCATCTGATGGCGTACCTCTCATGTTTATTGTCCTGGCTAACGTCCTCCAGTTCCCTCCAGTCGTTTTGCTTTCCCCAGGCAGGTGAGTCAGGACCTTCTTAGCAACGGGCTCCTCTTTTGGCCGATTGATTGCACTATCAACACTTTCATAACCTCCATTTTTTTTGACGTATTTATGGCCTCGAGTAGATTTTTGAATAGTTAAAACAGAACTCTCTCTTTCAATCTGCAGAAAATGTTATTCGTTTTCGCCACTTGCACAGAATAATAAAAGAAATGAGGATGATTATGTGGTAGAATGTATGTTTTCAGCTTTGTTCACTATACTATGCTTGCTCATCCCTTAACTTTATGGTTATTAGGTGAGGTCAAGAAACTGAATCTACAAGTTTCGAAGCAATCACTAAACTTATTGCTCTGCATTCACTTCCATCTTTTAGTTTCGATATATCTTTGCATTTTCTGAGATCATTTTGGAGACATTTCTGGAGACTTTGGAGACTAATGAAACGACTGATAACGATTATCCTGGATGAAAAAAGTATTCTGGATTGCCGTTGAATTTCCCATATGTGTTAAACATATTTCTGCGTTTCGTTCATATAAGTTACCAGAAATTAATAGATATTTATGCGAAATAATGCCTTCGCATTTCGAGCAATCTGAGCGCTCACCCTTTTCTGTAACTTAACTAGTGCAAAATAGACTTTTCCCATTTTCGAATGCTTAGAGATTTTCCTGTAAAGTGAATTATGGAATGGCAGATTAGCCAACAGTAGAATGTGAAAAACAAATATCGTCAAATTCATCGAATTAATGAACACCTTTCCTTGGTTCCTGCATCAAAATTACAAAAAAAAGGAAAATTAACATTTTTGTCACATGCAAGCGAAAGGCGCTTACATTCTTTCCCCTTCAAAGGCTCTAATATCATCTGTTCCCATTACTGCTGATGCTGAAAACGATGACTGAAAAACTGACCTCTCTTCGAATCGTCTGATTCGATCTTATGAGAATGCGGCTGTGATTTTCTGGAATTGATGTCTTTTTGAGTTTTCCTTGCGCAAAATCATAACCACCACTTTCACGCCACAGCTCAAGCAAGGTGGCTGGCGGATCAAGCGAAAGAAACGATGCGGCCTTTTTGAAGAAGAGCTTAGCAATGAAAGGTGGAACGGGTCGTGCATAAATCTTTTGTAGATGGACGTTCAAAACGAATGCGGTGAACATCGCTCCAACGAATATTACAAATAATATCACCAGGTAAAATACACCTGAAACTGTTGTAGTAAACGAAGAAAACCTATTCGCCTTCATTTCAAACACAACAGAGGTCCCATTCTGTGGGGAAGGATGTTGTACTTGGAAGTTATCAGCTTTCTGCTTCTTTCGACGAGAAAACAAATTGTTCCCAGTGAAAGCCCTCAACAGAATGATGTGAAGCGGCAACTCAAGCAAAACAATATTCCGAGTGAAAAAATCATTCTGCTAACTTATCACAAACAATAAATATAATTCGTCTATCGTAATGCAATAAAAAAAATTCCGAACTGTGCGATGCGGCCAATGGAGTTTATTCGAAGTTTTCGACTTATGAGCAGCAAACGAGCTCCTAGCCACCCTAGTCCGGTGAGAGTTCACAGCTAACGAACATCGATGGGCTCGCCGCATCACTTCACCTCACTGATCTTGCGGACGTGACTTCCAGAAACAGCACGGGTCGAACATAGACACGGGACACGGTACTGTTTTTTCTATATTCAGATATTTTCCTTCCTTCAAAACGATGACGAAATTATCGAAAGCGGGACGACAAACCTCTAAGGAAAGAATAAGTTTTTTGAACACAATTCCATAGCTTGGAGTATACGTGAAGGACGGTCAACAAATTGTACATGCTTTCGGACGGAGCAAAGAATCGACGACCATAGGACAGAGCAGACCTCTACGAATGCTTTGAGGAAAAAGTCAGTGCGTATAAAATGAGGGCATATTTGCAAATGGGAGTGAGTGTGCTTCTGGCTACCTATGTGAGGTGTCATTTTAATGAGGGTGAAGTGGCTCGAACGTGAACAATGTGCGGCGCTGGTTGATGCGGAGGTGGAAATATTCGTACTAAGTCCCTGCCGGGAGCGACGAAAATAAAGTAATCGGGACGTATGCAACAGAATGAGCGTGTAGCCCACTAGCGCTGTTCAACCACGCAGTAATCAGCAAGTAGGCAACTCGCAGTGAAAACGCACCTCACACTATTGGCATGCAACCACACAACGCTTGTAGCTTGTAGCCCAGAATACGCAATCGCTAGTCACTCTACCTTGAACCGGCTGTGTCCCCATGTAAAGGTGTCTGACCCCTCTTACACCCCTCTAACGTTAAATTGCTCATGGAAAACCCGCAAATCCTTTTTTATTAAACTTCAAAAAATGAACAAATTATAAAGGTAGAGGCGATAATACAATGGGAGGGGGAAGGGTTAGGAACGTGATTACTGTTCCCGCAGAGCCTCGCCATGAACAGTTATATCTCCGCGCTCTATGCACTCCTCGTGCCACACTCATTTCGCCTCGCTAAGGCGACACCTCACTTAAACAGTTAAAGCCATACCCATTGCTGCAATCAAGCACGCTCTTCTGTTACACCCGTCAACCCTTCCCTTAAACTATTTGAAGAGAGTGTGCTCTGTCCTATGGTCATTGCTTCTCCGCTCTACGCAGTAGCAGGCCTAAAATTTAGTGATCGTTGAGAAGTGTGGACAGTAATCGGTGACCCACAGTTCCTCTTCAGCCGACTTACTCGAGGATGTCTTTGAACGGGCACATGAATAACCGAGCGAACTAACAACGTCTTCAGGCTTGTGGAAGTCGGCAAACGTTCTCAATGAAAATACTGCCAAGCAGTTGGCATAGCACTCGATAGCTAGCTAGTAAAAGGGGTGGACAAAAATTACCCATTGTGCTGCCGTTTCGTCACTTACTGTAGTTAAAATTTCGAAATACAACGATTACGACATTAGCACTGCCTATTTTCCAGATGTCATTTACTGGGTGTTACGCTTTCAACTCCGCTTCATTTCGATCGTTAACGAGCTGTAAGTGAGCTTATTTTATTCACTGATTGGAGCATCAGTACGGAACTCTACGTTACTAGTTTTAATTACCTGTTACACGCATAAGCACTTTTGCCGTCTTCGAGCGCAATTTTTGGTTTACGAGAAGCGTTGAAGCCTCAAAATTATGAGAAGAACGCTGACGTACAGTTTAAGTATAACACTCAATTCTAGCACCAAAGATAAGATTAACGAAAAACGAGGAATGTCATGGAACGAGTAATTACGTCGATGCCTTGAGAGGTACTTAAGTGAAACTAGAAGGGTCGTCTTATCAAAAATATTTCATCCTAATTTTTCGCACTTCAGCACTTGAGCTTCATTTGAGCGACCTGATTTCATATATGGTTATAATTATTGTTACGCTTGATGTCACAAAATGTGCTGTCAACAAATTTCGTTGCAAAACAGTTCTTTCTCCATATGTTTTAAGAATCTTTCAAGTTCTTGGAGTGGTGTGAAAATGTTACTTAGCAAAAATGTCTCGTTAGCACGATTTTCTGCCTTAATTTCTGTCAAATATCATTATTTTCAGTCTTCACTCAGGCAAACTTTGCATTGATGATTTCTATGCACTCTTGTAGCTTCACGTTTGCAAGGTCCACTGTGACAAGGTTGTATGGAGGTTTGTATATGTCTGTCCACTAACTTAAATTCACCAGCCATAAAAGGACGCAAAAAAGTTATTTGTCTATGGGAGGCCTATAAACGATCATGTTTATTGACACTCTTGAGACGCAGGAGAGGCTCATGCACGATGTGCTTCTCCGCAATTCGCTGATCCTATCAGCCATTGGCACAAATTATCAACAAAAAATCAACGTAAAGAATGCGACTTTCGGCTGATATGGTTAATATTTTACGCACTGCTGTTCAAGGCTGTGAAACAAATAACCGGTTGATTCCAACCACTTTCACAGATGCTGACCAAAAAACTTCAGCTGTTACGAACTCCAGCAACTTCCTAAATAGTACTGTTACAATCCATGCGGAATCTGACCACTGCAAGATGCATCAAATCATTCGAAGTTGACGGATCAGTACAAAATATAGCATAGAAGCTTATCATATCTTATCTACAAAATTTCATAACTGCAATTGTTCCAGCTGCTTCCAAGTTGGAACTGTCAGAAATTATTACGACAGCAGTCATATGCGGATACCTCAATATCCTGAGATGTGACATCGCCATGATTCAATTTTGCGAAGCGAATTTTCTGGAGCATACGATAGAGGAATTATCTTCGACATATGTTATCTGCCTATAACATTGATTTGCTGGATGTACGCAAAGCTAAAGCTCATACCTCCAAAATTCATCTCTATTTCATGTGTATCACTGCGAAATTATTACGAATAAAATGTTTGCATGCAGCGGATACTTATGCATTAACGCTCTTTTTGTTTGTTCGCTCAAATAAGTTTGAAGAAAACCGAAAGAAATTACCGAAAAGTGGTACATATTCACTGGTAACCGGCATCTTTTCGTCGATCATCGTCATGAGAAACAACATTGCCAGCAATGAATCGGTGCCAAGACCTAGCTTATCATGTCGCTCATTGTTCGTTGTTGCTGGTGTAAAGAAGCCTATTACGGCGACTACAGTTATTACAGTAGCTGGAACAACCAGGTTCACGATATAATAGAGTGGTTTACGACGCACAACCAATGACGCTTCCAGAAGCACCCAAGGTTCAGGGCAACAGGCGAATTTCTTCTGCAATGGAACATTACGCATGTGATCAGTTCGCCAACCTTCTCAGGCATCGTGAAAACGCATTCTGCTTCGATACATGACTAAAAATTTTCTGTGCGCCGCAATAGCAGCAAATTAGAAGGCACAGCATAGTCATTGCGACCGCTTCATTGTGAACCATTATAGCAACTACTTCATAGCAAAGGTTTTCAATTTTTCGTTCTTTTTTAGCACGGCTCTCTCCAAAGAGGAGTACGTTTCTCCGGTTACCAATTTACTACGTTCTGATTCTCAAAGGCTGCTATTCGCATAAACGCACGCTCAGTATGGTCAGAAGTAACCGTCTTTAGAGTTGTCCTAATCGAGCTTCACTCTCTAACGAGTAAGTAAATCAGTAAACTGCTTCTACTGCATTGTTACGAGTTTCGCGGCCGTTCAAAGTACCACCTCAAGGATGTGCTGCTTTGAAAGATCATGTACCTCAATTCGGCGAATGGTGAACGAGAGGAGGATCCATTCCTCGTTCTCAATGAAATTATCCAGATTGACCGAATCGAACTCTGCCTCGTAGTCCAAATCACTTTTACTGCCCGTCCATGAGGAGATCACCAGTGTGCAGTTTTGCTGGTCGTAAGGGAAAAAGCGGATGTCCAGTCGACATGCAGTTCTGATAAAATACCTTCCTTTGCCTTGCGTTTTTTATTAATCAGGTTTTGCTTCACGTGTATTCCCTCTGCTTCTATTCTTTCATTGTGTTCGTCGAATGTGTGTTACCCACTTGCTTCTGTATCTGTGACATTCGTGACTGCTGTTCTTCTGGATAATATATCTACGCTAAACATTACTGCGGAAAAGATCAGATTATGGATTTTTGAGTATAACAAGGCATGCGGTGTCCTTCGTTCGCATTGAATTCTACTCTTCATTCACTGAGACGAGATTCGACTCTCTACTGAGGTGGCAAATAGCTGCCCGGGTTGTTAGAAAAAAAATTGAGCTATTGTCCATAGGAATGCTAATCCTCCCTTCCCAGCAGCTCATGAAGTAGAAACATTCGTTAGTCTGCTTACGAGTGGAGGGCTTTGGCAGGGTTCTGGACCATTTATGCGAAATTTCAATGCCGACGAATGTATTTTCTCAGCCACAAACGAGTCGATCACAGGTCTAATCGTCTCGATTGGCAAAGGAATACTGATCAAGCGCAAGTTAGCGCGGCTATCACAACCCACGAACTGGACGGATATACATAAGGAATCAAAAATTTCTCTCCCCCCTCAAAGGATTCTTGAAACTAAAAACCTGTACCATATCACTATTGCAGCACTACACGAATGTGGCCAATGAATGGCAACAAATTAAAGGTTGAAATTCACAATTTGTCTCATATCGCGATCGTGGAATGCTGAGGGTAGCCATAATTGAAACGTTGTACAGTGATTGCTTTCCGTTTGCTAGCAACAGGGATATGAATGCAAAAAAGGTCATCATTATCACCACAGACATTATTATTTAATACTTGTTATTATCGTCATTATTACTTGTAATTACTCTTAACTTTATTATAATTAGTTATCCATCATTGTTATTATTGCTATTATCCATCACATCCATCAAATCACAAAAACTCCCATTTTAAATACAACAATATTCGCAAAAATTGTGTCTCAAATGTAGGTTTTATGTAGCAAAACATTGAGCAGACAAAAAGCCCCCTTATTACATAGCGCACCTTAATTCTTAAAGAAATTAACAAACATGACAGTCCCTTTCGTACTTCATTCAGTCTTATACGCTCCTAATTTTCTTAACTGCTGTGATGAATAAGCAATCGTTAGACTCGAGTAGTTTATACTCGGTTTTTGACACAGCTCGTTATTGCTGCATCACCGCAGTGCGTACACACGTTGTTATTCTGTGAGCATATTAATTCAAGAACCAAAAAAGTTGTACAAATAAGATGCAGTACACAATTAAAGGTAGACTCGTTGATGAGGTTTTATGCGAGCTATAAACACCTGAACATCCCCGTGACTTCGCAAGTGCGGACTAGTGGTTCAATCGCTTTGCTTGAGCAGTTGTGCAACCCACTAGCCCGCATCATAATGCAACTCAAATTGCCCTCTGTTTTACTCTGTTTTTTTTGAGTTCTAAATATAAATGGTGCACATTTTCCATGAAATTGCAAAGGCGTATGTTACCTTTGCAAAAGTCTCTGCCTCAGCTGAATGTTTGCTTATTGCATATGGCATTATAAGTGGACGAAAAAGGGAGAGTAGGTTCGAATATGTATTAATGAAGTGGACCAGATTGTTGATATTGGGCGAAAAACGTTGTATTACTTCAATAAATTATGTTTAATTTATGAAGTGTTATTTCATTTCCTTACTAATCGAATTCCTCGGCATACAGTAACATACCTGTAAAGTGCAGGATACATGAACATAACTTCTGCGCCTCGTTTACCCTCCCAGTATTTCGTAGTTACAACAACATTGATATACCTTTCAGTCTCTTCACGCCTCAAAACAACGCTGAAAAATCCTTGGTGGATGAATTATCGAAGTGGCTTGAATTGATCTGTATAACAGATTATTTGCATGAATTGTGAAAAAGCAATGTATAAAGGCAAAATAGTTTCCGACACACTTTATTTGCCTGCCTAGGGTGTATGCAGCAAAAATCGCATTGGAGTCTCATTGCAGTTGCGGCGATGAAATATCGAACAATACATGGGCCCAGGTACAGCAATAAGCTAATTTCTCATCCGATCGTCCAGTGTAGGGGGCTCTTTAAGGCGCAGGACGAGAAATCTACAAAAAAGCATTTTGTGCCAGTCTCGACATCACTTTTCGGCATTCATTTTTTAATATCTTCGAGCGATCGGAGGCTATTTCTCAAACGAACATTTGCAAAACTGCAGGATTACAACAAACGGTGGATAACACTTTCCAATTTTACGCTTTGTGATATTAGTGGCGAGTTTTTCAGTTGGTTATCGACAGAACTTCCTCTCGACGTATGTCACTGAGAGACTTCATCCTCCCCTTCCCCTCCATTTGCAAATGTGCATCTAACACCTCTACATGTCACTAAAAACTCTGTCAATGATGTACCCCAACAATAAGTGCATATATCAACAGTATTGCGAAGCAATCAAAAAAGGACTGAGATCGCCCGCCTACCTGTCATAGACGTATGTATCTGGGAGCCAGATTGTTTGGTGGGGAAGAATAGTTGTATTAATGAGTCCATACTGATTCGGATCCCAGCCAAGGAATTCATCATTCCACTTCTAGAAAAGCCACAGTGCAGATTAGTCTCGAGCAACACAACATTAAAGATATGTAGCTGAATAATTAAAGCGGCCGCTGCTGAAATCCAACTTTAAGACGTCCGATAAAAGGCCCTCACGAATTGGGAAATTTTTTGCTGTTATTGTGGCGAATTAAAAGGATTAGTCAGGTTGTAGAGTAAATCAAATTATAGAAAATACTTGAACGGATCTTGAACTGATTCAAAAAAACGTTGATTTTAAGGAAATTTGAAGGCGTTCAAAGATATTTGGATGTCAGAAACTATTTCAAAGTGGTGAAATATAGAATACCGCGCACCTCTTTATTATTTTTTGAACTATTTTGAAGGATTCTATGCGACGGCTTTAAGTTTCGGCTAATAAAATCACTTACTTCAATCACCCAAACGTTTAGTGCAATACTTTGTAGTCTTTCATCCTGAAAATAACAAAAATGTTGTCTTAGAGAGCGAAAATTCGTCGTTATCAGCACATTTATACACCTTAAGCTATCGTAGGCTACACTTAATGATGTGATTATAAGCCTCGAGAAGAACAAGTCGATGGCGAGAATCGTCGAGGAACGTGAGAATGGTGGAATTTGATGCAGTGGAGTGAATGATTCGTTGCAGTTCGACTTACAGTTTTTTCGCTTATATCTTTCTACGGTATCAAAACAATATGTCTTCGAATATAACTTTTAATCTGTGAAGGTAAAACACTTGACTATTCTCAGCCACCGTTTCGTAGTTGCGGCACTCTATCTGATCCTCCAATTCCTTCACATTTTATGCAGCGAGTGCGGTAACTGCTAAATAATAGGGAAAATAGCTTAATAATGCCTAATTACTTTCAAAATAGCACGATTACTAGCTGGAAATATATTAAAAACGCTAAAATTGAAAGCGGCAACAAAGACCAATCAAGCAAATTTGACTACTGAACGTTTTGCTATACAATACGAAATTATTTGAGAAATGCAGTTCATTGATGAGAGAAAAATTCGATAAGGGAAAAATTAGAAATTAAATAGTCTTTAAGCTTACAAACCCCGACACCTGAATGTCGCACAACTTCGAGTACCTTTATTTGTTCAGAAGTAAAGTCTGGCTACCTATTTATTCTGCCCGAAAAACACAGATTAGTTAATGGTAAATAAAATTCGAATCCAAGTAATTCGCATTAGATCAACTGAATTACCACGGAGAGAGGAAGGTAGAGGGAGAGAGGGTGTAACAGATAAAATACATTCACCCTCGAACTACACTTCAAAAAATATGGAACCACAAATAAGGCATATTTACAATGGCCAATATTTGATAGAGGCTCATGCTGTACTTGACGACTGTTGGACGACGGTGGTCGAAAACAGGTCGCACTCGACTGTCGTATCTTCTTTCGTCCACGAGGTCCTTTGCTAAACGAACATGTGGCAGCAATTCTTTCGTCTTCATCGCAAATTTACCATCTGAAAGCGTTTGCAGATGGAGTGTTCGAAAATCTTGTCCGTAGGGAGTATATGCGGTAGGAAGTTCTAAGAGTCGATAACATTGTAGAAGAAGGATATAGGATGGAACGCAGATTACAAGTCACATTTACATTAAATCTTAGTTGAGAAGGAATAAAGTGCATTGCTGGAAAGCTTTTCAATATGTTCGATCAAAGAATTAACCATTGTAAGAGTTATGATGCAAGAGAAATAAAATCTTTTGGGCGGAAATGTTCGATCAGAAGTATCCCCAACTACTTTTTCTAAAATGTGAAGCTCCCTCTCATGTTTCCTCCTCGTAAACGGAAGCGTTCGACCAAATCAGCCTTAGTTGGCCTTTTACAGGTGCTTTACCTCTCCTGCTAGCCAATATTTGAAAGACGAAAAAGTTGTGCATACGCTGTTAATTCATCGTTATATGCTAGCACTTAAATAGGCCAATTGCTCATATCCAGTAACGGACGTAATCATTTCTTTATGAGGGATGATTGCCTGTGTAAACTGTCGCATTTTCGACTGCTTAAGATTAGAGTCGGAGAAAAGCATTGTGCAAGCGATGCACTTCATAGTCGAAATGAGTGAAAAAGCTTTGAAATGAATGATACTAAAGACCGTCATGGTTTCTCAGATGGAATGTGAATGGTCTCGAGTGCAGCTTTCGTTGACTCTTATTAGCTGCGAAAAACTGGATTTTTTTTACAGCAATGGTCCGATATTGCAATTGCACTCGAGCAACGAGCGCATTTGCAGGTGCTGACTGTGCAAAATTCGAAAAGCGAATGCAAATGTTCTCTCAGAGATCGTCATGCGCCATGTGGTGGCAATAGCCATTGAAATCAGAACGAAACGCCAATAGATCTGAGCGTCGTCTTCGGAAACGTAGGCGATTAAAGAGATGATAACTTTGCTATATATGGAGATATAAGCAGCGACATTATTATTGGTATTATTCACATCAGTCACATTATTTGCATTCGTATTTCCATTGGTCGCCATATTTCTCACCATTACATCTCACTTGTTCCAGCGTTGTTTCATCTACACTCTTGCATTTTTATTGGCCTTTTCGTGTTAAAATGTGTTCTCGCCTTCAAAATACCCCGGAAATCGGTATACTTAAAGGCACTGAAATGAGTGGGACTGGAGTGAGAACTTTGCCTCACATTGTCCGAAGTTCATAGCTTTTCTGAAAACGTTGGGGAAACCCGATCCTCGAGGGGTCCCTAAACTGGGGATATTTCTGAAAATCTTTGCAGCATACGGAAGTCAAGAATGTTGTCAAAATTCTAAGAACGAATTACTTTGCAAACGGGAACAAAAAAGCGTAACATGCCCCACATACAGTGCAAGCGCGAATATACCTTCAATGGATGAACTGAGATGGCAAAATAGGAGAAAAGAAATAAGAAAACTGTTGTGATTGCCAGTTAGTGTTGCTGCGACAGAAATAGGGCAGAGAACATTAGCCACTAGCCGTTAGTCGATGACATAAGCAAGAGCACAATCGAAAAAGAAAGTTTTTGGAGGAGCAAAACGTTCCCAAACACGAATCGAATCCAACACATCCAACGGGTCAAACGGAGACTTAAAAAGGCTCAGATATCGTCTGAGGCGGCATAAGAACACTTTAGTGGATCTGTGACATTATGCGAGGAACGATAAACGAGAATCGACTATACGAGTCAACTGATCACTGCAAATGGATGCTTTGGAATGGTTCTTCTTTGCCATACCCAACGATATTTTGGCCTTATAATTCAGTTGTCATATACATGGATAAAAATAAAAATAAGGTGAATGATTAAATATATATATAGAGAGTGGAAAAAAATATTCGATGATTTGGAGGGGTCTTTATATTCGCATTTTTTGCAATGTGTGAAATATGCTAGAATTTGAGACTGTTATTGGTCGAAACGCCCAGATCTTTAATTGCGTTTCATAGTGCAAATGCAGACAAGTTAAGTGGATGAGAATTTTCAAGGTGTGCTCACTCAAATTTGACGAAAGTTGTTTTATCTGACGCTAAATACGGTAACCTTTTACGTTGCAAGTACTCGAAAGATTTGCTGGTGGTGAGAAATTTGGCATCATTGGCAAAGCAGATGTACCTGATATTATGAGGGATGAAACAGAGTTTGGGAAGGGCGACTGATGAAAAACCAGTAGGCACTTATTTATCAAGTGACTGCACCTAATTTTTTGGCGAATTCAGAGAATATTCTCTCCGCCGTTCTGAGGAACGAGTAGCAATACACTTACCTTATGGCTGAATATTGGACACTAATGGAACTGCTTTCAGGGAAATTGAGGTTGCAGAGCTGCAGATTTGTCCTTCAGCTTGAATATCTCCGACAATTCGAATTTTCTTCTATTTTCACACCTCACTCATTAGCATCGAATTTCATGCGGAAAAAGTAAACGAACATACATGAGGCGACTGCAGAATGCACCAAAAATGTCGTTAAGGCGACGACAGCGCTTATCGAGGAGTTCATTCTGCGATCCAGTTTGCCTGCATATTCATATCTTTTATAAGGTTTTAAATGAAAATCACTCGCCGATTCGACTAAAATATTATGTGGCTCTGAGGTGGAAATAAGGCAACGATGTAAATGATCAGAAATCGCTCAGACGTTCGCCAAATTATCTGTCGCTGTACGTAAAGCAGATAACTGAATGAATGGTCGAAAAATGCCTATCTAGGAACCGCTGGACACGAGGCAAATGTCAGCAGATAGGAGGGGTCTTTAATTTCGGATACTGTACTGAGTTATTCCGAAAGAATTCCTTCTCTCCTTTTTTCATTTCGCAAAAGCGATTCGCATAATTTACTCCTTCAGCCGTTCCCCATTTCTCTCCATATATAACTTATTGTAAAAACTTACCAAAATCGTATACGGAGAGAGGATAACAACGAAAATTGCAAATAGCATGGAACACTTGAAGCTCAAATGTTTCCAACAAATGCTCTACTACTAACACAAGTTAACCACTGTTCTCGAGAAACGTAGCACTGAAGCGCAACACAGCGACATGTGTTAATTGAGGCCGATGAGATATTCACCAATGCAGAGGTGTATCACATTAGATTTGGTTCATCCAAACAGACAGGCGTTTAAGGCAATAATAATGGGTACGCTTTTCATGAATTAGTTTCCTTGAAGCACAAAACTTTCGAGATATTTCAGTTTAAATAGTTTGCTTCTTACGAAGTCTCCATATGATTCTGCAATATTATTTTAAGAATGAATTATGAGTAACTGCGAATTGATCACTAAGAGCACTATAGAAGTAAGTCACATGAATTGATGTATCTGTGATGGCGTTGAGTTCAGTTCGAAAGTCTAAACATTAATGATGATGAGAGCTACCATCATCAATCGGATTCTTTTCAGAGAAGAAAACGAATGGAGGATAAGTGGTGTTTGGAATTGCGATGCTCTCATTTTTTATGGGTTATATTTCTCCTTGACTTCATAAGTCACAACTTCATAGGAATACTGCGATGCACACTACTTGGTGGAAATATTTGAGAAAACTGTTTACAGATCGAAAAAAAAGTTTTTATATGAAATAGCAATCATCATTCGTAAAGCTGCTGCCTGGATTTACAAATCTACAAAGAGCCTATAAAATAAGATGTAGAATTGTAGGGCAGTATTACTGACGTGATAATAGATAGAGAGAACAAATTAAGGAGACGAAACCTGCCGATTTAATGGGAAATGAATTCAACTCTCAGGCCATTTCAACAATAAACTCTAATTCACTTAATCGATTCGTCAATTTTGCATGCGCATGGTGTTGTCCTCTCATGTTTCACAATTGAAGAAGAACACTGTCAAATTCTGCCAGATATAGTGGGCAGATGAGTAATTATGCATGCTAAACGAACTGAACCTGAACAATTAGATACGCACACGTATGTCCTCACTTGATTAGTGGCCAAAAATTGTGAGCAACCAGGAGATCGGATTTTAAATGGATTGGTATGGAAATTTGCTGTTGGACCAGTCCATTTTTTAGGATAACATTTCAACCCAGTGAACAGCATCTCGCTTAAATTTAACTGAACGAACAAATTTTCGTCGGTGTCTTGCTAAATGAGCTAACAATCCGAGCAAAGATTTGGTGGGCACACAATTGTCTCCGGAATGTTGACATACAGGGTTATATATATATGCTTATTATGACGCTCACGAATTATAGAACTTGTGGCAAATCCCATTTACTCATTTACATAGTTGGGGATAGTTTTTTGTATTTTAACCTGCCAGAACTGTCAGTATTCGCAAGAACTTGCAATATTTCGAAGTTTGAGAGGGAGGACGTGTGCTGGAAAGACAGTTGGTGCATGTATTCTAGGACATTTTTTTCACTTCTTTTCGACGTTTCCGTTTTGTTAATCGATGCCAAAAATCGTATCCGATTGCGAAGCTTGAGGATTCAACGGGATATTTTGGATGGCTCATAAAGGCTTATAAATGGGAGAGAGCATAATAAGCTGAAGTGAGATGGAACGATGAAATGGAACGATGAAATGTGAGACAGGCTGATAGACTTATATCTGAAGCCCGCTAACTTGATCGACAGCTTAGCAGTTACTTCCAGAAAATCAACAATTTATGGTGGTCACGTCATGGGATTGTGAGGACAACACACTTTCTTCTTCAGGCGTGTGGGAAAACTAAGGGCATGCCAAAGTTCCAAGTTATTACACCTGACTCAATTTCAAGTATACCAGTCTATGAAGCAGCAACATTGTGCTATGCCGGGTATGAGAAAAAGGTATGAGCAATTCTTTGTTACTGAGTAAATGCATCCAAATACGTAACCGCTATCAAATCAAGAACGGAAATGGCGTCGTTAGCGGTGAAGCATCCAACGAAAGCCTAAAATCGCTCACAGTGCTACGCTCGCACCAACTATAATTAGTGCTTTGATGCATGAAGTTCGCTTCACATTGCATTCGATGAGCGCTCATGCAAACTCAAGTTTTCGATGAGGTAACCAAATATTTCAAAGCTTTTTCCGCAAATAAGTTCAGCAGTCTATACTTAATGAACATAAAAAACGTCAACCAAAACTGCATATGACTTTCCTGATTTATGTTGAACTTAATCTGTAGAGTTCCTGCTTTCATTCCGCGTACGCTGTTGAAGGAGGCCCTCAGTTTATCGCCTACATTCTTTATTTTAATCTGCCGAAATGTTATCGGAGTTGTGCAGAAATCCAATAAAGATGAAAACTTTCGATTACCTCATTTTCTACTCTAACCAATCGGCATTTCATATGATACTGCACTGATGCCTTTTGAAGCCTTAGCACATCTAACGCATGAGGAAATCAGAGCTTTCGAATAATTTTACTTGTTCAAGGAGGAGCTCGCCCAATACTGAGCATCTTATGGGCCATAACGAGTCGTATGAATAACTCCAAGGACATTTCAATCAAATGACAGTCAATGCACCAAATTTTGTTCATTTCGAATAATCGAATGAATCAGTTGAAGAATCAAACAACAAGCAAAGGAAGGACGCTAAATAAGAAATTGGAGAGATTTCGTGTCACTTTTAGATGACTGTGTACTCGTTTGAAGTTCGAACATTAACCTGAAGCAATAATAGCACGAGTGATGCATTTAGCTGTTTTCACAACAAACATCAACAAACACTCACTTCTGTACATTTCCTCGTTCAGTATTCACTATTGCACAGTTTTGCAATACAGATTTGCAGAAGAACATAGAAAGCTGAAATATATCTGAGGATGGACTATCAAATACAGATCCTTATTATTTCATATGAACACCTGGAAGCGAAATCTTTCTGAAGTGAAGGTTGATGTGATCGCCAACTGATTGTACTTGCAAAGCAAAAGAAAAGCGTCTACAAGGAAAAATAGATACCTCTATAAATGTTCGAACAGCAAAAGAAAAAGTATAAATGAAGTAATATAATAATGACTGAGCATTTGTTCGGCGAGTTGAAGCAAAAGTTCTCATTAAGCGATAGTGCAATGCTGTTGAACTGCAAAGCGCAATTCATTCATCTGAATTATTCCTATGGCAATTCCCAGAAATGAGTTTTCTATAATATCTCATCGAAATTATTGTTGGGGACACAAGCCGATTATTCAAAACGACTGTGACATTCACTGTGACATCTGAAAGCGAAAAATACCAGTAAGTGATAAATCAACACTGGGAAAATATCACTTATCATGCGGAAGGCATCCCCAATCAATAGCGATATGCTAATATTCATCAGTAATAAAGTAAACTTTTAGAGAACATTTAATGATCGATGAAATGAGCTTGATGGAGTTTTATCAGTTTATCTAAACGGTTAATTATCGTTGCTGTAAAAGACCATAACTCTTTATTCAACATATTCGAGCATCATTTTAATGAGGCAGTGCAAGGTGAAGAGAGAACAAAAACGCGCCTTCACCACAAATTTAGCCACCAATATTGCTACAATTCTTCATAATCGTCCGTCACTGTGGCTAAGCGTAAGAACAACATTCTTCCAGTTGGACTGTTCATGTGGGTGAACTTCAACTCATAAGATAGGCTGTAACATTGCTTACAGTTCGACTTCGGGAGCGACATTCATCAAGAAACAAAACTAGCCTTGTCAGACCGGGCGCTTTCACAGCGGAACAGTTTGCGAAGAATTTTCGCACCTCATTCCTCCATTAAATCAGATATAGGTTGCTTTAAAAATCGAATGTCACGCATGAAATCCTGTCGTAGTTCATGATCCATGGCTTTTGTCTTAGCAGAACAGCAGCTACGTGATCGAGAAATCTAGGAACAAGTGACTGACACAGATCTATTGGCCGATTTAAAGCTGGTCAACCTGGTTGCGATTAACTTTCATTAAATCGCTACACGACGCCTGCTTCGTACATAGCGAATCATATTTTGAAAAATCAGAAGTCTTCAGATTATCACCAGTTTTCACTTGTTGCGATTTCGAGCAAGAGATATCGAATATATTTCAGGTGACTGAGGAGAATTTTTGAGGTTTCACGTCCTCATCATAAGATCTCGTTCAGAAGTACCCAGGTAGCCATGAGACTTCAATAGTGCCTTCTTTCAAATTTGGTGTTTCTGCGCAACCTAGCTATGGAAGTGTGACCTTTCTGAGAAAGTCGCGAAAGTGTTTCAAATATGTTCTGAACACCATCGACTTCCTAAAACAACCGGTTTCCGAGATGGTGATGTTGAACCTTATGTTGTTCTAAGATTAGATTATCGGAAAATTATTACGTTCTTATCATAAAGTTACACGGACGCAACCACAGCTCGTTGTGAAGTTGTTTAGTCTGATTTTTCATAGAACCAGAAAATAGATATGGATTTTTAGCCATTTCACGAAAATTATCTTCGAAGTACTTAACGTATCATCGAGCTTTTAAAAGATATGAATTTCAAGCATTGAAAGGCGAGTGTAAACTTTGCAGAATCATGAGAATGGAATTTCTCGACGTCCATTCTCGGATGTAGTTGAGAGCATAAGATCCACGAAGGATTAAAGTTAAGGATTTTCGAATTCTGCAACAATAGACATAATGTTTCAACAGAAGCAAGCAAAGTAATGAAGGAGCATGCAGTCACCCTTAAAAAATTGAGGTTTCATCTTCATAATTCTTTACCGTGATGCTCTGATGAATTCATTGTGACTGTCTCACATGCGAAACTTCAAATTCATCAACGACGTCTCATATGAATGTCATAATGTTCAAATACCATCACTCATCTTACTGTAAAATTACTACAGTTGATCTAACTGTACTAACTACTGATGCTAATAAATTCTTGATTTTAAGCTGTATTTTTGATTTATATTTGACTGTTGCATAGAGAAGTCGAGTATTAACATTTCACGATAACACTGATCCAGAAAAATCTTCGAGGAAACTTGGGATCAATAGCTGAACAAAGACTAGAGAGAAAAAGAGGTTGCACTTTTGTGTTATCAGTGAGTGCATGGGAGGATTCTCTACAAATGGTGCGGCTTCGACTGCTATATGGTGTGGTCTCGATAGTGACTGGTCACAAGGTTCGTTTTATGCGACCATGAGAAAAGTGGTATCACATTGTGGCTAGTACGGATCGGCTCGAATTAAATCTCAGCTGCTTTTTAACCTATAAATTCATCGATAGACACTGTTTATGGAGCATATCTTCTCGGCTATTTCACCTCGCATCCCTGAAATATATCTTTAACATCATATCCTTTCTTGCTTGCAGAGAGTAAACTCACCATTCTTCCAGCAACCCTTCAAAGCTTTAAAGCTGCTCGCCCCACTGATGTTCTAATATCAAGGGATGCATGAGAAAATCAAAAGAAAAGGCAGTTTAATTAATGAAAAAAAGCTAAAAGCGGTAATTCCGAGCGTAACTTTCAAGGTTTCTTTCGAAAAGTGTTTGGAAAATGCGCCAAGCTCACCGTCGGCAAACGTGGACTTTTTTCACTTCACTTAACAATTACTTTGATCAATCAACTGTGCTCAATTACCGATAAAATCGGTTTCATGAGTTTGCTGCTCACTAATTGGCGAATCATTAATTGGTCATAAGTGTTATCCGTGTTGATATAATGAGAAACTACAATAACATATGATTGAAACCTGAGTAGTAAACTAACGGAACGGTCGTATCTGAGCGTAGTGCAAACTGCGGGCTTCGTTTTGATTAAATAAACCGTTCAAAGCACTAAAATGTAAGCGTTTATAGACCTTTTTCTCGTGACCACTGTAAATTCGAGCCTTTCCCAAAACCACTCATACTGCTTCAAAAAGAAACGTTCAGAAGTTATTGAATTTTTTCTTGCAACGACTCGTGATAACTAGTTCTTCGAAACGAGCAAAATTTAGTTTGGGAAGCTCATTTCAATGCTTCCTTAAACGGTTGGCTAATGAAAGGCGACTAAATTATGCGGATGAATTTCCATAGGAATATGAATTCAGAACCGCTCATTAAGCAGCGATAATCCATTCTAGAAAAACCAACGAAAATGTGATGTTAGGAGATTAAAGAACCGATTTATTGTGACAGGGACTCGTCCACTCAACAATCAAGAAAACACGAAAAGAACAGATAGCGAATCGAAAACATGTTTAACAATGAACAACAACGATTCACCTAAACATAACAACCTTCGGTCCACATTGCTCTCCTTTGTGGTCACTAGCATTTACATGGCCATTGCTTTGGCTTTCTTCCGAAAATATGAGGATTTAGACAAGATCATGGATAGCCGCCCACCAAAGTGATCAGATTTTATGAGCACCATCTTGCGAAATCCCCTACAATCGCAACTTTCGACAATGAAGATGGCTTCTCTACGATCGCCAAGAATTAGGTGATCAACATAGTGGTGAATTTCGACTGAAACGAAAACTGAAACCCATTCATTCCGACGAAGTTAAAAATCCTTATCACCGTCTGATTGTGCACGATTAACGATGCTTCCGAACATGCGCAGATCTAAAAGTCTGAAGAACACCTTCCTCCCCCACTTCAGCACTGAAGAAAACTTAAGGTATTTCGCTTTAAGAAGATGGGAGAAGAGGAGTTAATAAGTGATCTTATTTTATGGGACAAAATGAGCAGAAAAAAATGCATAAGAAGCAGGAAATAAGTAAAACAATGCGACCTTTCACGGAAAAGCGAGCAGTACAATTGCAAAAAAAACGAAAAATCCAAACTGAAAATCGCCATTGATTATTAACCATTAGTTGGAAGGTGCTAAGGAATTCGATGAAGTTTTATCTGCCACATAAATACTGCAAGCTAATAGATGATCCAATAAAGCCAAATCTTCTAAACGAGCCAATAAACATCCCACAAGTTGTACCAGCATTGCTCTCACCATACGATCATTCCTTTACGCAAATTTTGGTTACTACAACCTTTCTGGAAATGAACAAGTTTCTGCACAAATTCTGGCGCACAAATGGAATCCAAAGGAACTGATAATTAAACTGCTCCCCTTACTTAAAAAAGCTGCATAAACTTCTAGGCAGTTGCACACCTTAAGATGATTCTATCGACTGCAAACCTCATAGGCCACTAGATGAGACAACAGAGAGTACATATGGCCGTTGAAATCCGAACCCGGAATGTTCATTTCTCTAAAAGGCGGTGCCATCCAATACGCAAGTACGCAATACTCCAATAGTAACAACTAAAAGCTTAGACTCTAAATCATTAACTCACTGATTCACTGCAGTCGCATTACCAAATGATAAGATTATATCCGTGTTTGGGAATAACGAAACTAAACGGGCAGATATATAAGGCAACTTACCTCTCGCTTATTTCGTGTCAATACACTTCAACAAAACATAGCTTCAAGTGAACGCAATGAAGTAAAAGGAAATCCAAGGAAAAGATAATCCGGAAGTGAAAGCTACTGAAATTCGTATCATCGACGTGGAAAACATTTTAAAAAATGGGCAAAAAATTGGACTAGATGTGCTAAACTATATCCGGTGAACTAATCTGATGGAAACCGAAAACGAAAATTGGTCACAGTCACTCAAAAAAAGCTACATGGTGCAAATGGAACTTCCAAAAGCAAGAATTTCTCAAAGAGAATTATATATGAGCAGAGGGATTCCAGAAAAATGTGATATGAACGGTTCGCTGGACAAGACTGTACAATGCCGGAAACAAATTCCTTAGTGCGAAAATTTTCAGCTCCCCAAGTATCCATCGATAGTGTCAACTAAAAGTTACGTAAAAGAACCCCGCTCGGACATTCCACGATTATTTGCGTTAATATACTTCCACAGCAAAATATGCCCTAATTTAAAACGAATGGAACGAATTGCTCACATTCAACTCCTCGTTCCCAACACAACCTTCTTCTTTCATTCACTTCAATAATCCACCGCTACACAAACTCTGAAATGCGAGGAATAGCACCGCAATGAAACCATATACTATGATGACAATGAAAACACTATCCACAAAACGGTACCAAATCCCTTTTGCCACGGAGACGCTTCAACCGAGCGAGCTAATCCGGGCGGTTTCATTCGTGCCTCAGTCTCATCCAATCATTTTCATATTTTCAACCGTCAAACAACGTTTATCATCAAAATTCGAGCATAACTAATGCGGGCTTCATCAGAAAGCATTCAAAATAGAGTCAATTACTGAATGAATAAATGAAAAGTAATATTTGCATAATGCTTTAAAAATGAGCCGACGAAACCAATCCACACGTGTCTGTGGAGAACTCCTCTCTCGCATGCGAAGACTGCCTTCACGAAGGAAGCAAGCAATGACCTGCAAATTTCGTATATTTCTGTGCTCCACAACAACACATACCCTTTGCACTGAACACAACTCTGTCGTAATTTAAAAATCGCCTTTCGCGGAGAAAAAATGCATCGGTTGGCAAGCGGGAAGTCGCTCGTTCTACGAAAGACGTTCATCTACAGCCAGCCGCACTCTTTTCGTAAACGCCGGCCACAAATGTTTCAAGAAGGTTACTTCATCCTCATCATAAACTGTTACGATGACTATATAGACTCTTTTTGACGACCTGCATTTAATATGCTGAATGCCGATCGCCGATATCATTCGCCTTCAATGCATTTTTATAAAATCGATCGGTACAACCCTTTTACCTCTATCTTCTCTTTTATCACAGCATCTTTGACTTAATTTTTTCTTGTTTAGGAGGAGGGCTGTACATATAGTAAACCACCACTCAAAGTGATGTAATAGAATGTTATCTTGCAAAGAGAGTAAATAGGTGAGATGGAATACAGGAATGGACGGATGATAGGCGAAATAACGGCTTTTTATTATGTTCTTTGTGAAATGCCACGATATGATAAAATATTGGAAATAGATCCCAGCGTTGCGGATAGTGGGACATAATATTTTATCGCTGCCACCTAAAATTCCGCTCATGATGACGAGCAACATTCGCATTCAACAGCGATGAGAAAGCACGTTAAAACCGCAACGTTTTTCGCAATTTAACACTCATATTTTGAATTATTCAAGCAAACTTTTGGTAAAATTCTCTCCCCTTTCATACACAATTGAAGTAAAATTTCCCGTTCTATTTCGTTAACTTCCCTATTTCCAAGGATGAGAAATGCTTCTTTACATTCCTCTCATTAATCCAAGAAGTTCCACAACATTCGCCTCCAATAATAGGTTTATATTCCAGTTGAATTTCTTGTTCAATCATTCGCTCAAATTCTCAACAAGAGAACAAACAAACAAACTCACTTCTCATATGCCGCAATGCATCGATGAGGATAAATAACAAAAGAGCACTAACCATGCAATAATCAGCACAACATTCCAGTCGATCAATATAAACGTTTATCATACCTGCAAAACAAGGAAACAAAAAATCCAGGACGCTCGAAGACGAGTGAACGGTTAAGACAAAAGGTCTTTTCATGTCAGTAATTTCTCTTTTATCGTTTCAATGATTCTAGTTTCAACGACGTGAGAAAGTGAGAACGCAAATAATCCCTTGCAACCTCATATTCCAAGACACTTCAACGCGCCTATTTCCCTTATGAATTTAAGTAAAAAGACTTAACCTATCTGTATTTATGCCATATGTAAAGAAAACGAAGATATGTATATAACTGAGAATCATAAAATATCGAGATAAGACGGACATTATGGGCGGAAATTCGAGGATAGAAAGCATCCACACACAACCAATGGACAATATCAGAATGCACAAAGAAGTTGAAGATGAAGGGCATATAAAATGGCGTAAAATGTCCCCCATAGAAAATAAGCAGAATCGAAACCACTTCGTATTCCCGAGAAACTTTCAAAACATAAACAACGATAAAATCCAAATATTTGTTACACTGATCGAAGAAAATGCAGATGCGCGCAAATATAGTCCGGAATTGCTTTAATGAAAAATTTTTCTGGATCCATTCTCGTAAGTTTTCAGTTAAATCTATATCTGCTTTAATATTTTCTTCCAGCTTAGTTCAATGAATTAATTTTATACATAGCATTACTGCAACTACTTTACTCTTTTCTATTTCCTGCTTTACTTTTACCGACCATCTCATGGAGTAAATGGATATCACCGGCGAACATCAAGACACGATGATTATGTCGGAACGATAAGATGAGAAAATAAATAAATGTACGAGGCATCGTCAAGAAGAGAATTATCCTAGCATATCCAGAAGAACAATAAAAAGCACTCATCTATATACTACTTGGCAAATTATACAACTTCACTTCTCACTTAAAAAGTTAATGGGAAGTAAAGTATTGAGAGTTTTTCAATAAACGCCATATTTGCAGTACATTGCCAGCGAACGTTCGCCTACTCTTTCACCTTAAGCAGAAAGCACCGAACGCTTATAATCATAAAAAATATCACCCTATTTAGAAATAATTCAGTTTAGTAATCAAAAACTCGGATGTTCAGTAGTAATAACTATCCCCAGACTTAACCTTTAAATGCTGAAAATGTCTAATTTCCTAAGAAGTCGAATTTAATATTTTTCTCCTGAAATTTCAATCCCCCTATGGTTAGTGCGGTTTACATCGTTGGATCCTTATTCACAATTAACGTAGCGCTTGGAGAATTCTTTAAACCATTTATTAAAAATCACATAGGCTTCAACGTGCCTCTCTTTATAGGGCAGCAAGTTCTGCGGCCAATTCAACTCTCACAGTTGTGAAAACCTCCGTTTTACAAGCAATCCCCGAACTATCCACAAAACAATATGCACCTTTCTTGCAGCCTAATGAAGATCTCGCTACTGCTTTATGGTTTCAAATGGCAATATAAACACCTTGTCACTGAAATTGTTCAACTTTTCAAGTGGATAGAGCTACTTTTATCTCACTGTGGGTTAGCATCACAAGTGTTGCTGAAACATTCTCGCGAATTCAACAACGGCCACATTGATTTATTATTCTTCGGAAAAGAGTTTCTGCGAAGAACGCACTATTATAGCGTTCGTTCTATGGCTGCATATAGAAACACTCGAAAAATACATCTAAATGGAGTGGGTGCAATTTGTGCAAATGAGATCGTTTCTTTTTCGGCACATCAATCAGCAAACGACGACGACGCCTCAAATAAACGAATGCAAACTGGAGAGAGGAGCAACAAACTTTACTTATACACATTTACGTACCAGCAAAGACTCCCAATATGGCGAATATAAAAACAATAAAGTGAACGATATGCCATCAATAATGAGGTAATTAATAGCAAGTCACCTACCGAAAAGTGAATAAACTCTCAAATGAGTCAATGGAAGTGAGAAACTGAAATACAGAACAAAATGGCACCGATAGATGAGCAAAAAAAATTTCAATTAAATCCATTAATCCAGAAAATTTCCTTCCATTTCCCCCACATTTATGCAGTTAAATTATCGAACGAGAAGAAAGTAGTTATATTAAAACTTACGAGTGAAGAGAATGTACACCACCCTCAATTTGCGCATTCTGTGAGCGACGTTCGAATTTCACTCGTCCGCTTTTCACGTACTCTCTGAAAAAATGCAATGCTTCACACGAATGGTGATGACGATGCAGTCTAAACATTTTACAGCTGCATGCTTTCGCGTAAACAGGAGGCTATAATGACTATATTCTACACCATTAACGTTATGCTAGGAAAGGATATTGCGGGACTGCTACTGCTGCTCAACGATTTGCTATCATCATTATTGCCTTCAAATGATGCAGCCTAGAAGGCGAACACAGCACTCGCCTTATACATAGCATGATGCAGAAGCTGTGAACTTGAAATCTGAAAAACTGGAGCAGCAGTTTCGTGTACAGGTGACATAAAAACCCTTCTTTTTCATTTAATAACTGATGCAAAGATCCCTTCCTTGAAGAGAGGACGAGAACAGGAACGGGCAAAAAGAGCCTGCTGGCGAATCTCAGTGCCCTTGAATTGATGTGTCTGTGTAACATTCACACAAAGAGCAAGTAAAGAAGAGTTGCAGCGAATACTACAAGCTATTCACTCCTCAGACTCACCACCGTAACGCACCTCAAAACGCCCATGTCTTGTAATCGACCTTGAAGGTCTCTGTCAACAACAGTGCTGCTTTTGCGAATTCTTTGACAACGCATGAAAAAATTTATACGTCAATAGAGAGAAAATCACGAACGTTCAGCGAATAACTCAGAGAGAGAAATGATATACCTCAACAAAACAGCAGCACCTTCAGAAAAATGGACACACTGGGGACAATATATTGCGCCAGTTTCCCCCTCATATTTCGCTGAGTTATCGTCATTAGCCGTCTCTATATTTGGACACAACCATTTCCATTCTTGCCAACAGTTCGTTTGAAGGACCACTCACGAGTCCATCAAGTATAACAGACGTGCTATATGACACTATTGTGCTCGGGATAATAACCGAACAAAATCAGCTTATACAAGAATTTATTCGAATATTCAACCTCCGCAAACATTTATTAAAACTCATCAAATTCAACCGTTTCTCTTTAAAGACACTATTGAAAATGCGAAGGATTTTCATTAAACGCAATGAGCTGAGAAAAGAGAACATCGAAAATATGAGCAAAGTTAGTTGCTTGCCTGAGCTGAGTGATACTCCTGACACCGATATCCTGAAATCCGTGCTGTATGCCACGCACCAAATAAGGCACGAACTTATGCACACTGCCGCGATCGCGCATTGTCGCCGACACACCCTGTGCCACCTTAATTGCATCCGACTCACTGCAAATTTGAATGCAGATGAGAACAGCTCATAGCACTTGGGGTAACTCCTTCTTTGCTGATGCAACAGAACAAGAAAACCACGTGACTGCCGAAGTCAGAAAATGATAGTGAGCAATTTTCGAGCGCAACCGTTAGTCACTGTTAATATCACCCGCTATAGAGGCCTGTGGTAGGCTTATAGTGGTTGAATGTTTACAACATTCCGTACATTAATCAAACATGAGTTTAACTTCTACAGAAATAGAAGACAGAATAAGTATTAAGGGATGCAAGGAAACAACTTCAGAATGCCGGTGAAACATTTGACGGTAACAAAAAATCTCCTTCAATATATATATACTCCTATCACTTCTCATTCATCCTCATTAGGAGACAAAAACCCCGGAAGCCAATAATAGATCTACAATGCAGATAAATGCAACCATACTTTGTGAAGTATCTATCCTGACTGGATGCATGTGCTTCCATTGCATCCAGTGAGCCCATGCCACGATATTTCTTCAGTCGTACACCACTTGGTCCCCAGAAATACTCGCCCGGCGCTTCAGTCGTACCCGCCAGAAGACCTCCCATCATTACTGTAGACGCGCCTAGCGCCAATGCCTGAAAAAGCAGAACTGAGACTCCTTGTTGGAATTGATGAAATGCAGAAGTCAAATGGCGGTACACATTCCAACAGATAGTAACGATTTGGTCAGCTAAATGCAATGTGCCTGTCGATTATTCATAAGAGAGAGTATATGTAAGAAAAAAGCCATGCCTCAACCACCAAAAAACCTTATTAACGAAGTTTTTTGGGAAATATAATTTCAGCGCTCCCTCTTTCGTACTGCCAAAATAAATTCCCCGCTTATTGCCGCATATCAAAACTTCACCACCACAAGCTTCAAAGGCGTTCACAGTTGAGTGCGTCGTATTTACCATCAGGATGTTGAAAATGCGAATGCTGTTAACACTGCACACATTACTTATATGCAGTATCAGCCTAAAAAGACCATAAAAATAAAAGATGGAATCGCATATTGTACTTATTTGTTCTTAACCTTTCACACTACTCTTATCAAGAACGAATAACCACCAGAGCAAACTTGCCTTTTTTCAACGAACATTTCATAAAAACAGAGATTTTAAGAGAGTTCCTATCCCCCACTCCTTTTTTGCGGACTCAATCCGCCATTGCAAAATCTGAGTAGGATAGCAAAAAATGAACTGACACGGTCGCATATCAATAAATGAAGCCATAACGTTTCATCGATGCCTAGTAAATCGGAGTCAACGTCAAACATAATATCTGCATAGAGGGAAGCTCTAGAATAGGAACTCAATTATGCGCTATTTGTACGGATGTCCTCATTGAGTAGCAACATAAAACGAGCAGGAAGCAACAAGTAATTCCGATAGAATACCTTAGTGATGTAGCCGACGTCCTTAATGCCCCCATCAGCTATGACCGGAATGCCACGAATATTCGCATATTTAGCGACACTGTATACGGCCGTTCCCTGCGCTCGTCCCACCGCCATTACTCAAAATATCACAATTCATTATAAGTCAAAAATTGAATCACTCTCCTCTTATATCAGAACATCTTAGCAAGCAAAAAATAATGCGCGCCTTTGCCGACCTCACACATTACAACGATCACCTTCACCCATCGTCGATGTTCACAGCAATACGATCATACCTTAACTGATCCCCAGTCTCACATACATTTTTACGAAAGATTCGTTTCTTACACGTATGTCGCTGGCACCTATCTGCCCAGCAGCTTCGGCTCGCAAACTATTAGAACTAAGGCATCAGATCCTGTGCGTTATAGGATCACTGCCTACATCACGTTTTGATCCATTGTCAACAATGGATGGAGTTTCTACGCATTCGAAAGTTCCCACAGCAGTCGTGCAAAAACAACGACAACAACAACAACAACAAACAAATCTTTTGGAAATGGCTGTAGAATTATTGGGTTAGTTAAAAATACGCGGGTACTGTCCGCATGCCTAAACTGATGCAATTAATTGACCTTATCAGCGAGATGAATAGACCTCACACACCACAACAACTCCTCTCAGACGCTTCTCCATCTGATTCGCGATGATCGAACAATTGTGAGGCAAACATAAGCTCTAAGACGTTTTCAAACGTTCATAACTTTTTTTGAAGCTGATCAATGGAAACAGACCAGAAGCCAACAAAAACTGTCAACCTATGGTGCAGCTATACTCACTAAACTTTAATGCTTCAATCTCAACGGTTGTCGAATTGAATTGATGTATAAAAGCATGAAAGGAAGCTGCTAGATGCGTCGAACTTACTCTCTTGGGTGATGCAAATTGATCCACTGCCCATTCCAACACGAATTGCATCCGCGCCTGCATCGATCAAAAGTTTCGCTTGCTTCTGTGTCACCACTTAAATGATCGAAGTGTATTAAATGCCCTCAAATATGCATAAGAATACTGATTCTCAAAGTTAAGCTGCCTTACGATATACTTTACATCCGGAAATACAAGAAATGCGGCGCTGTCCTATCCAATTGAAATATATCACTTCGCCCTGCCAAGGTCTGCCACAAACGACAATATGTGCGACGGCAAATAACTGTGCGCCGCATATTTTGTGCACAATTACTAATCTATTTATTGCGACTGTCTGAACAACTGTGAAACTTAGAGACTGAAGATCCGGAACTCGGTCCTTCTAATTTTCCAGGATATTTCTTGAGAATAGCCAACCTTCAACTAGTATGACGCCTCCAGCCATAACACATAAAATAGTCAAATATGCCTCGAAAAATACCACAGCAATGAAAGGTACTTAACAATGAGAAAAACCAACCATTGCCAGCGACGACCTGCGGTGATTGTGGGTAATTTTCTTTGATCCACTTCAACAAATTGATCTGATATGTGCTGGCACCCTGAGATGAATCCTAAAAAAAGAACAATTTTCTCGCTGAACTTTCAAATATTTCGATGGAAATTGTCGTCACCGAAGGAGAAATGAGAATATCCCACTGCCATCATATTAAAGCAGCAGATATAACTACCAAAAATAAATGAACTGATCATGCGAAAAAAGGATAAAAAACCGAAGGCGTTGCTTTTCGTACAGCTCGTCGAAGCACATAGTGCATGCGTCTTTCCACAATCGCTAACAAAAATGGTATTTTTTGAACTGAAGATACTTCAAAAGCGTTCAAGGATTTGCGGTGTCACATCACTACAGCACCTATCACTGTAATCAGCCATCTCAGACCTTTTCCCTTACTAGAATCCCTTTGCGGTTCATATCCGATCGAAGGCTTTTATCGAAAACTCATAACAAAAAATTATTTCAACGTCACTTCAATTTCACTTCCCGGATATATTTCGCTCTCCGGCTTCATGAGGAGGAAAACGACTGAACGAACTGAAAGAGAGCGGGAAAGATGGGAGTGGGTAGGAGGGGAATAAGCGCATAGGTGAGGAAGGGTGGGAGGAGGTGAAGGGAGTTGCAGAAAACTTCAACGCATTGGGATGTGAGTCACAAGCAGATAGGAGATGAGCACTCAACTTAGTTGGATAGTTTTCGAACACATAACAGATGCAATTGAAAAATCCACAAGCTCTGAAGGAAAGCATCTGATCATCAGGACAATCCTATAGACAAATGTCAGCAAATAAACTTAATTGCGTAAGAAACATATCTCGGCAACTTCTCAATCGGTACACTACGATCACCGATCAAAAAAGTTAGCAGCTTTGATAGTTTTTCATCATATCTATTGGCACCTTCTCAATTATAGTGCCCAAACACTACCACTAAGATTACACTATCATTTACCTAATAATCCGAAAGCCAATAAAGTACGGGAAATTACCCAATTGCGAATCACCTCTACACCTGAATACCTCTCTTCGATATTTTAAATAGAGAACTCTACTGAAAGAAATCACAGAGTTCTCAGACATACACACAGACAAGATAAAGAACAAAGCGAAACGTGCACAACATATAGCTAGCTGCTCATACAGCAAACTGCTTGTTCGCATGCAGCTCATACAGCATGCTTGTGAACGTTCCATAGGTGCTCGAATTGTTTCTGACACTGTGAATGAGCAATTTCCTCATACCATCGACACATTCCATTTGTGCTCAGTGCTCATCTACGAGAGCCATAGTAGTCCCCTTCCATATCCCCACCTCTCCCTTCGCCACTCCTCTTTTACTGACTTTGTGCTGAGCTGTAACCGCCGAAAGAATTCATCGCTAACAACTTCCATGTGCTAGTTTCCGCGAGGTTTCCCAAGGCAAACCATTCAATATTTCAATTCAGCCTCATGTAAATCAGCAGCAGTCAGTGATAAAATTTCTACCGCACCCTCTTTCCAACCTCCTCCACTCTTCAGCGTCAAATAGTGGACAGATAAATAAGTGAGCGCTGCATGCAATTCGGGTACAAAGTGTGCCGAATGCAATGATCTGTTACCTCTGGTGACGTTAGCTTTGAGCACTTATACATGTCGCCCTGAATTCAAAAACCCTTTAGAAGACCTGGGTCTTGGCGATACATCGTGAGAATGTGGCTACCTCGATATGAATTTACCAACGTTTGATTCCATGCCTCAGTCAAAATTTCCGACAGAAAATGTGCACAGATGTAATGTCATCGTGAGTTATTCCTGTGACCAACTTTCACGCATATTGCTGTCATTGCTTACTGCTATAGCTTTCGGTTGGTTAGGTAAACACCTATCGTATAAGGCTCTTAACGAGACCTAATATCCAACTCTCTCCCCTCGTCCACTTCGATTTCCGACGCTTTTCGGGAAACCAGATGGATATCTCACAACCGCTTTTTCGAAAATCTCGACTCCTCTTGCAAACAATTATCGCAACTCTGCATTCGACCCACTTTGAAATGCCCATAATTTAACCTCTGATGCTTTCACTGTTGCAATTCCTCTGCAAACGGTTTGTGTATGCAGCAATTTGGTCAACGATCTTTTCGATGTTGCGGTCCCACTTTTCAAGCTTGAAAACATCAGCTGAATATTTCTCTCAAATATGACCTCATTCCACTCATTTTCCCTTCTTTCCTTTCTACATCGTCTGGCGACCAGCGCCCCTAGTCAGGCTGTTCCTCTGCACCTTAATGCTCTTTCCTCCATAAACGGAGAGTGGAAAGAGGATGAATCCAGTAATTGCACTGTGCGGACCAGGCAACACAGAGTGGCGGAAGGCAAGAGGGGAGAGCGGAGGAGGGAAAAAATATGAGAAAAAATGAAATACAATGGGAAGGTTGTCCACATACAAACAGGACAAACTGACATGTCACCATCCCACGCACAATCCAACATGCTACAAGCTAAACGCTAATGCCCTTTGCTAACAACATTTGAACGACCAAAGAAAAGAGGTTATTCATAGGAAAAAAGAGATAACTCTACGACGGGTCTTAACTCTGATCGTTTGTAAATGATGCGATAACGTTTGCGATCATCTCCGATCACTGTAAGGAATTTCTTCGACTGCAGCTCGAGAACGATGGGATAACGCTCAATTAAAAAACAATAGTAGAAGGAAACAATTTACGATGACAAGGACGTCGACGCCTGCTTCGGCCAGTAGCTTGACCGACTCTTTCGCCGATTCTCTCGTATTGATAGCGGCACCAACTCTCAACTGTCCCTTTGAATCATAGGAACTCCATGGGAAATCTCTCGCTTTTTTCAGATCAGTACGTGCTATCAGCGCAACAAGTTCATCGCGGCTGTTGACAATTGGTAACTTTCCTGAAATTAGTGAACTGCCAAACTCAATTATTACACTCTCATTCAATAGATCTAATATCAGACGAAGTAAGCAATAAACAACTCGAAGTATACTCCCCATAATTAAATTTTTTATTCAGTGATTTAAAAAAAGGATATTGCGACGTTTCGCCCGATCTCTGAAGCACTATTCTTTTGCACAATGCCAGTGATAACTCACTGAAATGAATAATAGTACAAGCAATGGCTTTCAGTGAATGCTCCATCATCGAGGGATCCACCTGTGAATGCTCCATCCAATGCACATACCGCTTACGTTGAACATAAAATACATAGTTCGGCTTATTTAGTACAGCTAATTTGTATGGAGAAATGATATACGGGGAAAGTTCCACATGAATTCCTTCGGTGGGATTTACGCAAACTTCAAGTTGATATTAGGCGAGGATAACGCATTCTAATTTAAGACAGAGACAGATAAGATGAACTTCACTCAATCAGCTTTCAGACTATCCGCATTCGCCGGCGATCAGCTCCAATAAACTGCCAACAAACTACTTCTTCGAACCGCTCAACTAGGCAATATTACCTAAAATTCCATTCACAACAAAATGGATATTCCATTCGAATTGCCGAGAATGAAATTCAATTTGAGTGAATTACTTGAGGATTTCTTCCTAAAATGTTCATTTCCCAGAAACATAAAGCGATATACGCATCGAATTGATACATTAAGTGTCACAATGCTGGAAAATAAATGATAGAAATAAGCTTACTTGAAGCAATATCGCAAAACAAATATTTTTTCATACATTTACTCAGCTTTCAATTCGAAAATGCTAAAAAATACAATGGGAAATTTAATGCAAACAAGAAAAAATGCAATACACAACTAACCTTTGCAAATATTAGGCTCTTGGCTCATAGTAGGAATAACTCGATAAAAGATAAAAAAGCCATTACTGACCTTTTTTCTCGCTTTCCAGAATGGTATACGCATGCTCCAGTGTGAAGTCCTCATTGCCGGTTATGAGTCGTTCCCTTGGCACCATCACCTCGGCAATCTTCGTCGTTGAGTATTTACTTTCTGCGATAAAGTCCACATCCCGCGATGTTACCAAACCTTAAAAGATACTAAGAAAGTTACGTGGACGTCGTCAATAATAATGCAGACGAATCGTCAGAACAGTGGAAGGATATATATTATAGGAAATGAAGTATACTGATGGGAGCATTCTTTACGCTCATTTCTGAAATAGAACTCTCCCCTCCAATAAATATCGTTCTACTCTTCATCGAAACGTAAATCTAGTAAAATAAGAGCGAAAATGAGAACAGAAAACCTCATCCTTGCGCTTTTATGAGTGAGATTTAGTCTATCGCAGCATACGAGTGAAAACTTTCAATGAAAGGCCTATATGAACTGAATTCGGAACAATAACTATACTATCGACCTGGCCGAACTTCTAAAATATCTTCTTGCAAATTCGGCCTGCTGCAACCAGCAACCAAGCAAAAATTCCATCGGCTGAGAATGCCCTTCCTGGAGTGATTAATAAATTCCTTTCTATTCCAAAATCACTTCATACACATAAATTCATCTTGAACAAAGAAAAGGATGCTGTATTAACCATCAAATATCTAAGGTAAGCAATGCGGTTCTTTCGACCGATTACACAATCTTCGATTGTATAAACTTCACTTTTGCTATATACGACGGTTTCTTCCTTCTGCAATTAATCACTAAAAGTTGGCCACCATCAAATAACTTTTTGAATTCTCCAGTCATAACGAGGCGAAAATCATCGTTGAAAATGACGCAAAAATGGACGTATCGAAGAATTAGCCTATAGAAAAGAACGGTAACTGCGATCACCCTCAAATTCCGACATGTTATGCTACAATTTACACGACTACTAGCTGTAAACCCTACTGAAAGCTATTTAGACTGCTTCTAAGTTGATTCTTCACCCTCATAGAACAACAAAAGGCAAAAAATGTTTCCTAGAATTTCGACCTTTCAGTTTATTTCTCTAGCACTTTAATCTGACTGCTTTTTCCAGAAGAAATCGTCGTTTAACTATGTAGTAGATGGCTTAGAACGAACAAAACGCAAGCAGACTTCTTTTGCACACACAAATTCTCGGATAGCATCCTTATTCCGTTGGTCTCATATTTTAAATAGTAGTAAAGTGTGCATGGGACACCATCCATCCAACCTATTTAAGACTTTAAAAAACTAAATAAGAACGAGAATACCGAGTAATTTGCCGCCGACTTGTCCTGTCGCAGTAACCGGTGTACCCGTAAAGCCGTACTGCTGCTTGATCAACATGAGATCTTTCACCGTATCAGTGTCCTTGATGCATTGTGGATTTGTTATGAATCCCTGCTTGTAACGCTAAAATGCAAATACTTCGATGGATCGACGAAAAAGTCGCCGAATGGCTAATATACTGGAAAGTTCAACCCTAATACTCCACTTCTTGCAACTCTCCCATAAGGCGCAATAATGCAGACATTACACCCACCACCTCAATGACACCATCAATCGAGCTGAGTTAATGAATGTCGAAACTAATGAAGCGAAATGATTTCTTAATGATATATTTTGTTTTCTGTTCTTCGGGATTTGCAAAAGAGTCCAGTGAGATAAATATAATTCTTTCCGACGTTTCGGATTTCATTTAAGCGTAGCTTTTTTCCTTAGCTCTTAGCATTCTCATGTTTCTACAAGTTTCTACAACCACTAAAGGCTATGATGGCTCGTTTCTTTTATAACTTTCGTCCTCCTGCGTAAACCAGAGATAAAACACGTATCTTCACTGAAATGTAGACGCTATCAAAGTGAAGCCGATAAAGTTCCTCCGCCCGCTCCCTCGCATCCCACCTCGACGAACAGCAGTAAAGGTCTTTAAGGGAGCGGTACTTTGATGAAGTGGCAAGGACATACTACTGAGGCGTTATTCCGCCATATTTACCGCAGCTCTCATTAAGAGCTTTTATTGCAAACCATGTGCTTATTTGACTTTTGGATTGATTGCAAGAAAGGGGAAAACGATCCCCACCATGTTTCTATGGTACCCTACTATCCGTTAGCGTTTTGTACGAGACTTTTGTAAAGTTTACTTACAATTGTACAGCTACAACATCTGAGATCAAATTAGTGAAACGATGTGATCTATAAGCCATATACCTTCACTTTGGAGACTTCGTTGGCTTGATCATGAATTGTTGCGAAATTAGCGTGGATGATGCCGATTCCTCCATGTAACTAAAGTACATTAGGTGATTAATCGCCTCCTTATTGAGGTAACAATTTCGGTAGATCGAAGCACAAATCTCAGCAACCACTGAGAAAATACAAATTCAAATTGTATCCGACTAAGTCCTAAATGCATAAATAACGCAGAAATCGAGGATTCTCATACCGCCGCCATATCCTGAAATATCAAAGTCAGCTACGGAGTAAATTTGCTTTAAGGAAACTTAATCTTCAAAAAAAAAAAAACAATAACAAACAAACAAACAAAAACGCTGCGATAAGATTATACACACGATTACTTTTCAGCGTCCCTCCGCCACCGTGAATTCAGCTTTCCCTATTAATCTTTGACTATTATAACTGCTCACTGCCTCATGTTCACCTCAACTACGAAGTTTAATACAATCAACCAATCCACTTTAATCCACACTGCTGCACATATTGGATATCAGCTTTGTCGGAAGAATCCTCGAATATTGAGCACTCACCATGTTCCGTTTTCCCCACAAACGACCGTGAAAGGCATTCATCGTATTTGTGAAAATTCAAACGACTAAAAAAGTAGAAGAATGCTGCATAATCGAAGTGGGGAAATTCTGCATCAACGGTGCTTAACAAAAAAAAAACCGAGCATTCAGATCAGCAAAAACCAGGAGAAACAGCAACTCAAGAATTGCCCCTCAGAGATAGCGACTATGAAATAACTTGCTCTTCGACAATCTCGACGGCCGTCAACTTTGTCTTTTCGTCGTCGACTGTCTCAAAGCTCGGGAATGGACTAACAAACAGGAGCCATTCAATACAATCATAAACGAAGCAACGGAATTTAACAAATGGAAACATTACCGCCATTGCAATCGCCATTTCACTTTCAGTAACAGTATCCATCGGTGAGGAGACCAGTGGAGCCTTGAGGGTGATATTCCTTGTTAGGTGTGTTGTGAGATCGACCGATGAGACGGCAAAATCAATGAATCCAGGGAGAATATTGAAGTCACTTTAAATATACACAATAATTCCAACTAGCTATTTATACGGCACTCGTTGAGAAATAAGAGGGAAGTGTGAAAAAATCGGACGTAGAGAGATGTATGCCGAATTTCAGCAAAGATGGGCATATTTTGAGCGACGAGCTGAACGAACAGTTGAAAAATGCCAATTTTAATTATCTGCATATCCGATCGGGATGGGAAAGCGATGAACGGGGAAACGATCTGAGAGACCAATCGATCCACCGACGATAAGGCGAATCGTAAGGGAAAATGCTCGAGTGTGGAAAATGTGGAAATATGGAATGTCAACGAAAATCGCAAAAGAGAAAGAAAAGTTTCTTCTATGCCATTGAGTGGAAAATATAAGAAATAAAGGCATTTATTGAAAGCCGATTTCTTAATGTGCCACATAGAATATCAGGGTAATAGTGAGTTGAGAAAGATTACTGCAAGAAATTACTTGTAAGTAAGTCCGATGTGATCCTCTAATAATTGCGATAACGTTTGACCATCATTGTCGAAGTCAAAAGCGCTATCGCCGGCACCATCCATAGTTTAGCGATAATCAAGCTGCAATTAAATATCATAGCATTAAATTCGCTAACGCTTACTTATGCATACGCTAAGGAATGAATGTTATCGGATATTAAACGAATACGAGAAAATCTGCCGTTGAGCTTTTGCATTTGAGCTCATTAGACCGACCGCAATCACAAATGTGAAGCAAATATTACCAACAGACCGGCCGCAATCACAAATGTAAAGCAAATATTAACATCAGACCGACCGCAATCACAAATGTAAAGCAAATATTAAAAGCTATAATGCGATAAAAACACTGCTTTTATGGTGATATCTGTCTCACAACTTGGCTAACCTGGCGTGCAAATCACCTACGATTGAAGGTTATACTCTTCATGCTATGCAACGTTCTCATCGAAAGTTCATCGTAATTTAATGCCGATGCAGTGTGGAATGATTTACTCGTAAGCATAGTCGCCAGGTACGGTTTCGTCTGACGAGAAAGACTTGCCCTCCCCCCTTCCGCCGCATAATCGATATGGATATCATCAGCTTGAGCTCGATAAAACAGTGTTTACTATGCACAATCCTAGAAACTCGGGATTTGCTACCCACCTGTACCATCCATCAATTCCGTCTTTTATACTTCGCTTGAGGCGTTTTGCTCCTCCCTACGATCTTCGAGCGGCTCGATAACTGTTTTCCTTCCTATTATCATTTCCGCTGGCCGTTTTACTATCATATCATCAAACTTATAGATCATTTATATGTTTGAGGATCTCAAAGAGTTGGAAAAAAAAGCAAATATTGTAATTCCTTTAACTATGGATATCTGGAAGCGAAAATGAGACGCATATAGGCGACATTAGCGGAATGGGCACATGATCATAGCATCGATTCTGATTTCTATACGAAGAGGGAGGATTAGAGGGGCGGAAGTTAAACAAGTACCACAGAAATTATCAGTTCTCTCTTCGAGGCATATATCAATTTTATCATATTGCTTCCCTAAGCGTCAATATGCTCAAATTCGGCGTTTATTCAACGTATACAAACAAATCAAGCATTAGTTAATAAAGCGTGGCGCAAATGTCCGTGTCTACAAATATCACTCCATTAAAATACTTAAAAATAACAATAAAACAAGTGAATTGTGCAAAACAACGAGTTGGGAAATTGAAATTTTTTCTCCTCATATAGAGAATACACTAGATCGCCTCGTATATCATTAATATTGCAATTAATTATTAATAATTAATAAAACCTTAAGTTTCCCCTATCAAGAAACTCAAGAAAATGTTGGATGCACAACGATCATTAAGTATCGCATCGTTGAGTAAGAGACACGCCCGAGTGAGTTTATCGCCTTCGCCCCTCAGTTAATAGATTCCTCGAAATGTGTCGCTAGGCAACTTATCGTCGAATACTTCGATCTCATAGCAAATTGGTGGTTGATTTGAGGCGTTTAATATGGGTCGCTCATTTAATAGTAAGTGAATTTGTAAAGGAGTACATAAAGAGCACGATGTCATTTCAGTCCTTTGATTGGCTAGGAAAGTTATAATGAGCAGCATATTTGGCTCGTTCAGTGGACTCTCGTCTACTATCGTTCAGATATTTTGTTTTGTGCCATCCCAGACGATATCTGCGGCTTCTATCAGTGGACATTGACGATTATGGACTCCGGCTCTTTGCCTCACACTATATCATCCGACCAATTCATAATAGGTGGGTAACAAATTACCCCCCTCCCCTTCCCCCCTCCTCTCCTCTCCTCTCCCCTCCCTCCCCTCCCCTCCCCTCTCCCCCCTCCCCTCTGCTTCAAGCATCATCTTCGTAACTCTATTGTCGATGAATTAAAAGCAAGAGATGCAAAACGAATGAGCGTAATATATTGCAGCAAAATAAACGCAATGAAATCACTCATTGAATGCAAAAATCGATTTACTCGTCCCTTCATTACTCGAAACTAAAAGTTAATTCGGTGAAACGCATTCGCTCTCGTCCTTTTTTTCTCTAAGACAAAGAGACAGAGTGAGAGGAGGGAGAGAGAGAGAAAAAATTCTCTCAATTTCGATAAAATTTTCCAAATTTTAAATATTATTCAATAATGTTTAATAAACTAATAAATTAAATAATAATAAACAACAATAAATAAATAAATAAATAAATAAAATATAAAATGAAAAAAATCGCTAAAAATAAATCTTAGAAAAAAAAGATGAATAAATATTATAATTCAGAGGAAATTTTCAACTAATTTCGATAGAAAATTAAAAATCAATAATTTATCGATTATCGATTTTCGAATATCGATCGATTATCGAGCTTCAAATATCGATTTTCAAATATCGATCGTTGATCAAATTCTCATAATAATCAACGATGAAAATGAAATTCTAGGAATATTATCCTGAGAATTGGTGCATTGAGAGGGGATTTTTCCATTGAAACCAACAGAATCTATGGAATTTTTCTATTGGCTTTTTTTTAAACTAAGGAGAAATCCTATCATTTTAAGGCTTCATTTT
Source organism: Parascaris univalens (assembly GCA_037576465.1). Taxonomy (NCBI): domain Eukaryota; kingdom Metazoa; phylum Nematoda; class Chromadorea; order Rhabditida; family Ascarididae; genus Parascaris; species Parascaris univalens. Next base: position 38,980,815 of record CM075173.1, on the reverse strand, counting down.
TATAGAATTTAATAGACGATAATAGTGAATGTGGGGAAAATATGAGCGAAGATGAGCTCAATATATATGAATTTATGAATTACCTATGAATATAGATTATCGAGCCATAATATAAATGGGAAAACGAACCTCCCCAACCCTTCCACCCCCCTCTCAACGGTCGAAAATCTATTTTCCCTCTAAATATTCGATAGAAAAGCGAAGATCTCAGCAATCATATAGCATCATAACCCTCAGGTAATTGGGGTCAAAGCAAGTGAAATAACAATAGAGGGTATTGTTCCACTTCCTCGATTGTTATTTCAAAATTATTGTTTCTTTCATTGAATTTGTTGCTATAATTTCCGCTCTATTGAATTCCACTAGTTGTTGGTATTTCCTATCGGAAATAAACCTCATTTTGTTTCTATTTTAAAATTTCCACTACTAATTATTCTCTTCATTAATTTGCTCGATTCGTAAGAGGTTTCTTTAAAATGATTTCAAAGATGAGATATTCGACGTCGTTATGGTAGTTCGAGACCATAGAATATGACGTCGCGATAATTCAATATTTGCAGCCTTTCTATTAAATTCACTTATAAATTAATATTTTAACACTCGACAACTATATTATATGCTCAACCCGTGTGAAGGCGGAAATGTCAAAGGCGCAATTGTCGTGTAGCTTATAGCATTTCCACTTTTTTCCTCTATAATAGTCCTTTAGAGGCGAGTAATCGAAGCAAAACTATCATAAAAAATATGTGAATAACACAGCGTGGAAATTCGAAAAATGATGAATAAAGCGAAAATGTAATTAGAATAGCATTTTGACGTGGAACTCTTCTCACAGAAGAATTAATGAAATATTACTGGATTGTGGGTCTATTTTATTGGAAACAACGACGAGGAGCGATCGGCGCATTGCAAAAGAGCATTTGAAGTGAAGTGCATCGACGACCGACAGCCACACTGTCTCGACGTCGAATGCAATCAGCACTATTGAGAGTCTCTCGCAAATCGATATTACCCTCATTGCAAAATTGTGCAACATTTCCACTGCAATGCAATGTGAAAACGTTTATCGCATAGCAAACGATCTTCCGCTTTCTTTGGATACTATGGCTGAATGATCTTTATTTGGGATGATGAGAGTGATTAGCGAAATTAGTATCCGTGAAATGCCGAACCGAAGAAATCGTTGGCAGAAATGATGAGGAGAGGAGATTTCTCGGCTCGAGAGAACCCCGTCAATTTACTTATTTGGATGGAGGAGGAGGCGAGAGAGGAGGTGAGATCCTCTTCGATGCTCAAAATCACCATCAAAGTCTTCAGCTCAAAATTCGATGCACAACGTTTGCCGATAGGTGAACGGTTTATTGCCGAATGAATTCCGTCATCTTATGGTCGGTGTTTGAATAACTTATTAGGTGGGGTGGTTCGTTCGAGGTTGCCCATAGACAGCTTTATTGCTACTATTATTACTATTACTGTTACTAGTATTAGTATTATTACTATTATTACTAGCGAAAATCGCTTAAGATATAAAAAGAAGCTGAGAAATTCCGATGGAATAAGTATTAATCCCGATCTCTCACAACAAATAAGCCACTATCGCTGGAAGCGAATACCACAATATCAACATAAACTATGAGAGAGGACATTTCGTTGCGTCGACGAAACTATTCATTTTCACACTGAAAAAAAGCTCTTCGAAGGTGAAACTCCTAGCTAACGATCAGCTGAAATTATTTCTCTCTGTTTGAAATTCTAACTTCCCGGAAGGGGATTTTATTTCTCAACATTATTCACAAAAGGTATTATCCGATCGCAGATACATATACATCCGATAATTTCGTTCACTGAAGCGGAGAGTTGTATCGATGAAATTTCCGGTGCAATCGAACGATACACTCATCGAGCGAAATTTGCTCTCAGAGTGACAAATCAGTTGAGCGAGAAAAAGCGCTTCAAAAACGTTTCTTTACAATTACTTCCTGTCGAAATAATTACGACGGATCTTTTCGAGGTTAAGTTAAAAAGTACTCGAGCGATTTTTCGTTTATTGACCTCTAAATCGATAGTTAGCATTTCGATCGGAATATAACTCTCGATGATCGGAATAGAAATCATAACTTTAAATGCAAGAAATGTAAAGAGATAAGTAATGGCACGAAAGATGTGGAATAATATAGGCGAAATCTATACGATGCAATGGCGCATTTCAAGAAACCTCCGAATATTCTGATACTTCGGCATTGGGGATTTATTTTCTTTATTATCACTGCAGAGGTTATTTCATTTCGATCCAATTGATATAGAATATAAATCTCAACTAGTAAGGAATATATCGATAATAAAATATTAAATTATCTTAAGATAAAGATGTGACCAATATTGAGGCACTTTATACTCAAAGCCAAAACCGTTCGAATAAGTCAACAACGTTGCCTAATCTTTATTTTTTCTGATAAGTTCCACGCATAATATCCGCCGATTTGCTCGTTAAAATGAGAGCCAAAGAAGAGGATTGCTTAAACAAATCGCCGACAGTAGATAATATTGAGGCTGAAAAAAGCTAAAAGCTTCAAGCGTGATATATGGCAAGCTCATTAATTATGTACTATATCCTCAAAAACATTTGTTGATATATTCCTCTCGAATACTCGACGACCTTCCGATGGCTGTCTGACGAGTAGCATTAGACTTTCACGTGTAACGTCTATAAAATGATCAACATCCCACGCTACATTCATCGAATCGACTAACATTGTGCACTCAATAAACTCATCTTAAAAAATCAAAATTCATTCGTTCGCTGAATTTATTAGTCTTGTGCTCTTCAGGCAAGCTTTCTTAACGACAGAGCGAATAATTCAACTAATCTAAAAAGCAAAAAGTAATCAGTCATTTTCTATCCATTCGAAAGTATCGATGAGAGGAAATGCTTGCAGCAGCTGCAAGATTGCTGAGCACAGCGCGTTCCATCATATGAATTGCGCAATTCATATTTCAACAAAGCAAAAACCAACTGAATGCTTATAAAACATTCTTCAAAGATTATGAATTCGTTTATTAAATTATCCATTTCACAGGATCGAAATAAACTGAAATGCTCTGCGGCAAATTTGGCCAATCGAATAGGAAATTTCTAAGTGAAGAAGTGAAAATCATGTTAAAAACTTACATTCATCGGCAACCTCTTCATTCCATCGCAATATTTCGTGGAAATTCCAAGAACTTGAAGATTTAGGCCGTCATGCTCATGCTCACTCTCTCTTCTGTGTGGAGATGCTTCTACAAACCTTCTACGAAAATTCCACTTTGAAACACATCCTAAACGACTCTCTATTATTTTCATCTGACCCTATGAAAAAATCCAATTTACCTATTTTGTGGTATCTTTAAGAGCTCATAACTCCGAACAAATATAGATGAAAACAGTTGCAAAACAGCAGAAAATCGTTGATTGTCAGATATTTAAGTCTTAAATTGCGTAAGAGTCGGCTTCGATGATCTATGATTTGGAACTAACGACAAATAAATTTATGCATTCAAGCTCGAATTTATGCACTAACTTAATGCCTATAAATCATAGGATATTATTATAGCATTATGGTTGCCAATTTGCAAGAAATCAATGCAAATAAGGCAGAAAATAGTGTAAATATGAGAAGTAAAAAAGACGAACTTAATCAGACGTGTACCGAGCATTGTATGTATATAACTCCCGAATAATCTCTTACAATAACCATTAAAAAACATAAAATTGATCCAACTATAGAAAAGATATGATATTCTTTAAATAAGTAAGTTTTCTATGCTATAGAGAGCAGGATTACTTCATTCAGTGACGCAAAGTTAGTGGCGGAAATGACCGCCGATATGAGACTTAGTTGAAATCGAGCATCACAATGAAATAGCGTTGCCATTAACCATTTGCAAAAAGTGTTGAATGAACGTTTTACAAGCACAACACACGTGAAATTACTCCACTATTAGCTTATCTCTAAGCGTTTGCATAATTTCACACCTTTTCTTGCGGCAGTCGATTCATTGTGTATTTCCGTTCATCACTTCCGTGAATGAATTTGCCGAGAATTTAAATTCGAAATTATGCGAGGATAAATTATTATAGAACGTATAAATTGGAGATATATTTCCATAAAGTATACATTTCTCTGAAGATATTTTTATTGCTCATTTCAGTTCTGGTAATTGAGTACGCGCTCCCGAACGATATGAAGGAGCAAAACGTTCACAGGTATACAACCCGAGCGCGAATAGACATTCAATATATTCGTGTGGCAAAAGTGCGTAGATCCAGACGATTCAGCAGCAGTTTAAAAGCTGAATGAGTGGGCGATTTAACGATTCGGATGGTAAAAGCAGATTCCAGACGTTTGCAACACGAAAGCGGCGACTCTGCAAAACTATGTTTGCGGTGCAAGATTTTTTACTCAGCTGGAAGTGATGCTCACGCTGGTTGTAGCGATAGGCAGGCTGAAATATTTGTAACAATCGGATGTCTCACAACAGCCCGCTGTATTTTATTATAAAGAAATGTGTCAAATGTGAACTGACGATATTGCTGTGGTTTTAGTTTAAAAAATCTTTTAGCGTGGTGGTGTGGTTTTGCTGATATGGATGGATCAACGGTTAACTTTTCAGAAAGCTATACTGATGAAGTTTTTCCGGACATGCTCTAAGAACTTGATATCGCGTAGCAAATACAGGAGCGCCATGGGTCTGCGGTTGGAGACAGAGGCACTTCAGTAGTATCAGCACATCTACGCGGCAGAGCGCGGAGGAGTTCGCCATTTTCGACGATCTTTTTACTGCAGCAGCGGAAAGATGCAAATCCCATTGAATTTCAAAGTCGGTTATGATACGAAGGTCACGTAAATCATTTTTAACAGGCAGACTCTTGGAAAATACGTCTATTGGTAGCTGTGATATGGAGCTGATAACATTTTTCGTGGGAAATATCTATTGGCTATGATGCCGGTCATTTGGCGCATGCATCAAGGTCATTTTGCACAATATGGAATTCGTAGAGAGGGTTCAAGCAATAGACAGTAATCTTGAGGTCATCAAAAAAAGCTTAGAAATGCTCACAATATTATCGGGAAAATCGTTGACATATATAAGGAACAAGATAGGGGCCAATCACTGTCTTGTTCGACAGCACAAGGAATTGAGTGCAGAGGGCGAAACAACTATCTCCAGCTCGTACTCATTAAAGTTTTCACTCAGGAATGGATTGATCCACTTTAGAAGAAAGCAGATGATGCCGTACTCGTCCAATTTCAATTGTAATCCTCCTCACAGACCAAATCAAAGACTTTAACCTACCTAATATAACAATTTTGATCCGCATTAAACGCAGACTTCAAGTCTCCTCAATAGGAAATAAGTCGCGACATCATAGACCGATCAGGGACAAAACCAAAATGTGCAGATAGCTCGTAATTAATCGGAAATAGTTTATAAGATGAGCAGTCTGAATTTCTCCTTATCCATGTTGTTGTGTCCATTTCTCTTTTGAGGATTGAACGCGATAAAATCAACCATAGTTTGTGAGTGCATTTATGAACAATGGCCGATGGTCATTCGGAAAATGAATGCGTCAAATATGATATAGTAATATATAAACGATAAGTTGCAAGCGATAAAGAACGCCAGCGAGGGAGGCTTACAAAATTAAAAGAAGGCATTGAATTCGCAATATACGACGTTAGTATTTCAAAGAAACCCAACTGAATGGACCGATGTTCATCCAGAAACGCGCTTACTCACTGCGATCCTGAAATATTTCCGAGAAAAAAAAGAGAACTTTTCTCCAAAAAAAAACAAAGTAATTTCGAAAAGAACACCTTTGTAAGAAGGAAAATTACTGCATAACCAAAAATGAGTTATAATGTAAACGTATTTTTTGCTAAATATCGATAATATTTATAGGTTAAATATATATATATATATATATATATATATATATATATATATATATATATATATATTTATTGTTCCCATCAACTATGTGTCACATTCGCCTTTAATGAGTGATGCAATCAAAAACGCTCCGAGAGGAACGTGTACGCATTGAGTGGCTACCCTTTCCCTTCCCTATTCTAAATACACAACAATTCGCTTGTAATATATAGCCCAGCAGTTTCACCGCATACACCGATCGAGCTCTGTGCACATCTGCGTAATTCAAACAATGTATGGGCATCATATTGGAGGGCGTATAGACATCACAATGTAATCTCTGACAATGGCTAAAATCTATTCGACTGTTTGCTGCACTCAAAATTTGAAATCAGTGAAAACTTGCACGCATAACTCGGCCTGAAATATTTCCTGAATATGCCTCCATCCCGATCTCAACATTTACTGTCACTCAATCGTCATTGTGTATTTCTTCTCGGAAATATTTCAGGATCGCAGTGAGTAAGCGCGTTTCTGGATGAACATCGGTGCGTTCAATTGCTCTCACTGACTGAAAGAGCAGAAATGTTTGAAAAACAGTTTAGTAGAGAATCTGTGATGAATTAATCGTCATTTATCAATCGTTCAAAATAATATAATCGAGAATGTCGAGAAACTTGCATTAAAGCTGTGGAATTTTTTAACAAACATTAAGCGTTCAGCTGACGTTTAATGGGAATCGAACGGAAGCAAGAGAAAGCGCCCTTAAATATTTTTCCGCATTCACGTCCCTCACTCATTCATATCGTGCAGAAGACATTTAAACTACACTTAGCACAACAATACATTGTAGAATGTTCACACTGACATAACGAAGAGAACATCTGGTGAATCGGGTGATGCACCAACTTGCAAATGGGTGCAACTTTCAAAACACCTATATTAAAATATTTACAAAGAGACAGCAGTCACAGCACGAAGATAGAGTGATAAGTGGACATTGAACAGGACAAGACCAGTCCATAGTGGGTAAAAAAGATTAAGAGGTGCGTACAAGAGACGTTTATCGACTATTTATTACCGATTTTTAATGAACAAACAGTGAAATGTTTTGATTTCTTGAACCAAACATGGAGAGATTTGAACGATTTCGCTGACGTATGTACCCCATGGGATGAAGGGCGTCGAGGCCGAAGTTGTTGCCTACTTTCTACAACACGTAGTGAGCATTCAGGCCCCTGCAAAGATGACCACAGTTATGCGCCACAGCCAATATCTGACCAATAAGGGCTAAATTGACTGCAATTATCAGCAGATGCAGTACGATTCTGCTTCTTCAATTGAACTAAAATATCCATCCATTATGTAACATGCGACAATGAGTAGTTGAAATTGCGACGATCAGTGAGCGTCGCACAAGGTCGTCGCTCAATTATGAATACATTAACTAATGATGTAATGAGCTGGAAGCACAAATACTGGCGCTTTGCAGTAACACCGACAAATTAAGCATGCTTCCACGACCGATTCGTTACACAGTGAACGAATATTTCTACTTTCTTTGTTAGTCGAGAATATACTCCCAAGTTTCGTCACCGGACAACTTCCAGTTGGATGAATTTTTTTTGCGTAAAAGAGCAGAAATCACAAGTAAAGGATTCTAGGAGAAATCCGACAGAACAATCATATTGTATCTTCAATGTTTTTCGATGAAATGGATCAATATATTCGACGAATATATCATACTGAAGAATCTCAGACGAACAAACCAGCTGATTAATACAGCTATTAACACAGCTATCCATGGAATGGATCGACACATGTAAGTGAACAACAACATCATCATTAACACGTCAGTGAAATCTCGCTTATAAAACTATATCATATTTGAATACCGCTTCTAGATGTTGGTGCGCTGAATGCATATCAGAAACACACTTGGAGAAGCCTAAGCTCTTTTAGAAGCTAAGGGCTCCGCTGAGACGCCTAAGGCCGCTCCCGCTGGTAGTCTGTCATGACAACCGTCGCTTTGCTCCACATCGATCCGTCGAATAGCTAGAAAGGCATTACGGCGCAGCTATGCCATTAATCGTACGTTTAATTTAGCTGACTTGTCTCTCGATCGCCTCTTCCTTCTCCACATCTCGGAATCGAGGAATTTGCCAATTGCAAAGACCGATAATCTGTAAAAAGGCAGAGATTAACGAAAGAAGATTGAAAATGACATGACATCCTCTCACTCATCAAGTGCGGTCACAATTCGACTGAGAGGAAAAGCGAAACTGTTCCAAATTTTACTGTGCCTCATTAAATGTGCAATTAGCTAGCAAACATTATAACGTTGATAAGTAAAATACGTTTTTACAGATCTGATAAACATGCTGGTGTGGTCCCATTCAACGAGATCAGTGCAATATTTCAAAGCTTAATTTATTCCTTTACTATTTTGATCGCGATGATAACTTTTAGAGTCTACTTAATATCGTCAAACAATGTATTTGTGGCATCTCCATTAGGAAGAATTAGGTGGCAAACAAGATGCCTTGAAGAGCTAAACGCGCTCATGCGCATTAAGCAATATCCACTAATGATTATAGTGGATCATGGACGCCTCATGTGATATGTGGATGATGCTAAGAATTATAGTCAAGCGAACTTTGAGAGGATGTGCATTTGGACATTCGCATATTTTACGAGGAGTTCACAGACTATGAAGATTCCTCTACTCTTGTGTGGTAGACCTATCGAGGCAAAAGAAAAAAACCTGAGGTTCTAAGCCTCACTCTAAAGATTTAACAATGCTGATATCATCAGTAGGTGAACAAAAAAGCGGAATTCCATGAAGAAGAATATAAAAACAACGATTACCGTTAAAAATACGAAAACACTACGAAAAATGGCCTTATAAAAATCCTACTAATTCAATTAACGTAATATGAGACTTGATAGTCGCGAAATCGATATTTTAGAGCTGCATCGACGATGGTAAAAAGAAAGAAATTCGATGAATCTCACTTGCAATCCAACGAAATATGGAGTTTTTTGCAATGTTTTATGTACCGACTGATATAAATGAACAAATCTCTCAATATTATTCCCACACCGATCGAATGAATAACACATTTTCATAGGGGGTTGATGCACCACTTTAGATAGTGCTACTCTTGTAGAACGCAGTTAACACTAACCTCTTTCTAGTGCTCATTCTGAAAACATGTAAGAGATTACATAGTGCTTAAATCTTTTCCAGAGGGTAAATTGTTTAGCATATACATAAATGAGACTCATGGAGAGAATAAATGCTAACATCGATGTTGATACTCACGTCATATCGTTGCCGTTGGGATAAAGCGAACAGCTCGAAGTAATTCACAACTTGATTTTAAACTTGAAAAATATCCTCTTACCAATAGCGCGAATGAAAACGGAATCGATGAAGCCGCTACTGACGGCATTTGACTGCAATGCGGTAGCATCACAGGGGAACATGAGTCCTTGTACGCTTGAAATGATATGTAATGATAGTGTCCCCACTCACTCTCAGGTGGGATAAATGTTGGCAGCACCTATTCAAAATAACAGGCAAGGCAGTACTGGAAGAGTCCAAGAATGTAGTATGTGTGGTTTTCAATCAATGGATAAAATTGCAAACCTCAAGGATCTTTTTGGAGTTCGGTTAACCACCTAGAAGGATCGAGGACATTTAATATGAATAAGATTACATCACTTCTGTCCTCATTTGGGTTTCATCAGTGAAAGGCAGATGATGTTACTGCGGAGTACGGTGAAAGCCTTCCTGATGAAACAGACTGGAATGAGCCAATGATTGGATCTATACATCAGGTTAATCAGATTAAATTGCTGTCAGAGAAGCCAGAAATGCCTCTGAATGCATTTCTATAAGTTTAATTAAGAAATGAACTCGATCATTTTTTCACTTACTATCGCTTTAATTTGTTGTTTATTGGCATTCCAATGGGAGAGAAATTTCCCAAGATTTTTTACAGATATTATTATGCACTAAGAGAATAAACTAATTGTCGGTCTAAATTCATGAAGACACCACTCAAATGGACAGCAAGTTTCAGTCTTCAATTGATATGCACAAAGATGACCAATAAGTGAACTTTATGCCGAACTTCGAAGAGGCCTTAAAATTTTCTCTTCACATATTCACGTATTCTCGAGTGTTTATACTTCCTCTGCATATGCGTAATGCTTGTAACCTCAGCGTAAATGCGGTCGTCATCGAATCTGTGGACATTAAAAGCAATATATGTGATTTCAAAAAAGCCAAAATTCAGAAGAATTAAGGTGCCTTAAAGTGTCTCAAGTCGCTCGCGATCAACATTATTGCATTGGCAATGAGAGACGCTACAGACGAGCAGTGAATTGTTGCCTATATTTGTGATGAAGTGGCCAAGTTGTTTAGGAAAATATTTGAAATGAGACTGTAAATCGTATCGAAAAGTTCAAATAGTCGAAATATTTCAGAGGTAGTCGAACTTCAACCCCCGATGATAACCGTTGGTGAAATCGTTTAATCTAAATTACGTTGGGGCCAACTTTCTTGCATGAAGTATGTGAATAAGTCAACCTTTAATAAATTATCTGTTAAGAAATGTTCGAACAAAGATCAGCCGAAATGAATTTTAGCTAAAATGTGATTTGCTTTTTTAGAGACGACTGAAAATGAATTGGAGATGATGTGAGTTGAACTAATGGCAATCAATCTTTTTCAACAAGGAGCACCAAGATACGGCACCATCCCTCCGATAGTGGAACGAACGTTTAGACCTCAGAGTGGACGCCCACAAAGTCACTATAATGAAATAGGTGAGAGACGCAAAACGAAAGGTTGAAATAATGTAGGCTGCTTTCCTCAACTCGATGGGAGTTATTCGCCGTGAAATTCCTCCAAGAATTTTATTTCGAAGTCCTTTAAAGTTTTTTCCCCCATACAGAAGGATAACTCTGAAGAGAGACACAATCGACGATCCGTGCTGATAATGCTCCCGTAGAGAAATCCTTATTAATCCATAGATTTTTGGCGAAATTCGATACAACGCTCGCTTCATAGTTTATTTACTCGTCTATAGCCAAGAAGCACATTGTTTATTGAGCAAATTAAAAACGACTACGTGAGGTGATGTTATGAATCAATTGACTCCGCCAATGAAAATTCACTAGTAGAACTTTGCATTATTCCGGATGAGGCGATCCCAAATGTCTCGAATAAACGCACTTTTCGCATCGTCTCAGATAACCATCTGGCGGAAAGGGTGTGAAGGGCACGTGTTGAAGGAGGCACCTACGCACTGACTCACTCCCAATTAACGTATTGCCACATCTTTTTCCTTTCTTATCTACGGAGACATTATCGAACGTTTCCCACTACTGCGTTGAGTTATTTGTAAGTGTTCGTAATTGTGCAGCTTCACTTCTCGGTGCTCAGCTATCCTCAATGCATTATTAGATCGACATGCATACATGTCTTGCATCTCGAATCAACAAATAACGACGCAACAGAAGATAATGGCGTCCGGTCAAACACTCATCATGGATTTTTTTAGCGAATGCCATCATCTCTTTTCAGGCACTGTCTCCCCCCACTCAACGCTCACTCCTCACCTAATCTCCAATCCAAAGATCGAAACGACCGGTGATATAGTGGCGCGAACTGCTGTGTGTATGTAGGCTGTCGGGAAATATATTTAATCTACGCGTCGTTATGAAAGAGTGTGAGAACTGCATTTAAAAAAGCATGTCGATGCACCACCACACATTACACAAACGTTAACAACACGTTTTGCGTTTTGAGGCAGTTCGGCGGCGAGAGTGACTGCTGCAGTCGGTTGATTGTATACGACAAGCTTTATCTTTCGTCCGATCGAGCATATTCGATCTGCATTTAAGTGAATAATCCTACTGAAAGAGCCTAAATTTCAAAAATTGGATGTACATTTGTCATAAATGATGAAGAACTTATGAGAGGGGAAGAAAACCCGAAACAACATCGGTTATACTGCCCAAATCCGATAAGAATTTGCCGATGGTGGATGCCAAAGTATGTGCTGAGATTCAAATTGGAGACAGCCGGCTCGAACTTCTTGGCTTATTAGGTTGATTTTTGATGCTTAACTATCTTCATGCTCATATATAGTAGACATAATCACATATGCGTTATCACTATGATAAAAATTTCACCGATATTGTACAATAAAAAGTCAAGTTCACCCTCCACTTATGTGCATCGCCGCGATGATGATGAACAAAACTCTCCTATCTTTATCCACCTCACTTCCGCGAATTCTCATATGAATCGTTCTTACAAATAGCTATATCAAACATCAGATAAAACTTGTCAAAATAGCAATTTGATTGAATTAATATCAGTTATAGCAATTGAGAAAGAGGATCAGTGTGCTTTCGAATTCTACTCTTAAAATGTTTGGGACAAAAAAATATTCTCAAGAAGGAAATAGTGGAAGTCAAGAAGGAATTAGTGGTAGAACTAAGCAGTCGATATTCAGCGCATCATGAAAGTTGAGGAGTCCAACGAAATTTCGTCGAACTATTCCGATTTCCGTTGTCTTCAATGGCAGCAATAGTGCGAAATGTCATAAAGTTTAGCAGACTTCGAGCAACCATATTGCCTTGAAGTTTTTTTTCTTTGAGAACATACTCGCTTAAGAGGCTATGAAACACACGGAACTATAGAATATGAAGTCTGTGGAAAGCAAAAATAGACATCGATTCTATAACACAGTGAATGGGAACGGAGAATTTATATCTTCGCCGAAGATATTCATCTTTACGCGATTATTTCTCGGCGTATCGTGCAATACTTAGGGATAGACGTTTCAGTTGCTCACTGGATATTTGCAGCAATCATCTTGCCTCTCTTTCTCACGTATTCACTTTAGCGGCTTGATTTCTTAACAAATTCATTCATGCAGTTGTTACTTAAATTGTTCTATGGAGATTACTCCCCAATATATAGCCATTTCAGCTCCAGTCTATCTGAAGTCGTAAGCATTTTTCCATCTCCGTCATTCGCCCATTGATGGATGGCAATGCGAATGGTCAATTCCGATTTTCTGGAAAGAATTTGCATTTATGAATTTTTATTGAATAGAATATCTCTTTCTTTCATAAAGAGACGATATTATTGTTGAGAATACTCTTAATGCGGGTATAATTTCAGTATTTTTGTGACTGTTACTCCTAAATAACGTACGCCATTTGAGAGAGAATACATTAGTCCAAGATGTTTGCTATGTTATCCATTTTTTAATTTTGGTTTCTTTGTGTTACCACTAAAATTTGTAGGCAATTCTGAATTTTGCAATCAAAGATTGAATGAGATGTTAACTTCTCTGTTATTATAGTACAGATTAGTAGAAGTTGATCGAAAACACTCCTCAGCAGTAGAATACGCTTTAATTTCTTAGCGCATCAATGAAATCAACATGAAAGCACAGTATTGTGTTTTTTGTATATTTTACTTCATCTTATATGCTCTACTTCGAGATTCATAAGTAATGTCTGTAGTATATCCTTATTAGCTGAAATCGAGCAGTGCTTTTCCCCTATTATAAGTACCGTTGTCTTCTTACAGCTATTTGCCTAATTTAGTAACCGTTCTTCGATTGACTATTTCTTTCTACTGGCGCCCTGAAAGTTGCGCTACTGCAAGGTTAACCTCGTTTCCTCGTTGTTTTGAAACCTTCCTGATCCTAAAATCACTTCTCATCAGATGTGAGCATCTGCTTTGAGGCACCCTACGTAATCTATTCTAACGTCTTCGCTGTACCAGTAGATTAATCTTCTCGGTTTAGTTGTTAACCACCTCTCAGCGGGGGTTGTGAAGGGGGTGGAGAACTGATAGAGGCTGGAGTTGTAAATAACGTCAGGATTGGCCCAAAAACGAGGATATAATGAGGTAGAGGATATAGGTGTACATTGACGCCAGAACTTATTGTGGAGTCTGGTTGCGGTGAGGGATAGATTGAAGTTATAAAAGCCTCGAAGTGGCCTTGAAAATGTATTTGGAGATATGAGTGGATAGGTGGAAGTAGTGGTGAAATGTATGCGAGAAATCACTAACAATTCCAACATCAGTATGTGTATTCATTGGGTCCTTCGCTGAAGTGCGTAAAGACTAGCAGAAATCACTATAAAGTTATAGTCAGCAAGAGAAATCGTTGCATTCCTCGCAATCAAAACGCTATGCATTTGGCTGAAGAGAGGAGCCCGTTATTCCTTCAGAGTAGAAGACAGTGAAAAATCTTACGACTGTAAGCTCTGAAATTTCCTTCACCATAGAAAATAAAAACCCCGATAATCAATCACAATGGCACACGTGATTCTCCAAAGCAATGCGAATAATTTAAGTGCGCATAGAAAACTAGTAAATGCATCGCTAAGTTCCATAAATTCCTGAAAGATAAGATTTTTTGTAGTGATATTCGATTTGTAGCGCACTTTCACAATTATATACTTTCCGTTGTTTTCGTCTTACCCGTTTTCAATGCTGCTGCGTTCCCTTCAAACACTTTCAATTACTTCTCCTCACTCGCCACTTCAGTGATTGCATGGATCCATTGAACAGAAAACGTTAAATGTAACAAATTTCATGCTTATTGAGATAAATTATGAAAAGTTAATTAAATTGGAGTTAATGCTTAATTTATTTCGAAAGCTGCATGACTCTTAAGAGGACCCTGAGAGTCAATCTGACTGAAGATAATGTTTCTATGATTGGAACGTCGCAGTGATTGATAAGCTTCACAGCAATCGTGCTCGTTATCAGCGAAGATGGTATGCGGTCCGAAATGTGTTGGTTTTATTATGGGGATTTCTCTATGGGGCCTCATTTTAATGGTAATTACTTCCTCATTGACCTCTTATAGTCTTATTTGCTATGCATAAAACGTGTGTTACCTCAAATCTTTTCTAGCGCTAAATTTCGAATATACTGGAAACATTTTCATAGATTGTTAAAATATGAGATCTTAGTAGACCGCAATCGTGCAAATTAATTTCTCTCTACGCCAACTGCACTATCAAAATGAGTGGACACAAATAAAGTAATAGAAGTAATAGGATAAAAAGAATTTCCACGCAAAGCGCTCCATGTTTCTCCACATATCCAGATTATTTTCATCCACAACGCTATCGTCGTACATTGCATTTCTTTCCTTTTAGCCATTCGATGCAGAAAGCGTTTAAATATACTCATTTTCGGTTCTATTTCATCGCGATACCTTTATTCCACTTTTAGCTGAACATTTCTCCATTACTCTTCATCGCTTAAGTTGTATTTATTATATCATTTATTATTTCCCATCAGACTATTTTAAGCATTTCTTTAATATTTCTTTTTCTTCCCTCGAAAGAAACTCTCTATAGATCAATTATTTATGGTAAACTTTTGAGAATTCCAATGCATTCCACTCGAAACATATTCGCTGCTTAGTAAAAGATATATACTTCATGAATACTTACTTGCATGATCGCTTGTTCCCGTACGATCAGGTGAGCGTCCACCGCATTAGTTCGGACCGCATTTGTGATACGGTTACAATGAACCATTCTTTGATTCAACATACAACCTCTCCGTCATCCCCCTCAATCCTAACTCAATCACAAAAGGTCGGAATCTGGTCAGGTCGGAATCTCACTAGGAACGAGTTTTTTTGAGAAATACGTTTTCGTTAAAGTGAGGATTCATCCTTTGCTGTTGACCTCATAAATCGGCTTACACTAACGTCTTTATCGGTAATTTGTGGGAATAATGTCAAAAGTATTCCAGTTTACGAAACGTTGGAAACCGTTGAAAAATTGGAACTTTATTTTACTGTGAATCCTGAAAGTAGCGAATTAGGATTTACTTATTCTCCACAGTCAGTTATAACCCTCGGAAATGAATATCCTTCGTATTAACGAGGCAGCGATCATGAGACTTGGTCTTTCCTAATCAATAAGCCAAGAAATGTTTTCATTTGCAGATTGACAAAGTATTCGCATTCTCGTGACGCTTTCAGCAGAACTTCATGTTACCATAACTTTTCTTTTTAGAGCAAAGCAATTAAGGCAATTATTAAATGATCCGATTCTATTGAAAGATTCAAGTGGTAATACTGTTTAGCTAACATCTTCCAGAAATAATCGCAAACGTTTCTTTTTTCATGACGACTGAGCTGTTTTTGTCAAGAACATCAACTCTATTTCGCCGTTACTAATACTAATTTAATGTTCAAAAATTTCATTAAGTATGGATCATTTTAGAACTCGTCACAGATTTTGCGATAATAAGCTGATGACTTATACGATCGTTTTATTAGCTTTATCTGAATAAATCAAAGAGAAAATGAGGATAATATATGCAAAAGAAAGATGCCACATTTGAGCAGATATAGATTTCTACCTCCATTTTCATATTACTCAAGAAAAGTTGCTTGCTCGAGGTGATTGATGCCTATCCTTGTGCAGAAGGCCTTCATTTTCATGGTTTTTTTTCATCGTTTTACTACTTACACATACAGGTGTCCGTTTATTTAATTTTTGCAGACAGTGAAGGTGCCTCAGATTAAATTAGGACAAAATAGGTCGATCTAAGTTGGTGAGGTGACGGTGTTTTTGCAATGATTCCTTCAAGGATCTCTAAGCGTACGTTCTAATAAGAGAGAGGACGAGTAAGCGGGGACGGGAAGGTGTTTATACGACGCAAGGGAATTGGCATATTTCGAAAGAGGGTTTCCGTCATTGCAAACTTACATTTAAGTGTGCATCCATGTCGAAGAAAATGCAGCATTTTTCCATCTGCGAATGAGTTCTTTTATATTGTAGGAAATTTGATAGTCCATTTTGCAGAACGATTTCACTTCTCTTGGCCGGCGGATATTAAAATGCAGTTTTTACTTGCAAGAAATTGAATTAATATAATATTTGGTTGGTTATTTTATTTGAGGGAATACTTTTGTTTTTTGCTCAGCAGCTTACTCATATATTGATATTTTCATGAATATATTTCTGCCCGCTTGAGAAATTGAAACAATATCAGCCACTCAGTTCTTCAAACATATTTCACTTAAATATTTATGCACTCACAAATTTCTTTAAGCAATTCATTCGAGTACCTCAAAACCTTATTTTCGTTAAGATTATCCAAATACCCCAGCAAATATCTTCAGGTAATACTCGGCGGTCTATTCTATAATGAAAGCGTCGGCCTTCTCAGTGATCTGCCAGCTGAAAGTGCGAATATCGATAAAAGCAATTGGCAAGCACGACGGCAGGAAATCAGTTCGTTTTTAGACTTGGCGTTTATCTGAACAAAAGATCGGCGTTTGCCAAGGTTTAAAGAAGTATATCATTCGGCGTAGTACATGATTTTCCTATGGATCTTAGTTCGAAAATTTTGATTTCTTAACACTGACATATCAAATTTTGGGTTGTACCGAAATTTGGCTACGTTCTTTTCAAGAAGCGGATATCTTGGCAAAATCTTCACTCAGCAACTGCAATATCACTGAAGGGCAGGGTGGTCTGAGTGGGAGGACGAGGAAAGATGGAACCATTAGAAGAGTTCAAACAACGAAGTCTTGCCAATCCAACGTTCTACCCGAATAAATCAAATCGCCAACGATCGACCCAACTTCAATGAAGACATTTCTTTTCCACATTCGCGTTGTTTACATTCGATACGAAGAAGCCCCTCTCATTTCAACGGATGATAGCGATGATTAATGATGATGTCAACGTTCTCTTACGATCTATCGTTAAATACGAGGATTGCAAAATAGTTAGGTTAACTTTGCTCTCTGAAATTTTGCCGATTAGTGCTGCATCAAATTAGCGCTGATCTGAATTCGATTAGCTGTCACTGATGGGGAAGGTTACATTCAACAATGATCATTGTTGACCGATTAATTTTATTGCAGAGGATCTGTACTATCAAAACGCATTGAACTCGTGGATAGCTGGTGCTATTCATCTGGCAATATTTGTGGCGGCTGGGTTACGACTTTGCTGCTTGAGATAGTTCTTATAAATAGTTGTCGTATTGAGTAAAAACTAATTATTTGCTCGTTCATTTGTTTTGTAATTTTTTATTGTCTCATTTCTATTATGAAAATGAAAGAAGAAAAGACCTAACTGTGAATAGAAGCGTCTTTATATCTGAATTTGCGTCCTTCTATCTGAAGAATTTGTTCTTCATAGTCGATAAATTTCCCCTAATTTCTCTGAGGATTAAAAACTGAAGTGAAATTACTTTTTGCTACTTTTAAATAGTACAATATGATATTATATGTGAAATATTATGATGTGAAGAAAAGATACTTCAATGGTATTACTTCAATAAATCGACGAGTAAAATTAGCGCTGTGCGATGAAGCACTGAAAGTTTTGCTTAGCTAATGGATCAGAATTTCGCTGCCGTCATTTGTATACCATGAGCAATTAGCGATTCGTTTATTTTCCACCTAATTGATGTTGCATAAAAAGTTGGATTTATGCTTCATTTTTGGACGATAAGGATTCTATGATACAGTTTTCCGCCCAAATATCTGAGACCTCGATTTGAACTAAATAGATAATCATAAGATGCATCTAATCCAATAAGTTGTTCGAGTAAATTCACACAATAAATAACACCTCAAAATTGAACATATTCATAGGAACGGACTCAAAATTCACCACAAAGTATTTGATATATGAGGCGATCGTTTAGTCGTGAAAATGCTAAACGCTAAGCATTCTTCAATTGAATTTGTACATTTATTACGCTATATGATATAAAGAAATGAATATTATTTATTTCTTCGCTTAAAGATCAACGATATTCATTAAAGCCATATATCGATAAAGGTTGCTCTGGTTGTTTAGAAGATGAAGGCTAAGAGCTTTATGCGTATGATCAGTTAGCGCCAAGTTTTCTCGACAATAAGTTTTTAGCAGCACACACATTGCGCGTTCCTCACTCGCTGCTATCCAATCGAAATCGCCGTTGAGTGTTTGCAAATTGCGGAAGAGGATTTCTACCAACTACATCAGCGAGGCAACAAAATTCTACTAAAGAAAAGCTACTGATATTGGAGCACATAAGAGGTGCATTTCATTTACAGTGATGCAGTTTATTGGCGATCGAGTAGAAAGAACTAGAAAGGCAAACGAACTTCTCGATTTATGCAGTTTAAGGATCCTTCAAAGTTAGGAAAATGTTTAATGCGCTTGGTATATTTAGCCGTCAATAGCAGATAGCAAAGAGCAAACTATCAACAAAGGCAAAGAAAAGGTGCATCCATCAAAGGTAACGCTTAAATTAGCTAACATAAATATCTTATATAGAACAAACAACTTGAATAATTTCGAAGCCTTTAGAAATGCGAAAGAGGTGCGGAATAGCGGAACTTGATTGAATGCTGTGAGTCAGTGAGTTGGAGAGCTCACATTTCCTAGAGAGCAAAGAATTTTATAAGAGAGATGTATCTGAGCTGTACATTATGTGCATATACATATATGCAACACATCGAAGGATGCTATTTTTGCTTAATTACATTGATTGGGTTACGCATCGAGACCATTCCTATCAGCTCATTTTCTGGGAATGCGCATTTAATATTATATCTCACCTCAAGTATCTCATTTATTGCTTGCTCTATCTCTTGACCCATTATGCATATGCTTCCCGTGCATTAAATTCTTCCCTGTACTTGGATTTATAACGTATGGATTCACATGAAATCAAAAGTGAACCATGGGAGATCCCTATACGCCAATTCATACAGTCATTCTTTGGGCCATTGCAGTTACTGTCGATCCGGCTTATACCATTCTCCTCCCTAACTTTCTTCGCACCTCTACTGTAATGGTTCGCGGGTCTATTCTGTCACATTTAAGCATCAACGACATCTATATACACCCCCGTCGTTAGTAAGAAGGTTGTTACTTCGTTTAAATTATTTTTGGATCATCATAGATGATTGATCCTGAAAAGTTTTGTGGTATTATTGGTGATTTTATGGACTGTGGAGCAATCGTCGAAGCGATCGGTAAGCAACGACTGAAGAGGTGCGTGAAGAAGCGACTTGAGAAGAGAGTGCAAAGGCGAGAGCTGCTAGCGCCCACTCGAGAATAGAATGGGCCTTGTTGTGGTGGAAGGTGTGGCTGTGCCTAAGGCACTTGCTTTGTCGTTCGCTGATCCAAAGAAAAGACCCTTCTCATACAGCAAGCCGTTGCCTCCTAGTGCTCAGCCGGCTAGCCGACCTCGAACGTTCCGCGTTCCTTTCCCTAGAGTGCTACCTATTCTGCCTCCTGAAGAACAACCTGTGCCATCTCCATCCGACATGCCCTCCAATATACAGTACAATACCCCCATGCCCATCTATTCCAGGTGAGTATATCCTTTCATTATGCTTTCGCTTAACCAGTTGAGATCGTGTTTTACAAGTCGCTGAATTCGTAAAAACTAACGTATAAGTTATATAATGCTGAGACTTTATGAAGCGATATTCCTCTATGAAACAATAATCCATCCGATAGCGCATTTTTGTGAACTAAATGCAATAAAGACAAAAACTTCAAGCGCTGTTTGAATGCAGCATAAGAGTGGTGAGGTCGATTATATTTCCCTTTAAAACTCCATTTGTTGTCAGTAATGATGAAATTTGGCACATTATTCCTCAATATATCATTTCACTTGAATGTTATTATGAAAGAAGTGGTTTCTTTTAAAGTGACGAAAACATCCTGAAGTAGTAAAAAAGTCAAGGTGGAAAATAAGCGGGTAGCATAGGAATTCTTGTGCAGTGATGTCGAGTTCGACAAAGAAGACGCAGAGGAGGACATGCGTTATTTGTTAGTATGAGATGGTAAAGACCACCTGAAGAGGAGTGGGTTGCAGGGAGCAGTGAAGCGAGCCCCCTAAAATCTTTTACTCGCTAGTCGACATTACGCTATTCCCAAAGAGTAAAGAAACAGCGAGAAGTTGAAAAGCAGCCCATCTCCGCGTCGGCAGTACAAACCATTGACACTAGTAATATAGTCTAATTTACTTGCTGTGAGTCATACAACGATTGAATAATGAAAGCTATTATATATCCACATTCTAATTTTACATGTATAAGATGAAGTAAAAATCAAGACAGTATTCGATCCGTTTTTGTGGTGTTAATGAGCTGAGCAGTAAGGATTGCAAGAAGTGTTCCAGCGACGAGTCAAGGATAGAAAGAAAATTGGCATAAATTTTAATATGCTTAGCAGCGTCAGAGCGTAGTGTATTATTCCTGAGGGCATAAATAGTTCGGAGCTGATATAGAGGTCATTGAAAGGTCGAGAGGGTATCCCTTTCGGTAATCCTGGGATGCCCCACCAAGTGTATATAGCTCAAAAAGTGCAAAAACAAATCATTATTTCAGGTTCCATTATGAACGAGGTAGGTTTTTGAAGCGTAGGCAGTGATCTTTTCCCAAGAGTTCAAAGTGCCATTTAAAGCAGTGCAGTAACAACAGTTCTGGTTTACTGAAGCAAATATGGTTTTAAAAGAACAGTCGAACGAGCGATCTGGCGTACCTCATAGTTAACGACGGATTACTGCATAAGTGTACATATTTCTGTTTCATTCGATATCGAACGTCGAAGGAAATATGC
This sequence comes from Parascaris univalens, assembly GCA_037576465.1. Lineage (NCBI taxonomy): Eukaryota > Metazoa > Nematoda > Chromadorea > Rhabditida > Ascarididae > Parascaris > Parascaris univalens. The sequence goes on along the minus strand of CM075173.1, from coordinate 38,959,245 downwards.
AGAAAGACGTTAGAGCAATATTGAGATGTTGTTTTCAGCTTTTATATATAAATGAAGAGTAGGAACACGAAATGCTATAAAATAATTGCCTACATAACCGCATTCGCGATTGCTATCATCCCAGTTCGGCAATGACCAAGTGATAGTCTTCCACCAATCGCAGTATTCGAGCAATATAAATCGGCGTTCTTAAGCTTCAACGCTGTCGATGTGTGTTCTTCAGAGATATAAGTATAGTGATGCAAATTCATTTTCGACTTTCATGAAAACTTTTGAATTGCCGTTCAATGATGACTGCGAAAGGAAAGGTATTGTTTGTGTGCTTTGTTCAGGTGAAGAGCAGGATAGCTAGGCGTTGGTGGCAGTAGCGGTTTATGCAACTAGGCGCAGACGTTAAAACTGCAGACAGTCGATAGCTGCTGAGTCTTGACTCTCACTCTGCGTTGTGATGGCGCAAAAAGTTGTGCTGAGTACGTCATAGCTGAAAACATATTTGTTTTTAGAATCAGTTCTCATTAATTCGCAATGCGAACGTAAACTTGAGGATTCGGATGCGAAATTCGGGTCAAATATTTTTGTGGAATTTGCAAAAATGATGGATTTTTGTCGCCGTCTATTCATATTTCCTAAGATCCCATGGACATCTGCTTCAGCTCGGAAAACAACACTTTCTATCCAATATCATGAATGAGATGGAAATTTCATCAAATGACTACTAATGTTCTTCGACCATATTTAGTCTTCATCTGATTGATTAATAATTTCAATTCGATGCAACGGACAAAATTACCTGAGGTTCTCAATTTTTGAATCGAGATATGCGAAATCTGATAGTTAGGTGGCGAATTTGTGAACGGAACGCCGCTCAAGCGCTTTCACCGATTGAACCGCATGAATGTTTGCCAGCATTTTTGCACCAATTATTAGGCGACGTCGCTTTCGAAATTCAATGAGAAGGAATTTTTCCGATAGTAACCGAAATGCCCGATCAAAGAAACCGAAATTTGTTTATTTTGCATTTTGACTGTGAGGTATAAATCCCGAGAGCTCTTTTGCACTTTAGTGAGAACTCTAAGATTTAGCAAAAATCAAAGCTTTTTTGGGTGTATTTTTGTCCGATTGCCGGCAACTGTTATCTTCGAACTGCTGAGATTTCAGTTTCTATTCCGAAAAGAATTCTATGGATAAATACAGTTTATATACGACGAAAAGGTTTTCAGCTACAAAATGAGGTTTTAATCCTATTTTTACGATTGAAACAGCTTGGAAGGTAAATATACTGCAAACTTCTAAGGAAACTGATCGATACTCCGCAGTTGATCACAGTTGTATTTCTTCGAGGAATTTGATAATCTGTGTTGCAGCACTTTGTAATATCACTTCCCAGAAGTAATTTCTTTGTCATGGCAAAAAAATCAGCAAAAGTTGGTGAATTTTTGACTAATGAGAATTAATTCAATGCTAAAAACTTCAGAAGTTCTCGCTGATTGAAAAGCTGGCGATCCCCGTCCATCTTAATCAGAGCACCAAACTGGGAACGTAGAGGTTCAGCGAGGTGGAATAAATTATGCAGATCAAATGGAACTTAATCCATGGGATTGTCCACGAATCTTACTGGTGGAATTCAACTTCGATCTTTTTTCGTCACTCATATCCTCCCGTCCTCCTTACGGTTTAATCTGATTCATGTCTCAAACGCTGTTTCACATAAGACTTTCTTTGTTTTCGACAACCCAAGGCTTTCCACGTTGTAATAAGCAGAGACAGAGAATTTCTGTGACAGTTTAACGTACCGTCATGTGATTTAAGCATCTGAATTCTTCACGTTCACCAGCAATGTCCGCATGAATATTGTTCGCTTAAAAGCCATATATGTTCATCCAAAAGACAACTGTTCAAATTAGTTGCTATAGAGTAATGTAATCCGATCGCTCGAATTGGTGGAGTGGTCTACTGGAAAAAATTGTTATATGATGAAAGAAAGAAACTGCGGCGAATAACAGAATTTGAAAGTGGTGTTATAGGCTTCAATGGACAAAAAATGCTTAACTATTAGCAAGCCTAGGAAATTATTTATACGGTTGCATTCTAAGAGAAGATAATTTATATGTTCCGCTGATCTGAGAATAACGTATAACCTTTTAAGCACATGAGAGCTACCTATTTCTTTGTTTTTAATAATGAGGAGAATCTCACGCAATAAGATAGGAGGGGGGGGGGGGGGGGCGTATCTTATTCCTTCAAATACTTGGAGCGTAGTTCCACTGGGATGAAGAATTTTCTCGTCTGAGATAGTGGAAAAACTGTGCAAACTGTCAGTCGATCGCTGATCCATCAAGGCAGATGCTCGTAATGAATTGCATCATGAAAATAAACTGACGAAGATATCACAAGGTGTTAGCATCCGCTCGCACATAGCATTCGATGGGGGTTGTTTTTCTGGGATATATTCAACACCCCTCTACCAACTTCGACGCCCACGATAGTAAAACATTGCTTCGCCACTTCGACAGTTAGGCAGTCAGCTGTTCAAGTCATTTGAGGTCCGTCGAAATGAATATCTCTCCTCACATTGTGTCTCTCTTTCAGCAAAAATAGCTCGTATGAATGCGAGAGCAATACAGATCCATTAAGTTGTTATCAGTGGTGATCAAAGTTGGGCGATTATGAAATGCAGCTGAATTGGGAAAGTTTCGCTTGAAATGGAAAGATGCGATTTCTCGTATTGCATCTGCTCGCTGAGCTTTGTCATGACATCTAAAAAAGCTGATTGCGCCTCTCAAATATCCACAGCAATGCGCTATTTTCCACGGTTATCTGTCAGTATTTATACACTTCTATATCGTGCCCAGTATATTCAAGAACTTAAACTGGAGGGAGAGGCAATGTGTACTGAAATTTGTAAAAGAAACTATCATTTCCGACGTGATTGCGGTACGTGCGGCGATAGCTTTGAGTAGAGGAATAGATAGCTCTAGCTTGCTTATATATAGCTGAACATTTGCTATGCTTTTTACGATGAGAACTTATATTGGCATAATTGGAAAATCATAAGTTTTCTGATGACTTCTTCGTTCAGAAGAATATCGATAGCAAGCAATTCATGATACTCTCTGATGTCGACAGTTCAAAAATAGTCAAAGATTTCGGCTATGTTTGGTCATGGGAGTTCTGTTTTTCAAAGAACTCTTAAAGATGAAAGCACTGAGCTGAGTGGCGATGCTGTGGCGATTAGATGTCTGCAAGGTTCGCTTTCACTTGCCGAGCTTTGTGCGATATTAACATTTCTATTTTTATGCGAATAAAGTCGTCCGCGTTGGTAGGACTTTGATGGTTATTTCTCGCATAATCTTTCATTCATTTAAAACCCAATGAGCATCGCCATTTGGGGCTTCTCTTGTCGAAGAAAACAGTACATCACAAGTGCACGTGTAAGGATGCCGAAGCGGTCTTCGATCCTTGGAGACTTTTGACTTCGCAAGACATGAGAACGATCCGTTCCTATTGTTAACTGCAGCTCGTTTTCTGTTCCCAACCTCCACCTTTCATTCTCCTCCAATATTTACATGTGTAATTACCTGCTATAGAGGACGAGTTCATAAAAGTAAAGAAAATAAATATTTAAATTATACAGATCCATGACGTGGTTGCTTTGTGTAGGTGGTATAGATAAATAGCAATTAAACTATAGGCGGAAGCAGGAAACACTCGCTGATTCCGTAGAGGAAGACGGCTGCAAGTAAAATTCGGATTCGAAGGAGAAATTGCTGCCACCCTATGTATAAAGCATGACCGAAGTTTGAGCTACGATGTTCATTTATTTTTTTATGGTTGTTGTTTTCCAATTCTGTTCATTTTTTATTGCAAGCGGAAAGTCTGAAGTTCATTCGAGAGACTGCACTCGATTTTCCGGTAGGATTCTCCCTCCGTGGCCGGATTGCTTTCTAACTAATCGTGCCAAAACCTCGGTGGAAAACACTACGGTTCAGTTATTCGATTCTCTTCTGGCCACACTGTCCTAAGCATGACCGAATTGAGGTGGAGATCACTGCAACGCTACGATTCTCAACGTTACACAGCATGTGCAGATGAAGTTTCAAGCGTAACAAGCGACAACTTTTATATGTGGCAGGTCTCACTTGCAACATGACCACCTGTGCATTTGATATCTTGTGAAGACTTTTCTGAATGAGGCAAAAGGGAGCATAATGGAGAGCACTGAGTCGAAGATTTGTTGCGCTCTATGAATAAGTGAAACCAGCGTCAGCATATTAGAAGCGTAAAACGAAGGCGAATGGATAACCGTAAAATTTCTTAGCAATTTTGTATGACTCGCATGAAACAAGTAATACTTATTTTCCCCTTTCTCTAAATTGGGTTCACCTGAATCTCATTCAGCTCTATAATATTTTTATATTTCGCATTAGATGGTTGACGTTTTGTAGTCATACCAAGTATGCATCCTTGGATCACTTCAGGGAAACAGCAGAAGAAGAGTACAGGTCGCAATTTGGATCTGGTCCTGAATGTCCCCTCGGTACGAGTGATAAACATTTCGATCCGGAAAAATCGGAAACACTACGCGCCATCCACGAGGGAGACAATACAGAATTTGGAAAGAATTTCTTCGAAAAGGTTGCCCAAGCCGAAGCACCACATATTCCTCCTACAACGGTAAAAATATATTGCACTTTTGTTCTGCACATGCCGAATTCGTTCACTGGCTTACAAAATCCAGACTTTCATAAATTTAGAATGCAGTACCGGATATCTCGAGACATCGCCAGACGGGTACGGTTATCCTAGTTTCTATGAAACCCACAACGGTGTAAGCCTTTGTGGAATTATTCCAAAGAGACATCTTCCAAATACGGCTTTTAATTCACGGCTATACATTCCAAATTAAATAAACGGAGAAACTTTATCGCTTCATTCTCTCATAGTGGCATTTGATGATTAAATATTACACGACCTTGTTCATTCATAATCGTTGTCAGAGAGCCTCAGTCGACCATCCGAACTCACCTTCAACAAAATGAATTTACAGGTTCTCCTTTCGTCGAAATCATATTTGTTATTAGTCACATTTTTTACACAACTTTTTTATTGCAGTACTTCAAAGATGGTGTGAGAAGCTGAATTCTATGAAGCTGTTTTAGGAGCCTGCATGGACCGAGGAGGCGAGGCGTAGGGCTGAACGTGCACGTTCGGCGACACCATCTGCATATTCACGCTATGATACACCAACTCCATATCATTCAACTCATACGCCTTCCTCGTATCAACTGCAACGGTCAGTCCTAAGGAAAATTTACTGCAACAAATTCGAACTCTTTACATTTGCGGATCGAGTCTGGCTACTGGCTAATGAGAGTAAAAAGATCCAAGTCTTTGCTCTCCAAACGGGCCCGACAACAAATGACATGAAAAACACCTTTAGATTCTGCTCGTCAAACCTCTCATCGATCAAAAAGCTAGCAAAATATGTTGAATAATAATGAATGCATTCATGCTTTCACTGGCCTAACTGTTCCGCTGCATTTTCCACAAACGCTTCCTTTTTTTGCGATATGAACCATGTGAAATGCAAGATGATATCCATAAAATTTTATAGCCCTATCAAATACTTAGGACTTCTCCACTGTCGGTATCCTCCAGATTTGATATACTTGGTTGTAATTCTCACGTTTCCCATCATCCGACACACTCAACAAATTTTTAAGCCTCGTTTCAATGGTTGCCTGGTTACCTACTAAATAACTTCTGTATTGAAGTTATTTAGTAGGTAACCAGGCATCTATTTATTGGTATTGATATGGCCTATTCATAGGGCAGTTTGGCGAATGCTTTGTTACCGAGACGCAGCATAATGAAATGCGAAAATCGTAGGAAAAGGGATCTCTTCGACGAGAGAGCGATAGCCTCATGTGATGTGCAATTGAAAACAATTGCAAAAGCTCTCGGAGAAACTTTGCCGTGTGTGCTCTTTCACTGGTCATATCCGGATACCAAAAGAGAGGAAGAAGTGCAGATGCAAGCTTGAACAAGCTTGAAACACGCTTGAAACAAGTAAAACAAGCTTGAAAATATTATGAATTTCGAGGGAAATGTACGGCTCACGATGCACTATTCTCCATATGCTGCTTCTTTATGAGAAAACCGACTATTTAATAAGAACCGAATTTTTGAAATAGAAATCTGTTTATCTATAAACCTCCTTCAGAAAACGAAATTCTATGCTTCTCGGGAATCATGTCGTTTCTGCTCCGCTTATCTTGATCGCATAAATCCATACATACATCTCTCCTTATATCTAAGGGAAATGCAGCTTAATCACAGAGAGAGTAGCCGAGGCTTTATAATCTACGGTCTTATTTGACGATTATGTTAGCATATGAATTATACTTTTAGTAGATGGTGACCTCCGTTTCATTCATTATTTTATCTTATAGACCACTATCACAGCAGTCAGTGCGCTCGGAACGTTCAGTGAAAAAAGGCTATGAATTCGGTGGCCTCGATTATGTGGATCGATCGAGATTGTCCCACGATACGTACCACTATGGCTACAACTCACTCCCCTCACGGGGTAAAAAGGAAGAACGGAGAACCACACCTGGCTATGAAATGGGCGGAATGGACTTCCGCAAGGGAGGTGTCAGCGTGCAAGGACAGTATCAAGGATATGGGCCACTACAACCTCGTCTTGTGTCCAAATACGAGAAATCCACACTGAAACATGATGAGATGAACATCGAAACGGCGCCGAACGTGAATCGTGTCTCAGCCGATGTATTAGTCGGAGATACAATTTCCAATCAGAAGATCAGCACCGACACCTCTAATGATCAACGGTACGCATTTGGCACATCCTTCGCACCGATAAGTGGTTTCAAGAAGGACTACCGCACAGTGCATCGCAACGTGGAACCGCCCAAAGCGCCTGTATTCAGTTTGTCGGCTAAAAAAGACTACGTTGGGCAAGGTAACACTGGCTACAGCTCGTCGATGGCCTACGGCCGAGGCGGAGGAAACGCTACTTCTGGTGGCATCCACAGCTATGAGCAGAGGTCGCGATCACAGAGCGCCGCACCAGCGGAAAGGGCTCAATGGATTGACGACAAAGAGGTGACAATTGAGACTCTCTTAAACGATAGAGCGCTCATACCCCGCAACAGATCGGTGACCCCCGACTGGCACACGCACTCTCTCGACAAACATAACCGCTGGAGCAACATCTCCGACCCGCGCCTTACCCGCTCCCAGGTCCGCGCTTTCTCCTTTCTTGCGGACCTTGGTAACCTTATCCTTCGTTATCCCATTCAGTATTTCATGCGGCGCATGGAAGTGCTTGTTAAGATAGCAGGAGATGAAATAAGTATCAAACGACGAACACTTTGAGGCAGCTGGACAACGTGTGGACGATTCACTTTTTCGATTACCGGCTGTGTTCGGATTTCCATTCAGCCTTAGAAACACGAAAGAAAATTTCTTTTGTGCAATGATGGCGCCGCTAAGCTTAGACACTGTTCGTGATGCCTTCCAACCCTAAATCAGCAATACATGATCGCTTCAATTTTAACATTCAATCAGTCCAAATATCTTTGGAGAGAGAGAGAGAGAACGACCCTTGATAACCTTATAACACACTGAGTGAGCTAAAATGTTTGCGTTTACTGTAAGTAGAGGAATGTTGGCTTTCGAAGGCACAAGGCTCAGCATTTGGCCTTTAATATTCAAGTGCACCAGTGGAAAAGCTTTCAAATGTCGGCGTGAAGTTAGCGAAAGCCCAATATACTATATTTTCTGTTGGTAATTACCAATGCAGTTAACATTTTTAACCTTCGGCGATGTTGTTTTGCCCTTTTTTCAATGATTTCGGCGACATTTTTCATACATAAGCATCTTTCACGCATTTTCAAATATAAGACAATAAAAACTAACCCAATGTATTTTCACTTCATCTGGTTTTTGTTAAGTGAATGCAGCGATGTGGTTCATCGTAACACGGCCACTTAACATCGCGTTCTACCTAGACGTCGCCTTTTCGACGCCTTCAATGTCCGGCAAGCCGGCCTCCTGATGAGGAGAAACTGCTCGGGTGGTGTTTCTTGACGGCATTTGTGCACGGGCAATAGGGAGGAGAAGTCGCATGCTGAGCGCATAGTCGGAAGCACATCCAGTGATCGAAGGTTCAGAGAGGCAGTCAGCAGAAGTGTACTTTCAGAGGTTGAGAAGTCGTTAAACAATCGTTGCGGCACCTACGAACCCATTTAATGATTACACATCTTAGTAGATAACTGCAATCGTCATCATTAATATCGGCTGCATTGGATGAACTCTTTTTGTACTCTGTTTGGATAGAAATTTCTATTAAGAGAATTGATAATTGATCGTTATCAATCATAGACATTCGAGTATGAGCCGAATTGGTCGAGGACGGTAAAGGAGAGGCGCAGTGCATGGGAGGCACAGGCGAGAAATACGGATGCACGTGTTCAGATGCCCGCTTCTAGTAAAGTGAGTTGAGTTCTTTGTAATTAAAGGCTAAATGCACTCCAAAACGATCTCACGAATGAGATTTGAACATTTCCGCTATAGTGAATAAATATTAAATAATTTCAAGTTCTAAAGCATTTTTTTAAATGCCAATATACTCCATTTGTGATATCACATTAAATTCCAACATGAGTTCTTTTTACTATTTGACGATTGGAGAAATTTTGATCATAATTACTCGTTAGGTAATTAACAGCATGATTGGAGACCATTCAGATCGAAACTCTTCGATAATATATTCCCCTTAGTCACTCATTTCGAACGATTTGTGTTTTTTGCACTTCCACCTTATGTTTTGTATCGATTGGTCTTTCAGCGAGTAGTCTTCTAAATGGTTTTATGTGTTCATTTATTAACACATAGATTTTTATATGTATATTTCACATATTTATGAATATAAATTTGCGATAAATTCACCTCTTTTGAAGAGCTCAAATGTCAGTTTTGTGTTCACTTTTAGGAGTGGAGGAGAGCTTTTGCTCAACGCAATGTCACAATGTCCGGAAGATCATATTAGGGTAGAAGGCCATGAATTTGCCATTTTACACAGTTCTTTGGCGAATTTTCGTGCGTGTGTACACATGATAGGAAAGCGTTTACGTGTACGTGTACGTGTGCTGCCTCAGTTCGTTAGCTGTTGATGTAAAAGATGTTCTCTTAGATATTCCTGAAATTCTCTGGATTCAGTGCACGTTCATTATTTCCATCCCAATAAGTTATTGGGATGGAAATAATGAACAGCACGAGCAGCCAAGAATAATGAATACATCAGCACGCAGCATGCGGTATGTGCTGTAAGTGTTAATATGTGCATTGCGAATTCCAAGGATGTAATTAATTGTCCTTTTGAGTTGGACAACAAAAACTGTTCATGTACCAGGCTCGCTGTTAGGCTTCTTTGTTTGCTTAAGGCCTTCAAAGTAGTTCACTCATTTGCTTATGGAAAATGCCCGTTCATTTATCGGAAAAGATGGGAGATTCGGAGAACTGGGATTCTAATAAGCATATACATTCGCAACTTGCCACATCCATCGTTTCGTAGTGATGGTCTAAGGTCATCTGTTGGCTTACTTACTTCAGGTTCCATCACAACAGCCTCCTTATTGGTACAATAAAGCAAAGGAAACGCATCGTGTGTGGCAAAGCGAAGCGGATAGACAAGCAGCAAATCCGGAAAGGTATTCAGCAACGATGGGCACACAACAGAACTACAGTAGCTATTCATCGGAGACGCAGCGTTCACAGCGCACTTATGATACCCGAGAAGGTGGTATCGAACGTTCGAAAACTGCTGCCTATCAAATAGAACCCTATCATCCACCATCGCATTATGAAAGTGGCTCTTACTATCATCATGAGGAACGTCATCACGAAACACAACAATCTGGAGGAGGAGGTTATCAAACATTACAGCCGCGTAGTAGCTCATTCTCGAGTGTACAGAGGGAGCATTACACCACCGAGAACGGTGTACCGGTCACGCAAAGTACATTTAAAACCTATACGGCTACACCGGTGGCTACAGAAGCACAACAGGGCGGAACCACTCAGTCGTTGGCACAAAAATCAGCGGCTTGGCAATCACAACAACGGTAAGCGCATTTGCTACGTTGAACTGTGAAATTGATTTGATGAAATACTTTGGATGAGCGAATTTCTCTTATTTCAATGATTTTATCATTTACTCATTTCATATTTCCGAGAGAAAAAATTGCATTTAGCTTCACTTGAATTCAAATGAAACTCATAAAAACCTTCTCAAAAATAAAACATCCACTAATCCGTCATATACGGTATAATGGAAATCTAACGCTCACTAAGGAATTCATGATAGAATGGCATTTCACGGCAAGAATTAGTGATTTCAGCCTTATTTTAAATCGATATATAATGAATATGTTGATGCATAGATACACTAAAAGTAAAATATAAGAGGGAAAGCGCGCCGGGGAAGAATGCACGACACGCGCTTTTCTATTCTGCTTATCTGATCCGCGAGTACATAGATCATGGGCGAATTATGAAAAATATGAGCAACAATGCGTTCATATTCCGGAAGAATCAACAAAAGATTCATTCTTACATGACCGATCGGTCTAAAATAGAGATTAGGCCATTATGAAGTATTTTTTGGCATTTATAAACGCTTATACATTTTTTCAGCTCTCATAGATGTTTGTATATTCGCAAAAGTTCTAAGCTTCTTGTGGTGGAAGACCTGACAGATCAACAGATGCATTCATCGATGCGCAAACAGATATACCCATTCACAAAACTAACATAATAGGTTTTACAATTGCAAATTTGCAAAGACTTCGAAAAATTGAACAACCATTCATAGAAACTGACCTCAACATAGGAAAAGGCACAGCTGGATAGTGCAGAAAGCAGCATAGTCGTGACAACCGATGATATCCTATTCGATCGGATGGATTATTGTCTTTCTTCAAATTCATTGCTTAACGTTAGGAACAAACTCGCATATAAAATAAATTAATTACGTTATATGTGAAGGGCACCGTTGGCAGTTGAAGAGTATCGGCATGCACGTTATCAGATGAAGTCACATGATTCTACATCCACCGAACGGGTGCTGAATCGTCCGTTCACCTCGGGTTCAAGTGAATATAACGTCGAATCGGGTGGGTATCAGTACAAAACACAACAACAACCGGTTGCTCCACATACTGTAACGTCGACTGTCGTAACGGAAAGATCGGGTGGCGAGTTCGATAGGAAAGCTGAAATGGCTGAGGTTTGTAGCGTTATAGATTTTTAGTTGAACTGTGCATTGCACCAGTCCAGTCTGTGGAACATATGGTGCTCGAACCTTTGTAGCAGGTTATAAAAATCTCAACAGGTCGGTTCCATAGGTTCTAATTGGATTTCGTACGGTAAAAATGCGGATTCCATACGGCATTACGTGAAGAGCTTTTCTTGAAGCATCCCGTTACTTCCTTAGTTTCGTAACTAATCAGTTTTGTATCGAGTGATCAACTGATCGTAGCCCTCCTTTGACTTTTCATAAATTCGACTTTCGATGATCATTTCGAAACGATGCTTTCCGATCAGTGGCGATTGTTGCATCACTTTCTGCAGCAAACTAAAGCCATCATTGGCCTCTTTCCTAAGAGACCACAAACCGATTTTGCACAATGAGCGTTTAGAATTTCATATAGGACAATTTCCCTAGCACGTTTACAACCATGTAAAGGGAACCTAACCGTTTTTCTATGAGAAAAATGTGATTGGGGCACATGCCTTTCAAATACAATTTTTTCTGACCAACTGGACGACTATTTGTTCTGGAAAAGCAGAAAATTCCACTCCTCATAGGAAGTGGAAGATGCCCACGAAATGATGTGGGCAGCTGAAAGAAAAAAGTAGACGTTAAAAGATATCGACTGAATGTCATTGACGCCGTTTTCCTTAAATTTCAATGATTCTTTGCAGCATACTACGCATGAATATGTGCAAGGATGATATTTTCTTGACCAGTGATGATCTATCTAACTCTCATGATAAACTGCGGTTATAGGTACTACCACGGGGATCGGTGGCGAATACGCAGGCCAGTATGGAGGGCAGCTATCTGGATCGTGAAGGTCGCAACGTGAATTATAAAAGGGAACTGGTCACTTCGGTGGATCCGAATCGCGAGTGCTCATTGCTCAAAGAGGAGGAAAGACGTGTCGTAGAGACACCTTTGGAACCGGGCGTCATCTCTAGGTTAGGCGCTTTTTTTCGATGATATTCGCCTCTCCTTTCTAAATTTTCAACAACGAAAGTTCCAACAAACATTACTGCGCAAGAATTTTCGAAGATGAGTTTGCATTAAGTAATCGCCGAACGGCCGCGCCCAAACACATCGAGACTGATCGCATATGCCTTCAATGGAAAGAGTACTTTGAAGCAGTGACAATAACAGAAATGAAGCCACGTTTAAAAGCTGTATTTAAAATGTGCAGGTCGCTGACAACCTAACAGCCTGAAAAGTTTCGTTTCAACGCCTAAAGTACGTCATTGCCTTAATCGAGAGGCGATACAGGGCTTGAGTAGTATTTCATGTGCTTCCGGTCAGTGTTGATGAAAGTTTATAAGTTTCGAATTGGCTCATTCATGCTATGGGGGTGGACGGGAAAACAAAGTTGCCACTGTCTTCACGAAGACGATGAATCATTCGTTGAGGCGTTCGGCAAGCGCGACCGCAAAGTCCGGTGGAATCACTCGATCCTGGTAGCGCAATAGAGGCCCTCTAAAAGCTTTTTTCGTTGGTTTTTACTTTCAATGATTTAAAGCAAATATTTTTCATTCTCAGCTTCTTTTGGTAATTTACTGACGGGAAACATTTCGTATAGAGTTTTCAACCTTAGTGTAATTTCAATTGAAAACTTGAAAAGAATGTGATGTGAACGAGCGATTCGCTCGTAGAAATTCTCTGCAAACGGATCTCTCATCCGGATCTCTCAGCAATTCTCTGCGAACGGATCTCTCATCCGGATCTCTCAGCGATTCTCTGCAAACGGATCTCTCATCCGGATAACACATTGCAGACACGTGACTACGAAATACTACAAGAAGAAGACGGTGACCGACACGACAACAACAACGACAAATGCCAAACTGCAATAAACTGCGCTGATATGAGCAGCCAGCAGCTGTCTGTGTAATTTTAGAGGCCGATCGATCGACAAACGATTTCAATGCTTCAAAAAATGTTCTTGAGAAATTGGAAAGCGGTGATCAATTCAACGAAACGAATTTTGCTTTCAAAGAGGCAGGAAAGCCTGCCAGCGGGTTCGTTATTAAATTAGCACCGCTTGCATCCACCGAATAGCCGTGTATCGCTCTCGTCTTGCTGATGAAACGTTTACTGCTTAATCGCTATTTTGTATGAGCGCTGCGTTGAGTCGTCGCCATTTGAGAGTGTTTTTGCCATCATCGAATCACTACTTCTTTATTTTCCGACGCTCCTCTTTACGCCTTTCGTTGAATATATTCTTAAACGATCAACCATGTGTCCCCCCCTATCGATATGATTTCAAGAAGCGTCCCGGTTTGTTCTCTTTCTTTTGCATCGATTTGTCTATATTTGCATCTTTCATTGGCTTCATTGTTTGCAACTTTTAATTTTTATATAAGCTAACGAGTCGATTGTTTTCTATTTCATGGCTATGCTATTTGCTTATAGTATTTTCCATTTAGAGATAGCCCCGATAAATGCTCGTAAAACATTGTTAAATAATAATTAAATGTATAAATAATACATTTAATTAATAAATATTGGCTTCTTGAGATCATTGATCACAGCGAATTTTTATCACTTATTGTATCACAATAGTATAGAAGTTAGCTCCCATATGGATTCTTTCTAAGGGACTTTTCTGGAGACTTCTCCGATGAATCATCTATCCGGGAAAATGTTCCAGAAACTTTGCGAGATTTTAGCGTTCTGAAAAATCGCCTTTGGTTGCCGAACAATTCCAAGGGATCGTTTAGAGATTATGATCTTATATGAGCTATGCTATTATGCCGCTGTGTTATGTTCACTCAAATAGGCGATAGGACGGCTATTTCAAAGAAGTTGTGGCGTCGACGGTATTGCTCAGTTGGAACTTTAATCATTTCGGCAGAGTAATTGTGCCGAAATCGAGAAGTGACATTATTCACAATCACATATTTCGCCTCAATATAGGTGCTGTGAAATTTCTTTTTGAATCTCGAACGAGAAAGTTGCTCATGTCAATTGTAATTAAACACAAAGCAAAGTGGCGAAGATTCGATTCGACGAGAAGCTAACTTCTCGCATTAAAACAAAGTTTTATTGCACTATCCCGTCTTCGAGCTAGCAACTCAAATTCTCTGACGGTCGTTGGATCCATCGAAGTCCAACTTCTCTTCGTCTTGGATCCATCGAAGTCCAACTTCTCTTCGTCTTGGATCCATCGAAGTCCAACTTCTCTTCGTCTTGGATCCATCGAAGTCCAACTTCTCTTCGTCTCAAAAGCACCACTAATACTGCCTAATATCGGAAAGGTCTCAATAATGATGCATTATGCTCATCATTTCTTGAAGCATTGCTTCGAGAGCATTAAACCAGAATATTTTGAACAATGGAGTCGGGAGAGTTCAATTATTTATAGTCAAAGCAGTAAAGTGCAATGCAAAATAACTGATGAAGATTTTGAGTTGATGAAGTACCATCATTGAATAGCTTCCTAATCCTCTAAAGAGTAGTGGAGTATGGCTTTGTGGTACTTCGAGTGATATATTGTATCGCATAATAAGGTTTTCGGTATTCTTAGGGAGTAATATACGCTATAGTATGAAGTATGGTGAATTGGCAACATTGATTGTCCAAATTTCTGCTAGCTGCACTAATAGTCATGAAACACGTTCCCCCCAGTTGTAAGTTACTTCCAGTTCTTGCATTTTCATAAGTATTATTATTTCCAACTCAAAATGACTTATATTTTGCGTCGGTATAAAACCACACATCCATTCTTTGAGGCATTGAAGGTAAAAAGGCCGGAAAGGTGAGGAGGTGGGGTGTGGGAGGGAGGGAACGCATACTATGAACCGGGATCACGATTGTCTCCTTTGATGACCACATGCTCGCCCATAAGGGTTTTCACTTCATGTTTGAGTAAACCGACTCCTAGACAAGCTGCTACTTTTATTCCCTCCGTGTAGACTGAGGCTATCATAAGCCTTCTTGATATCAATTCCCACGATATACGCTACATATGGAGGACTTTCTTCTACGGAAGTGGTCTCATCTCTGATCTCGATTAAACCAATCTGTGTGTTCGATAGTTTTTTCTATGTGGTTGCGATGAAAGCACATTTCTATTTTCTGTATTGTGCTAACACTTACATTCGCCCATATGCCATAGAATCGGGAAATGATTCATGAGCTGGTTTTTCCACTTCAACATTTATAGCTCCATACTTTGTTCTCAGCAAATATTTTCATGAAATAATGATATGCCACCTGTTTAGCTCTAGGATGCTCTTGTTTCCGTTCAGCTTTCTGACTACGTCCATCATGATCTTCGTATCCCCTTTCGCACCAAACTGTTGCTCCTCCAACAACGATTTTATCCCATGTTTGCTCCATATGCATCTTGTGCGAACATACTGCCCTCACGCCGATCTCTAGTATTTCTGGGACTCTATGAAGGATCTTCCCTCAGACCCTTCAGATCTGTGTTTCTAATATCTGTCACAGTGATGAGTAAATGCATGACGGTTACATAAGAGAGCGAGAGGTGGCGTCCACGAAATCCCCTGAGATGAAGGATGTTCGAATCGCGAAGACCCCAAGCTCCGAAAAATCTTGAACAGTTTTTTTCCCAGAAGTGTTCTGGAATGATGCAAAGATGGGCGATGGTAAACTCCAAACATCAATGTGCACCACAGAACACAGACGAGAAATGTGAAAGCAACGTGGAGCAATGCGTTTCGAGGCATCCCATTGAGCCCACAATTCGCTGAATAAACAAGAAACGAATATTTATTGGCTTTCTGGATGAAATTGAGTGGAGAGATGATAGTGGATAGTTTTGTGGAGAAGGGAGGAGAGAACTTCCGAACAACTAACCACTCAAACGACACAACGAGCGTTTCGAGCGTGAGCAACAACCGCAAGCGATCCACTAAAAAATTATTGCAATAAAATGGACCAACTTAATGCAAAACCCCCTCTGCCATATGAGCGTTGCAGCATCTTCCGAAAACGTTCTAAGCGTTCATTCTCTCTCGCAGCTAAGAATGAAACGGATCGGATGGCGAAGAAGGCAAATACGGTTGCAAAATCTTACTTACTATCTTCTAATGGTAGCAAACACCACGAAGGGACTAACTTCAAGAAGACGGTAACGACAATACGGAGCAACTTCACGTGCAGATGTAGAAAAAGTTCCAAAGGTAGTGAAATTAGGTGGGACAATGGATCTTTCTCATTGGGATGATTTAAAGGCGAACGAAAGAATTTGCGCCTCTTCGATGTCTATGCAAAACGAGCTGGAAGACGAGTCTCCACCCATAAATCCCGAACTGAATGGTTGTACATATCATCTGGAAACAATCAAAGGTCACAAATTCCATCGTGAGACGTAAAAATGCATAGTGCTTGCTGCGTGTAGTGGAATTTCAGCCTGCATCCAGATCGACATAGTGCCCTAACAATCCGCACATACCTCGATCATATTTGGCAGATTAATCAAAAACGTGAAACGATCGCCTGAGACCACTATGTGATATCCTCAAACGACACAACTAGTCGTAGTAGTGACGACGTAAATGGAAACAACAACGGCAAACAAAGCGAAACACGCACAAGCTTCTTCAGATCAACACATAGAGCGACTTGCCAGCCAGATTCATGAGGTCATCACTGGCGGATATTATCTCTTTTCCCGGAGGTGCTACCAAAGAAAGGAGCAGGTGATGTCCAGACCACAACGAGAACACCGAACGCACTTCGTACAGCAAGGTCGTGTGTGTTAGAAGTTTGTCGCCTGACATCAAAGCGATCTTATGCGAGCGTTTCCCGCAATGAACAGTCACCGTCGGTGGTCCATTGTTATTTGCGACAACCAAAACCAACTGAAATACTTCACTTTAATAAACACAGCACCCGGATGTCATAATCGGGCAATGCAGTAGTTGAAGAGATGACTGATGGACTATGGTTAATTATAGCTTAGAATGCACGACGAACGAGAACATAATACCAATGAGGTTAATCTCTATCATGAACAATTTACGATATTCACATCGACAAATGATGTAACCTAAAATGTTAAATTGCCTCCAAAGCACAATATGATGCGGCGAAAAAGGGGGAAGAAACGGGACAGTTTCCTTTTCTTAGTTTCATGAAACGGTTCTGCGAATCTCCGAACATTTCTCCTCTCTTCTAGACGAAAAATAACTCGACACTCTTATTACATTCTATCTTTTTTCTCAATAAACTTCTATATTCTTCGACGAAACAACTGTTCAAGTATTCATCATCATCGTCAGCAATCTCGCCTTCAATATAACTTACCGAGAAATGCTCCGATTCAACAAGTGAACACATACCAGCACAATAAACTAAATCATCGTTGTGGTCAGAATACTATCCATTTTAAGCTGCATGGGAAGACAAATGTGCATTCAGCTGTTCCTTGTTCAACAAAACGAAGAAACCTCAAGTTGGGCGTCCTTAACACTGCTGGTTGATGTTGCGGCCGCCGATTTACCAGCCGGTAAATCGCCTAATTCGAATGCCGTTCCAGTTGCTTCATGGATCTGTTTAGCGTGCGATATCATTATATTCCTTAGCTGATGTGTTGAAGGTGTTACTTTGCAGTAAACGTAAGCCTCATCCGTTGATATGAGCTTCGCCTGAATAATACTATCTATATGCACTTGATATGTCACAAATAGAGAGTCAACAGAGCACCCTCCTATCTAAATCATCTTATCAGTGATCTCATGAATAAGTACGCCGATTGACGAACTCAACAACGAAGATCTCTCCAGTAACCGTACACAATACTATATCTACCGCTTATATTCACTCTCAGCGTTCTCTCTAAAGTCTCAAATTCCGTTCATGATAACAAACGATGAAATGCTCGCCGGACACCCCTCCCTCGAAAATATTCAACACAACTGCAGTCAACTTCTCTTTACATCACCAAATAAGAGATATTACAATAGAGCAAGCGATAAGAAATGAGCAAAAACGAGAAAGAAAACGAACACTTTTACGTAATTTCTGGATCCGATTGGTGACCTCGCGTGCGAGTCCCTCTTCTCTCAGCGATTCGTCCTCTGATGTATCCAACATTACTATTGTCTACAAGAATCCTCTAATAAAAGAGAAGAAGTCTCAAACGACTTATTAGAGCAAGTGGTGCCAACCCCGACCTCTAAAGTCTGATTACTTCTTTTCAACTGTCTTAAGTCAAAAAAAAGTGAAGTGCCGTTCCTCGTGCGTTCCACTTCATTAGAAAAACCCAACGAAGCAAGAGTCAACGCCATAAGCAGTCTACGGATCTGAGCTGAAGATCGAGGACGTTGCATAAACTGGACATGACAACAAAAATAAAAGAATTCAAGGAAGACTCATCAACACCTCGTAACTAGCTTCTGAAAACTTTATTCAACATAGAGAACAAAAGTAAATCATACTCGGCTGCAGAGGAAATATAAAGCATACCTGACTATCGGAGTTGGTTTCGAAATGAGCTCCTAGAGAAGAGTCTCCACTAGTAGAGTATGAGAGAGTGACTTCCTCTGCATTTAGATCGTAACCAAGAACGTTCAGCGTTCCTTTCTCTACGAAAGACGTCAGCTCTTCTTCGCTTATTCTATTCTGCAAAGCAACTTCACCTCTCGCTTAATAATCCATAAGAAAAGCACCGTGATTTCTCGAATCGGATCAAATTTACTTATCAATATCATTCATTCGAACGAGTAACATCACTTAACTTTGCTATTACTCCACGCATACTACATCCTTGCTCAACTCTGCAATAGGCCAACCTCCGTACTTCTGGATGAGGCGAATCAAGTGGGAACTATCTTCGAAATAAGAAAGAGGAACGAAAAGAAAGAAATCCTTTTCACAGCATTTATAAGCTCGCATGATCGGTCATAAATGAGTGAAAGTCGACCGTCGAGTCTGCTTATGAATCCTTATACTCTAAGCAATCTTCATACCCAACTATCCAGTGATTTCTTTTCGTCTTATCACAGAAAAAGAACAGCTTATTTCCGTCCCTCTTAGGAGTTACATGTTAAGAGAATATAGTTCAACTTTCACTAAACCACATCCACGCCTAAACAACCTAAGAAACTAGGAATCTTGGAGGTCTCGTCGGAGAGAACAGGGCTCTTGTCGGTCAACTCTCGAACCAAATATACTTTACCGCTGAGCATATTTGCTCCTTTCTTTGAGCACAAGTTCTGATTGTGCTCCGGAGTCCATAAATGCTCCACAAAGACTTCAATGGTACTTGCAAAAAAACGTTTTCGCAATCGTTTGCAAGGCGAGGCTCAAGCCTACTGCGCGCTATACGAACGGAGAAGAAAATTAACTGCACTATAGAGGAAAAAAAGTTGCCACGATTCTTTCTTCGACGTTATCCACGAGAATAAATCTATTTTCTCCTCTTTACACGAAAACATCTCGCAATCTTTATTCTTCGGACGAGATATCAATGCTCATAGCTTCGACGAGAAAGAAAACAGCTCATGAGAGATAAAGAAATCAACCAATAGAAATATGAACCTTGAGATAATCGGCAACCTTCTTTTGATCACCCTTAAGTCGAGCACCCAATAGGCGGAAGTTCGGCTCCGCCTTCAGATGAACTCCATATTTGGCCTTATCTTGAGAGACGGTCATCTTACGCACATTCAGCTCCGAGAGTACGTATGTCTGTAGCGATAGAAGATCGTCCAAGAATTGACCGTCACGATTGATGACCACCATCTCTTTCAAAGGATACTAAACGATTTGAGTTTCAAATACAAAACGATAGCTATAGTAAATTTATTAAAACAATTCCTAAAATTAGTTCCTATAAAACAATAAAGCAAACAATGCCATAAAGACGATTTTTTTTCTCAGGAACGTTCCCCAGTGACCCGATCGGACAAAAGATCGATTGATCTGTCGCGTGACCCGATCGGACAAAGAACCGACTGATTAGTCCCGCTGTTTGTTATAATAAATTCGCATGAATCAATCATGATCAAACATGGCACGTCCTTCTTATCCGTCCACAGAATCCAAGCGAACTACATAGCTGAAGAAAACTTTAGTGACCGAAAGTTCCCCATTTTGAGGGCACAATTCGGCTAAATTCAACAACCTATCCCACATTTGCTAAGTGGGAATTTGCGTTCACAGATTTCTCCATTACTAATCGTAGAAATTTCCACACTTCGCTGTCAGTGTGAGAGAACTATATCACTAAAAAGAGAAAAGAAGAAATTCCCCGCAGTCAGCGTTTTTGCCCCTATCGGAACGTATCGAAGCGCAAATTGGGGTTTCCAATGAACGAACACAACAATTCTGTAAAATTTCTCAAGGCGATAGTGGAGATACCACAAAATGAATTTAATGAACACCTATAGTGCCCGGAAACCTTTTGTATTACTATGGAGCAGTTATTAATCTTCGCGAAGCGCTGTTATGCTCGACGCCTTTGCCTAACTACCTCCCGGAAACAAGCTCGCAGTAAGCGATATCCTCCAGAACTGTAAACGAGCCGATCTTAGAATAACTGATCACCGAAATGGTTGCAATAGGAGTTTATTCCCGGGAATATGCTGCAGATAAGAATATCCGATCAAATTTCCTAGCACTCTTCGTGAAATGATACTCTAAGAGATTGTTTCGATAATCGAGAGGAAACCGCAGAACGATACAATTCTCTAAATGTGGATAACTCTTCACAATTCAAATTCCTCTCTTAAACAGAGAAAGTTTATGCTTGAGGAGCTCAACGATAAACTTTCCCGATGATATTCCTTGAATGAAAGACGCCCAACAGAAGCGAACCTTAACGGGGATCGATTTCCGTTCACGCAGGACACGAACCAAGTCGACAACTGTGCGCATTGCAGCCACACGCCTCTCCACTGATTCATCTATCAGATCGCTCCTGTTGGGGAAATTACAAATACATTTGCAATGATTAATTTCATTAAAGATCCCAGAAAAATTAAAACTAAAGAAACAAATAAACAAACAAACAAACAAACAAAAAAACTGAATCACTAAGAAACTTCACTCAAAGAATCCGACTCCGGCTAGGAGAATCACATCGCATAATTCCCAAACTCTGCAAGAATCTATCCATAACGAACGTGTTGCTCACTCACTTACTGCTAAACTGCCTTCCCTCTAGAACCAGATATAATTTCCACAAATGGACAGCCATATATAAACCAAATCGTCGCACAAAACACGAATGCTCCCATCAAGCACAACTTCTAAGCAAGATGATAATAACTCTATTTGCAAAGAGTAACCTTGTCTCGGGTATCATTTCGAAATGAACTGATTCGCTGGCAGAAGTAACGATATGTCTGAGATTTTGCCAAAGAAGATCACAGAAGAACGGCGTCAGCGGAGCCATTAGACGAACAGTGAGAAGTAGAACACGACCCAAAGTCGATAGGGCGTTTTCACGATCGCTTTCCTCTCCTTCACCCTAAATTTGATTCCCCACTCAAAAAGAACGAATTTTAAATAAAAACGAGACGATAAACTTAAGAAATTATGCCATTAGAGAATTAAATTATATTCTCAACTTCGGTCACTGAATAAATTGATATTCATTAAATAATAAAGTAAGAATTCTATCCAACCATCTCGTCATACCCTAAAGCTTCGACGATACATCGCCCACTCCCTTTCCCCACAGCGAGGATTTAAATGAAAGGACAGGAAGAGAAACGATCTGAAGAGTTAAATAATTTCGACGACAGAGAAAATAATTCTTCGAAGAGAAAGGCCAAAACGCTGGAGAGGACAGATGAAATAACAAGAAGAAACTTCGACGAGTCTTTGGCGTCATCTGTCACGTACACCTTTCAGCAACAATACATATGGGTAAAGGAGGATCACAATGACTTCCATGTTCGGGCGCAGGAGAGCCGAGAATTCATATTTCCGTAGATCTGATAGAGCTGACATCGGAGAGCCGAGAATTCATATTTCCATAGCTGATCTGTGAAAATGCGGTAGAGCTTGACATCGTCCAACGCCATAAAATACTCCCACCCCCCTTCCGGAAAATGCAACCTATATGAAGAGGATATCGAGCCAAGAGTCACAAAACTGATCATCAAAGTATACCCACCTTTATGCGCTTTCTGTTGAGCCGAATATAGCAATTGGTGAGAGTGTCGAAGAATTTCGTCAACGGTGAAACAACCGCATAGAGACGATATTCTCCCATTTCTTTGCGTACAAATGCGATCAAACTGTTCGAGAAGGACAATATCCAACGATCCATCACGTTCGACGACTCATCCTCCACTAATTGAAACTCCCTAGTGAAATCCTTCAAATATATCGATTTGAATATCGAATTAGACAAAAACACTTTGAAACCTCTAATAATTCAGTCAAAACCATCGTGAAGAATTAGGAAAAACTGCATAGCCCCCCTCATATCGATAATCTAAGTAAAACAAATTTACTTGTAATTAAGAAGCGACCCTTCATTATTCCAGCATTAAGCTCTAATATCACTGCAAGATCTCGTCACTCCAATAATTTCCAAACAAATAAAAAATTCCATTTATTATATCATAGGAATTTCAAAGTCGCAGAAATTACAATAGTCGCAGATCGAGTGCGAATATCTTCCTTTCCCCAGCAAATGAGAGTGACATCCGGGAGTAACCTATTCACTCTATCGCTGAGGTAACTTCAACTACAATCTCAAAGTAGTAGCTCTACGAGTTAGAAGAAATACTTGTAGCCGCATTTAGACAGCACTAAAGAATATTATTGAAGAAAATGAGTGACTGTCAAATGTCTCCATCAATCTCCTCCCTTTAGGAACGAAATATAGGCAAATGCCAAGAAGAGAACATATATTACACCCTCAAGGCCTATCAATTCCCCCAATCTTTCTGCATATATAAACCAGTATAAAAGATGCTTATTCGAATACACTTACATGCTCGAATAGCTGCACGTTTTGCACAAAGAATCTATACGCGTTATACCAAGGTAGAAAGACATCCTTCAGCACATCCTTAACGCCCTCCTCTCGAAAACGCAAATTCTCTCCACGCACCACAGGAGAGTTGACAAGATAAACTCGTAAAGCGTCAGCTCCATATTTCAGTACTATCTGAAAATAATTCTACGAGGTTTCCCCACAATTCAATCGACTCACGATCAGACTATCGACCAACGGTCGTGAATGACGTATTGAAATAAACGGAGAAACCTAACGACTCCGTATCACTTCTATGAAGAATTTTTTCTTCCCTTAATTAATCTAATTAATGAAAAGCTTCTTCCACGATATACTCTTCGAAATATCTCAATGATATCTTCTTAATTTTTCTGTTGCATATTCATTCATTACTCCGACAAATATCTTCTCTAAAATGAACGTTATTACCTCCTAAGTAAATATTTCTGAGCACAATATGATAATTGCTTAATTATAGAAAGCTATCACAAAACTGAAGAAAGAAATCCCATAATAAAACAACCCACTTATTATTCAATAGGGTTCCCATCCGTTACCGAACGCATTAAGCGGGAAGGTATATGCATTCAATGAGTGTTTCTCATCCACCCACAAGGTACCATTAACTTAAAAGAAACCTACTAGGAATTCAAGAATGAAATAAAAAACCTGCATTGGATCCGGATAGTTCTTCTTCCTCTTCGACATCTTTGAGCCATCAGCCGCCAAAACCAATCCATTGCAGATGAGATTCTTGAACGGTGGCCGATCGAACAATGCTGTTGATAGTACGAGAAGTGTATAGAACCAACCTCGTGTCTGATCGATTCCTTCAAAACGAATTTAAGGAAAAAGACTATGGAAATAAGCGAGCTGCATTGTCGGGAATTTCCACTATCTAAATTAGAAAACTATCAAAATATTCCCCTCAATTCTGCTTTCAGAAATTTCCAAACCACTTCGCTCATTCAGCTATAAATTCTTGCCTAAGAACACAAAATTAGCCTTTTATCTGTCATATGAAATACTGCCGACGAATCCATAGCTGAGGGTAATTCTCTATCGACCTCTATCCTTCCTCCCACCAAAAATGCAATGAGAATTCATTACAAAAGAACCAATTCGAACTATTGCATAGACCTTTACGCTATGAATACTCAAGGATCAGGTAGCGGTAACAGCTTGCGGAATGCCGAAGACGCTCGAAAACATGCTCTCAACACAAAAAGATCTTTCGAAGCCCCTATGCGACCTCTGTCCAATCCTTCTTTTAAACCAGCAGCCAGTTATGAAATTCCTTCGAACCTTCAGCAACGAAATCAGCCGGGAAGTTTTCTTCAAATTCCTTGCAATTTTCGAATGGGTAATGGTTCTGAGCATAAGGCATCGAGCCGGACTCGAACCAGCAGTCGAATACCTCCGGAACACGACGCAACACTCCTCGACCTGTTCGCGATGGAATCGTCAAGTTATCGACACTAAAAGCTAATTTTTCAAACAACTCAGACCTCTCGAATTCGAACCTCAACACATTAATTCGTCCTCCATATTTTAAAAAGTCGCCAATTACGAACGTCAGCTAAACGATTCCAACGATATAAGGAAATGTTATCTGAAGTTGACCGAAAGTTCCGGTAATGGAGGGTTAGAAGTATAAGCACAAAATGAGCCAGAACTGCATCTACCACACCATATTCTCCATTAATTCCACGTATCCGCCTCGCATTCTCTATTCTCTTCCATCGATAAATACAAATAATTCTCCACCGGCGTTTATATAACGGTATCGCCGCACATATATCACCGTTCCAGGATTTGCGAGATGCTGGCCCTTTAACTGATACAAAAAATGTGCGAGGATGTGAGTAATCAATGATAGTTTATAACTACAGCAACTAAGGCAACATAGATCACTCTAGAAAACACAGAACGACGTATGCAACGATACCTTTCGCGATGTAGATCAGTGATTTTAGTGCCAGTTAGTCGTTCAAGTTCGGCGATCGATGCGGGACTTACGATTTCCTCGAGATCTTCACTCACCCAAAGATTAATTGGCGTTCCCCAAAATCGGTTACGCGAAACCGCCCAATCACGTGCGTCACGGAGCCAATTCGCGAAACGTTTCTCCTTCACAAATGATGGTACCCTTCAAATGATCTCAACGCTAAATTAAATGAAAAGTAACGACGCTTCTCAAATGTTCAATATCAAGATACCATTGGAATCTTTCTCCCCCCTGGTTATAGCCCCAGTGAAGTAGCTTAAATTAGATACTCTGAAGTGATGCATACTTCACTCGCCAACTCATTTATTAGAATAACCAAAGATAATAGGCGAACCTCTCTCAGCCAAGAACGAAATCACCAATAATCACTCAACACAGAATTCCCATACCGATCGAAGCAATAATTGCTTCGAAATTACCGTTCATTGACAATGTCACCCGTATTGTTTACTATCAATAGGCATTCAATATATGAACCAAGTCTCGCCAGCAGTAAAAACTTAATGGAAAAAGCCATCGGAAAGGCTACTAGGGAGGAAATCGGAAAGATAAAAACGGTCGGAAGTGGTTTCCTCAGAAATAAATGAAACTGCTATCTCAACAACGGAGGAATTCATTCAGATACTTTTAATGCTCCCATAGAATCTTGCATGCATCGAAGTGAATCAGTTATAACATCTCTAAAATATATTTTAGAGACTGATCCGACTAAAAAACGAACCAATAAGTTTTATCGTTATTTCTAAGCAGGTAGGGCACAATTGCCTCAACGCGAATGAACCATGAAGGTACCGCCATATAGAGAAGCGGAGTATCGGAACGCCAGCAGAATGGATAGCTGTGTTTCACCTCGCCATGCTTTATCAAATTGCCATGCTCCTCAAAAGTCAGCAATTAATTAAAAACAAACGGATCGTTCGACACGATCGGCATTGCCACTTTACAAGCGCCTCAAATATCTATGAAGCATCAGAAGGAAAGTAAACGCTCGAATAAATACCATACGAAGATAATTCTCAAAAACATCCAATACGTTTCGAAATATTCATTAGCACATACCTTTAAATACCTGCAGATCAGCTTATCAGCGTCTTTGACGTACATTCCCTTGAAATCAGTGATCTCCTCCTTGAACCTGCCACACTCATCGACGGGACATATCGGTTTCATTTCTCGCGTTATCAAGCCATTTTCTAAGCAAGTCTGATAGTCCACCTGAGAACATGAAACATCATCGCCCATCACCCAAGAATTGCAATTTCTAATTTGACTTAACAATATATATTACAGTTAAAATACAAAACGCAATGAATACCTCGGAAGCGATGAGTCCTTTCTCTTATTCCTACCCTCCACATACCCAAATGCTGTCAACGACCGATTGACAAGTGACTTTGAAGACAGAACGATAAAAAAAGGGAAATGGGAGACTGATAAGGCCTAAAGGTCCCGTTCAACAATTCTAGTGATGCTTTAACAGTCAGCAAATGAAAGCTATTTCAGGGTGACCAATGCCGAAATGTCCACTTCAACCTCCTCAGTGTGAAGTAATCCTCAACTTTCTCAATCGTGCCTTTCATCCTTTATTCTCTCTTTCACTTCTCACTATCATCTCTAATCGAATAAATAAATCCCTCAATTCTATAGAACAATGAAGAAGTAGCGACCTCTCCAAAATAAGGCGCCTGATGTACAACACCTGTGCCTTGATCAGTGGTGACGAAGTTCGCCGTGAGAACACGAAATGCGCCGATTTTCTTCTTCAGATCGGCAAAATATGGGAACAAAGCTTGATAGGTTTTTCCTTTCAATGCCTCTCCTCTATAGCGTTCAAGAATTTCATATGCGTCCTCATTCTTGTAGAGCTCACAAAGACGCTGCAATTTCATCACGATTACACTTCAACCTATCATCCCATTCATTAATAAACATATTCCTACAAATTAGCACATTATGATAATTAATCTATAGGAAAGAATCTTTTAACTCATAGAAGATATAGAGAGGATTTTCTCATTCAACGATGAGTAGTCGATTACTATACTGCCAAAGAATTCCCTCAAAAAGATCATCTACAAAGGTGAATCATACTCTCGGAGATCGACGACTAGAGAGAACTCTTTAGAAAACAGTGGGATACCTCTTTCGTGGAGGATCGCCAACGAAAGTGGTCCCGATGGAATATTACAAAGGTAATCTTGAAAATATCCAAAATGTTTCTTATTACGGTCAAAAAATATTGCCATCAATGCTCTAAACTACAATAAAATGTAAATGAGAATATTTCTACTTACTTCCTCCATTAGAATATACTTCTTCTGAGAAGCTCTATCTCGTACGGTCACATATTGCAGATCTGGATGTACAGTGATACATAAATTGCTTGGCAGTGTCCACGGTGTAGTTGTCCACGCCGCTAATTGGATCGACGGATCCTCATCCAACGTGAATCCGATCACAACTGAAAATTAACCTCTTGAAAAGATTTGCAATCTTTGAAAAGCAGAAAAGGCGGAAAAGCTGAATCAAATCAGCATGAGAAAGCCATTTATATGCCTCTGAAGAAAATTACTGTTATCATTCCTACAAATAAATCAGCATTTGATGCATCATCCGTTTAATTTGCCTTCCAAGGTTCGTATACGATGAACTGTACCCGAGATGAGTCGCCCAAGTGCTCTGCATCTTGCTTTTTACTCTCATACAACGATGAAGCTTTCTTTCTTTGCTTCCGTAAAAGACAACATCCAAGGGGGAATGCGATACGTATCACCATCTCTTTCTTCGGACCACTGAAATCTTCGCATATATCCAATCGCATCGACGGAAAAGTGAACCATAATTCCCACCTTATAAAGCGTTTCTGTCCACGAACATCATAGCAAGTAAAGGGCTGGCGATGCTCAGAGTCGTTCGTGAACCCACTGCTCCCATATGAAAATCACAAAAGTTGCTTCTACTTCAACATGCCTATATCTATAGTCTGAATCGTTGACACCTGTGCGCTTTTCGTAAAGTCCAAATGGATTCGTCAAGTTTGCGGCTCTTCAATCGACGAGGTGTGACGATACGAGCGGAAGCAGAGACTACTTGAGCACCAATATAGGGTTTCGTGGTCGGAAGTTTCTTCACCTTTTGAATTCAGAGGTCAAATATCTCTCATCTTTTATGTAGGCCGTTTATTACTTGTTTATCTTCTGACCTTTTGTGGGAACCGCTCGCCAAATTATATAACAAGGAGAGGAGGATTAGATTCTAGATATGATGATAACGGTGCGCTTCCTTTTCTAATTTACTAAAGTTATTTGGATGCTGACTGTTAAGAAATCGACATCGGAAGAAGGCGTACACAATATATCTTCAAATATTACGACCCCTATTCGCCTCCTACTATATAGCCGCAAAAAATATAACAGCTAGACATCTGATAAGGTCGGCATATATGGAGAGAAGTCTTTGCCTCAACAGTACAATTCCGAGGTGAACTTCAAGAAGGCAATCTGACAGGTCACTTCGCACCGCTCATTTCATTCTC
This sequence comes from Parascaris univalens, assembly GCA_037576465.1. Taxonomy (NCBI): domain Eukaryota; kingdom Metazoa; phylum Nematoda; class Chromadorea; order Rhabditida; family Ascarididae; genus Parascaris; species Parascaris univalens. Next base: position 38,930,417 of record CM075173.1, on the reverse strand, counting down.
TTCCATGTATTTAGAGATCAGATGCAGTCACTAATAGTCACTTCTGACCGGAGCCCAATATCGGTTGCATTTCGGAGCCAGACGAAATGAAACGAACAACACTCATATTACCAATCACGGATACAGGCAGAAACAAAGTCCCGAGAAAGGAAGGTGACTCAGAGAATTGGCAGAAACGATTCTAGAAGTGAGCAACAGTCTTGACCCTTAGCCTTTTCGGAGGTCGAACATATGCCTATACTTAAAAATGGACCTTTCAGAATATACACAAAAATGTTCTAAGAACTTCGAAGTCCCAAACAACTTTAGCAAATTCGAAAAGAAGCGCACCGTTACCATCATATCTAGAATCTAATCCTCCTCTCCTTGTTGCATACTTTAGTGAGCGGTTCCCACAAAAGGTCAGAAGACAGACAAGTAATAAACGGCCTACAAAAAGATGAGAGTTATTTGACCTCTGAATTCAAAAGATGAAGAAACTTCGACCACGAAACCCTATATTGGTGCTCAAGTAGTCTCTATCTCCGCTCGCATCTTCATACCTCCTCGGTTGAAGAGCCCAAATAGCACCTGAGATCGGTTGAAGAGCCCCAAACAGCACCTGAGATCGGCTGAAGAGCCCCAAGCTGCACACTGAGATAATGCTAAATCACAGACAATAGAAAACCCACGCTCGTAGTGAATAATTGAAAATAAGACGTAATAAAAACGGGAGAGGTCACACCTGCGGGGTCAACGACATCTTTGTAGTTCTGTCCTGCTTCGAAGTTTGAGAGCGGCGTTGAGCAACTCGTTGAAAACGGCATCACCTCAACAAACACGACGATTAACAACAACAATCGCCTCATTTAAACATCCAATAAACAATTCCCCCACATATATTTATGTGTATAAAATCCCTCAATGTGAACGTTGAAAGTTAGGAGTCACCAAGCATCAAAAGTACTGGATGGAAGTAAGGCAAAGGTCGTTAATAGAATTAGACCTTTAGCCCGATTCAGGAACGAATGAGAAGCTGGATAGCGCAATATGTGCTTTTAAGTTCCACTCATCAAGCTTCACCAATTCCCCCATATATGAGAATTTCAGAACAATGTTTCATAATTAATTTCTAGCAAAATCGACCGATCAAATGAATCTAAAATTCAAGAAAAAGCCGTTTCTGTGCTACAATCCACCTCTCACACACCGAACCTGAATAGTATATTCCACGGCTCCATCAATAAATCACCTACAATATAGTGAACTTCAATGGATCCCACAGGCGTATGAGAGAGAAGGAAGTGAACGGGTACTAGAGCTTTGCGGAAATGATTTCCTTGTCGTCCAATACCCGATCGAGGAAGCAAAACGACCTCAACAAATTTCTAACACAACGCTTCAACTACGTAAGAATATAAATCATCAACGAACATATGTGAGAGGAATCTGCAGTACCACATTCACCGATATATCCGAATGAAACTGATAAGGAAGAAAAGATCGAGCTCTACCCGAAACTTCCCCGACGCACATTCCCCAAAGCTCGGATCGAGAGAGGACTAACTACAGTCAATCAGAAAGTAATCTCAATCTATGCGGATTTTAATCAGTGTTGAGGAAACCTTAAAAACTCATTTGAGTCAATAAATAGGCCTTATCCTTTTACTAAAAGCATTTATACATTCGAAAGAGCAAACTGGGAGCTTTAAATAAAACTCCACTGGAAGCAGCACTCTGAAGCTCCTCCGGAGTGCAACTTATTTATTGACTCCTTCACTCTCTAAACATCTACTTCGTTAGCAACAACCCATCTCAGGTTCGAAGTTAATGCTCCACTCTTTTACTGAAGCAGACCGACGAAAGTCCTTATACAAGAGTATCTCTCTACAGACTTCCTTAAAAGAATAATCTTGAGTTCTCTGATAGCTCTTATCGCCACCGTTTTATGATAGTTGCTCCTGAGAAAATAATGAATAATAATTTACGCTTAAAATAGAGAAGCGAATCGAACATATCGCCGAACCTTAACGCCACGATAGACGAGTCCCTTCTTAAACAGCTGACTGAATGCCCACCAAACACTCTCCATAAACCACGGATAGAGAGTCTTGTAATCGTGACGGAAGTCAATCCATCGGCCCATACGTTCCACTGTTTCCTTAACATATATTCACTTTTACTAAATATCACCATATCAGCAAAATCTCTGAAGCAATATGCAAAACAACGGTATAGGGACCTAACTAGTGACCTACACACCCTATTCACCAAGAAGCATCCAAATCCAATGGAAAATAATGCGTCAACTTGTCTTCTCGTGCATTCGACGACCGATACGTGCTCAATGTGACGCCGATCATGGCAAGCTTTCACCAACGACGATCATATTAAGTGAACAATAACCGAGAAATAAATAAATGCGGCGATCACCTCCCACTCAGAAGCGTATCGCATGACGATCTTGCGGCATTCATTATTATACTTCTCGATCCCCATCTCCAACACATCCTGAGGACCTCTTATGCCGAGCATCTTGTCCACTTCGAACTCCTTCAAAACTCCTCCATCACCTTTATATTTGTCATCACTGCGGTGCACAACTACCCATCCGTATCACAAGTATACAATATCCAACCCCTCCTCCCGCATCCTCAGTGGATCCCATCGACACCTATGCGGCTCAATACCTTCCAATAGACTTCTGCAAAGATGAAGATCACAAAGATGAGAGAGTGATTCATCACTCACTTGTTGACTTCAACTAAACCCTTAGCTTCCAACAAATATTAACAGAATAGTTAAAACTTCAGCGAATATTATCCCCTCCGTCTCCTCTTCAATCTCAGCAACAAAGAAGCTATCAAGCAAGCAATCTCAACTTATCGCAAATGGCAATTAATATAATTACAAAGAAGCATCACGACTATCGAATATTACAACGAAGTGCTTCTATAGCCTCAATAAGAAAGCAAAATATTCACTATCTCTCTTCCCTCACTATCCGAATATTTCCATCTCAACTATCGACACTCTAAAAAAGCAAAAAGTCTATCTCAGCTCTCAAATCTTCCAAAGCAAGAGTAAAAGAGCCATACAACCGGAAGTCCATGTGTATCCCATCCGAATCGTCTCTCAACATAATAGCCATTTTGATGTGCCCAACGAGTGACCACATCCTTAATCGTACCGGCAAGTAGATGACCATAATGCGGTAATCCGGTCGCGAACGGAGGACCATCATAGAACGTATAACGAGGACGATTCTTATTCATCCTGCCAAAAAAGAAATCATTAAATAATCTCATATATTCTACGTGTAAATTCTCATCGATCGGCTCATATCTTTGAGGAAAAAGTCAATCTATAAGATCGACACTTCCCGCAGGTCGAATATCGAACACTTTCAATTGGAATATTTCGTTGATAGTCAAAAAAATCCCCCTTCTCTGCTTCCAGGATCGTCGCGAATCCCATTCGAGGGATCATTTTCCGAATCTTCGATATGAAACAGTCGGGTATTCATATCGATTGAAAAGAGTCCGAACATCAATAGCGTGATAGTCGAAAAACTTTCGAAGAAACGTTCATCGATGGAAAGAGATCCATGAAAAGCGCTATACTATGAGTGGTGAGAATACGGCGATAGAGGACTTTAAGCCTGAAGAGGCATTCAATAGGGCTTTCCTAGAGAAGCTCTTCGAGGCTATTGTTTCGGCTAGATGATTCAAACAATACATGACAATACTATGAAGCATCAATAGCACGCATAAGAGACTTCGCTTCGAAATATTCCATTTGGAGATGTCTGAACGCTATTCCATTAGGTGATATTTGGAAGAAAACGCTACTGCTTTGAGGTTTTTTGCAATATATCCCCCCTAAGCCTAAGCTTTTTCAGTACTCTATTCTGATCTGGTACTCTTGAGGTATTCTGATCTGGTACTCTTGAGGTATTCTGATCTGGTACTCTTGAGGTATTCTGATCTGCCCGATACCTGATTGCTCATTTCTTTCTTAAGAATGAAACTAACGGAGTGAAGAAAGGTGGGTTAGGCTCCTTCATCAAGCAATATCACCCTAAAATGATCTCGAAAATCATCTCGATTTCCAAAGAGAGGTCCTTGAGACCCCTTAAGTCTCAAAATTACACGACAACTGTGCGTTGAGCACTTAACCAGCAAATATATGCAACTTTCCTCAATAGGAAATCCATTTTCAACAACGAAGCCATCCGGATATGGTGGCAAAGCAAGAAAATCGCCTACTCAAGTGATTTCTTGAAGGTGTCCTGCTCTCGCCATCGCTTCATCGTTTTCACCTCCTCCTCTGCGAAGTCGATCTGCTCCGGAACGATCTCCAATTTGCCCATCGACGCTAATTTCTCCTACCTATAATATCCTGTCAGGAAACATAAAAATACCTGAATAAGTTCCTGTGATCCTTTGCAGTCGATGCCCCCCCCCCCCCCACCCTCCCACACTACACAGACTTTGCAAAGAACATGAGATACCGCTAGTCCACTTCTAAAAAAAAAAACATGCAAACATAGGCACGAAAGTCCACAATGCTGACCCATGGCGATACTATTAGGTATGCGAGTAAACTATAAATCGGCAAGAGGGGAGAGGGAGGAGCAGAGGTCAACGGCAACATCCCCCCCCCCTCCCCTCCCGACGACAGAATGGACACCGACCATATCCTGGTAGTCAAAGTATAAATTCTAGATGTAGTATTGCAAAGTTTGTGCTCCCTTTCCAACATATAAAAAGTACTTTCAATGCTGCTGACAAAGAAAACCAACCTGCGGGAGCTTACCTATGGATGTACCTTAGGTATCCGATAAAATACGATACCAGAACCCGTTTCAGGATCATACCTACTCAATGCAAGTACCGATATTCCAGGTTAAAATATAAAGCAACAAGTTCCATTAAAAAAATTTTTGAACAACTTAACACATAAGCACAGCACCTCGCCTATGCAATCCCACAAATCACGCGATCCACGACGTCGTCGAATCAACCGAATCGGCAACCGCCTCGAGAATTCTAATGGGGGAAAATATTTAGCTGCAATAAACTCAACGTAAGTGATCCGCTCGCTCAATGATCGTTCCGGTGGGATCACCTGTGGCGGGGTTGCACCGCCGTTTGATATTTGTGAGTCGTAAGGGCTTGTATCCATCATTTTCTGGATGTCACCTGATCGAGGGGGACATCATATCCGATAGGCTTATAAAATGGAATACGCAGTATCTGAGCGATCCGCATAAAATACCCTCGAATAAAGGACCTTATAGACGTAACCTAGTGAGGTTATCGATATTTTCTCATTCGTTTGCATATTTCAGGATCAAATTTCGGATGCCGCTATTACTTCTAAGCGGTGGACCATCGTCGGGTAAGACGACGATCGCCGAACGAATCGTCGAATATTCGAAATCGCGAGGATTTCACGCCGTCGAACGTATCGCCGACGAATGTAACGGCAATTTTTCGAGGAATATATACAATAATTCGAAGAAGGTTTATTGTTTAAATGCTCGAATACGGATATTAAGTTTAACTTCATTTATTCGATAAAGGAGTCGTTCCTCTTAAATCCAGCAGTAATTACTTGAAGGAAACGTAATGAGGGCAAACGCCTTAAGGGGGTTGGATGGCGTTCAATAGATAGTGAATTGATGAGAAGAAAGCCTCGTGGAATCGAGAGGAATCCAGAATATCACTAAAAAATAACTGACTGAAGACCTAGAGGGGGGGGGGGGTATAATTCTTTAACTAAATATAATTCGGCATTTCGAATGACTGAAATATTTGCCTATAGGTATATTTGCATATAATATTCACAAAAAATTATATGTATGTAATATTTATGCATCGAAATATTAATAGATGTCCTATAGGTTTTTCCACATATATGCGTTTATGAAGATGCACTTATTGGCGCAAATGTCATAGCGCGAATTTGTTCGTATAGTTGTTGAAATGTGGGATTATGTCGAGTAGAATCCACCCAAAACTTAAAGACGTCTCTTAGATTATAAGCTTTCCATGTGAATTTTAGTGGTTCTTCAAAGGAACTAGACTTGGGAAAGTCTCACAAAAATTCCCCACGGAATATACCGCTCATTTTAGTCAATATTAGCTCTCTCGATCTCTCGGAATCAACAATGAAATGAAAGGGATTTCATAGAAGATCTCGCGGATTGTTGATATATCGTTTAGCTTTTTTGTAGGAACGTGAGCAACGTGATTTCCTTCGATCGACGGTGGAACGACGACTCATCAAAGATCGTCTCATAATTTGTGATTCGCTTAACTATATTAAAGGTTTGTGAGGTGAAATTGTTTCGTTCACATTTCGCTAGCTGAGAAGATCGTTGAGAGTCGATATTTCAATGACGGAGTGGCGGTTTGCCGATCCATCGTCTATGATATTAGATTGGCATGAGAATGATACCGCACGATGATTTCCGCCTCATTGATGAGTAATATTGGAGATTTCGATGATCGATCCGATCGGAGATTTGGCTCGCAATCGAATACCCGATATTATTCGATCATTTCAATTGTTTGAATTGAAAGAAGATTGCATGCTAACTTCAGTGATAGTTGAATTCCACTACTGAGTAGTTGGAAGGCCTCAAGCAAGGGTTTATCTCTAAAAATATATCAACGTTACTCATCAAATGGGCGAAAGTCGAACAAACATATCGGTGAGATCTCAGTTGAGAACGAATTCCGACGGTAGACTCTCGTTTAGCTCCACAAATCGATAGTCCTCAAGATTGGACATCCAACTTAACACATGAGAATTACAAGCGTAGTTTATTGGTAACCGATCATAACTAGCCTACCTATACCCATAGAGATGTCGAGATTATTATCTTGTGTCCGCGATAGGCAATTTGGCTCTACTCGATCTTCAGCCATATTTAAGTTATTCCATAGTAATTTATGCGTTTCATTAATTAAAGTAATTAATTTTGAGGTTTTCGTTACGAGTTGTTTTGTGTGGGAAAATTGATACAGACAACGTTTGCGGTTGTATTCTGTGACGCAAATGCACAAACATCGAAATCGCTTAATTCACAGAAGGATGAGAAGGAAAGGTAAGCGAATGACTCCTTATCTCAGAGATATTTTATTGACGAACTTGTACTAATTTCGTATTCTCCATCAACGGCAATGTGGGCATTCATTGAATGATGGCAGCGGGGGGTAGTCCTCGAATAGATTCGTCGCATTCGTAAGTTCTGGATTTATCCGAGATCGCCTACGCCTACCGGCACTTTTGATGTGCTAACAGTGGAACAGTATAAAGTTATCCAACTAATCATTCGAAGTGATGTTTGCGAGGTTTTCCCAGTAGATAAGATACAACTGTATTTCATGAAAATGGTAATTTTCCTAAATGAAACATAACGAGATCGAGCGAGTTTGAAGCCTTAGTTCGAGATTCGGATTGTTCGAGCATTGTTTTCAAGTCGGACTTTCTAAAATTGGAGAAGATTCTATAGTCGAGGTTCTGTTCTCTTGTTGGAATTTGAAGGTGATCAGTTATTTCGTGTGGCGGAGCAGAGATCGAGGGTGAAGAGTGCGAAATTCCCCATCGCCCTCAGAACTTCAGTGTCATTGTGAATGTTGAAAATGTACCATTTCATTATCCATTCAACGATTCCATTCCTCCTCAATAAAAAGACTTTATTAAGTAGACTTATAACGCTTAGAGAGCCATTTTTCCCACTTTCCCACATCGGTATGATTGAGTAACGATCGTATTGAGTGTTTTGTCCTGTTTTGACCTCTCAAAGATGCAGCCGCTTCACATCATCGTTGATTCTTCGATTTCGTTGCATCGGATTGTGCTAACCGATATTAGGATAGGTTAGAATTCTTTTTTTATTTGGACGGAAAAGATCGCCTAAAATGGTCGAGTAGATAGGTAACGAGAGACTGCATAGTATATTACAGATTATTTCTCTCAATGGGACGGTTTCATCACTTTCTCTAGGGTACACTGAGGGAGGGGGTGAGTGCTCTGCAGACTAATATACCGCTGAGTCGTGGAGAAGACTTCATTTCGGTCTTTCATTGAAATTTCTCTCTTCAGTCGATTTTAATGTTATTCGGGAGGTTGAGTGTCGAGAATGCTGTTATAGATATGAGGAAGGCAAAATTGATGATATTCTGATGCGTTTTGAGCGACCTGATAGAAAGAATCGTTGGGACTCACCTCTGTTCACGATACGGATTTTTGGTAATTGTGAGGAAGAGAATGGCGATGCAGCCGGCTTGCCACGTTCGGTGATGATACCATTCGAGGAGATATTCAACTCCTTGCTTAAGGTTATTATACTTCATATTTATTTATTTATTATTAGTTATTCATTTGTTCATTTATTAATGTTGCTAAGTCTTGGTAGATCTGATGAGAACGACTACTGCACTTCATTCTTATTACTCACAAATGGTTACGTATCAAGAATTGTGACTAACTTATTAGTCAACTGCTGTTGATTTGTTGAAAGGATTGATTCGCTCATCGTAGTCTAGGATCAGCGAGCACTGGCTAAGGTCTTATTGGATATTAGAGAATCTATTTTCACAGACGGCTCTCACGATTATATGGCGAGACATTCTGAATGATAGTTGTGGTTGAATGAGATTTGCGTTGTGATATACTCTTCTTCTAAAAGATCGGAGAATGGAACTGAGCGCTTATTGGGAGATAGAAATATTCACTGATTGGGAGAGAAAAGGAAATTCAGCCGAAAATTCACATAAATCATGAAAATATCTTTCATAGTGAGGCTGAAGGGAAGTGGAATTCGAAGGTTGAAACATTTTGTGCTCTCAAATGTAGCCACATTAATAAATATGCCGAGGAATGCGTTGTCCGTCGATCTCTATCGGACTGAAGATATATCGCATAAAATCTGCTGACTAGGTTGCCTAAGTAAAATGCACTTCACTCCTCTGGTGGATAATTTAGCTTCGTCATTTCCACATAGGTTATGAAATGTCGAATATTACTCGTAATAAAAGTAATATACCGTATTTGTTTGAGGGAAAACCCCTGGGCTACTAGTTCTATTGCCACTGAGAGCGAACCTTATTTTCAAGAGGGAACTTTATAGTGACGCTTATGAGGCCCAAATTCATTAGAGTCTCTATTTTCGCCGAGTTAATGCTTATTTGCAAATAATTCACTTATAAAATAGGGGATTTCTCAGGGAACATAAAGAATTGTATGGTTTAATATTCCAATTTATGTTATGATCGAGAAGTTGGGGGGTTTTTTTGAAGTTTTCACTTTCTTTGAAATAGCCGAGCTGTTTTGCATTGATTTTACCTCCATATACTGCCACCTCGAGTAATATCATCGGGAATATCGTCATTTTGAAAAGAGGGCATTTGCTAGCGAAGTTTATTTGTTCAAAGAATTTAGTAAGGGACGGAGGGGCATCTCACCTGAAGGATAAGTATTACTTGCTGAAACTCATCTCCGTAATAGCTTTCATGTCTTTCGTTTTTCGGGAGTCGTTTATGAGTTCCGCCAGGAAATTCTATCGTATAGGAAGTGAGGCAGTCACTTCTGAACAATTAAATATCGCTCATATTGTATGGGCTATGAACTTTTATCATGTGTGTAGAGGAAATTCTTTCAGGGAAAAGCATTATCGGCAAATTTGAGTACACAAAGTGCTTCATTAGCGTCGTCGAACTATTTGCACGACTTGGATCGTACAACTCAGCAAATCGTTTCCGAAATCTTTCAAAAACAAGAAATCACCTCACCTGAAGGCTCATTCACTATGCCTTATTGTGGAAACGATGATAATCGGGTTTGTTCTGTTGCTTTTCGATTACTGAACATTGGAGCTCTTAAAAATAGATGAGTTGATAGCTTTTCACGGGGAATCTAATCTTTGTGGATTTTGAGTAGCTGCATCACCGTCTTGAAATTCTTTCACTCCAGTTCGATGAGTTGGACTTTGACTCAGAAAAGGACAAGAATGGCGAAGATAAGTTGGAGATTTGGACAGCAAGAAATTTAGATATTTGGCACGAAAGGGAACATTTTTGCTTTCATTTAAGAATAATTCACCTTAATTAGTCTCACTAACATCGAGGATAGAATCCTTCTCAATTTCCGTTTATTGTCCCTGCATCAAGTTTATCGGACTGCATATTGCTATGACATTTTGTTGTCTTATTCAATGCTTTGGATTATTGAAAGATCATTGTTAAACTTCATTGTTGAAAGACCTAAGAGTAAGGTTTAATCGGCAATTGGAGCGAGTTGGCTTGACGGCGAAATATTTTAATGCATATTGTTGGTTAATTTAGGCAATATTCGACCGTCGATGGACGCTTCCGGAATTGACTCGTCTACGACGACAATTCATCGTATATATGAAAATGCATCCTATCGAGGAGAAGGACAAAATTGCATCACTTTTTGTTAATTATTTGTGTTCAAATGCTTAAAAAGTGCTTTTTATTTTGTTGCTTGTAAGAAATTATTCTAGCTAGAGCGCCTTTATTGGTTATGGAAACTGTGAGGCTGCATGACAGCTGGTCTATTTGTTGTGGTACTTCAGCCTCAAGCGAGGCCATTTTTGTTGAATTGTTAACAAGTGGCCAAGATTTTATGAAGGAAAGCTCTAGCTAGAAAATAATCACTAAGGTCATTGAGATGCTTGGGACTTTGGCTTGTTCTAACCTCATTGTAGGCAATACTAGTGAAAGAAACAGTGATACATCTTAATCTTATGGCCTTTAATGTTCCATCTCACCTCTCGAATCCATCAGCAAAGTGAAATTTCATCTCAGAGCTCATAACGGTGCTTATGCTTATCATTAATCTTAGTGATGAGAGGAGAATTGGAGGAATTAAACGGTTTACTTTCGTGAAAACTGATTATTCGCCTATAATAAATTGTTCTTCTCGTTTTATATTTAAGGGATTACATGAGTGTCTTTCATTTCAAAGGAAATAGCGCAATGCGCCCCTTTAATTTAGCTTGTCGGATCAATTATTGTTGTAAAATGCAAAGGAATAATTAACCTTCTAACGATAATTAATTAATGATTAATTAAAGCAATTTAGCTGGATGTTTAATCTTCAAATTCAACTGATTAATACAACGAAAGCAAATCGCTCTTAAAGACGATACTTCGCTTACAAATTGAGATTAAATAAGAGTCGGTTTCGATGTCATTAGAACGGAATCTTTGAATCGATGTGATGGTTAATTCGTAACATTCAAAGGGGATTCATTGATTCACAATGAATGCGTTTCGATGTGTGATGCGCATCGATCCTTCATCGAATGAAGTGACATTGGAGTTCCACAAATCCTTCGTCGAGTGAAGTGGCATTGGAGTTCCACAAATCCTTCGAGTGAAGTGACATTAAAGTAAAGAGTTAATTAAGCGAATAATTAATTAATCAAACGATTACAAAATAATATTAGATCAGATTCCTTTAGGATAGTTCGTTGAGGATGTGTGCCACCAACCTAAGAAATGCTAATATTTTTTTTAAAAGTTTAAATCCACTAATGTGAGTTAAGTTCCACATTTTCAGTATTACTCATCGAAGTTGTTCAAATTTTCTAAGTTCATTATTTCTAAGCACTTCGTTCAAGTGGCATCGATAACAAAGCCAAACGGTTTGATCAACGATATTCGTATGAAGTGAGATTGTGGGAATGTAGCGAACGCAAAATTTCTTCTTTATTCAATAGTGAGCATAGTGAATGTACAAGAAATGCATTTAAATGATGAATGCGCACAAATATTCATATTCTTCGATCTGTTCTGCATAGCAAACACTCGTCCGCATTAATTCAGCACTCTTTGAATGCGATAATTGAAAGGGTATATTGACAATTATGGAGATATCCGTCCATAGTTTCGTTCAACGACAGTCTTCCGGTTCAATCAAATAGGTTTTATTGTATGTTAGGGAGGGTGCATACGTTCACTCTTCGATGTTGAAGGCTTAAATAGATGGTAATCTCCATGTAATAATGTATCGCCACCGTCTTGATTGGTACCCATCGATGCGATAGCTGCCCTCTTGCTTTTTTCCTCGCTGTTTCTCGAACAAACCAACTGCTAGCAACCAATCCTCTGTTTGTTTTCAAGCTTGCTTCAACCGAGCCGCCTTCAGCAACTTCACATCAGAGTGAGAGTGATTTCTGGATGAATTGGACGTCTTAGAAATTGAGATTGAGTGTTACCTTAAAATCGCTCCTATGTTTGTATGGCACAATTTTTTTGTGGACTGAGGTCATAGAATAAGATCTCCCAGTGCTTTGCACTGCTTCACCTATGCAGTCAGCGCTCAATAACAATCAGGGAAGTGTGATGCCTCTTCGTTAATAGTATTACCGCATCCCATTCAAAAGTAATATTTAGAGATGTAAACACGGATGAGAGCGACGTTGTGTGCGAGCAGGACGTGGGTCCTCGAGTAGGTGTTGATGTGTAGTCGTACCATCACTGAAGAAGGACCCTTTAACGGCGCGATTAATTTCACAATACCTGCAAGTTGCATTAATAAGTTGGAGGCTGTCCGAAGTTGTTTGACGTTTTTGTGCTCCTCAGCATTCATAAGAGCTGTTTTCCTAGTCTATCTGACGTTGATTCTTGGCCATTTAGGCATCTCGTGGCTGATCAAAGGTCTCCTCACCCGACTGAAGTTCATAACCGATAAGAGGTTTCTTTGATGGCGCACGTTAGACCAGTTATACCATCAAAATCCTAGTTGTACACGAAGCAGAGTTATGCTGAGGGATGGGTGGATAATCGATTTTTCGAAGTAATCTTGATAAGGTTCAATAAAAATTTCCAGCGCTGTCCGACGATGTATGTGGAAGAAACTGCGATGCCACGTATCCTCTAATGTTTCAGTGGAACACCTGATTTTCACAGAGCTGCGTACTGCGAGTCTCAATGAAAGAAGTCTCCATAACGTGGCGAATGGAGAAATAGCCAACTGTGGAATACAGCGAATTGGAGGAATTGGCCTCGTGAATATCATCAACGATGAGAGTCTCACCTGTTCGGTCGACTCGATGGAGATGAGTGAAGAGGTGAAACTATGATTGGTGCTTGGGCACAATAATGCTTCAGATGTTTCTTAAGACTCCAGATAACGATTCTTTGCTTCACTTAGCGTTTATCTTAGCCATTCTAGGTGTGGGATGAGGAAAATGCTCGCATTGAATCTTACCAATATTGCGGTCTTGTTCGACGGCGAATGTTCTTTTGTTCGATCTGTCGATTCGATATTCCACCGAAAATGGTGTATCCAATTGTGCGCGAATACGTGACACCTTCAACAACGAATTTCTGCATTTTTATTTGCAACTTTAAACTTTCAGTAGAGTTAATGCGTTTCTTTGGTTTATTCTTCTTGCTTAGATTCCTATTGGACATATGCTTCATACGTCCTAGCAAGGTTCTGCAGGTATCTTCATATAATGCTCTTAGTACCTCACACAATGTCGTTCTTTAACACCTAACTTTTATCAAGCTTCATTTCAATTCAGTTCGAAGTGTCGCTAGGAAATCGTTAAGTCTTACCTCAATCGGTTGTCGAATGAATCTCATTGATGGTAGCGAACGAAATTGATACAAAATTTCCCTCGTATGATTACCCATACAAATCGCATCGTGTGGATGACATCGCTTCAGGCAAGAATAACCATCTTCCACGTTACTGCAAATGTACTGAGTGCGAGCGGTGGAACTACGCACTTTGATTGCAAAGTTACTGCATCAAATTGTGCGAAAACACCGAAATTGTGTCTAGATTATTCGGCATATCACTTAAGACATCTTTTGGAAGTACCGATATTGCTCTTTTTATATTTTATCTTTCAAATTTCACTTAACCGAAAGATAAATAAGATGATTGCTTGAAGCGAAGATCCTCTTCGACAACTGTGAGACCCTTCATTGTACCGATCGGCTTAGAAGACGTAATATGCATCCACAAGTGGTTAAAGTAATTGAGTTGAAAATCGTTTTGAGCTAGGATAGGTGCATCAATAAAGGAATACCGGTGAGAAGAGGAATGAGGATAGTGGTAATAGGGAGGGGAGGGGTAACGTCAGCTCTCTAATGATTCAAATTAGTTTACTGATGAATCACAGTTTACTGCAATGTCACTGCAATTCAGCGCTCACAGCATTCGCCGAGTGAGAATAGCATACGTCAATCAACATAATTCACAAACGAATACTCTAAACGACGATGGCTGTCCTCAGAAATGGAAAATTGCTTAGGTGGATTAGTGCTTTCTTCGATCTCCGCCTAAAATAGAAAAGGCTTTACTTCGATTTTTAAGAGAATACAGTGAAATTTCGAGATTTCAGTGTAATTTTTGTCGAATCCGTCTATATTTGAATCGAATCCACGTTTTCTTGTTGTCTTTGAAATAACGACCGGTTTAAGGAAAGCTTTTGTTAGTGATATATTTCATTGTGATCGTAATGACACTTTGAAGGTGCGCGATTCCAATTGTGAAGATGGATCAATGGACAACTCATCTCCATGAAAGAATTCAACCGGAAGAATGCGTTTTAATCGTATTGCTCGAAACGTTGCAGTGATTCGTTCGATTGAGTGATAAAAATGATAAGATGATAAGATCAATTGTTATTGCGAAGAACGAAAGCAATTGAGCAACTTCAAACACAAACGCATTGTTAAGTTTGAAGAAAAAGACAAATTGAACATAGCAAATCGTGGGCAAATAACGAAACTCATTGTTAATCGCAAAAATTCATAACGTCTTCATAGAAGTACAAAAGAGATTAGCAGAAAACGACTATTAGAAATTCTATCTATCGGCTAGAAATATAGATTTCAACGGCTTTATGAAAGAAGCATTAAGCTTTTTGAGAATCCGAATTTGAGAATTTAAGAATTTGAGAATTAGTCAACCTTAAATGTTCTCTATGAGTTATTTAGGATGGTAGAATTACTCTTATTGTTTATTACAACTATGTTATTAGTATCATCAGAGCATAATTCCACATGGAATATGATCACAATAAATGCAGTTAGCTTATTCCTTCAATGGAAACGAATATTTCAGTGTTATTGAAATGCGGAAACATTCACAAACATTCAGCATTGCACAAATTGTGCTATATTGTACACATTGCATTGTATATATTGCATTGCACATTTGAAGGCATTTACACAATTGAAGACATAACCATCATTTTTGTCATAATGCTGATATTAGGTGGTAGAAGCTAAGTTAATTAAGTGACTCGATGAAATAAAGCAATGTTACTATAGGAAAATGGAACACACTATCAAAATGGATTAAGCAAAAGTCGAATTAATGACATATAGAGGAATGAAACACAGGTCGAAGTTTTTCTTCGACGTTCGAGTTTCTCGATACTTTTGACTCAAAGCGGTGAATCCGGCAAAGCCATTTTACAAAGGATTCACGATCAACGCACATTGATAAGCGACAGATCGCAAACGCCTCCGGGAACAACTTTATAGCCTGGTGAATATTGAGGTAAAGTACAAGACTTCATACCACTAGCCAACTATTTAGTTAGACAGTGGAGATTCTCTCCTTAAGATGCTTCAATTTTCTTGCCTCATCACTAACAAACCTTGAGAATTAAAGCAACGTCTATGGTTAAGTTCGCTTAGTTTAACGCTTATCATTTCCATGTCAACCCGAAATTTTCTCTTTTGAATATAATCTGAATGCATCTGAAAACAATTTAAAGCAAATCTTTCTATTTAAGGGTTTCTGGCCGCTGCAAAATTTCCGATTCACTTTTGGCCGAATTCAAGTTATTTTGCTAGAAAATATAAGTTATCTAAGGGAGCAGAGCAATTCTGAGAATGCTAAAATAAAGGATAATAATTAAATGATACAATCCTAATTAGACGATATAAAATTTGGAGGAAATGTTTGAGATCATTTAGCTGGGCGTTTAGTAACCGATCGTTCACAATTCAGGAACCCTTTGATGAGGAACTGCACAAGCAACGAATATGAAAAACGCTGAAAGGAAAGATATTGTAGGTCGATAGGGTTGTTGCTTTGTCGTCTCGTTCTCTTCCTTGTCAGTTGGGATGGAATAATTTTTAGTTGGATTCGGCGGCGATACTTGATGAATCGAACAACGACAGGAAAATGCTTTCATATCGGAAACACAGAAATCAACTCAAGTGGACAGACAGGCTTAGCAGTCTTCCTTCTCCTTCACTTTCATACTTTCTTTTGAGCAGATGATGCCATAGATTGGTGTTTTGTGAATTGATGAAATGAGGTTCCTTTGCCAACATTCTTACTTATCAGAGATTAAGGTAAGCTGATCCACATAAGGGGGAGGGGACTCACGTTGTGATGATTTTAGTACAACGACCGATATGAACAGTAACTGGAATGTTTTCCCCGCTAGGGAAAATCAGTCGACTACTTACTTCAACAATGTTCTATTACGCGGATAATGATGAAAGAGGCGAATTTTTCAGCTTCATGAGTTCGTCGAAACTCAAATTAGCGAAATTCGCTCTTTATTCCTTATTAAATCTCGAGAATCGAACCTTTTATGGAGGACAAAATACGTCACTTCCATTCATATTTCTATCCAATTGTATATTTTGTTTGAATTTGCAAAAAATCGAGACGTTTTTACGCATTCATTCCCCATTGGACTATCGAAATAGAAGCTGAGCAGAAATATTTCACATAATGAAATGTACACCTTTGTAATAAGAGAGAAACTCGAAAAGTTTATGAAAATGAGCAACCGAATCAATCCGTCGTGGAATCGTACAAACCAAGAAAGAACTATATTAGACACTTTAGCTGGTTGATTTCCACAGCCAGTAACTACCTGCCACAAATCCTCTTTCACATAATCATGGGGAATTCCAGAAACCCCGGAAAGGCATTAACGACAAAGCGTCATATCATTAGGCGAGAGCACAGCATCGCCTTGGCTGAATGGTGTTTGTTCCACTAGATTCGCCGCATAATGCAGGGGAGCATTTGGCTAATGCATAGAAAAAGAAAGCTAAAAATTATTGCCAATCCAAAAAGAGGAGCATGAGAGCATCGTCGGGCGCCGACGACAAGACCAATTTCTATGATACTGCACAAAAACGTAAGAGATATTAGCCATTAGGCACTTCCACTGGACTGGCGCTGCTATCCAGACGACCTAAGAGGGGTGCAAGCGGAAAGGAGGAAAGCGTAGCTGGAGATGCACTGAAATACGTGCGTCTCACATTGCACAATAAGAAGGCCGCAGTTCTCCCATATTAGCATCTCTAGGAAAATATCGATGAAGGAAAAGACGGCTAGGTACTCGCTGCATCATATTGAACTTACTTACTTAGCAAACGAGTTAGAAATTTCTACAAAAAGCGATTAATTAACTATCTTTAATTTGTTTCTGAACAAGTTTACAAATCCTCGAGCAAAACTGTGGTGCCGACGATATAATTTTAATTATTGTTATAGATAAAATTCAGCTAAGAACTGTTAAAGGCAAATTCCGTTGTCGTTTCATTGCTGATACATAGACGATAAGATTGGCGATAAATTTCCCTTGAAAGACACCGTTGACGGTTAATCGAAGCACGAGCTCAAGCACAATATCCTGAGGTCCATCTAAAGAGTCACGTAAAGAAATTATCGCCGAATTCCTCTCATCGCCTTTTTGCAGAAGAAAGTTACTTCGTACCGCTGGTAAAACATCGATTCTTTCTGAAAGTCAGCATAAAATTCATTCACAACATGCATTGCAATAACGTGCTGCTTATTTAATTTCACAGCAATCCATGCAATCTTTATTTAATATTTGGCTTCGTTTGTGTTAATAATTAGTTAAAGACAGAGAGCACTTTCATAGAGAATTTAAAGAACTTATCCAACCCATATATGCTTTCCGACATTTTACAGGTAACTTGCTCAATGAATGCTTCTCATTTTATGAGAAATTGCCTTAATCAGTCGACGAATTCAAGTGCAAATTGAAGATCAACTTCTCTCATATTTTCTTATTACCTTATGTCCTAAATAAAGCGTTACTGATGTAGCAAATAGAATTCGATATTTGACGAGTCACTCAGATTCTTCGTGAAAATACTACTGAACACTTGAGTTCGTTACTGTTTAAAGGACTAAATTACTGCGAATTGAAGTGATGGCAAAAAAAAAACTCGCCAAAAGGTATTTCTGCCCTACAAGCTTGACGTGATATGAATGCCACAACTATTTTTAGAGTTTAAAGACCTGTTTCAGCGGACTTCAAGTTGAGTTCGAATTGGACGACACTGTTGGGATTAGAAGGTCCTTTGATTGTGAAGAGAGTAATTGAGGTTCGCTGTGAGGAAATAGGTACATGACGTGGTATTGCAATATACTGCCAGCTGACATGCACTGGATAAGCTTTGCATTGCACTTCGGTTAGTGGATCACATAGATGCCGTGGACGGTTACAACGACTAAATTATTCGTTAATTCATGCGTTTGAATGATAGGTGTTTTTTTAGTTAAACATTATAATTGAAGACATTCGCATCCGATAAGTCGTAATTGAAACTGATAACGAATTCGATGAAGAAAATAGAACTTTTTCCCTTAAATTTCCCTAAAATTCCCCCCAACAAATATGTCGTGGATATCAAAGTTGAAAAATGAGAAAGGTGAGAATCGAAGCATATCGTCAGCATTCCCAACAAATCGTAAATCTTCGATTGCTTAACAGTACTACAATTTGGCCATTGCACTTAGTTTACACTTTTCGTAAATCGTTGAAAAAGTGTAATATCGCTTATATTTGCGATCTTAAATTGAACGATATTCACGCGAAAAGTTCGATAAATCCACATGAATATATGAGCGATTAAATGAGAACTTTAAAACATCGTGCTTGCCCTTATACGAAATATTCCCATCTATCGATTCCCATCAGTTTTTGTTCTAAAGGCTATTATTTGGGTCAATGAAATGATTGCCTTTAATATGCACTCAAGCTTTTTACTGTATATGTCGTCATATTCTTGTAAGTAGTAATCGATTAATATGTTCACTTCTCTACTTTTAGGTGGATGAAAACGTATCAAGAAAACAGAGATTAAACTATTGGGGACACGCACCAGATGAGCTGAAACGATATGTTGTGCCTTGCAGCCTGAATGTTTTAATCAGACTCTTGCATTAGTCAACAATAAAAACCTTCCGTAACAATGCCTTCTGATTTCAGAGATCCAACTGACTAGTGCAAAACGTATACAAATTCCTCGTAGTTCTTAATCTCCTTAAATGAAGAACACTGCACGGGGAGTCTGCCTATAATGTTAAGCATACCCAAAAAATTTCGTAGTTCCGCCCTTAACGGCTCTCAAATTGAAATCAGCGCGTGAGAAGACTTTCACAGACACTACCTTCTTGCTGGGTGGAGTAGGGAGGAGGCTAACCAAGCAAATTTCAACAGATCATAGAAGGAGAACGATTCAGAAGGAGTGCTTTTCGATTGCAGTTTCATATAAACACAATTAGAAACTCGTTGATTTTTTTAGGGTATTGTGAAATACAAACTTTTTGTAGTGTTTATCGTGTATATAATTCGGTGGACATTCGATATGATGGCATTTAAAACTGCCGAGTGTATTCACACAAATTCGATCCGTTCCTTGGCATTCACCTCGCTCACATTCGTCGATATCTTCAATATATTTTCGATCGATTGAGTAGAAAAGATTCACCTCAGTTCACATAAGAACATTGCCTCCCTCAGGTCATTCCTACCCACATCCTCCTCTCTTCGATTTGACTGAGATAAAGACTAAGAGAAATCAATTGTCCACAGATTCTATCGCCTAGGCTCTAGGCATAGATAATCCAACCTTTAGGCTATCTTTGAGTTTTTTGCCTCTTTCTTATAGCATAAAACACTAATCAGCTAATGAAATGCTTAAACCTTCTGAGACATTTTTATAGATAAGATTACCGGTTCAGGACTATCGTTATCCCTTACTAGTCCACCTCTGCAGCTGATTAAATTCTCATCATACAGGAATTCGCTTACGATTTAAGGCGATTCTTATAGTTCCGCATGAAATCAATTGCACCAAACGCGTACTAATGGCAACCAATTTCATTTACAAATATTTTCGAGTGCACTCTTTTGTCTAAAATACAACCGGCGAATAACATGCTCAAAGCACTGCTGTTGGTTGAGAAGTTCGATTTAATAGAGCGGAATTACCTTTGCATGTTTTCGCATCTTTCTGTATCTCATATCCAGGTGGGCAATTACAAATATACGATCCAGGTGTATTTATACATCCGCCCATGCAGAGATCATCACCTGCATCGAGATTGCTCTCAACTTTAATCTCTAAGAAAAAGCAATTCACTTTCTCGATTCAATAATTCAACGAAAAATGAGGTGAATTTATTTGCATTTGCATTCAGTTAATAAAGAAACTAAAGATTTGAAAAATTGCAATCTTTTCTGCGCTCTATGAGAAATTCTTCTGATACGTTAAGTTATAAAACAATTTTTTCAAGATCGTTACGTTATGAAAAAATACGCGAATAAAATGATATCTGCAGAATGCAACTACCGGATCCGGCCCATAGTGAGCATTCGTCAATATCCTCGCAAGTGATACCATCAGCACCGAGTTGATAGCCACGTTTGCATATACACTGATAACTACCCGGAATATTGATGCATTTTTGCGCACATTTTGCTATGCCCAACTCACATTCATCGATATCTATAAGACGGGAAGTCCATAAAATATGTATACTCAACGATGGGGAAAAAAAATTTCTGAAAACAATGTTCATAATATGAGTTATTTTCTATTGTTGTTATTATCATTAACGATTTCAGGACATACTGGAAGGTTCTCAGATAAGGTGTCTAATAGGTCGCTACTGACATTCTCTAAAGAAGCGTATCAATCAAACGCTGATAAGAACGTTGCAAACAAACAAGTGACAAGACAAATAAGAGGAAATTTTTGCTAGAATATCTCAAATTACATATATAATTGCATTTGAGACAAAGAAAAATTCCAAATATTTCATTTCAAACTTTCTGAACAATGGAAATTTTATCGCCTCTTAAGTATATTGGTATTTTGGGATGTCTTTCGTCTTATGGATCAGAATATTATATATGAGAAATACGCCACCATTGACGGTGCTAAGGTGATCAACGAGAAAATATGAATAAAGAAATTAATAAATAGAAAATTCAAAAGGAAGCGAAATTTAAGTTGCAAGAAAAATCTGCATGAATCGGTAGGATATCTATGGACTTAATTATAATCGCTCAATGCTAACAAATGCATATAGACTTCATTTTTTTCCGATTGGTCCATTTTTCGGATTTCGATCGATCAACAGTTAAATGAGCCAACCCCTTTCATCGTCTTCATCGCTTAGAAATGACCAGCAGAAATTAGGTTCATTAGATCAGATTGAATAGGCTCAATAGGTTGAAATTTAATGCCCGCTGACAATAGTCACTTTCGTAAGAATATAGTCGAACCACTTAGTAGTAATACTTTCGGAAGAAGTCATTAAATGAAAATTTGCTATTCGCATAAGAATAGAAACTGTTAAAAATTCGAAGGAATTCTTTAAATGGACGTTTTATGGAAGTCGAGTAGATTTCTGAAATGATCGAAGGCAAATTACCGTCGCAATTACGTGCATCAGTTGCGAGTTTAAATCCATCTTTGCAGTGGCATTCAAATGAGCCAATTGTATTCTCGCAAGTCGCATGCAATGAGCATACATGACCGGCGAATTTGTTGCATTCATCGATATCCTCACAACGCATTGTCTGGAATAGTGGAAATTTATTACCTCATATTACTTTTACTTTTATTACCTTATATTACCTTATATTACTATTTAATCACATAACTGGAGCGTTTTCTACGCCACTATGATTAAGTGTTATATGAATGACCTGCATTTAGGATGAAACTTAATGTGAATTGATGCTAAGGTTGACATCGTTTTACTTCAAAGACAATACTCTTTGAAGCGGACATCCAAGAATATTACGTATAACATGATGGCCATGATCAATATTTTAAGTGTACAATTGCTGTTGAAAAAGACCCCCTATTATTCAAAGAACAGTAAAATATTGTAAAAATAGGCGACACCGTTGAGGGAATTTCAAAGTCGTAGAGAACATATTAGTAAATCTAACGACGTATTTAACGCCCTCTTACTATCGTACGCTAACCTATCGTTTGCAGGTCATCCATCCGATGCAACTAACGAGCGATTTAACAGCAAACGACATTTCACACTTCGTGTTAGTTCTCAAGCCGTTTAATAGGAACTAAATGAGATTCTCTTAACTGAAAATGACGAGGCTGCCTGATAATGAGGAGTCATATCATCCCTTTGAAGAGTTTCTACCTCAATATTCAAAGAGTTTCCGAATATGACTCCCTCCCTCAATTGATATGACTCCCTCAATTAACCGAATGCGTTTCGAGCGCGCCTCAATCGATTAGCAAAATGCGTTGATCTCGTTTCGTCAACTGCCATACTTTAGTTTCCGATGCAAAATAACTCTATTTCTTTATGTAAACAGCCAATCCATTCAGCAAAATTTCGGCGAAAATCTTTGGCTCATATCTAAGAATTCAATAAGTGCTAAGTGAAACCTTTCGAATAAAAACTTTACGCTGCAAGAAAAGTTGTTTCAAATTTATTCCTGAAATTGTCTACAAATGTAAAACGACTATACTTTCTAATTTCACAATACGGGCAAAAAACTATTTTAATATAGCGGTATATTTATGTGGGGAATTTCAGATCCGATGGCAGTATTTTCCACTAAAGGTTGAAATTTTCAGCTAAACATGAAAGTAACAATTGGAATAATTCGATCATTTTTCAGACGATCCGATCGCGCTACAAATATTCCACAAAAAGTTCATTTTCGGGCGCTCTTCGAATATATTCTGTTAAAATGCATTATCTTTATCCGTATCTGCATACATGTGTTCACGGATCCCTTAGCTTGCTGTATGTTCAATTGTGACCTGCTATAGCCCTAATTCACGAGACTTTATCATCCGTGAAAGAAGTTGTGGAAATTTAAACATGCGTAGTATTTGCAGGCATCCTTCATTGGACATTTCTTCTATCTCATATCGTTCGGGTTATAGAAAGACAAATTCTTTGCCCGGTGGTTTGTGCAACGAGTCGAATTATTTGCAAGAAGAAGTTGTCATTTTTTATGTCTTGGAGCTATAGCAGGTCACAGTTGTTTTACAGATTTATTTTAATATAACGTCTTATTTGTTTGTGCATTTGCCCGTCTGTCTGAAATCGGGAAATAATGTAGATGGATTTGTGAAAATCAGTCATATACGATAAAGATAAGGTGACCTGTTACCCTCTAACCCACGTTAATCCGTCACTTTTGCCGTCCAATTGTGGTGGGATTTTTCGTCAGTCGAATCATAGAATAATATTTCTTCAATAGTAGTTTAAAAGCGACTGTGCAGTTAAAGTTTAAAGCCAGCTTTCTGCGCATTACGGTGTAGGCAGACTGGTTATTGGGTAAGTGGGATGCAAAAGTACACAACCATCTTTGGTTCCGCGTCTTGAAATTCATGCAGGATTTTACCTTTGTTATCTACGTGAAAGATGGCACAAAAAACCTTCATATTATCCGCACTACAGTTACCAGATTTCACAGTTTCAGGTTTGCGAATTGCCCACATGGAAATACCGAATGCATAAATAAGCGACGCTACCAAAGACAATATAGGGAACGAACTTGCAGGAGCATAGATACACATACATGCATTGACTGACACAATGCTGCCATTATGCATTGTGTAACTGCGAAACAGCGAAAACATAAAGCAAAGTGGACGAGTTTTTTTAAATTATCTGCGTGGCTTCATTAGATTTTACCCTATCCATGAGGCAAAATAATTTCAAGGGAATGTTTCAGCTGAAACTACTCGTACATAAGATATACGAAGGTGTAACGAACCGTTTCGTTGAATTCATATCCCGCAGAGCATCTGCATTTATAACTGCCAAGAAGATTGATACATTGTTTGTCCTCACACTGATGCGTTTCCTCGACGCATTCGTTTATATCTTAATTCGACAAATATCTACGTAGACGTGGAACTGTAAATTTTGAAGGGAAAACTTCAGAAAAGCGCTAACAAGGACAGCCAACTTCTTTACAGCCTATACTAAGACTGATGGAATCAAAGTGACTGAAGCCTATGCCTTCGATGAGATAAAATTCTACAATAAAAATTAGAGCGTAGATTTATTGCAACCATTTCAACGTAATAAACGCGCCTTTGAAGCGTTCTAACAGTACTCTTAGAGATTTTCTCATCATTTCGAACAATAGCAATTGTGCGAAACTGCATTTATTATACCATAGCCATATACTTTGGTAATGTTTTCATCAGCAATCTTATCTTTCCAACTTTGAAACTGCGTTAATAGCATTTCATCCGTTGTGCATCGCAATGATTTATTTAAATTGCGTAACCCACCAACACAGAATCCGGTATCTCTATCCATTCGATATCCATTCGTACAGAGATTTCCCTTCTCTTGACATCGATACGAACCGGGAGTATTGATACATTCTTCAAATTGTCGGCAACGCCCAACAGTTTCGCATTCATTTACGTCTGAAATGATGCGTTATTAATTCCAATAGTTTCTAAAGCGTTATAAAACGCCAATTTGCTAATTCTTGAGACATATACTAGAAGTTGTTCGTTATCTTACTACTAAAGCTGAACAGAGCTTGAAATTTGAAGATCTATCTTGTTGTGCAAGTTCTATATGCTATTCAGCATCTTTTACAATATGACAGTTTAAGTCAACAATTTTCGGGGTACCGTTTGAGCTGCGGAACTTTGTATTTATTAAGTTGGTGCAGTTTCTTCAGTTCCACAAGTTAAACAGTCGAGATTATCGTGTAATTCAGTTTATGGCTTACCAACATCTCTAAGAAATTGAATGTTTCTGCATCGTTTTCAAAAGCGTATGGTAGCACTTTTGAGTTATCAATGAGTCACTCAAATTTGAAACGATCCTCATATAAATTGATAGGAAATCACCCTATCATTTCAAATAATACCGCATATTATCATAGCATCTTAAGAATAACTTAAAGTAAGTAGTTTCTGAAATTTTAGAACCCAGAAATGTTGTGATGAAATCGATGAAGAAATTACAAAGAGTCGGCGAACCTTCGCATCTACCATTTTCAGGTTTGAAACCGATTGGGCAGTCGACATGTGTGCATTCACCAGTTCTCGGATTCATTAGTTCCCCTTCGGCACATTTCTTTGGATCACAACGATAACTGCCTTGTGTATTACGACAAACGTACAACGGTCCACAATCGTGCAAACCACGCGTACATTCATCAACGTCTGAACAAACAATAGAATTTCCCTTCTGTCTTTTTTTCGTTGATTTATGCTCAGTTAAACGCTTTGTGAGAAACAACAAAACGTTTCCCTAAATAAAAGTGATGAAATTGCTGATGTCTTTAGTGGCTATTTCATCGGCGCTTTAAAAGCTCAAAAATCGTATATTATTAACTGAGGAAGTGGATAGATGGTGGGAAAATTCCACTGCTTTTGATGAAATTCGAGTACTTTGAACAGATTATCTTAGACATTCATTCCTATGAGGTGCGGATCTCTTTTGGTGCATTTGTTAAGGTTATCGAGCAAAGTTGCAAAAAAGTAACGTCGCTGCATGAACTCTGCCTAGAGCGTTGAATTCTGAAGATATCTCATAGTGATATATTTATTCGATTGCTTAATTTAAGAGGCCATTAACTATCGATCACAAAGAATTCCTATTAGTTTGGCATTCGTTCGAGAAACTAATTTGGGCATATTTCCGAAAACTCTAAAGACATCACATGGCGACTTTTGTTAACTGCGCTCAGAAAAAAAGGCGACAGTTTAAGAAGCTATGAAACTACTGATGTGGCCAGTATTTCGAGTCCATCTGAAGGTGAACCGCGTTTCGCTGATTCAAAACGACCGTTATAAATCTAATATGAAACGTACACCACGTCATGGATAGTTCAGAAAAAAGGTGCAAAAAAAGCTCTATCCTGAAAAATTTCGGTCTCGATACGCTCATCGCCCAATTTGCTTCATAAGGGACGTCATCTATTCCTTAAATATTAACTCACCTCTTCAAATCATCAATTTATGAAAGAGAAAATTAGAGGAAAAAGAATGCAAACGTTATCTCATTGTTGGAAATCTCAAAGCAAGCATATTAGAGATTGAAATGATATATTCATTTAATGTTAAACTAAAGTATGACGACAAATGTGAGCACAGTTATCAAAGAGGATAAGTGAAGCTTTAAAAAAGAAATGGGTTCAGCTATTATTCACCGATGCATTCTTCGGTGTTCTCACTATCGATAACATATCCAGTACCGCATGAGATCGTGCGTATACACTTGAATGAACCCGGCGTGTTGAGGCAACGTTGACTCTCGAGGCAATCGTCCACTAGTAGGAGGCATTCGTCTATGTCTAAGATATGCGTCATGCTGTTAAATTGAAGCTCTACAATAGGAATTATTCCATAGCTCATCAACTGCAAATAAACTAAGCGCAATTTAACGCTCTTAGAACGTTAGAAAATCTCCACGATTTATCGCCAATGTCTTCATTCATAGTCAATTCGCTGTTAGTTTATAAAATATAGAAATTTGATAGGCTTTCAGTCTTTGCAGTATTATAGACTATTTCAGTTTTGTCGTGGCATCATAAGCCACACTATAAGGAAGTGTTTAAGAGTTCGAGGGAACAGTTACTGTTTAAATACGTAGGTAATCTTTGAGGCAACAAATATTTTCCCGCTTCTTCAGCCGCCCTCGACAATCCCCTCAGGTGGCGTTGATGAATTTATACAGCAAGGATGCTTTGCTCGGAGTTGTTTGGTGAATCGACATAGCAACGATGTCGAGATCACGGAATCTTCTAGCGGCTAATGCGTCGTAACGTTGATTTCGGTCACCATCTATACAAAAACAAAGTGATGCTGTTGCAGGCATTTAATGAAATAATGGATTGTAAATGAATTCCATTTATTTCGAAGAATTCGGAATTCCAAATCCGCTATTTTTACGAAAGAACGAAAGAAACGTTATATCTGGAAGCTTTTTTAAAGGGTGCATACTTCCTAAGAGTAATCCAATCGAAGTAATTGAAAACGATGATATGTTTGCAGCAGAATGTTAATTACCACTGAAAAAAGCATGCTGATTAGTAGAGTTCCAACGAAACGAGACAATTATTTTTTACTAAGAGCAAAGAAACGCGCCCTTATAGTGGGTGAAAAAAATGAACGCAAACATCGCCAAAGAGCATTCCGATCGATCTGTAAATGGCGCTATCCAGATGATCATCAGTAACTCAGTCTTGATGGATATTATGGGTGCTAAGTTGTTCCAATTTTATTCACATCAATGCTTTCATAGTTGAGTATAAATGCAATGCGCATTGAAATGTTATGTGGCACTTCATTGGTGAACGCGCTTTTTGATGAAATCATTGTGACTGGAACACTTCAACCACAAATGCCTTCGTTATTTGAAATAATAGATTAATCGCCTCAACCTTTCCAATATGATCTCAGGTTACTGCAAATGCGTTTTTGTCCCAGTGCTGAATTTGAAGTAATAGAACAGTCTCTAATAGGATTTAGCTGCAGAAGGATTTCGTTTGATACATTTCCTTGAAGTGGTATCTTATCTAATTATTCCCCTAAGATCATCATTCAGTGTATGGAAGAGCCAAGTAAGCATCCTATCCAAGATAGTGACGTAGAGAACGAAGAGAAGAACTGAGTTCTTGCGTATGTATAGAAGATGGTGTTGTATGGTGTCTATGGTGCCACAAGTTGACGGCAACTTATCAAATGAGAACTGCAGAACAATGAGCATCTGTACTAGCATCTTATTGCCCTGCGTTTATAGCCGATTGTAATTTATTCCTTTTCGTGGGCGATAACCTTTTAGAAAGCTTTTCATCATTGTTAAATGAAGCTAATATCATAGCGATTATGGTAGGCAACCGATCGAATTCCGGTCGATAAGCGAGATTTTGCTCCAGTTTTGCAGACTTTTTTAATGAAATAAGTGTGCAAATTCTGCAATTTCACAAGTTTTCTCACTTCCTTGGCGACAACTACATGACAGTTTTCACCGACCGCCTTCTACTTACAGTCTCCGCACTTCAGGATACAACGAATTTCACCCATACTTCAGCTACGACTGAACGCATTCGATGCAACCGAATGCCCTGATTGAATATGAACATTTCGCTTGCAAGCCAAATTGTTTACCCGCTTATCAACTTAAGGAGATTACGATCGGCTACCGTGGGCAATTTGCTGCACGAAGCTGCGGAACAAGAGGATCGAAGGTTAAGAAACTAAAGCTCGACAGACTTTAACAAGCACAAGCCACAGCAAGCATCACCGTATCTCTGACTACAACATTTCCCTTCACTAACTTAACAATCAATAAATGCATTACTTGGAATAATATTGCTGGCGATAAATAACCCAACGGAGCGAAAATCATCAGCACGAAATGCATTTATCGACTTAACAAGAAGATGCATGCATTATTCGAAATAAGTTACCTACACAGACAGAGCCGGCATCACTCCAATAGAATCCAGGCAGGCACGCGCATGTATACGATCCAGGTACGTTCAAACAGTGCATGTGAGCATCGGCACACATATCGGCGCTTTCGCACTCGTTTACATCTAGAAGGGAAAATGCTGGCACAGCAATCACCCTCAACAAACCTCTATGCTCGGCACCACATTGGCTTCACCTTATCACACATGCTACCATCAAGAAATTGTGACCATTGCAAGATGTTGTGGTCATAGCAAACTGTTGTTTGAAAAAAGATCCATAGAAGCTTGCTAGGCGACTGTAGTGCTGAGCATACGTTTACTGGGTGTGGCATTAAGCAACGGATAGGCTTTTGCAAAGTTGGAAAAATAAGCTGCTCCAAAGACTATTATTGATTATAATCAAAGGAAACTCTCTATTCAGAAAGAAAAAAATATGAATATCACAAAACAGCAGCGAGACTTTGGATGATTAAGCTGCAGTTATGTGATATCGTAATTTGCAAGATTTGATATGCAACATATACTGATGCAAAACGCTGACTCGACTATGTCATCAGTGCGATAGAAACGAATTTGCAATTAGCTGACGTTGAAAGAAGCTTTACTTACGCAATATACTGAGTCGGCTTTGCAAAAAATATAGATTGCATTGCAAAGTAAAGTCACGGATGAGTAAATTTAACGCAACAAATCAATGAACGAATAATTTCGCTTGCAATTTATAACATTTCCATTGTCCACCACTTATACTGTGCAAAGAATGTGTGAAAAGCTGTAAAAGCACACTGCAAAGAGGCAGTTATTAAGCAAAGATATTGCGTAAGCATAGAGCCGTTAATTGCTCTTAACATGCTCAAACGTCAACAGCACACTGCATTTGGCTAACGCAAGATATCAGCAAGCAAGCACATCACACGATGCACTCAGTTGTAGACTCAGCTCACCAACACAGGCGCCCATTTCGTCGAGTGTCCAGCCAATAGGACAGGATTGCTCGTAACGTTCACGTATCATGTTTTCCGGACCACGCTTATAAAGGCTACTCTCCTCGATCACGTGGAACGGACTACTGCCGTCACTGAGCACTGCCGGGTCACGTACGTAACAACGGTAACCACCCGGTAGATTTTCACACGTTTCGTTCTCTTCGCAAGGTGTTGTCAGCACCATTGTTGGTCCGTCGTATGATGTGGCGCACTCGTCACGGTCTATAGTGGCGTTACAATCAGCAGCCAACTAGTAGGCCACAAATGTCTGCTTACGAATCCATATTTCGTGATCACACGTCAATATTGAAGTTGTTGGCAATTCCCTAATCATTATAGATGTGACTGTATACAGTTTAGCAACAAAACTATAAAATATGCTAGCAATTACTTTAAATAGCTAGCTATTTTTAACAAATAAAACTTCTGCAATTATCAGGCAGTATTGCGAACGACAAAAACTAATAAAATCTGAGAAGCAGTGAGTTCAGTGACATTCTAAACGAGCCGAACAGTCTCATCAATCGTCAACAGAAAGTTCGCCTTTCCAACTAGAATGACTGTAGAGAGTCACAAAATTGGCGAAAAATGTAACACGAAAAGTCGTAAATATGTGCGAAGTTTCATGAAAATTTAGATTTCTGAATCGTTTAGGCACTGAAGAACTGATGTTGAGAGCGACGTAGCGCGCCAGCAAACTAAGGATATATTTTCTCTAAGAAGCTTCAATGATTTGTGATTTGAAATTGCCGTACTTATAGAGGCAGAGACGAACAACAGGGCCACAGACGCTCAAACACTCTCTCCATAATGGAGATTCGCCACTGTAAAATTTTACCTATAGGTAATAAAGACGGTATGAAGATTCGAAGATATTAAATGAAAGCGTGGAAAAACTTGAAATTTCGTATGCGAATTTCTGACTCATCAGCAATACCCTAATTTAATTGACAGCCGTCTCAGGTAGAACGATTCGAAAACCTGGAATATTTCACCATGAAAAGCATTCCTTCGACTGACACTAAGCAGCCTCCCGCCCCTTAATGCTCCATTTTACACGATTTTTCACTACGACCAATTTAAAACGGACATTTTAACGCACTGTCAAATTTTTCACACATGCGCTATTTGCTTTACGATTTCACGCACTCGAATGCTCTGAATCGAAAAGAATGTTGATGCTGATGAATGTGGCTACGGAGAGCAATTTTCTGCTGTGTTGATCTATGTACGGCATTTATTGTAGCCTTCCAATTACCAGCTTTTCCCAATAGTAAATCACAAATTATGTGCAAATTTGTAAGCGTAAAATCTGCTAAATCCTAACGACCTCAACAGCATAGCATATGTGTGGACGTTTTGATTCTTTCTGTTTATACCATTTGTTCGTTAGGGCAAAAAAAAATTCTCGTAGAAAATCATTTTGCGTTTCTCAGCTTTCAAAAGAAAAAAAGCAATAGCGGCAACAAGACGGAAAGAGTTTAGCAGGTAATTTGTGATAAAACTTCTTAGTTTCCGAGAATAAGAAGGGAAATTGCAACGAGCTAACATCAAGCTGCATGCTGAAAGCATAAATAAAGACATAGGGAAAGGTATTGAGGTATACAAAGCGATGGCAATCTTTTATACATCATTTTATCAATGATGGCATGGAATTCGATTCAAAAATGTCGACATTAATTG
Source organism: Parascaris univalens (assembly GCA_037576465.1). NCBI lineage: Eukaryota > Metazoa > Nematoda > Chromadorea > Rhabditida > Ascarididae > Parascaris > Parascaris univalens. Next base: position 38,899,019 of record CM075173.1, on the reverse strand, counting down.
CTCAGTTTCTGAGTACTATAGTACTTTATCAAAGTTAAATTAGACAAAAATTGCATTGCGGGGGCATAAAAATGAAAGCAATTAAAAGACTTTTCACGATTTAAATGAACAATAATTAATTAAGGATGGCTAAATGAGGCAAATAATCTCATTTTACATCTAAAAAATATTTCAACAACATCTTCATTAAAACGTGGACAATATTTATGAATTGCTAGCAAAAAAGGACTGGATTTTAAATATAATGATAAACATTTACGGATCATCTAAAAAAGAGCAAATAGAAACTTAGCCAAACCTACGCACGAAGTACCATCAGGACCGAGATCATAACCAGCCCTACATGAGCATTCCACAGTCTCTCCACCACGGTCGCTGCATAGATGCTCACATTTTGCTGATGCGCAACGATCGCCAACGCCAAGAAAATGAAGCGATTCTGGTCGATCTTAAATATGCTCCTTTAACGCGAACTCTGGCTCGTTTAATCCTACGAATCACCGTTTCTAATGATGCACAATGAGTATGAAAAAGAGTTTGAGAAACCAACTATGAATTCAATTCTTTTTTCTCATATTCTATTGTCGAATGGGTAAGATAATTAACAGGAAATGTTAGTTGTAAAAAATACTTGTCATAAGGAGAGGCTCAGGAAAAGATATTTCCGTCTTTCGATGGCAACATTTGTTGAATGAACGAAGACACTGCGCACTGAAACCGAGAGGAGCGATGCATTCCGCATTACGACGGATTAAATCCTTAGCGAGTAAGCAGCAATCACAGCATTCCTGAAAATGAACTTTTATTCATTTTTTTATTGCTATAATTTAGTGTCATATCAATATTTTCCATTAAGTGAATGCCCAACGATTATCTAATGTCGAAATGGAACAATTACGGCACAAATGATTTATCTAACGAGCAATCTTCGATCACCGAATCCTTCTGTTACAAGTCTTTGCTTATGAGCTTAAAATTCCCTTTTTTGCATCCCCCTCCCACGTACTTATTTATATCAAATTCAAGGGCACCTAATACGGAGGAAGCTTTGCACCAACTTTTCTAATGCCTCCGCCAACTTGATTGAGATTTGCTGGACAGTATTCTTCGGTGTCGGCCATGTTTGTGCCATGATCGCAACTTTGGTCAAGCAACGCTCTCAGGCAACATATCGATGCAGTGCGTGTACATGTCACGGCGGCACTCTCAGTGGCAATTAACGAGCAAGTAGCTGTCTTGCGGAAATGCCTCGCACCCGAATTGCAGCATCGTGTCAACTCACTTGACCAGGAAGAAACTTCAAATATAAACTTGTTGTGATTAGCGGAAGGAGAGGGCAGTGCACATTTAAGTAATAAAGAAAAAAAGGTAAATGAGAGTTGGAAAGAATCTAATTTATTCACCTCAAAGTGAGCCTCTCTTCATTTAAGTTGTAACGGAACAGCTGGTGTATTAGGGAAGCAGTCTTAGCTGAAAGTGATGTTATTGCTAAACGTCAGTGGCACGTAGTTTTGTTCTATGAGTGAAGCCCGTAATGCTATCAAATTCTGAGAGGTATTACAGTGGTGCTTCAAGGATGAGAAATCAAAATGAAGAGTATAAAATGCGTACCAATTGAAAGGAAAAGAAATGTTGAAATACCGAGCAATCTCCTCATACGAAATCTGTAAACAAAAACAGCTAGCGAGATCGATATTTGATGAAAATATGATGTCGCCGATTTGCATGAAAGAGACTAATATAACGCTCAACATTCTAAACGAGTTTATTGGTTGCAGTAATTGCCGGATGAATTTTGATGTAATTTCACGCAATTTTTAATGCACAACTTGCTTTTTTTTACATTTTGCAGGCAATAAAATTCTAGCGACATAGCGTCTATGCGGGCTTGTACGTGTTCATCTGTATGTCCAGGCTGTCAGTATTTGAAACTAAGGAAGTAGAAGATATTTATAGAGGGTACAAAATTGCACACCTTCAACAGTAGCCTGATTTTCACTTTCATGCCGTCACCATCAAACGAAATTGCCCTCTTTTTGAGGAAATATGCAGATGATATGATGAATAAAGAACCGCCTCTGCATACTTTGTTATTTTCTCCTAACATAGAAAAACGATCGCTGAAATTGGTGGAATGCAGATGTGCATATGCGACCGTCTGGCGCTCATAAGCGCCTCCGCCAGTTTCGGATGAGGCAACGTTTGTAAAATTATCCGTGCAACTGTCTTAAAGAATTTCCACATTTGCTCACTGGTGAGAATTTAAGTTTTCTTAGTTGACGCATATTTTGCTCTGAAAATTGGCTTCGTCACTTTAAAATATGCTCTACAATAACTCAGCGTACAAGATACTAATGCATTTCGGGTACTGGAAAGCTTCCATGAATCTATGCTAATAGCTTTATAATCTTTGCTGAGCAAATAATTCTCATCTATATCGCTTTCACCGTTCTTCTAAAACGTCTTTTTTTCACACACGATTGAAGCAGTTTCACATTTTTTAGCAAAATTTCATCCACGAACAATAATTTTCCTGTAAATTTGGTGATGCGTCTTGCAAGTCACAATAAAGCAATATGGTTCTGTTTCTTAAGGTCGAGACCATCATCTCTTCATGGAATGCACTGCAGTGCACTGTAGTCACGTTTTTGAAATTCGATTATTGGCATTGTATCTCTCGGATTGCTCAAATTCGATAACAGGAGTGATTTTGCTTTATAATCAAAATTTTCAATGTTTCAAATAAAAGATTAAATTACGCATGGATGTGGATGTCGTCTGATCCAGACTTGCTTTCTGTGCTAAGCCTGGATCAGGCTTTTCGCTCATAGGGACGGTAACGAGGTTAGCCAAAGCAAGTCAAGATGCTACTTATCTCCTATGAATCTACGCCATATCAACTACAAACAGCGAAGGAAGTCATTACTTTATGCAAGCTGTGGAATATTTTTAACGAGTAATTTGTTGTTTGGTTTTGAATGTAGAGGCAATCACTAGAAGATACGGAATGAAGATCCACATGAAACAGTTATTTCGGCTTGTAAAATCCACGGCATTTATCGCGATAACAGCTTTTTGAAAAAAACCATCTCTAGCAAAACGCGAGCTTAGAAGATCCATGAATATACACGCTAGAAATGATCCTGAAATTTACTTTATAAATTTTCTTTGCATGAATTGGTCGAAAAATCTTGAAAATGCAACATTTGCGAAAGGGGAACTACAATGGCCTCATCGATGTATATTTTTTTGCGCATCAAGATATACATAAGAATGAAGTAAATGAAACATGTGAGAATAAAGAACGCATTCGATGGAATCATATTTTTCCATATTCCATGTAATCAACGAAAAATTGCTCGTCTTTGTTTTTCCAACGTATTCTCTAACGCATAACACATCAATTTCCGGCAATTAATGTATAGTCGGTGGCATAAATGATTGCACTCTAAAAGTGCAATTTCTCAGCCACTTAGCATTTGAAATATAAAACATATTGTGAGGAAATACTTTCACATTACAAGAAAAATGAATAAGTCACTGAATGAACGTAAATGCTGGTTAACATGAATGTTGCGCACAATTAAAACCATTAGCATAAACGCAGCAGAATATGATGCGCTCAAGTTAGAATTGTTTCTATACGAAAGAGGCGCAAATGGGTGTCGAGAGTTCAAATCATTAAAACTATTAAGTGGACAATCTTCGAGATTGATTTATGTTGGAAGAATGAGTTGAAAGCGCATTTAGCGATAGGCCATTAAAGTTGGCTATGCATTAGTGAGTCGTTAAATTGCATTAATCGAAAAGCATTGCCACTAGTGGTGAACTCATTACTTCTGTGCTAGAGGGTCGAATCGTGTGCGAGCAACTGACTATCAGTGCGCATATACAACGAATGTAGAGTTGAAGATATTTGATATAAATTTCGAACGTGAAATCTCCTTTCATTGTTTAGTATGAGGGCACATTTCGAGGAGAGTTTTCAGCGATACCACAACAATACCATCAGCTGAGAATCTGTGAATCATACCAAATCGTTAAGTGCATTCCAACATCTTTTTTCCCCATCCATACATCTCCACTCCTCTTCTTTCGACTTTATTCACAGGACTAATTTCGGTTTGCAGAGGTTTCTTTAAATTGCGGGCTTAATCATTCTTTATGCCATGAATCGCTTCAGCCGTGTTCGCCTCTCCGGCAGTACCTAGTGGACTACAAGATGATGAGACAATGATTACGAAAAGAAACAATGAATGCACGACGCAAAGAAAATAGTTTAATTTGGACTTTTTGAGATTGCCATAACTTAATCTTGGGAAAAATCTGCGCATCGATAGAAATACAGCTCTGTACACTTCTCATCTTTTATTTGCATCTTCTGTCTTCATCAGTTAAAACATCATTTTATTAATGGTGACAAAAATTATTATGCGCCTTATATGGGAAGGGAATTGATTCATTTTTGCATTGTTCAACCTCTGCATAAGGCACTAAAGGACATATCGACTGAAATTGCCGACTGACATGGTAAATCTGTGAAACTTGAGGCATCTTACTCATCGCGGCAGATAAAAACGTAAAGGTCAAGCTCTGAAGGTAGCTAATGCCAGATTCCTCGTTTGGACAGTGCGATACTAAAATACCGACTCGCATAAGCCCGAAATCCTGTGACCGCAAGAAGAGCATTAAGTACGAAGGTCGCTACGCCAGCAAAGACGACTTTTATTTTGAGTATGGGCTCGGTGCTATTTTAGTCGTAAACACACACACTGCAGGTAAACATAAATCGCAAATCATATAAACATAGGGGTATATTTATGATCATCAACTCAACGCAAAAACATCGCTCGAATAAAAAGATAGTGCTGAATGAACCCATTGAAACAGTTTGGAAAGTCCACCAACCACAGAGGCATTGAGTGCATTTTTTAACAATTTCTGCAAAAGTTATTCCACCTATGCTTCACACCGTGAACTTATTTTAAAAGACATACATAGTTTGTTTTTACTAAGGAATTCTCTCCTAGTAGGATTAAAAATGAACTTCAGAAAATCAAGTGCATGATTTAATTTCTAATGCAAATGCAACTCTGCAAATGCTGGGAGAACTTGAAGACCAGCTCTCTTTGTTTTTGATCCTTTTTGGAAAGAAATCCCATCATAGGCATATTACTGAAAAACCCACTGCTTTGTGTTGTGTTCCTGTTTTCTGAAGTACTTGTACAAGAGCTAGTGCGTTTGTTCTTTTACTACCAATCAAGGAGCTCCAATTTTTCTCTAGCTTCGGCTGGAGGTGGAAATTGAGCATTACATCGCATAGTTGTTGCCTGTTGATATCTTGCATGAAGGTAAATTCATTAAGTGGGAGAAATGCAAAATCAAATATCTTCTCGGTTTCGCTGTAAAGGTCCCCTATTTCGCCATTTTGCCATCGTTAACAATATCGTTTAAAAATTTTACCTGACTACAACGTACGGAAATTATTAGCACCTTATTATTTACACCTCCCCATGTGACTCGTACCTCGGTAAGAATATGAGATGGGAGGTGGTATTGTGATTTATATTACATCCACTAAATGTCCTAACTCTGATTTAAGTTGTTCTGGTCTGAAATCATCTGTATTATGTAGACTAGCTATCATAAGGATAGACAGGTTGTCGGACAGATGGACGTGACCACGCAATTTCTCTTGCGAGAAAGATTCGGAAATGCGCACAAACAATAGGGAGTTGTCAGCAATGTTTCGGTCAGACGACTGGAGGAATATATAAAGTGTCAACTGAAACAGCTTTTTGTTGTTTGGGAGCAAGTGAGCGCAACAAATGCCACACGGGCATGCTTTCTGATCGCTTTCATCCTCGCTAACACACATACAATAGGTGTCGATGAAGAGTTTTGTGGTCAAGCACTCCTATACCGATAAGCTCAAATTTTAGTGCTACAAAGCCAAGAATTAAGAGAGTATGAAAAGGCATATGTTGAGGGCGGAGTGGAGGCGACAAGATGGAAGGAAGACCCATTGTGTACTTTTGTGAAAATTCTGTGTTTATCAAAGGCATATCACCGGGAATCATCGAAAAGATGTCGAAATAAAAACGAACATATAAATACACTGAAGAGGTCTCAACAGCGTCGAATTGTGGAGAAAATAACCAAATTATATAACAGCCAGGAAAGATACTAGAATAAATAACAAGTAGATTTCCGGTTTACTTTCTATGACAGCTCTACATTTGTATACAAAAAACGCACACCTTTCTTGTTTTCTGGATATCGAACAAAAACTCACAACAATCTTCATAAGCGGAAATTGCGTACCGTTTTGAAGAACAAATGTGCGGAAAAAAGAAGCGCACTTCAAGGAACATAGGGACTGATTACTGCTTTATTTTAAGTACGGCGCAAAAATGAATCTCAGCAATGGTTCTCTCATCGCTTTTGGGGAAACCGTTTGTCGACGGTTGAAAGCCTCAATTGAATGGAGTACATTCACTTCCGGTTAGTTGAAAATTGCTAAATGAAAGCAGAAGTGTCTATTTGTCGAAACAATGCGTTGGGACTCGAGAGAAAAATAAATGACTATCGTCAGAAAGGAAACTTTCTAAGGAAATAAAAGAGCAAAGGAAGAAAACAAGCAAAGGAAAATTCCAAGCAATCATAATTTCCGCGTTCGCTCAAATGAACAATCGCCGAATGATAATTAGGTTGCTGTTCTTAACTAGAAAACATTCTACAAAATTACAATGATCGGAACGATTTGGATCATTATTTGTTTCGTTAGTAGTTTAATCAATACGCTAAAATCAATACAATAGTTTAATCAATACGTTCAGAATTAAACCATCGATGTTAGACTGAATGAAGAGGATTGTGCTCGAAAATTTGATCGGTGACTCATTTGAGGGTTTCGAATTTCAAACAGCACGAAGTCACTCATCAGCGCTACGCTGCATATGAAGGCTCGAATAGCAATAGAAAGCATCAAAAAATTTTGTAGACTCTGCAGCTAAACGATCGTATTTGAAGTCAGGGAGCCAATCACTGAAGTGTCCTAAATCGTGAATAACCTAAAAATGCACGTTAGACTTAGATTGTTGATGTCAGTTACATGTGTACTCGACGAGTGATCTAACTGATGAGCTGAAGGACCTAATCAGCTATTGCTCTATAAAACTTGCAACTTCAAATTTCAACAAAATCTGCGAGAATGTTTCTATCGTTGAACAAGAAAAAAGAGCAGAAGAAATTGATTTCCAAGCAAAAAATGCACTGTGAATGCGTCAGTCACTAGAGAAGAGGTGTTGAAGCGATCACTCATTTCTTGTTGTGTAAATGTCTATATGAGTGACAATAATTCAACCACATAAGTCACAAAAACAAGTGAAAACGTTGGCTTTTGAAAGTATAGAATAATTAGAATATCACAAATAAGTTCGCTCATCACTAGCCGCTTCGATATGAGAGACATGAGCAAATTAAATGGAACAGGAAAAAGAAATGATATAAGAAAATATTAAAGATTCAATATACTTTCGATTTGTTCATTTGTAACAGAAAACATGAAAAAAACATATGGGATACATTGATAAATGTTTCCTAAGTGGATAAAATCATCGGAAGAGACGAATGAATTCCCTCTCAACTTGAGAGTAAATGAGATGAATCTCTTGAGAAGCTATTAAAATATATGAGCAACGTTCAACTGGAATCGCCAATTTCGAAGCAAAAAATTACCAATGTTTGAGAAATGCCAAAAAGAAAGTTCGCATACAATTACAATTCTTTGGATTTTTGTTCATTATTAGCCGAATGAGTCATAAAAACGAATCTTTTATGCATACTTTATACCAATGAATCTTTACAAATTAGCTAAGACATGAAGCATTTCCGAGATCGTTTAATAGCATTTGAAAATTCATGCAACTAGTCGATCTCTTGATCGGAATTGTACGAGCGCCTATGGTGGCACCTTTCAGACACTTAAACATTTGCTTTACGGATGGTATTGCATATACACAGCATTTCATATCAAATGCTAGAGAAAGGTTCCCGCCCGTGCCGCTTTTGATACCATTCTAGCCATCTTTTTCTCATTATCATAGTTGTTGATCGCTTTATTTTTCAGTTTCTATATAGAACGCTGAAAAATTCTTGTTGACAAAAGAAGGGCAGAAGGAAATCTTTAATTAATTAACGAACGCAAGATGAAGAGGATATAAGGAGGATATAAACCTAAGAAAATATAAAAAGCTGAGAGAAAAAAGGACTGCATATACATTTTAGTCAACTGCAATAAGAGGTGCAAATAAAGGAGTTTTTGAGAACAGTTTCAGCGGTGCTCAGTTTCGAACGAAGTCGACGACTGAAAAGAGCATAAAGAACGCTTCTAGTGAACGCAGCGGTGTCTTGTGTCCAGAAAATATGGTGCCAACCTACTGTTTAAGTAAGCAACTCTCAACTGAAAATAGTTAAAAATGCTATTTAGTGCACATGCCGTATTTACAAAGACGACAAAAATATTACACTCGAAGGCAAATGGCAATAAATCATCGAATAGGATGCATGAAAAGCATTCAGCGGTGTCCAACAATGATCAAACGATGATCAAAAAGCACATTTCTCTATTCCAGCGATACTTGCTACAAAACTGAGACCAAAGACCTCATTTTATCATGCGACTTTCTGTGGGTTCAAATGTGTGAAACAACATTGCACGTCTTTCGCGCGTTTTATATGAGAGGAGGTAAGAGGAGAGGGTATCAATCTAGCATGGATCTACAAAAGAAACGAAGTCGTGGTTTGAACACTTTCGTTCAGAAAAAAATTTAAACGCTCGGAAACCTTTCTAAAGAATCTGAGAACTTCGCCTTTTTTTCCCTCCTCAGAACGATTGGGATAGAGTATGACGCCAAAATTGCGAACTGAATCGTCAATATACAATAATACCTCATGGCTTATGCTCAGAAAAATTTTTATAGTAGTGGACTAATGCAATGCCACATTCTGGCGATTTTTTATCAAGCATTGCAAATGCCTACTTCTGCGATGAAAGTCCACTGCTGATCCAAATCTGGATTTAGAGGCAAATAACCTACATACACTTATCACTTCCTTTAGAAATTCAGTAATGCGCACAAGAAATAATTGGAGTAGTGTTGTATAACAATTTCATAGAATCCCACTAGTGACGGAGTCTTTATATATTGCAAATAAGCACCTTCTCACTAAACGCCTTCCTGAAATATGGCATTATCATACCTTCTATCTTTTACGTCTGTTTCCTTAGACAAACTTTGCCGTGAATGCTTGCCTAGTCAGCGCATATGTTTTGCTGTAGCTCGATTGGGAGTGAAAAGAGGAACAGAGCCACAGTACGGTGGCAGCAGGTTTTTAATTTGTCACCATATATATGGCGTTTGTTCAGCAGTGAAAATGCAATGAGGCTAAGAAACTAAATTGAATAGGCGAGTGGCCAAGATGGTCGCTTTATTAATTTCTCTTATCACACCGATGAGCTTCATGAATTACCAATGGCGTTCACTCATATTTCATTTCATCATCATAGCATAAAATATGTGGTGAACACGTTACATTCCAAAAATTCATTAATCCAACCCGTATCGAAACCATCAGAATGAAGCAATAAAAAACGGACGAATACATATACGAAATGTCGAAAAGAACATCACCACAATACGCTTAGCAATGCAGTCATTGCAAAAGCTAAATGATAGCCATTTCTTGAGTATCTAAACAGAGCGAAGCAAAAGAAACGAGAAGACGAGCTGAAAGAAGCTTCGTTAAAAGCGCAACGTAATTACTCATTACTTGGAATTGAAAAACAAAAAAAAACTGCTCGTCGTTGTTAACAAAGTTTTTGTGGCACATCATCAGAAAGAGCGCAAATGCGCTTTGTTTGTGAGTGAAATGCGTAGGAGCAAGCTAATAACAATGAATGATACGTCGCAATAAAACGTTGACAATTAGCGAAACGTTTGAAATCGAAATACACACATTCGGCTTATCAGTAAATCGATTGCTCCAACATTATCACGTTGAAGTGACGCCTAATAATGCGTGTCTACGATAGATATTACAGCAGACTAGAAACGATCATTCGTGATGTTCTAAAAATGAGTAAACAATATGGTAATTTTGATGGTGGGGTGGAGAAATGAGGAGAGTCTAATGCACTGTACTTATAGACCAACTGGAAATGCACAGAAGAAAGACTTCATCCGTGAAATTCGCTCCCATATCTTACAGAACAAATCGAACAAATCGAGTTATGTAGCAAAAGACCAGTGCGAGAGCATAGCTGCATTTTGCAGGCAGGCTATGCTCGAATTTCAAAAAGTCAGCTCACTGACTGCAGTAATATCAAAACATAATCAGTAAATGACTCCTAGGCATTCATTCATCTAAGGAGGCGACCAGATGTGCAAAGTCTTGCATAAAAAATAGTTTTATAAATCAAAGCTGACTCATTCGCTGCACGATAAAATTGATTCGCGAAGTTTCTTGGTAAATTCTTGAACGAATGGCTGTCAGGGGACTGTGGACAAACTGAACGAAAGGGAAACGCTGAGATTGGGTATATATAAGTTTCGAGTGGAGAATCGCGTATAGGCAAAGAAGCACACATCGGGATTCGAAGGCATCAACGCGGTGCTCAATAACGCATTTCGTGTAGCAAAAAAAAGCGGAAGAATAGAATTTACAATGTGTCTAAGAAGAATAAAGAAAACGCATAAAAAACTGATAGAAAAAGAAACGAATAAAGAAATCCAAGAATAACGAATGAGGCTGACACGTTTTCCTCTACGGCGGTCGACCTTTTCGGTGTGAGAACAAATCGAGAAGCCTATGAAAAGATGCGCTATTATATCTGCTTTTCCTGCAAATTCCTCCCAATTTTTTTTTTCATCTTCCCACGAAGAAAATTCTATTTATCTTGAAATGAGACATTCGATCTTCATAGATAATTCGTGCGCTTGGTGAACCGACCAATCTAAAATACAGGGAAGCTTTCACTATACCACGCGCTTACCTTCGCTTTCAGAGCTGTTTGTTTATCTTAATGGTTGATATATGAGGCCATGAATATTTCTAAATACGGCGTCGATATAAATGCCAATTTTTACATTATTACTTAAAACGAATGTTGAAAGCGGAAGGAACAGTTTTCGTATTTAGAGGTTTGCTCGCATATATGGAGAAAGTAAATATTATTTGCAGTTACACCCGAACAATAATAAACTGCGATTGATCTATAAGATTTAGGGCAGTATCATATTTTAATAGAAATTATTCCATGTTGTAAACTACATATGATGAATGATTATGCCCGGTTTGTAAATTCTCATTACCGAACATGCACACGAACATTACGTCCGAGCAGGTGCAAATGCAACATGACGGGGGTCATCTGTAAACATTTCCAAGTGCAGAAGAATGCCTTCGCTTTAATTCCTCCTATGGAGATTTAGGGATATAATATATGAATACCGTGTTATTTCAGTCTTTAGAACGAATAATGTACAGCACGTTGTGCACTTTGGAGGAGTTCAATCTGGTAGCACTTGGAAGGCACGCCAGTTAATTTTGATTCAGCAAGATTCGAACAGTGTGATCATAGGCAGAGATAGTAGACAATCCGACAATAGTATCAACGCCACTAGCAACAATAGTAAAGCAACGAGTGTGGCTGCAAGAGCTCACATGCATTGTTTGACAACGCATGCATAATAAATGACTGATGACAAAGCATTTCCTTTTCCTATACTACACTATCATAGCAGATGGCTAATTATTTATGTGGGTGAATGTGCATTCTATGCATAATTCATAAATATTGATGAATTCACTTATTAGCACGCGTATTCTCTGATAAGTATAGACGGCATGAAGCGTTGAGGTTATTGTGAATGATCAGATTTTAGCGCAATCCGATCTGAGTAGCTATAAGAATGTATATAATGGGGCGCTTCATATATGAAATGTGAACAGTGCATAGCATTTCAGTAATGTGATGATACAGAATGATCCCGCTTACAAGAATTACCTGATGTGAAATGAAAGGACGCACAATATTAACATCAGTCTAAACGTTATCGATTGTTTTATTAGTACATTTTGCAAAAAGAAACCGAAACGTTTTTAGTTCTATACGCAACTAGAGTAAATATTGCATGAGGCATGCGACTTTTTACATCTCAGGGTAACTATGTATGGCCGAAAAGTTATTCGGCATATCATTTCACAATACTTTACAGCTAAACCCACAAACTTACAGCAGTGAAATATTTTCACATCAATCTATTACAGGCTGAAGCTATAAGTTCGTATTTTTCGGAAAGATAAGGCATTCTCGATGAATTTCGCTCAACGATGCTGAAGTGAAAGATTTTACATCGCAATAAGAAAGGCCAATTATCGCTTGCATCATTCTTCACGACTCTTTCAAAAAGTTATATAGAGCGGCAAAAATGGTATCATTTTGCCGTTGATTTCATCGGCAATGAACGGGTGGCGGTGTGCTCAGAGAGGAGGATCAACAGCTGCAAAGTTTGCTTGTCGAAAGAAGAGTTCAACAAGTCATCAATCACGAGCTGCTCGTTCATTTGTCTCTAATGACGCAAACGAAGATTTCTCAACAACGACGGCATTTCTTTGATGCGTTTATTGCGCTAAAGTGAGGGAAATTTAGTTATGTATCACTACTAATTGGCGCACGGCTATGCTTTTAAGAACGATGGTTACATAACTGCAGACTATGATCCTTATAAACGTTCCGTGATCATGATGCAATCAGGCTCAACCGAACGGGGACGCCACCCGACTTTCGCTCTCTCTAAAATTCTTTTGCACTTCCGCACTGTTTTCTCCGTCCATTCCATGCTCCCAAGCCCGAATCGCTTCAAATTTTAAGTCGTCAAATAAGCGAGTAATAATAAGTGAAACAGCGGTTGAGTAAAGAGAATCAGTTAAGAGGATTAGCACAGTTTCATTTTTTAATGAGCGATTGATAAATTGACGTGTAGCTCTCAGACATCATATCAAATACTTCCATGGAAGTAAATTTTTGGAAGTGTGAGCAGCATAAATCGTAGAAAATTAAAAGCTATTATGAAATTATTGGTGCTGTGCAATGCTATCGATTAGGGACGAAATTGAAACTGTTTGTTAAAGCGCAAAGCTGATCTTAAAACTCTCCTTTGAACAAAAAACACTTCATCTAAGAGCGCATAAAATGCACGTCATCCCCCTATCGGCTATTAAAAATCAAAGATGCGAATTCCACTTTCCTCACATCGCAAATTTCGGGATTTTTCCAGCATAATGAATGCCTACTCTAGACACTCCTTCACAAAATTTGCAAAAGAATTGCACTTGCATAAACGTCATATACGAGCGCCACAACGATCTCCATTCATCAAATTCAACACAAGTTAGTGTTGCGTTAATGAATCTGTGAATTTATTGTAAGACCCATTCAAAAATAGGACAACTGTAATAATTCTAGGTCAGCTAAGCGTGTTGAATTTAGTTTATCTGAATATCACAGAGAACTTCGCTGGAATTTTCGAGGGAATTCAAATGGACTATTCATAGTGCCCATATCTCAGGTTGCTGCATTTTTATTTCATGCACGTTGCATATACCGTTTCAGAAATACTGAAATGTTTCAAAGCTGCGCCGCCATATTCGTTCGATTGACGCTGAATCGTTGTGCGAAAATTGGCCATTGGACACAAATATATATTACATTCACAGCCCATATAGCACCCGGTCAACTATCAATAAATAAATTATTCGTAATAACACGGTGGATTTATAGGCATCACTGCAACATAAGCTTTAAATTATATCATTTTCTCAGTTTGCTATACTCGTGCTACTACCACTATGAGCAACCGAGTCTTTCGAGAGTTTAGGAATGAATATAGGACTGGATAAGATTCGGCGATGTTGAGTAAAACCTTAGTTTTCTCAGATTGCACAAATCTTTGGGCCCACGACCTGAAGAAAGCTACTTCGAGGAAGTATAATCGTTGAAAAGATCATCTCGACCTTCAGTATATCATTAATGGGCGATTGAGGAACGGATTTTCAGCAGGAAGTTCATATGAATGATCGGATGACTTCAAATGTTGAAGGATTATCCTGCCTATATGATTTTTTTTGGCACATTCAAAAACTCGTTGGTCAAATGAACGGAAAAATGAAAGCGCTTATCATGTGGTTCTTTTTCGCATGCTTCTCAGCCTACTTTTACAATAAACAGGAATGAAGTCGCTGGATATGCGAACTATTCGTCAATGGTTGCGTATAATATATGCAAATAAGGTAATGGTTTAACTGAGATAAATTACCGAATAGCTAATTGGCAGTGAAATCTTAAACTCTTTCATGCAGTAAAAATATTAGATTCATTATTCAAACAGTGGCGCTTAGTTTACGTATGACGTAGTTTACATGCCAACAGAATCATACTGAACAGGACTAGAAGAGCTCAGGAAAAAGAATAACTGCGATTTATTTATTTCAAGGAAACGGATGTCGAGACACTAGAACTTTTCGAAAAATGTTTATTAGCGAACGAGCAAAATCATAGTCAGGCCGTCAGGAAATTCATCAGATTTCAAAGTGCCAAATGTAGCGAGCATCTCCAGACATTTATTAGTTCAAACATTCGATTATTGGAAGTAGTATTTTAGAGAATTTCATAAAATAAAATAATAACTATTTACACTCTAGTTGCACGTAGATCACTATCTCGAACACCTTGAGTAGGCCATCAACAACCTCACTACAATAAGTGAAATCCAGTGGCCGCTCTCAGAGCAACTTCTTCTGGGAATCTGAAGTCTTTCAGGCGGCACAAATATTCGTTTCAGTTCGCTAGTCGAAAATCTTTCCCGAACGAATTTCTGGATATGAAGAATTGAAAGCTTCGTTTTTAGAAAAGCGTCCTTCAGCAGGTTGCTGATTTCGAGGAAACAATCCGAAAGGCACAGCAGAGGAAGTGACATGAGATATGTATCTGCAAATTGGGTAATATAAAGCATTTTTATAGAGAGGAAGAATTTTCTCAAAAATTCGTATGCAGGCATTTTGAATAATACAAAAGAGCAGCATATATTTTCGAAATCTATTGCATTTCTCCAATATGACCAATGCGAAACTGTTCCCTGTTATTAAGAAATTTCGAAAGGTTTCATATCAGTAACGTTTTTCGAATTCCGTGACGTAACTTCGGAATATTTCTATTAAACATTAATCAACGATGTAATATAAATTACTCCCAATTTTCATTACAAACTATATTCTTAATGTGGATGCTAATTTATTGCTTTTTCTGATTGGCTAAGGAAATGAGACAATGAAAATACGTTATTTACTTATAATCGACTGAATTTCCTGCTGAAAACAAATATATATTTAGGCGAGCATAAAAGATTCAAGAAAAATTGCCGAAATTGTCAGCAATGATGCAAAAAGTTCATGGATGGTATGGCTTTGATACAGGACTCGAAAGCTTCTCTTTCGGCTAGCTAACACAACTCTTCTTAGTTCCCTTCCTCCCTCTCATTAGAAATGGGCACCTTTCATGTCGATACTTTGCGCATCTTTCGGACTCCATCGATGATCATATCTGAGGTAGATGCGTTCAGTTTACCGTGCGAATAAAATATTAGGTACTGATAAGAATGAAATAACGAGAATTCCGCTATGTTTTCAAAACGGACAAAAGATTTTGCAAGAAAAAAACACACTTGAACGCCTCAGATATAACAAATTGTTGAATTTTTTGAAGACTTCAGTATCGTTCTTCATTGAGCAATAATTACCAAAATTACGTCGTATATTTTCGCCATTAATGTGTTGTTTCCTCATGTGAATCACTTTATCGTATCTATATCTCAGCACTCCTACAGATGTGAATCCTCCGCATTCGAGTGCTCGAGCATCACTCATCTATGGAGCGTCATCCATCTTTCCGTTAGCCAATATATCGTTCGATCATTGATTGAATCGATACCTCAAACATGAGTCAGAAACATTTATATGCAATCGAATTCGAGGAAAGCTAAAAATGAGGGACACTACTGAAAAGTGATAAAAATGATGTTGAAAAACAGGATAAAATTATTCAGGATATCCTGAAATTAATATTTGCCCACAAGATGACAACTGCCGCCGAATCTCTCGTTATTGCTTATAAAAAATTGGTGATCTCGTTTATCGGCAATCAAAGAACAAGTATCTGTTCAATGAACGTAGCAGACAACCTATGAAGTTCATAGCAACCTTAGTGGTACTAACTGTAGGGCAAATGACAACAAGCTGAAATAATTGAATGAGAAAAATGCCCAACGAGAAGAATGCAACGTCCTCCTTTTGATAGCAGCTTGTCCATCGTATTTCTTATGGTGATAGTCACTGATTAGTGATAGCGATGCGTTTCTCATGGCGTCTATTTTCTTAATCTCAACACTGTCGAATTTATTTATGTAGCTGTTGCTTATCTGAACGTTTACTTAGTTGCAGCGTTGGCGAAACTCACAATTCGTTTAGCTCGTTCTTGTACATGATGATCAAATAATCAAAGATGTAAGATAGCCGTCGAACAAAAAGGTGAATTGGCCATCAGACTCGTGTCTTTCTTCAACGAAACTTTTTCATGTTCTTCAGAATTCTTTTCCCAGAAGCTAAAAAAGTCAGCAATTGATGTTGTCAGCCTTAAGTTAGGTTTGTGATTACGGCAAACAAAAGTGCATCTCAAGAACACCGGAGAACAAATCACGTCGGAAAACTTCGTAAAAAACGTTGTGTGTCATATTTTAAGCATCAATCTTGTGTCGCTTCATATGTATTTGTTTACGCTTTTCATTTGTGCGCTTTTTCTCCGCAATGAAAACATTCGAATTCCGCCTTCAGCCCTTTTCCAGGTTATCAACGAGATCACTCAGATAATACCGAACGTTTTTCAGTGGATTAGCTGAAACGAAGTGCAAATTCTTCCACATTTTTTATTCGCCCTTTTTCATGTTCTTCAGAATTCTTTTCTCAGAAGCTAAAAACGTCACCAGTTGATATTGTCAGCCTTATGTTGCCAGCCAAAACGACGATGAGTGGAAGTTTTATAGACTGTAATAAAATCCTTAAAAAATGTGGCCGCTCTACGATCAGGAATTCCTGAATCATTAACTTTGCATTCGACTTCGAATGAGGAGAGGTTTTATTCGAACGAGTGCCGTACGCTGAGTTGCTAAGAGCTAATATGTTCTCAGCTAATAGATTCCGAGCGAGACCGATTCTATTCAAGTCTTTTCAACAATATGTCTTCGACTATTCAGAACAAACGGCTGGAAAAGTGCACATCACATCTCTGCATGGAGTGGAGGAAAATAGTCCACTCTTCTGCAAAACAATTTCTCAATTAAAGAAGTTACCTGCAATCACTCCAATTGTATGAATGAATCAAGTTGCTCATCTCACACTGAGCAAGTAGGAAATTAGATTGAAAAACTGGTAAACGAAGAATCACTAACGCCTACTGAAAAGCACTTAAAAGGACATGGCAGAATATGCGCTAGTGCACTGCATATGCTTGACCAGCCGGTTCCAAAAATCACCAGCAAATGATGAATGGTGGAAATAACGGTGCTTTGGATTGAAGTGATACGACCTGTGATCACACAAATATTCATTTATGTATGAAGTGTAAGTGAGGTGATATTGCTCATATTTTATTGCTGACAGCGCATTATAATGCTCTCGTGTTTCTGCGTGCGTATGCATATTTGCGTACATTTCACATGATATATTTTTCGGAAAACGCTGCAGCTGCAATTGATGTGGTAATGTATACCATACAACAATATCATAATTCGCTCGATAGTAAAAGCAGTTAGGACCAAAAAAAAATTTGCGCTCATTATGCGTCATCAAGATCCTAATTATGCTTCGATCGCGTTGCTAAAAGTGGGCCTTTTATTTAAAATTTGGGTTATGTGTTTCGATCAGCCGAGAACAAGGACCTTACTCCGCACATTTATCACTGCAAACCTACAGAAATCAGCTGGACGGTTAGGCTGGTTATAAAGGCCAACATTCCGCCATTCCATTTGATACGCTCTTCCAGTGATTTTTTGCCAATCAGCCCAAAATTTATCATCGATCATCAATTTATTTCATTGGACGGTGAAAAAACTTGCGATTATGCTAACTGAACGTTCCCTCGCCGAATTGCATATCATTTCCGATGACTTTCAAGTAGAAAAATATTAGAATGGTACAGTTGAAACGTTGTGCCACATAAGAAGTCATTTTGTAAAGGTATTTCGGTCAGTTCTGCGCCATTACTGCATTGCATTTTTCTCGCATGTGAAAGTCGTTACAGCCATACTTCCTAATTACGCATTCTTGAGAAGTTAATGACGTTGGAATATTCAGTGAGGGAAATTTAGGAAGGAAGCGCGCGCACTTGAGTAAAACGGGTGGGAAAACATACAGTCAGTGTGCTGTAACGCCTATTCGCCAGTCACCCTCACGGACTGGTTACAGTGAATCGGCCAATGGTGGGTAGAGGATTTGGATTTTGTGATCGCAGTCACGCGAACTGTTTCAGTAATATGAAAATTCAACTACAAAGTTCGTTGAAGAGTGCTTCGAAAGACAAAAAGGCAACCGCTCCAATTCAGATCAGCGATAGCCGTCCCTTTTAGCAGTCTCAGGTGTCACCTGGAGAGTTCGAGCAAATCATAAACAAACATAGACACAACTTGTTAAATGAGTTGAGGCGATGACAACTGTCGCATTACACTGTAAAAATAACCGAGCAAAACTCAACCTCGAGAAACGATTAAATTGCAGGTCCTCGGGACATCGTTTTCAAAACAGTTTGTGCCGTAGCGCAGTTTTATCATTCCGAAGATCTTCCATTCATCAGTTTTCAACCTGCAGCATTTTTTGTAAATATGTTATCATAAGACGACTCCACGTGTGCGCATGCCTCTGTGTCTGTTTATATGTGTGCGTCTGCGTGAGCTTGTTCGCGTATATATGTCCATATGTCTGTGTCCGTGCGTGTACGAATTTCATGACTGTGTTATCATTCACGACCGGAAAAGTCCACAGCAATGGAACGGAGAAAAATATAGCCACAAAGTTACCGAGAAAAGTATCTCATAAGCCATATAAGTGGAAATAATAGAGGATCAAATGCACTAGTTCCTCCACATCTTCCACACGTTACTTAGAAGAATTATTCAGCTATCTTGAATGAGTCTATACCTCAGACCTTATCATTAAATATACAAGCCTTCCTCAAATAACGATTGAAACGATAGCCGTTTACAACTTTCGTCTAAATGAGAATTATGTAACGTTTAAAAACTGTTTGATAAAATCCGGGACCCACAAGTGAAGATTTCATGCAATATTGTTGCAAGTTATGAAGTCACGCACAGGTATTCCTTCAGGACGTGCGAATTTTAAGAAGGATATTCCCGGTATCAGATAAGACGTCGGGTTTAGTGGTCAGCTGTCATTAAACAGTGTGATTCCATTCGTAGCTTCAAACAGTGTTTTAATGTATTTCGAAAGTTGACATATGCGTTGCACTGACTTTCCGCATTGCATATCTATTTCACGGTGCACACACATTTCCCCGCCCTCCCTTATCTTCTCGCTTTTCATCACCGTAACACCAATGACTTAGACGCCGTTCATTTCGAAATCCATCCGCAGACTTGTAGTAAGTGGAGTTATTACTTACCCCTATGCAGACAGAGACTTCATCAAGTGAATGCTGCATCGGCACCTGTGTTGCCACAACGAACTGTTTTCTCATGTAATAAATCCTGAACTTCAGAGTGAGTATCGTTGCCACCGATTTTAACAATCTCCAATCAATGCTCACTTCATACTAATTTCTCAACTTTTTCGATGGTTAAGCGGCTGCACATCTGCGTCGCAAATTTCGCAAAGGTAGAGGGAAAAGAAAACGATTTTTTAAATTCCTGTCTAAAGGTATTCAGAATAAGCTTCTTATTCATTAACAAATTTCGAATAAAGGTTCCAGGATAAGAGGCCTTATTTTAGCATCTCATTGTCACAATAGGCAATTGTAGTAAACCGCTGGTTACGCTGAATACAGACAATGGCTTTCTGGAATTTTTATTCAATCTGATGAACGTATCATGGGCGAGGCTCCTGACCATTCTTCACCTAATGGCGGATTCCTACGTGGTAAGGACTAGTTTGTTTCATTAGCGTTCACCTTGTGTGACATATTTTGCTACGAAATAAAACAGTCGTTGATAAGATTCATAAAGACTGATCAAGGACTGTGATTCCTCATTTTCAGAATTTAATAAACGTCATGAACTCATGCCTTCTATGATACTGAATGTTTCAGCATACCTTTTGACGTTTCTCCAGTTGAATTTCTCTTAGTTCTCCCAAAGTTCAGTTGTGGGAAAAGTCGAGAGAAACAATAAGCTTGACTTCTATGGTATTTTTTTGGAATGAAGAAAACAAATACATAAAGAAAATGAAGTTTGCATTCACGTAAGTCGTCGGACCATAGGGTTCAAAAACTTTTCGAAGATTTCTTTCGTTATAGCAAAGTCGGATTGTGCTATCCTGGCAGGTCAGCTATATTTCTCTTTGCACCTAAGAAAATTAGATTTAAGTTATGAGGCCCCTATAAGGTGGAATGTGAAACTTTCAAAAATTGATGTCGCAATATGTGGTATTTACTTCGATTGCCACTGGAATACATGCATACCTCAGCGCATTTTCCACCTGACCAGCTGTGCCGTACTCAAAACTGTAGTAAACGGTAAACGTCTTGAAACATTCAAAGAACTACTTCAAAAAGTTAATGCGATCCCTTGAAAACCAATGAAACGCTTGCCGGACTGGCATCTTGTACAATACGATAGGCTTATGATATCGATGCATCCAATGTCTGCAGTTTGAGTTTATACAACACAGCATGTTAGATGAAATTTTCTTCGTAAATGGGATGGAAAATAACAGAGAAAATTTCATGCTACTGATCATTCCGGTCGGAAGAAATCCATCATACCTTTCACAGCACTCTTCGCAACACATCACACTTGCTTAGCCCTCCTTCTTTCGCCACTTATTTTTACGTTACCCACCTCGCGCAACTCAGGTTCATTCCCGTATAGCTTTTTGGCTGTGTACGTTGGTGGTTACATATTTGGACATGTTTTTCATAAGTATTTTAGGAAGTGCTTTAACTGAGAATGAGAAATGAAAAAGTCTGTTGTTGTTTCGAAAACAATACACTTATGTTGAAGCGTGCTAAAACACTCAAAGTAGGATTTTTGCTCAAAGATTTCATCTTAATAAAGGAGGCCATCCTAATAAGGCAAAGTTCATTTCTCTCATAGGAGAAACGATAAGAAGGACTACAGCATAGTTCTCACTGAACGTTTATTTCAACTTTTTTCCACATAATGAATGTTGTGACAAGTGCAATTTTTGAGCTCTTTATACGCTGCCTATTTGTGCAGGAAAATTTGGCCACTTACGAAAGTTGCCCGCGATTTTTGCTATCTGCGATGGAGGAGGAAACGATAGGGAGGCAGAAAGAGGACAACTGCCTTACCGGGCGACCATCTCGGCTGTCGACGGATGTGATATCACAGCAATGTGCAAATTCTATAGGCGAAGCAATTTAGAGATCTTTGTTGCGCTAAATGCTAATTCAGTACGCGACTAAACCAACAGCATGCATCGATGCGCGTTCATAAACCGGCGAACATTATTATGTTACCATGTTGGATTACTATGGAAATGATAGACAAGTACTCTTTTATTCACTTCTTTGAAACGTTTTGTAAAAATTAGCTCGATAGATGTGACGCCCTCACGCTGCAGAGGCATATCACTGCGTTAGACAAATATTTCCATCTAGCGAATTCAATTTTTAAAGCTTAATCTTCACTTATATATACTCTTCAATTTTTGTTCGATATATGCCGAAGATATTCTCGGAAATTATGCATATTAGTCGAATTTGCAAACAACAATGAACAATAATGAGAACAGAAAATGTGAAAGAAAATTATATACAGTGAACATCAACTGCAGTCAAGAATCCTAAGTAGAAACGCAATAAGAGAGCAAGAAATAATGGCAGCTGTAAGAAGGCTTCTTGTCCCATAGGGCACTCCCGACGACGAAACACCGTTGCACAGATTGCCGGCACATGAACACACCCTTCAAATAAACACATATACTCCACGAAGTATCTTTTCGACGAGATATTAACGTTACGTTTTTATTGCCAGCTCGAAGTTCTCCTTTAATAGCGAAAATAGTGTCCTATTCATCGCTACACTTTTCACGCTCATTTCGAATTGGTTGAACGGCTTATCACTTCAATGAATCCATGGCGCCCATCTTTTCTAAGTAGAACGCATTCTGAACAGCGAGTTGGAGTTATCATTTCAGAGTTTTAAGCGGTTATCGTTTTAAGCTTCTGCAATTCAACCGCTACCGAATTCTGTTCCCACCATCTTCGACCCCCTTTCACTGTAATCTCAATAAAATAATTCTTTCCTTCGCAGTCCGCGTTTCATATGTTGTTTTCTTTGATGAGTTTTATTTGATGAGTCTTTGATACTGTTGCAATGAAGAGTGAGTAGAAAGCGAGTTAAAACGATCACCTGAGTTGCGACTCAAATGGCTTTCCCCCCGCGATAATCTGCGAAAGGTTGAAATTGTGGCAGAATTGATGGTTCCGCAACGCACCTGCCGCACCAGTTCGGTTGAAACCCCACAGAAATATTGACGACCAGCAACCGCGAATATATCCGCGTGCACCGACACCTCAAAATAGAGTTGCATCACCAATCGCACTAACGTGGCATCATTTCCAAATACCTTAACATGCACGGTAGAATCACGCTTTGTCTCTGTACATTTTTAGACAAAAGGAGTTATCTCGTTACTCGTATACTAACTTAGCATGACGACTCATTGAAATTGTTAGGTGCAGGAAGGCAATACCAGGATCACCGAAGGGTTCCATAAGAACGAGGTACCTGCTTTCTCCTAAAGCAACGGGGCTCTGTCAACAACGAGGAAAATACAAAGCGGCATTTGCTAAAGCTTGCCATTTCCTTTCACTTATTGTGTTTTCAACAGTGCTTGGAAGACAAACGAGTACCACAACTTTTTTTATATACTGAATGCGCTGTTTAAAGGAGCATTAAAAAGGGCATCTTTCATATCACATACGTCGTTGCTCTTTTTATTTAAGAGGCAGTTAATTTAACCGATACATTGTGCACAACAAGATGACAATCTATACGAGCATTGTAATTGATTGTGAAGATGCTCGGATTGTGAAGATCCATAATTTCTTTTCTCTTATGTGAGAATATTTTTGTGCATATGGATGTGTATTTGCCGCTGCGTACGGTGATCTCAACTCAGCGTTAAGAACAACTACAGCGAGTGAAGTCAACAGGCATACCGTGTTTCATATTGACGGTCATCTTTAGAACATCTACATCGACCATTATGAATTATGGAGCTGCACTAGAATTCGCGTGTGGAGTGGCTGCGGATGGAGTGCCGACGGCATAATGTGCATTTTTTTAGAGGTTTTATCGAATGAAGCAGTGCAATGAGTATTCAAAACTTGCCTAAGAAAAAGAAACGATATCTGGCCCTCAACGAAAAAAGCACTGGCTGGAGTTTACCTTCCGGTCAATGGATGGGCCGTTAAAGTACATCAACTTTATAGCATAGTCGGGGTCCATAACTCTCAAAGTGAAGGATGAAGTGGAAGGAAAACTGTCTTGTTGACTACTAGGACGAAGTGATGATTATAATAGTCAATGCTCTTCATTGCCGCTCTGTGGTTCATTAGTTGAAATGACCGAAAAGAACAAAAAAAACATATGTGAAATACGCAAATACCGTCAGAGTTGATTTTTGCTATAATCTGCAGCACGAGCAATAAAATGACCGCAATTTTGAGAATTTGTGCAACCAGTTCGATCTGGAGAGAGGTATTTCCTCAGACTTTCTTTTTTTTGCAGTAATACTGCTGCACCTGCTTTTTTGAATGACTGAACAACATAAGCGCATAACTCATCGACTTCCCACTCAGTCTGTATCCTAACTTGGTAATGTACTATTACAGAATTTGATGGGCTATGAAATAAACTTTAAAAATGGGAAAATAAGGCACCCTAGGCTTGAAATATTTTGGCGAGCGAGGACGACGAAAAAGTAGGCGAGAGGAAGTGGCCAGAAAGGTTTGCACGACCGTTTTGGTGACGCATCTGTGCTCCTCGTATCAACTGGTATTTTGTTTCAAATTCTTTTTATTCTCCAGATTTCCTTTGCGTTATATTTTAATGATTTCAAATTCTGCTCCTTAATTTTGTCGGTAAGTTCCAATAAATTTATATGCGATCATTTTATCTTTAACTTCGTGACACCGCTCCCTTCTATCGATTCAGTGATGTATTTCATAGTCCAATTTCTATAAAGAACTCGTCAGCTTTAATTAGAGCTTCATATTATTTATTCATAGATATCATGTCGCATAAGACGGCGCAGACAAATAACAAACACAAGGCAGCAGTCTTGCTCCGTATATCTCACAGATATTAGATCAATATCGGAGCACAGCTTCGATATTACAATTACATTTTGAGTGTGTTTTCTTTGCTGAGAGCAAACTTCCACGAAATGAATATCGCCTCACCAATATCTTTTGATATAGACAAAGGGGATGCCGATTATGTATATGATTTAAAGAATTAAAATTAAAGAATTAAAAACTAACTGCATAATGAAATAAACATTATAGAATGCTTTAGAAATACCCAGTATGCTTTCGAAAGGTTTTCCTCCCCGAAAAGTGCTCAGCCTCTTTGGAACGGCATTCTTCTTCCTGGAAGTCTCGTCAATGGGTGTACGATTGGTGCTTGTGCGCTCTCGAGGAACCACTAATGGATAGCAGATTAAAAAAAAACAGCTCAAGACACCTGCTACAACAATTAAAGTGACAATCAAGGAGGGAAAAATGACGTAATAAATTGACGGTCTATGAATTAGCCGACATTTTGGGTATCATAAAATTCTCTTGAAAGGATATTAGTATTCATTCGCAAAGGATTACCCAAGTAAAACAGCGATTTGGCTGCGCCATACAAAAAATGTTATTATTTGCAGCGTTCACCCAAAATCTGCTTATGAAAAAATTGGTGGCACATCGAGGAAACACTAATTGTATATTTTTCTAATCTGTAATGTTGAAAGCAAGGCCCGGCTGCCTAAGTACTGCCAAAATTGACACCGATTTTGGGGCTTTCTTCCTCGTCCTTCCTCTCCAGTGATAAATTTTGATCCTTTCACGAACACTGAGGCTTCGAATCTATTACAACATTATTTGAACGGTCGAGGAGGCGAAAAAATTCTCGGAAGCCACGTATCTATACCTGTTTTAGTACATACGTTTGTAAGCCAGTTCACCAAAATTCTAAGTCCTAGCCACGTTTGATGTCCGATTTTGTTTGATTTTAGGCTAACTGAATAAGCGTGTGGACTCTGCCAACTAGAGGATCTTGATTTGTAACAGAATGTGTTCTCCTTGTGAAGAAGCTAAAAGCGTTGGGAAGATTACATGGCGCAAAAAAGGGTACTCATTCCCTTGTTTCCACACCTCTTCAGTGTTTGGAAGTAATGGGCACCTATGAAATACGAGGACCTAAAGTGAAATGTTTAAATTAAAAGAAAAAACAAGACTGATGTTGAATAAGACTACAGGTTAAAGAAGTTCTTCTAGTTCGTTTAAGATTAGCTAACATCACTTCATTTCGAAAATTTTTGTCTTACGAAGTAGATGGAACCGGTATTCTGATGAGATCTTGGTAGAGATCTATGCTTCCAAACAGCGCCGCCCTCTTCGCTCTACGATGACATATTCCTTTGTAATGCACCTAATTACTCATTTTTGCAGCCTTCCAGACCGCTCCTTTATCACTCTCTGAAATCCATCCAAAGTACTGAAAAAAACACTATCATATGTATGAAGCTGTCAACTCCAAGAGAAAAAAATTTGTTGGGAAGGCCTACTTTCATAGGATCTAGGTATATGCAGGTGATAAACGTCACGAAACTATCAGCAGAAAAACTAGCTGACGATCGAATTCTGGCTCTGGCTTCTGGGCGAGCGTCTGATCCGTCCTACTCCTCACCCTCCATTCCCTCCTACGTCGGCGTGGTTATGGTAAGAGAGAAAGGTGCAGGCGAGCTTTTGCTACTACTGGAAGCGTTTGCAATAAAGCTGCAGCACGCATGCCGCTAGTGACATCAGTTCTGTTTAAGACACAAGTACATGTTTATTGCGCGCTCGATTTTCCGTCGCTTGAAAAGATATTTTCCGACATAAGCAGCAGCAAGCAGCAGTCTGCTGAAATATAAGCACGCATCCCACTCAGGTGCAACTTTGATCGCTCTCATTAAGTGGACGACTATTCCTTCAAATAGACTCAAATAAAACACGCAGTCGAACGTTTCAATAGACGATTCGAGCGAGAAAAAATATTTCGGAACCAAAGTGGATATAAATTTCAACTGCACTCAGCAACTTCTAAGACGTCAACATGATGGGTGTTATTCAACAAGTACCTTATATTTTTCCGCATATGATATATTGATTACACTTTGCTTTCCTTCAATCTTCCACCGATGATATCCATTTTTCACATCTCACTTAACTAGAGGGTCTGCTTACACGAAAGAATAACATCACCCCCTCCATGACATCAAAATGAAATATATGGTTGTTGTTTGATCGCTGAATTGCATTGTTTGTTTGACTTTATGCAATAACCTCACTGTGAAAGGATATCAATAGTAATCGTTCATTTTCTTACCAAATGTATTCATAGAAAAATATTATTTCTTCACATCAAGCATGATGGTGGCAGTGACACGGTTATGAGTGGAATCAGCGGCGAAAATCGTCACATTTGCAGCTCTATCATCATCAATGGTTAACGCGATATATCTGATGTGATGCATACAATTTCCCGATAGCGTATATTTAAGTTAGACAATCCTCTAACTAAATTGAATGGATTCCTGAAAGAAATGCCGTAAATATGCAAAACAAACGATTTTCTCATGCGAAATTGTTTTCGACGAATGTAGTAGGCGTGAATGGGCGTCAAGAAAATTTGGATGTTATTGCACATCCTACAAATCAACCTCCTCCTCACAGCGCAATCTCCCATCACTATACAAAAAATCAAAGAAAATATTTTCGGATATGCCTCTTATTCCGCAGTCAGCCGTTAAACAAGAAATTGAATTGAAGGTCCCATGATTCAGATTCCTCCTAATTGCCTACTACTGCGATGTCGCAAAATAACGCAAGCGAAAATTATTCTGCTGTAACAGGTATATAGCAGAACAGAAGAAACAGAGTTGGATTTCTCTATACTTTTGAGCAGAACCTTCGAGTATTTCTCAAAGTGGTGCTTGCACCTAATGAGAAATCAAGGAGGATGTGATCTCCAAGAATCTCAATTCTAAAATATCGAAAACGGGGATTCCCTGATCTCCATGAAAAGTAACTTCGTCCTACGCAGTGGTCGGCCTGCGCACAATTCATATATAAGACGTTTTTGAAAAAAAAAACTTCAAAAGAGGTGACGAAACGCCTATAGTCAAAGGAAAATGATACCAAGAGCCGAAAGCATTGTTCGATGCCGCAATTAGCACCACACAGCTCCCCAGCCGTAGCGATAGTTGATCTGCATGAGAGTATGATAAGCGCTGTTTTAGGCACCTAGCATGTCTTTTGGAAATCGCTCGAGAACGTTCAAATGTTGCGATAATGCGTTGGATGTGTTGGATTGCTGCCTATGGAATGAATATTCGTTCTTTAGAAGCACGTTCTGAGGCAATGTAGGAAGAAAGCGGCCTTTCTAAATTTAAGAGTCATACTTTAACTGCGAAGAGAATACAGTAACATCTTTCTAGAAGAAGCATATGTTGAAACTTGCTCAACAAGAAACGAAATATTCAAAGACCAGAAAGTCAACGCTGCGTTAAAATTAGACTGGTATGACCCGTTTGAGGGATTATTATATTTATTGCCTGTTTCGCCAGTCATCCAGATCGAAAAAAAACTGATCAAATGGAACATATTGAAGTATAAAACGTAAAAATCTCTCACGTCTCATAACGTTGTAGTAAAGAAGCGAAGAAGTTAACCAGACACATGGTAAGGGATTAATTTCTTCTTTTCATTTACATAGGTCACTCTGGGAACGCAACAACAAGAGGTACTAATTTAAATGTGCCGGTTATGGAGCACTGAGGAGACCAGAGCTTCAACCTTCCTCCCCCTCATCAGCATTGGATGTCAGTTCCTTGGCTCACTTCGACACTGCATGTTACAAGTTACCAGCTTGTTACAAGTACAAGTTCTGTTTACCACAAAAACCTCACCTTCCTTCGCTTAACTTAACATTCAAATTCTGGTCTCTATTTGACTCGCTGCATCTAATCACTTTTTTCCACACTTCGGTTAGTTCACCACGGCTCAATTTACTACATTTAGTTTTCCTTACAGTGCGGATGCGCAGATCATAACAACATCAGTAATCAAGCGCTTTCTAGTCACTCGAAAAGCACTAGACATTTTTGTTTGATGCAAATGTTGCGGTGAAAATCGCAGAGGACATTCCGCGTTGTATAGGACGTTCTGCGCTGTCTCGTCATTCCACAAATAAGGAGAGTTTTTGTCTTTCCAGGATAGAAATTCGAACGTAATACCGTCAAGACGAGCTTCTCCTTCACACTTTGATGGAACTCCAAATAAATGTGAGCAGTTAGTATGTGAGCAGTCTTTTGTAAACTATATATTATGTTGAAATCAATGCACTGCTTATTGAAGTAATTTAACCAGAATAGAAAAGTAGTAAATCGCCACACCTCATTCAAAAGCGCAATTAGCAGCTTGGAAAATCCGTCGCCTTTCGGGTGCTTACCTATTTTCAACTTCAAAGATTTTGAGTGAGCTACTATTTTAGAAACCCAGCAAGATGGCTGATATCCTTTGTTGATTAAGTCATGATGTTACCTCGTTGAACAATTAGTGCACGTATTATGCTTAAACTGATTGTAGACTTTATTGCAGACTGACCGGCATAGTTTTTTTCCCAGAAAGTTTGTCTAGCGAGCTGTTAATTAGCCAAGTGAACAGAACTTCTTGACAGAAGCACCACAGTGCCACTCGCCATGCGTCCAAGTGACGGTTGGCTAGTAGGATGCCGTAGCGGCTTTTAGATTTCTCCTTATGCTCATGGAAGGCCTTTGTGGCAGTATCTTGGTCGGCATCACACAGTTCAGGTTTGTCATCGGCTATTGCTTAACTTTCAACTTACCGTCATCACTTAGGTGGGATATTTGGAAGCACCTCTATACCGCTGTCTGGTACACCTGTTATAATAGGTTGTAAAGCTTTGGATAAAGACTTCTTCAAACGAAGGAGA
Source organism: Parascaris univalens (assembly GCA_037576465.1). Classification (NCBI taxonomy): domain Eukaryota; kingdom Metazoa; phylum Nematoda; class Chromadorea; order Rhabditida; family Ascarididae; genus Parascaris; species Parascaris univalens. The sequence goes on along the minus strand of CM075173.1, from coordinate 38,869,437 downwards.
TAGGAAACGAAGAGCGGCAGATAACTTGAAAAGATGGAGGAAGGCGTTGATTCGCCGCTATTGCCTAACAGTTAGTGAATGAATGAGAAATGTGCTGTTGTCATTCAGTGGTAGGACATGTGGGTGGGATAATGTTGGCAAAACTACTGGTGTCGACTGCTGTTAGAAAGACGACTTCGTAGAATTTAACACTGCACATATTTAGCAGTTGTTAACGCTTTCTTATGTTGAGCTTTCCTCCTACCGTTGCTAATTAAGTTGCTGAAGGTATACGCTGATGTGGTTATACTCATATGGCACTCTCATGAATTCATTGTCAAAAGAGTTGCAAATTTATGTGTGAAATACAAAATCGGCATAGCGTCTTATGCGCTTTGCTCGTCAAGAGTAAGCAAGCATCTTTCCCACACTGCAATGTAATTGATTCCTTTCAAGCGTCTCTCGTTTCCCACGGCAAAATTTCGGTGAAGTTGGTTGCTACATCGCGCGGGCAAAGAAATGAATTTTTAATGACGTCCCGTCGTATTGCATGCTTCTTTACACTTTCGGTTTACCCTTATCACTCTTTCAAACACTAATAATTCATCGAAGACTTCACAATCGATCCGAACGTGGCACTGCAAATTCTCGCTCACCTGTGCTGCACAACCTTTACTAGCAGGCGCACTAACACTATCGAATGAAATTTGCACACCGAGCAGTCGATCTATTTCTTGGGAATTTTGATCTGACAGTAAAGCAAGAGGAAAGCCTAATGTTCACTTAAGAGATAGTACATGAGGGAATAATCATCTATTAATTTCAGTGAAGTTTTCTGAAATCTTAAGCAGTTTTTTCTTTTTGGTAATGTAAATATACAGTCAATTGCAATTTGCTCTTGCACAAACGGAGTAAACAAATAATGCGATTAAAATGAGTTGAAGCAATGATATCTAAATGGGCATAAGAAACATATAAAGAGTGAAGGCAAGAATGGAAACAAAAGTGAGAAATGATGCATTACCAATTTTCAGATCCTCCACCATTGAGACGCAATTATTGGAGTCCTCGCAGAACGCATATGGAACGTCAGTTCCACGTTCATGTGGATTGCTGCAGAAATCGGTGAACGAGCGTGGCTCCATATATATTCTGCTATAGCCTGCGAACTGCCATGTTGCACCGTAATAACGAGACATGCAGCTGAAGCACTTATAGGTGCCTGAAAAAGAGTGAACGTATTTTTGGCAATGGATGGTCACTTCGGCCATCAAACAAATCTTTCGAGAGAAGCATGAAAAAACATTGCTTACTGTCTTAGCAATTTTTTTTTTCTTTGCATCCAAGTGCTCAGACGAACATTGAGATAGTTAAATGTGAATATATTAATATGAAATGAGTTCCGAGATCGCACCTTTAAAATATGACGGCATGGCTTTCTACAAACATCTCGACAAGTAAGGTATAGCATTCGAATATGCCTACTTTTGATGGATATTACAAATGCCCTCGCGTTGGAGTACCACTTCAATATATAAGTCCTTGTTCTCATGTTCAGCGTACTTTACAAAATAAAACTCCTGATTGGGAGAGATTTCCCTACCTTCTTCATACTTTCACCTGCTTATTGCTCTGAATTAGATTCCGCGGTTATGTACTCACCGGAGGACTGACTGAGGAGGAGCAAATAGAGAAGGATAGCGAGAAACAAATGTGTCATTCCTCAACGATGAACACATAACGCGGTGTTGCTCTCAGTGTGCATGTCGTCGACTCACGCCCGACGTCATTCGCATTGTGCTTGTCCACCCAAACGCATTCGCATCGATGCACAGATTCGCAGCCGACCTGCGGATATAGTTGGCAGTGTTTTGTGGACAACCAAAATTGCGCCAATACACTCACTTAATCGACACTGCAAATGATACTACGTTATCGTTGCATCGAATAAGCGTCCGACGATCAATCCCTCAACTGCCAACTCTCATACACCGTACTAACTTTCTAGCTGAATTGCCCGTTCCAATAAGTACACACGTCATAATACTGCCGAAACAAAAGAACGTAGCTTGTGAGAGAGCACAAAAAACTGGCAGAAGAAAAATTCTAGGCGAGGTCCGAGGTTGCAGCTATCGAATTCTGCACCTCATTGTTTCTCATTGCATTCGCAAAACGGACAATTGACAGATGTATACAAATGGACAAGCAAGGCAGAAGCGAAAGAATACAGCATTTCGGGTTACAATGGCGGAAAAAAATGTGAAAAATGCACAGTGGCTCTCATATGAATAGAGTTCATTGTATGTGGAAAAAAAGCTATCATATCACTTCATAATAGGTAACAAGAGGCAGCTCAAACACATATTGAGTTCCATAGTACAAGAGTGACAACCTAAAGCACAGAAAGAACAGCATATTTTGAAAGGAGCGCGTCATCAATGTTGCAAAAAGACAGCTGGAAATCACACGTACATTTAAAGGCAACAAAACGGAGATGGAGAATGATGATAAAGCAACTGGTACGATACGCACTTTTATATCCCATTTACGTGGTAAACTAGTTGCACGATTATATGCAACAGAAAATAGAGTATGCGTAACGCAACACTGATATCATTATCGAAAATACACCGCATATAAACGTCCTTCTCATAATGTTTCCGTTTATCCAATGCGATTAACGTGAAGTGAAAATCCACTCGGTGAAATATATACAGTTTAGCAGCGAATATATTGCATCCCTTTCGTTTTTTGACGGCTTATTGTGAAAGTGATAAAATTGGCCCCTCAGTAACTAAGTATAGCCTCATTGATATTCAAAAGCAAAGTAATTTTTTGCTTCAAATTACAAAAAAAGAAGTGCATTTTTCAAGTTCATGAATCAGAATAGGGCAGCTTTTCTTCTTTCCTACGATGGCTACACATTTCAGTCGTAGCATAAAATTCGTTCTGTCGCACTGAACCGGTCCCATAAGAATATCAATAGACGTTCGCTGAAACCTATCAATTTTGCGGAGATAATCGCACATTATGTTGAACACGTTGCTAAACGTTGTGGCAGTACAGATCCGTAATGGTTTAGTTGTTGCACACTTATTTACACGTCTTAAAGCTGCGCTGCATTGCAATGGAACTTAGTGTGAACTTAGATAGGCGCTGTGTTCGATGAACTTCAACGTTGCTGCTTTCAATTAGAGAACTGCTAGTCGGGTCGAAAATGGCAAGCGAATCGACTGATAACCTTTTGATTGTCATCTCACTAAATATGTAGATTCGTTTACTGCTTGCGAAGTTAAGTCAGCGGTCGCTATAAAACATGCAAACGCGTTGGGTTAGATGAATAGGAAACAAAGCTTGATGATTGTTGATTTAATAAGCAGTTGATTGGCTAAGAACGCAGGCACACAGGCGACACATAGAAGTGTATGCAGACAGACAGGCGAAATGAACAAACACATGCCATTGTAATGCAACAGACGAACTCGGCGCTCAACATATATATTTCCTAGCTTTTACACTGCCTAAACAATAGAACGCTTAAATTTTAGGTTAACCATGAAAATGATTAGGAAACCCTTTTTTACTGCTAAGATTTTTCGTGCAAACATAAAACTCCAACAATCGCCAGAAATTCCCCATAGTTTCAGAGACGTCCGTTTCATTAAAATCGAAGCATGATGTTGTGGTGTTGAATGAGCAAACATCACAGTTATTCATTTCTTTCATAATTTCAACACAAGCTCAGCACGCTCGATATTTTTACGAATCATGTTCGTATTCTGAAGAATATCGTCGACTTGCTTGTGAGATTTTTTCCTTTCAATTTTGCGTCTTTGGATCGAGAAAAGCTTTCTTTATGAATTCATAGAGGATGAGTCGGCAACTACATGCGAACATCAGAAGCAATAACGAAAGCATTACAACACCAACTAGAGCGAAACATATAGATCAATTTTTAAAATCGCAATTAGATGCCACTTGCAAGAAGAAAAGTCTTCTTCTTACCCTTTCCTCTGTACTCCTTTCAAAAAGCGCTCCCTTTAAACATGTAAAGATGCCAAATATCTGCTACTAATTTTTCTTTCCAGGTATAACAACAATGTGTATGACACTACTTGTTATGTGTTACTCTGCTCGACTAAGTGCTTTGAGTAAGCTGGTGTAAGTTGCACCATTTGGCAACTGCCGCCCTTTTATAGAGTGGCAACGCTTCCGAAATATATAGCATCAAGAATATAAATGGACTCGCCAAAGTTGTGCATCCTGCTCAATACCGAAGCTGTCGAATTTCGCCGGAAGCGCAATGTTTCAGGTCGAGTGAGGTCTCCTTTAAATTTGAGACTTCATTTCACTTTCGTCTTTAAAAAAAATATTTTCAAATAGCGAGGGTCCTTTAAATTAGAGGGATTTCAGCTTAATTTCGATAGAAAATTCCGCTCTCATATGAATGAATATTTGATTTGGAGTAATTATAAACACTTTCAGGTTACATTTTACGCTTCTGCAGTAAGGTAATGACACAGACGGAGTATAATGAAGAATAGGGCAGCGCTGTTGAAAACTTGTAGATTGCTGTCATAATCAACTTCTGCCAGCATTCAATGGCTTTGTCTGTTCACCTGTCCATCATGTGAAATGATGCGTAAAACGCATCTAGCGCGATAAGCAAGTGGCACACTGACATTTCGACGATAGCCTACCTGTTGATATTCACTAAAAAGAACTCATTCTCTGTTTCTTTTAGCTGCTCAAAAAATCCGTTTTCTATGGGGCTCCAAAATCGTTAACTGTGTAAGTGCACTGAATGGAATAAAATTATACCGGCATGAGGCACTAAAGATTGCACTGGGAAAATGCTGAAATGCCTTAGACCACAAGCGCTTTGAAATAGAAAACTTCAAATGCAAAAGATAAAAACAGTGGAAGGTAAATATTCACGCATAAATAGGCATTGCTCAACAATCGGGAAAAATTCTGCCGCTGACTTTCGGTGACGGTACTGTCGAAAGCGGTTCCCTCTCACTAAACGGCCATTCGTTACTCAAGTAAACTGCAAAAAGACCTATCACCTGCGTAATCATATAGAATCTATAATTTAACAGTCATGTAGAACCTATAACTTAACAGCTGTATTGTCACTTTTCAAGACCTTTGGCAAATTTGCACTGCAACAGGCTCATTCTGACGAAGCCGCTCGTATTCGGCTGCACGCTCGTATTCGTGCCCCAATTTCTTATGCGTTTGGCCGTTTCCAGCGCTGCCATGGAACCGAAAATTATGAAATATCATCGTTATCATAACATTCGCCACATGGTAGAGTTCATTTGCCACATTAAGCGCTCATTCGTCAAGTAAGCACCAACGAATTGAAAGCAATCAGTTTGTCAAAAAAACTTTTCATAAATCTGAAACGTTTTATTGAAGATTGGCATACATAGCCACATGAATATGAAGGTGGCATTTCTTATATTTTATTTTCAATCGGTGTTTGGGGAGCGGTTGATCAAGTGAGCAGGATGGAATGTACATACAGTGAGAACTCGTGGCAAACTTCTGCACCTTTTCCGTTTCACGTTCATATGTTTAAGTCTTGATGAGACTAAAATAAAAGTCTGTAACAGCCTTCCTCAAGGGAATGCGGAAAATTACTTTTCATAGCAGTATATTTGCAATTCATCAACAGCGATAAAAATTCATAGGGAAAAAATGGCTGCTGATAGTCATTTTCTAGCCATCATGGAAGAAATACACTTGAATTACAATAGTAAAGGCGCATTTCAGCTTGGTTACTTTCAAAGTAAATGCTTGAGAGTTAATATGACAGATAATAGCGCTTTTCAAGCACCAAACGTTTCTAAAAAGTATAAAAGCATGAGAAACATGAAATATAACTTTGACCAAATAATCGAGAGCGACTGTTAAATCGGTGAAGAAACCACACAAAGAACGACAGAATTCGTCAAGGCAAATTCTTTTCAATTTCAGTCCATCAGTTCGGCACATTTTATCAAATCATTAGAAACAATAACAAAAGGTCTCATAGTTCAGACATTCAAAAGTAGGCTCGTTTTTTTGCTACGCTTAACTTCTGCCAGGATGAAACTCGTAGCTGCAACCAATCAACGCGGCGTTCACCCTTTTCGTATGGACGAAATGAGGTCACACTTTCGGGATGGGAGCATTCTCTGCCGTATGAACCATCTTTAGCAAAGTCGAGCCTATATCGTCCATGAGCAGAAATAAATGAGGATGAACATATGAAGTCGTTACAATGCATGAGTATATCGAAGTTACAAGATAGTGTTCAGATTGAAAAAGCCTTTAATGCAGCAACCAAGAAGTGTCATTTCTCTTTCTCAGTGCATCGATCTGAGTCTAACAAACTGGTCAGAGTAGATGGTCGTAACTGACTGTGGTATCCGCTCCTACAAGGAGTGAATTCGAAAGGCTCTACCCAGTGTCCGTGGTGGAAAATGTTCCCGAATCAAGGAAATGTAAATTTCCGTCATACGAAAATGTAATCAAGAATCTCAGTTGAAGGATTGAAAAGCAGTTTACGCCTGAGAGGGCAACCAACAAATGACATCTATAAATATGGCCCTCTCAGTGCGCAAATCTGACGACCCGAGATCCAAACCGTACTATAGAAGGCCACATGCACCAACAGCATAAATAGGCTGGCTGGTATCGAAACAGCTTTATGCTGTGGGTACCTGCAGCTATCTGAGCCGAAATTGTTTTCAGTATTTCTTCCAAAGAAAAACACAACTACTTGCATTGCAACCCTTCTATAACCAGTGGAATGTTAAAAGTATTTTATGATTTGATGATATGTTTCGGTAAAGGTTTACAACTGTCACCCTATGTTAGAAATGTCACCCGTTATTTTCTACAAATGGAGTAAATGTGAGATTCGTGCAACTATTTGATAATTTTTTTTAGCGGATGAATCGGGAACATCTGGACAATATACGGACGATGATTTTTGGTGAGCACTGTTGAGAAGTTCGTTGCACATTTCGATAGCAACGGCTAAAAAGCTAAGCTGTGCCAGTGGAATACACTCAAAGCTGTTAAAGTTGTCTGACAGCCTACTTGAAATAAACTGAAAAATCGATGAAAGGTACGAGTAAATGAATCAAAGGAAGTACACATTGAACAATTCGAGCATTGACAATTCGCTTCATCGACAACGGTTTTTTGGAGGTGTTTCATCTAGAGTCAATGGCAAAGAAATGTATGCATGCACTGACAAGCAGACTGCTTCTCAGTAGACAGAAGCTGAAATTCTTTAGGCCATACATTTTGCATAAATGAGATTTTCACGGAGCTGGAGCCTTTTCAGCTTCACCACTACGAACATGTGTGCACGACACCATGCTGCATTAAGTATTATTCGGGAGCAACAGAAATGCTGAAAGCTTATTATAATATAGCTAAGACGATATACGTTTTTATGCTTGCCTCCTCCACAACACTAGTGTCATTTTATATTATTGGGTGAATAAGAAAACATAGGCCACAGTAAAATACGGCTAAAAAAATTCGATGCTCAGTTGCAAACATGGACTACTTGGTTAAAATAGATCGAAGCATATGACGCCTACCGTCACACCGTCACCAAATGTTGGCTAAAAAATGCGATTGCAAAATAATCGAAACCGACCAGGGAGATGATAGAACATCTGCTCGAAATTCATCGAACATATTTGAAGCTTTGCTACTAGTGGTAACTTTTGAGGAAGTTCCATTGCAACAGCGGTTCACTCAAATTTGAGCGAAAAAATAAAGTTACCTTAGCAATTCTTGCAACACAAAAGGTTTTCCACATAATGCTCTCGTCACTAAATGTGGTGCCGCTTTAAACAGCATATGCTCCATCTCTTGAAATATTTCACAGCCGATAACTGTTTGAACTTTTTTCAAAGAAAACCTCTTAAGTATTAGCCGACAACTATGCCTAATTTCAATCGATATCGGTTATTTGGCTGTTTTTTACTACGGGACAACCTTTTGCTTTCTCTTATCGGCATCGCTTTTCGTCGGCTTGAAGAGGACGTTACTTCAACGAAGAATTGCTTCTTAAAATGCCCGCTGAAGCAACAAAAAACTTTGAAACGTTTTTTGTATCAGTCGACTTATGTTCCACGTGCGCTGTTGCCATTCGACTTGCAAGCAGCATCATATCGATGTCTCATCCGTGCTAAGGCCATGTGAGGTTGACTTGCTCGTTGGGTAGTTTCAAGATGGAGACGAACGATTACAGCTAGAACTACGAAAATTGTTGGGCATCTTTTGCTCTGCCAAATGGTCATTTCTTCAAATTTCGACTTACTTTATCAAATGTGAAAGAAGCAATGAATGTTTTTAAGTGAACAAATATTTTTAATATGCGACTTTAGTCAGCCGAACTTTCATTTTACAGCGTTTATGTCGTCAAATATCAGTCATTTGAAGGCGATTGTTTGTTGCAGTATGAATGCACAATTGTAAGTATGCTAATATTTGTTTTGATTTCGTGAAGCCGTTTGGTCCAATCGCGGCACTACTAAAATTCACATCACAACGACGAAAGCGCTACTCAGTCAATCTTTTGCATTTGTTTCATCCTCTTAATAATCAGTGAATTTTGCTAGTTCGTAAACAAGACCTATTTCACTGTGTGCACAAATCAGAGGGTAATATTGTTCAAACGCTTCACGAGAATGTTCGGAAACGGAAACGTTTCATTGATGCGGTTGCCCTCGAATGGTCAACGATGACAATCACCACCTGAATCAAAAGATGGACAACTCGGTATCGCAATGACTTAACCATATGAAATAGTCTGAAATATTATGAATGGTCCAACTGCTACATAGAACAGAAGAAAACATAAATATTCTCAGTGAAGTAACATTTTCGATAGTTCATATAGCGTTCTTCGATAAAATATAAACATAAGAAATAACGACTAGATGTTTCGATGGACGAAAGGAAGAAGTCTTTCCTATGAAAACGTTAGCTCTATCAATTTCTGGAAACGTTGGGACAGGCGGTGGCATATCTCATTAAAAATGGTACCATTGATACAATCTATTAGTTAGGTTGTTCATGAAAAGTATCGACGAAGTGAAAGCATAGCGTATGCAAGCAAAGCGTCGATCGGCTACTAGCGCACAAAAACGCAACGGTGTTAGCGATATGGACGCAACCAGGCGTGCAATCGTGTTCAACACTTTTCTTCACTTGTTCAGAACAAAAACCTCTGCTCACATTGTTGTCGCTCTCATTTAACACGTACATATGAAGTTCTCGAATGCCCTCAAGATAATATTTTAACGGAAATGTAGATCGAAGAAAAAAAATGATTGCTAATGAATACAAATTTATTTATGATCGACTCAGTCGGTGGAAGAATAATCATTTCGAGATTTATTCTTGAGATGTCGTTTATTTTTAGCTCTTTACGCGTGCAAAGATCATTAATTTTTTCGCTCACCTACAGCGAACATTAGCTGACAAATTTCACTCTGCATTAACGATACGTACCACTACCAAGTTCCTCACCATCATACAACGTGCTGTTAATTTAGGGCTTTTGCTGAAATGTAAGCACGAAAATGAATAGGCGTCGACATCCACCCTCCAATGTATCCATTTTCTATGAATCAGTGGACAGATTTCTAGAGGAATTAATGAAATTTGCGAATCAGCAAAAAGAGACTGAAAACACGTAAACCATGATCGAATATGTTGGAAAGTGCACGGGAAAAATAGAGAGGCGCGAATGCCCCAAGCTTAACCAGTGAGTTTTGAGGATTTGAAAATTGCATGATTGGGAAAAACTTCAAACCTCAAGTAGCTACCTCATATTCAGCGACCTTGGCGAACACTGTGACAACATTGCTGTGAAGTTTTGCTTTTGAAGTAAGACCGTCGCTAGGTGATTCCATTGCGACTACCAGGTACTTTGCTACGTGGCGATAGCGTGATACGTCTCACTTGTGGTCATTCTTTTCATCTGAGCTTATCTTAAACACAAAGTGGTCATGCAGAGTGTGCTGCTGATGCTATCATCCGCATGGATGATGCATAGCTATGTGAAATGCATTTTTTCATTACCGACCCTAAACTGCTAGTGCCGGCAATACAATGCTCCTTCAACCCTTTTGAAAATTTGCTCTCAAAAGATGCCGCGTTTGGATGCCTTCAACATTTATCTTTTTGCTCGTTTGTCCGATATTTCCAGATCAAAGGTCAGGAGGTCTTTAGTTGCGAAACTTCGAGGAGATGCTACTTCATAGGCTGGCCAGCTGTCTCGTTTAATGCCCCAAAGAAGCAAATCACATTTGAAAAGAAAAGAAAGCATGCATACACTCTGAACTATGCAGTTTACCACCTATATCGGCTGGATAACAGAAAAATGAAGTTGTATAGATCTGCGAGAGCAACAGGATGAAATATGAACCCATTTCTTTCAAAAATTTACTTCTTATTGGCGAAAGTATGGAAGTTGTTGGAGAGGTCAGTGAGACTTTAAAGTGTAGTGTGTATCGGTCAGCCTTCTTTGTCTTCTCCCTCCACTCATATGATAAAGTGAATGAAAGTAGCTTCGAGCAGCTCGTTGCTGTAGAAAAATTGAAGATGCGCAGCAGAGAATTTGAATGGATTTGAGCCTTTGCAAAGGGTCCCCAACACAGCGACAGCTATCCCGTCAGTAGTAAAACGTGGGCAGTAAAATGCGCGTATTTCAACCAGCACCCACAGCAGCCATCCACAGAAAATTGGTTCTTTTTTTGCACATTTTTGCATATAACGCTGTAATGTCTGGCTTGAAAAGAGTGCAAAATTTTCGGTTCATCGAGATGGCGGTAATATTCTCGATGGTGATGACCCAAAGTGAAAAACGATGTAAAAGGTTGTGGTAACATCCACCTAATTTGCATCCTACCTTATACTGATGAGACAGGAAGCCATGTGCGTGCAAACACCTTTACAAGGCATATGCATTACGCATTTTATACACTTTTATCGCCTTCTCTGAAGGCCAGTTTTTGTGCCCAACATAGAAGACCAGTGAGTCCAATACTCTGCAAAAGATGCATATGCTGATTTCGTTGTTGGTTAGCACAGAAAAGTTAGCAATTTCTGTTTGCTCTAACTCAACGAGAAGTGGACGGTTGGAAGAGAATTGAAAACCGACTTGTAGCGCAGATCATCACACTTATCGTTCTGCGCCAGTTCGGACTCTTCTTGACTTTGCGAGGTGAAGTTATAGGGCAAATGCGCACATGAACCGTGGTTTCATGAAACATTACAAATATGACTGGTGCACGCCGTTTTCGGCATATCATTATGATAACTTGATCGACAGAATAAGATGAAACGTTGCAAAAAAAATTGCACGTAAATTTTCTTCTACACAAGTCTTCATATGCTTTTGCAAAAGCTTGTGCAAATTTGCTTAAGAAAGAACAACCTCGTAACTGGAGGGATGGTGAATTATTAAGAGGTATGTTTTATCGATGGCTGCAGAGATGTGATATTGCATGATAAAAAATCAGTTGTGACAAGTGTTGCTGAGCGTGGAAACAAATGAGAAAACTCGCCCAAGACGATGAAATGACTCACGTTTTTGCATTCAGCTCATTTGATCAATCATCTTCACAGTGAGAAATCAAACATTTAAGGGGTTACCTCTGTATCAATACGACCGCTTAAACAGAATTTCCAAGCGGAGACCTTTTTCTAAAGCCTCACTAGTAAAAAATGAAGATCGATACGCGCAAATTCTTTGCACTATCTTACGGTCGAGACGAAATCTGGCCGAGGAGGTCACCTTGGTGCATCGTATCCATTTAAAGCAGTAGTTCCAAGAGCACGGCTTGTGTTGTCTTTATGTGATGAGTTTTAGCAATATGGATTCACAGAAGCACATGAAAATGAAGAAGATGTAACGTTAACAGCTCAAAGAAAACTACAGAATTCTTAGTAGATGATAATCGTTCCGACGTTCTCATGTCTACACAGATTAAAGCTTGGAAATTATCAGCGCCATCAGCTGCATCGTTATCATCTATTTGCTCAAATATGTGCCTATCCATAACACTGTTTCATTACTTTTTGCGAAATGGCTAAAGGCTTTTTTAAATTTAAGTGAATGAATATAAGGCAAATTTTTAATGCCAGAAAATGAAGTGAAAAATAGTCTAAGAAAGGTTTAAAGGATAGAATAAAGAGAAAATTTTTATTTAGAGTGCTCGAAGCAAAGAAAATTGTAGGAAATGCTCAATTCGAGAGTTCAGCCATTTTTCAAGCAACGCTCATGCGCGTCATGGAATGCTTCCTTCGTTTGATTTATTACTGGATAAAGCGGTCAAGACGATGCAGATCCGCTAGAAAATGCTATCAGGAAGACAATCAAAAGCAATTAATCTAAAGCAAGTTTTCTCCTTATAATTTCTGCAGCAGGTGAGAATTTAAAGAGAAATTACGAGCAAACTCACAGAGAAATTCACTTTGAATTGTTTTTGGAAATTACAAACGTGTCTAATAAAGTTTCCGGACCTCTGATGTATCAAAGAGATGGCAAGCTTGGCGAAAGTTGGGAAATTATTGCGAAGTTGATATCGAATTCTTGAAAAAAATCTTATTCCTCACAGTTACACCACGTGGATTTGCAGTCATGGTTATCTGCATATTTACAAAGTGGGTATTGAGGTAAAAATGGTTAGACGGCTGGGAATCATAAACTCAAGTTTTGCGTTAAAATTCTTAACCCCAGCAAATCTTTTACGTGCTTTCTTTGCTGCATAAAATTGCGTGTCAAAAAGTTACAGAGGGTAACATCTTGTATGAATGCAACAAAAGTTAAGCGTTCGCCAACAAATTAGATCGCATATTGAAGAATCTGCTATGACTATCACAGGTATCATGGAACCACGATGCTTAGATGTACCCAGCATATAGCAACACTTGACCTCCTCAACATCGAGAAATAAGACCACTTCACTGCATTAGGTTAGGCTTTATATAAGTTTACTGTTAATTCCCAACCATGCGAAAAACTGCGTCTTGGAAGTGCTTCATTCTTCCACTTTTCGTAATGAAGCTGACGAATGGTCCTTTCTTGGGCGACACGATGTGAGTAAAAATGAGGAAAGTTAACAGCTCTAATCATAGTATTCACCTGTAGACAAAAAATTACAGCACTTCACATTTTGGTCACACCCAAAAACGCGAACATGGCATGCTCCTAAGCATTAGAGCGCGGTCTGTGCTTAGCTGCAACAAAAATGCCTCAGTATCGTAGAATTTGGCGTTTTCAAATGCGTTCACTATCTAATCCTACTCACAGCTCTTTCATTTTGCACTACTACAAATTTATGCGTTGCTATTGTGGTGGTACTGGAAAATCTTTTTTTCTTCGCCGAACAGCAATTTGAGAATTATGCAGTGCCGATAGCATGAAACCCACAAATCTCCCTCAAAATTTTCACCATCGCAACAGAACTTTACAAGAACTAATTTTGATACAAATAATCTGCACTTTAAAATGCAAATGCTGAGTATCAGTTGCCTAAAATACAAAAAAACCTGTTGACTGAGAAACATCTTGGCTAATTTCGAAAGCACATCCTCATTATAACCTGCAAGATACAAGGAAATAAGGTCATCGTGGATGGTGCTTGACGCTGCTCACTATGCACATCAACGGTTCCGCCTTCTTTTTTTGCAAAATATATCATTCACAGTAATTCTGCACGAAGTTCAAACAAATAATTATCCATATTTCTTCTTGGAAGGAACAATAGTGGAAGCAAACAACGCTTTGCCTTGGCACTATGCACAATAATGTTCCCTTTATCGCTGCAGGCGTCTTTGTGGCTGCAATCACCGACCTTGTAAGCGGGCAGCATAAACATCACTCTTTTTGCACTCACTCCCTCTACACTCAAGTTCACTTTATATTAAAAACAAAAGAGTGATTTCTTGATGCTGAAGTGTAGCTAATATCAGACGTCCTGTCACCATCGTAAGAAAAACACACTTGTTATAGTGACATGATTGTGTGGGATTCCCTATTATTCACAAGTGAGTGATATCGACGTCAATTACACAATGGCTTAGAGCGGACCGAAATGCGTGCCGTTGATCATTAGTGCATACAAAGATGTTGTTGTTGGTTATTTCCTTACTTTTCGAACCTAATCTCAACATTTTTGATAACGTTCAAATATACTATGATAATTCCATTCCATTACGAGAAAAAAATGACCCAAGTTTCCTACCATTTCTAACTGGACAAGGAAATATCAAAAGAACGCAAAGAAGCAGCGAACATGCTACTCGTTAACGCGAACATTCAACGATAAAGTGCGGGTGCTTCCGGAGTCATTCGCATATTCCGCTATAGCATTTAGGCACTCATTATGTGGCGACAGCATCGAGTCCACACTTGGCAACCGCCACAATAGCACCAAGGTTATGTGTTCCTTTCGAACAGCCTCTTCAGAACAAGAAAACAGAAATTAAGGTGATCTATTACCACTTACTTCTTATGGCATGTGGTGAGCAAATTCAAACCAGTGCATACTGCTGGACAACTTTTTTAGCGGTTAAAGTATTTCGAGTACTAGAAGACAGTTTTCTCTAGTGGCTACAAATGAGGAGGGTGCTTGTATCACCGTTCGGAAAAAAATTAGTAATAGTGAAAGATCAGAGCAAAGCCTGCGATAGTATTCTTGGTCACCTGGTTATGTCACCGAGAAATATTTAACCAAGCAAAAACTATGAAATTTGATAATACAAACATCAAAGATTGCGACAAATCACGTCATACGGCTTTGGCATTCATGATCCACTTGGGATGCATTTTTAAATTACTTGCAGTTCTTGATAAATATTTGTCTCATCTGATAGCATCTGGAAGAACTGAAAGACCAATACATCCTTTAAAGAATTCAAAAAGGAAAGCTCAGACTGCAGGTGACGCAAAAAAAAGAAAAGTCTTGCAGTGTGTGCTAGTCAAGCTCGCGGATGCATCAAGGGGTATGGAGAATGCCATATAGCTCTTGTACTTGCGAGTGTAACGTTCTATGAGATAAAAAGCACCGGGCAACAAGTATGAAGTAATAAATAAAGCATATTGCACCATGGTCCCCAATTCTCTCTTTTCTCGCATGCATTTTTTTGTTCTAAATGCAAATACACACCCATTTTTAATATCGGTTGTTTGACGATTTGAGAAGTGAATTCGCTTTGAGGTTTTTGAAAAATTTCTTCTAATTCACGAGAAGATCGATGTGAAGCATCCAACTGAGCTTTTGCCCAGGAGACTGAAATCACTTTCATCCCCTTCATGTGATAAGTCCCTCGCAAATTATGAGCATTTGAATAGTCACCTTGAAACGTTGTTTAACACAATTAAGCCCTAATGCCTAGTGAAATGAAATTTGCATCTTAAACAGTGTTATTATATAAAAATGACAGCCACTTTGTATCGAATTGCATCCACATGTCCATTGTACAGAAGTGTTAAATGCAACAAAGAAATCTATAACGCTGGAATATTTTTCATTGAATTTGGCTCTCCCATAGGCCTAAAGGCGTAAACTTCAGTGATTGAGCTTGGTCGAGGAAATTTTTACAAAACGCTCACTCCTCGTGTTCAAAATTTCGAAAGATGAGGAGAATGTAAAAAATGAATGCAATGTTTGATATCCGCTGAGTAAGATAAAGCAAAACGCCTACTAAACTACAAGATTTAAAGGAGCTGCGTGCTGACCACTCTCCACTGTCAGCTGTGCAGGTGGATTAACCTCATTCGGACGGAACTCTCTCACCAATTCACGGTTAAGAATACATGCACTCTCATTTCGATTAAGCACCCATTCAATTATATGCATATCAGCAGCTCCATATGCATTTCTTTTGCGAGACCGCTAGTTCTTTCAAGAGCGATTTTATTTACACTTGAGGGTGCTGAGTGTGATCAATGGATGTAATGCGGAAATTGCAACGGCAATATGCGTTCGTCAACAAGAAAGCAGTAATTTTTCATAATCTTCGATTATTTCGAAGAATGAGGTTTAATAACATCCATGTGGCCATTAGAATAAAAGTTCTATAAGTTCTTAAGCAAATATTTTGGTCCTAAAGAAACGGCGATGTGACAAGCGTTCATATTTGCTTTGAAATAAATTACCACTTGCCACGAGCGTAGCAATTTTATCTTTCCTAATCTCTGCTATGTATGATATCATTGCGAGCTCATTGCATTAAATTAGGGATTGATATTAGCGATCCTAGCTATCTGATTATCATAATGATCTGATAATCGGTCAAGGAGGGGGGCAGGAAAAGCATCGAGATGGAATAGTTGATGCATAAAAGTCTAGAACACAGCATATAGGGGAAATAAAAGAGACAGTTTGCTTGTTAGCAGAGTTTGCTCGCAGCAAAGTAAAACGCGGCTTTCAGGTGCGGAAAGGTACACAAGAGGGCATATCAAAGTGATTGATGGAAGAAGCGGAAAATTTGAGGTAAGTAGACTGCCAGTGGGCGTGGTCGTTTCGGGTCCAATCGACGCTCTCTTCGTTGCCTTATACGCTGAAAGCATGACGCCGACACCATTCGTTATATACACAATATTAATTGCTAATGATATGGCTCACTGAAAGCCGCACAGCAATGACCAATATACGCAAAACTTCATTGGATGTGCACATAGAGCAATTTATGACTTATGTATGGCGAAGTTATCTTCAAAGGTGGAAAATACGATGAGTGGAAAATATATAAATATTTTAGGAAATTATCGCAAATCTTTCAGTGGAAAAAATTCGACATTTTTGCTAAGGATTTACTCGCTTATTCTATTCTTCATAAGGTAATTCCTTAAGGAGAGTGAGTTCACTATTAATCTTGGATATCTTCTCTCATTTCTTTATGGGAAATGCTCGTGGAAAATAATAAAATTACCTCTAGCACTAAATTCTTGTTCAGCAAAAAAACTTGTCATCCAATCATTGACTATTGACTCTGCAGCTGCAAATGCAACAGCAAGATTATGACAACGTTCACATAGCCTGATGTGAAAACACCAATAGAAAAGTGATCAGCAAAACATGTTCCACGGTCTACTAAAGATGCGGCATCAGTCGGACCAAATAAGTGCAAAAATGAGCTTTAAACACCATGAAATGTTAGCCGATATCATCATAACTTATCACATGCGCGCGAAATGGATAAGCTCTTCGCACAGCACTGTGAATGTATGAGATTTTCTCATGCGAATTTCAGAAGACGTTGTCAGGACCACTGAGTTCTTATGTGCACAGCAAACATAAGCGTTTAGAGAGAGCATTTACAGCAGTACTTTCATTTGTTGGTGCTTCCAATCAATGCGAAGTTTGATCACTTCGCACTTCATTCGCTGAGAGAAACTGTGCAGTTATTGAAGTTAAAGTATTGAGGAAAATCGCATCAATCAATTAAAACTTTTGCTTCCTTCATTTAAGTGCTGCAAGTTTTCCGCTTGAAAATTAATGTCCACTTTTATGGCAAAAATTCAGTTTGCTTAAGGGATATCTCGTATAAACAATAAAGGCTAATATATGCAGCACAAAAGTGTACCCGTATCTATCAAAGCATATTAGAAGAATAAAGGATGACGAAGAGAAAACTCATGGAAAAAGTCGGTATTTGAAAATGTGGGAGTTTACGGAGGTACGGAGGTAACGATACGGATGTAACTATCTTTTATGTGGACGAACTAAACAAATATCTCAAATGTCCATTCAACTTAGTCAATCGCCGTTTCGGTTACAATGAGCTTACTGAAAATATTGAGGGGTTCTCTAGACTATCCTACCTTAATGTGGTGCACTACAACGTTAAGAAATTTTTTGAATTTAGTGAAATTTTTATCGGATGACCGAAAATAACTATTTAAGCATTTCTTCTACATCATGAGTAATTCGATTTCTACGCGCACTTGAGGAAATTCATCCAGCAAATCATTTCCCCATTGATTAGAGCAATAAATTTTAGGTCATATTGCAGTCTCTATTCCCTCACTTCAGAATCACTTGTAGCATTCACCGTAGGCATTTTGGAGATCGAAAGATTACTCACTATTCCCGAAAGCGCTTTAGACGGAGGTAACCATTCAGTGCAATGGTCGTTCCCAAGGAGCAATTAATAGTAACACTGGCAATATTTAAATAAAGTGAAGCATTATGCGTCTACACTTGCCTACAAGTTTTCGAGTTTTTTGTTACGAGCAACCCGCAAGTTACCTAATCAAAAAAGAGTTCATAATGAGAAACTTTCATAAGGAATTCCAAGTATTTCAGTCTACCGCAAACATTTGCAGTATATATAAATATCGCTGGTCCATTGGCACTCGCCATGATCGCTAAAGGACCATTTAGGTAATCACTCATTATAAACATTTTCTCGTCAAGAATATGAATGCAACTACAGAAAATAATTATTATTGTTAGTGAGCTCACGAAAATATAAAAGAACATTTGTAAAGGGGAAAAATCATTCCAGTAAAATGTTCTTAAGCGATAGCGTTGCCGATGCGCTCCCTTTCTCTTTTGCCATTTTTGAAGCACCTATCATTTCTCTCTTCTAGTTCCTCGTTTGCTTGTTCTCTCGCAGAATTTACATTACGCACTGACTTATTCTATAGGAGAAAAATCCACCGCAGAAAACTTTGGAAATCTCATCGTGTTACAGTCCAACAGTTTAGCTTATTGGCGAAAAAGGCAGCTTGCATCACAAAACTTGAACGACTACGACGACCATATAGTTGCGCCGATGGCTTCGATGAACGCCGGATATCGTTAGCTGAGCAAAACGCCTGCACAGTTTGAGAGTACTTTTGTTTAATAGGTTTTCAGTCATCGAAGCATTTTCACAGGTTGCGCACGCGTATTTTTCTTGTCTAATATGATCTTGCCAAGCAACTTCAATTAAACTTGAGTGCATATGCTGTAGAACGCAAATCGAGATCGCAGCAAACTGAATGCACAAGAAAATCGAGTAATTCACACGACATCTTTAAGTGTGAATATTTCAACATTTCGCGGTGAGGGCAATGAACCCTAACAAAATTGAAGATAAACATATAATTCTCATATTTTTGGAAACACAAACTGAAAATAACAAGCCAACAAACGTATATGTGACATTTATCAGATTTCAATGATATCATTCTAATTAACCATTAGAAAATCTTTTAAACAAACTCCCAATCGGTAAAGTTGTACTTTTCAGTTAATTTTTATGCATTGAACTTGAGCTGAAGGCAACGCAAATTGCAACTAATATGTGCGTAGATTGAGTGTTACAAAATGATGAAATTTCTCAGTGATCCAAACTTACGGCGAAAAAATTTTGTAAACGCTTCCAAGACCGCTTTCTCGACCACTCGATGAAGCGAACTGTTCTAATTATGCTCGTTAGAGGCATATCTGTGATCAACGCAAACATGTGAATAGAGGGCGGGAAATGGTTGCGCCTTTAGGCGGTTAAAATCAATGAGGTCTTGGGAAAACAATGAACTTTTAAATTAGCGCAAGTGCACATGATGATGGGAGATAGATGAAGCGACCAAGCAGACGAGCTGATGACCTTAAATATCGGCTAACAATGCTCTCGAACGAGGTGGCTGCTTACTCTTCTCCATCGAGCCAAATTCATGAAGACAGTAACTAAGCATTCATTAGGGTCATATTCCTTGCTGTAAACGCTGTCGCCAAAATCTGTGCATAAGATATGCGCCAAGCACGATCAAAATTCGGATCAATGACGCACGAAGTTCGGAAGCTAAAACCTTAGCGTCGGTTACTTCCACGTCCAAAGTGAGCGGTTGGACCTGTTCCAGACACGAGGATCTCATGGTTACAGATGAAGTATGTGCAAGACTTGAAGGAATCCAGCGAACAGACTGGACACTCGAAAACCGTTCATTTTTGTGGTCAAAAGAGATCATTGCGTGATAGAAGAAGAGCAAGAGGAAATGGAGCTGGAGAAGCGAATAAGTTGAGCACCTTCAACTCACTTTCGTCCTGACGTAAGAATATGGGAGCCTGATGAAGACTTATCCCAAACCAATCTGCAAAATCGATGTACGGAAGCACAATTCAGTCAAAAATTAGGGGAATATTTAGTTTTCTGACTTGAACTTCTATAAATAAATATTCCTGAGTAGATCACCCAATAGAGTGATACTGAAAGACACAACGAGAATAATATCTGATGTGTTATTTGGTTCTCTTTGTCAAACTGAACTTAGTTTGTAAAGCACTGCTCTCCGTCGTAAATGACGATATCAATGACGACACAACATTATTCGAAAATAAAGAAATCAAGGACAGCATACTGGAAAAATATGACTTAGGAATGGGCAACATAGTGAATCAGCTAAAAGGGACGTTTTCGCTCAGACCGCGATGAACTGCTTGATAGAAGCATCGTTAACTGGTACAGGGACCTCAGCAGTTCAATTAGGTTTAAGGAATAGACAGCATCGAACGGTAACATCGACTGGAGACGAGTGAATTGTGGGACCATCTTCACATCAAATGTTATCCAGAGTGGACTAAGCGATCAAGCTGCAAATCTGGAAAAATTCGCTAGAAATGTGTCCGATTGTTGGTATCCTATGCTGACTTTATCACCCATAAGTTTTTCATTTTTTCATAAAAGCAATGGCGACAATGATGTGATTATTAAAATAACACCTCGTATACATTTGATTATTGAAAGAGGGAAAGGAATTTATGGGACTTTGAAGATAACAAAGCGGCACATAATTCAACGAGTCATATTTCTTCCCTTGCCCATAAAAGCAGATCTTTAGGAACCAGGTCCTCTAACTGTTTTCATGCGATATTTGGCTGGTCAAAATCGGAGTGAGAAATATCAATTATCCCAATATTCACGCTGAGCAGTTCTCAGAAGCTTTAGCTCAAGGGTCAGTGATGTCCCCCACTCACTTTGACGCAAATTGACTAAAGTCTTGTTTGAGAAAATCGCATATAAATTTTTGGGGATGCGCGATGCTGGTCATTGTTTAGTTGTGATCTGTGTGGTCGAGCTGGCAAATCGTTGCTGTTAAGACACAATGTTGTTTATTTGCGAAGCAATGAATTCATGGGCGCTTAGAAATATCAACGAATAGCTGACAATAAGATCTGTAAAATGTGCAGTGGTGCGGTAGGCGTAGACGACAATTTTATGATCAAAATATGAAGCACCAAATAAAAGTAAAATGTTTTATTTAGCGCCTTTTAGGCCCTTCTTTCATACTGCCGTTAGGGTGTTTTCTACCAACACTTGAAATGAGGTAGACGATTGTAGGTAGATTTCTACTGTTGAAATAAGGCTGGTCATTGTCGTCTTACAAATTTGAATGTCTGCTTATACGCATGAAGTAAGATGGATGGTTGATGGCGGATATGGGAATTTACCCTACGACGACGTGGATATTGACGTGATCAGTCAATTGTTACTCAAATGAATTTATGAGCGCTTCTCATCATGCGAATGCAAACGTCTCTCGCCCTAATAAGTCTGATTAGTTCAGGGAGTTAAACGGTTTGTGCAATATTGTTCCGGCTATGGAATGAGGTAGCATACAAAGACTGAACCTAAGGGTGCTGCACAATGTGCCAAGCCTTACTACACACTCAATTCACCTACAAGCGAATGCACGGAATTCGAGACTTCCACTTAATTTTTCCCTTAATCTGTAACATTCCTGTAGCTTTCGGTCTGCGCATCTCAGTCTTTACTCTTCCTGATTTCTCTTCAACTTCATAAGTTCACAGCTTGTATCTTTTCAACTAATTTATGCTTATTTCCATCGTTATTTGTATTTGACGTTGCAAATCCTCGACTTTCATTTTGATTTCATGTACCGAAAGCTGAGAAATAAATTATTGGTTCATTGCTTCCTAAGGAAAGGCTCAGTCGTAGCATTATGTACATCAGAGTCATACGTATGAAAACTATATCCGCTGTTGGTCTTAACCGAGGGAAGGTTCACTTTATTTATTTATTTCTTAAAATGAAAACAGAGGTAGGATGAAATGTAGTGAAAAGAAAACCCTCACGAAGAGGTCATGAGGAAAAAGAAGAACTGATGACCACGGCGACAACGACTAGCTAAGTAAAGCCGACCAACAATTGGATGATGAGGGCTTCACGGAGCAATTAGGCCGGATATGGGGCGGACCGCGTCACAAAACATTTTTTGCGCTCAGCATACTCTCGCACATCGCTCGGCTGATCATAATTATGCGCGTGCGATCATTACGTAGGTCGAATTGCTCGAAGAACGAGCCCTCTAAAAGCGGAACGATGAGTAGCGACAAATAAGTGAAGAAACATCGTGCAGCTAAGCTGTTGATTAGAAATTGGTGGCAGCTTTTATATCGCCTCCAATGTGAAAGAAGGAATCCATCTGACTTATCAGCGCGATGAACAGTTTATTTTCGACGTCGAATCGAAGAAGAATGAGAAAAGCGTGAGTTATGAAAGCGACAGATATCTCAAAGCGATCACGTGGCAAAGAAAATGAACTTCAGCAGTGCTTGGTGACGGGAACAAACCATAGCCCACCTAAGCATGAAAGCTTGCACGTTCAAATTTTTGCAAAGCAACCTCAGTAAGGATTTCCGCACTTCTTCCATCTTCCTTCTTTTTTCGTTTGTGAGTGAAATGCCACCTTCTTGTTCTCTTTATTATTGATCGAATTTAAATTAGAATTGCAATGCCTCTTCATACACAGAATGAATTTGAGACTTCAGTCCACGCAACACTAACTAAGTTTGTCAATGGTCTTTTTAATGAAACGGTGAAGCGCTTGTCAGTCTTCATTTTGGAGTCATTTACAACAACCGACTCTTGATGCAGCTGAAATCTGCTGCAGGTTGATGTTAATACATCGTGGGTGACGAGATATTGGAGAAGGTGCGGTGGATAAGACAGCACTTCCAAATAAGGACACACCGTTATTGAGGCCAAGGGAAGTTTGGATCACCAGCATCTTGAAATACAGCAGTCTAACCGTGCTTGTTTGGACCAGTGGTGGTATGCGATTCAATGGCGCAGGCTGCACTAAAAGCATCTTGTCTTTTGGCGGCAAGCAACTGCGGAAATAACTTATGCGCAGTAAACGGAGGAGCAATTCGATGAGATTTTCCGGAGGGAACGCTATGGAAAATTTAGAATTCGATGCTGAGGTTTAGTGTGAAGCGTCTAGCTATCGTGAAGGCCTCAGTCTACGATGACAGCACCATGTAAACTTTGTTATTCGAAGATAGATGGAAACATGGAAACCAAGAGAAAAGCTTTTGCAGAATAGGTGTGGACATAATCACTAACATTATTGTTATGGAGACCGTTGATCTAATCCGTTCGTACAACGAATAATTGATATGCGATTGAACGGAGTGGAAGGAACTAGAATTGATTTCGTGGCGAAGGCTGTTCAAAAGCTTGTATGAGAAGATTTGCTCAAGATGAAACGCTTAACGATATGAAATAACTCAAAAGTTAGCATTAGCACGACGAGTAAGTGATTCGCCAGTCATTATGCGGATCATTTTGAAAATAAGCTGAAATATTAACCGTTTCCACAGCTTCGTTTCAGATCTTCTGTTGAAAGGTTTAAAGATTAGCGGCGCTGCGCTTGAGGACATAGAAATCGAAGTACTATTGAGAGTGGAATAGAGGACTGAATCAAATGGATACGCGTATTTCAAGTCAGAGTCTCCGTAGCTAATATTTTTTGAGACTTTAACAATCTGTCGAAGTGAGACTGAAATAATTCCTATGAAATACACGCAACTAGCGTATACTTGCTTTCAAAGAATTATTTCGAAGCCGATGCACTCACGTTTGCATGGTGATTTAGTCGTGGGGGATACGATGGAATATTTCTGCTCACACTAGCAGCGCGTTTTCCATCGTGCCGACTAGGTTGCCGCTGAGAATATGACTTTTTATTCAAGTGGACGGTAGCACCAACCATGCTATCACAGTAGGTCCACATCTATCACATGAAGTTGATCAAATTCGATGACCAGACAGGTGAAGGGATTGCGATGTTGCGCAAATTAATTCCCTCTCAATTTAGCCTCACACTGATAGAATCGAGATTATGGCAGCTGTGCTTTCGTCACTTTCGTCTACAAGGTATTTCATTATTCTACTGGATACTGAGCAGCAATGACCAGGGATCAAAAAATGCAGTTTTCCTGCTTCAATTGCAGCCCGTATTAATGAACATTCTAGCTCATCTCCAAGTCCTAACTGGCTCGAAGTTTCGAAATCGACCTCCTGATTCCTGCCTTATTTCCTAAAGTCAAGTCTCACATTCTACTCCGCAACCTGCTTGAGGAGCTTAACCCCTCAGTCGTATCGGTGTACCAAGTCAGACTCAATAGTCGCTTGCAACCCCTCTCCTAAAAAACCTAATTTTGGAACCAGCTCGAACAGCGTAAGAACAGGAAAACACTCGAACTGGTTGCGGATCGACGAAATGTAATGAACTTGGCCGACTTGTGACGCATTGTGCACACAAACGTAATCTGTAAAATATGAGCCTAAATGGATTTACCCGGGTCCTGGGATGGCATTTGGATTAACCACTAAGCTAATTTACTCGCGTCCAGGGCAATGAAACGAGAAACAATGGGTACGAAAGCTCGTTTTGTAACTAGCATGAGAATTTTCTTTGAGCGCATGTGCAAGGAATTATTGCTTGAGGATCCACATCAAATTGATAAAACATGACCCACAATGGCCAAATCAAACAGTTGTCGTACGTGTAAATGAGGTTTTCATGAGCTATAACGATGTTTCCCTACTGCGGCAAAAACAGTGGACAGCAGTGGGAAGATAGATTACAAAAGAACGAGCTATAGGTGGTTGTACTAGTTGCGAAAGGTCTTGGTGGACATAAATAGGCACCCTAAGAAAATCCAGAAAGGTAATGACTTAGCATCATCTTTCGAAATCCTTCTGTTTCATAGCCTTTGATATAATCCGCAACAATAATGTATCGTCTTAAGTATAGGCAGTAGTGATTCCATTTGAATGAAGCAGTGGCACTCAAAAATGATTGAGCAGAAGGCGGCGGGGACTGACGGAAATATTAAAAATTTTTTTCGATTCTTTTTGGTGATTTCATAAGACAGAATTTCGTGTTATTTTTAAGAAACGACGTGGCTGAAAGGATTCGGTATCACAATCGTGGGAAGTTGTAACGGTATCACAACTCGGAGCGCCAGTTAGAAAATCCATGCATAAGGGCATCATTTCGCTGACTTTGATTAGAAACGTAGTAGGCTGGAGACAATGCCAACAGTTCGGTTGCCTCATGTAGGCTGAGATATTACAGTGTTTTTGGACCCTAAAGAATGCAGGGGAGGCGAAAAAGAGCCACGGCTCCCTGATCCCTTGTGACAGGACTTCTTACGGACAAGTTAAGAGAGCAAAATTATGAGAGAGGAACGGGTTTCAGGTATGACATACTAGCGTGCAAAAGTGGAGAGCATAACATTTGCTCCTCTTGTTCGAATCTTTCGAATCGTGTTGTTGCACAAAACTAACAGTTGTTGGGAACATCATCAAAACCATAAGACAGGGCGAACTCATTGCCATCATCGTTGAAGAAGTTGCAATCTTGGTGGCATTTGATGAAGAAATGAGGGGCAAGCGATTGCTATTTTCAGCTTTAAACGCTCAACAGTCTTAAACCAGCAATAGGACGCACTTTTCCACATCGGTGCGCATGGGAGTTTGCACAGTGTAGGGCACATCAGACAATAACGAGGTGGTGAAATGATGCTGCTTTTGAATGTGAAAGTAAAAAGCAGCAGTTTGTCGCATCACTGGCAGTAATGCACTCATGACTTGACACCTGGAACAGATTACAACGATAGTACTCGAATAGAGTGCAAGGTTGTTCACTAAATATGAAAGAGATCAGCAATGCGAAAAGGGACGGTTTAAAGCAAGTCGTGATAAAATATAAAATTCGTACGTGACTGTGCATGTAATTAGTTGGCTTAGGCTTGATCTACTTCAACATTTTTTGCCAAAGCCCTATACTGCTATTGTAAGCGCTCATTTTCGAACATATTAACACAGTGCTCTCGAGATATGAGAAAGTTTGAATTTCAATATGAGGCAATAACGTTTGCGGTAACAATTCAATGTATATTTGTTCAAAATCGCAGCTCTATTATGCTCAATATTTTTTGAACATCATAAATGAGAGAAATTCCCTTCCGTGTTGAATGCAATCCATAGAAATGAATATCAGATATCCCGTCTATTGGAATAGCAGTGGTTACAAACATAAGCTTCAAGCGCAAATCTGGGCGAGAAGCTAGAGAACACATAATGAAATTCTTTTATAGAAATTTTCTCCAAGTTTTTTTCTTTCTCATAATTTTTCTGAGATTTTCTAGCGAAGTTTATATCCACGAGTGCTCAGCGGGGAATTGTCCCTTTTTGGTCAGTCTGTTTTCAGTAAAGTAAGCATCCAGGCAAAAATCAGTCTGCTTATTTCCTGAAAAGATCTTAGACGGAAAAGCGCGTGCCCAGGCGTGCCGGAGGCAATGGCACCAAGTGTGCCTTTGACTTGCGTCCTCGCTCACTCAACCAACCACTTTGACGGGCTCTTAAGAGGCGAGGATTCCACACAAGACTTCTTTTCTTGTCGGAAGACTGAAAGCACAACCTATGTAGAGTCGGAACAATCTTTTTGCCTCCTCAAATTTTCATAGCTGTTTGACGAATCAATGTTCATAGCATACGGGTATTTACTTCATTACTTTCGTAAAACGCACTAAATTTTCTAACCGTAGCTTCAGGTGTCCTGAGTTGAAAATAATACCCCACAAACAGATTTAGCTACGTATGATAGCCACGATGTTGCAAAGTGATCAATCAACGAACGGCACGTGCAGCCTTTACTGCACATACTCGCTAGAGCATACTGTACGACATGAAAACATTGAAAATATGGCTTCCATTACTCAACAAACAAAAGTGATGAGAAATTAAAATATTTCCAGGCAAAAATTATATCCGAAATTTCAGTTTAAAACAGGTCGTTCATAAAGGCTTTATGAAGCATTAACTGATGACTTTCGCTAGTGGCAGGTTGCTCGCTTTCTATAGTGTAGAACCTCTTGGGAATGTACGTTTTAGTCGGAGTGGCTGTGAATGAGAGCGGTTGCCTGCCTCTGAGTAAGACTGACGGTGTTTGAAGGCTACAGAACACTATGCTGTGGGCAATCGCGCACCTTCGCACGAGCGACATGGTGCAGCAAGAGCGCAGTAAAGCCAAATATTCCTTATTGGTGTTGCAAAACGATCATAACGGCTTCTAGGAAGAGGACTTCGCGCATATCATCAGCTTATAGGTGACATAACGTTTATGTGAATGTGAGTTTTTACCAGCGCGCAGTTCCCTCAAGTTTCCCTTCAGATTTTTTGATGAAACCGAAATGCAGTATTCGCCTAATGGCGACTAAATACCAGGTCAAGGATGACGAATGTTTACGATTTCCGCTGTTTTCTGGTTTCCGACAAGATTCTAGCACTTCGGAGACGGCCAGGACGTGCAGTGTTTATAAGAAGAGGACTCTGCGCATATCATCAGCTTACAGGTGACAATAATTGCTCTGAGAAACCATTTTCGACCGGGACTAGACTTCTTGTCCTGGAAGGCCGGCCAAATTGGAAGGTGGTCGGCTAAATGCTGTAGCCAACCGAGTCACTCCAAAATGGAATGATTCCAGAGATGCAATGCGACATAGTAAACGCCTGCAACCGGTAGTTTAACATCTGCAATCGGTTGAGAAGGTGCTGAAGCTTGGAGACGTATGGCCTCGCGAAGTGAGTGCAAACAAGAGGATTCAGCGTGTTAACCTTTGTGTCTCCCTCCTTGCTCGTAATCAGCTCATCCGACGTCAACTTCGAGTTTTTTGAAGCCCATTGTTATGAGCGGAGTGAAGTGATTTGTGCAAATTTATGCATAACAAAGGAAAGAATGAGCAACCCTGGCAAGCATGAAAGCTAAATCACCAGTCAAACCCAAAAAGCACTCAGAAAATATCACTGTCAATGCGGTGGCATGTGAAAGGCGTCGTATAGTTCGGACTGCTTCCAAGAAACCGGAAAAACTGTCTAACCCCATTTTCAAAAGTGTGATGTGCGACTACTGAAGTAAAGCAAGAGCTACCGAAATGCTATCTTAAGATACTCCTCAAAACGAGGCATGAATGCAACATACAATTACCATATCTGCCGTTCACTTTGCAGCAGAATGCGTTAATTTTCATTCAACACAACATTCAGGAGGTGCGAAATTGGCTATTCCACACTTTTTCTCCAAAAAAAAAAAATCCAGCGCAGGTTCTACTGCAGTTTCATTAATAAACCCAACGGATTTTGCAACAGCGGACTGTTGCAAAGGGGTCACGAACAGGGGTGAGGGATATGACGAGAAATCATGTAGCATTTTGACGGGCTGAAATTCGTTTCCTGACAGAAATGAACAGCTGTATCCAGTATAAAGCACCGAAAACGCAGTTAAGGATTGCAAATCAATGTACATGGAGCAGATGAAGGAGCAAATAAACGTCGCATAACATATTAAAAGTGCCAAAATAACACTGCAAAGTGGGAACTTCGATTCTGAGTATGCAATCTCTGAGGTAAGTTTAGAAATTCTAAGAGTACATTAACACATAAGTGTTAAGTGTTCATTTCATGAAAATCTATGTGGTAAGCTGCATTCCATTCTCCTGATTCAGATGTAAACTACAAATTATATATTCTCAACATCGAATTTCGACGAAGTTCGTCCGACTGTGATTGAATCGCTTCTTCGATGTTATCATTCACAGCGACTTCCTAAACTTTTGACCACATAAATTGTTTGTTGGTTCACCTCTGCTATTGAAGAAGCTAAGGGCGTCAAGAATGATCGCAATTTACCCAATTATTAAATTTGTGCTTTCTAAGGCAATAAAATTGCCACCTTGTTTGAGCTAAAAAGGCGCATTGGTAAATGTTGGATAGAGAGGACAAAGGAGGTGCTCGTTCTCATAGAACATCGCATTTAGCAGTGATGCTTTCAGTCAGTACGTCAGTAAAAGCAAGTGGTCTCCATGATGAAGTGGCGGAACGATAATCATTCACTATGCAGAACCCATAATGAGAATCTCATGATCACTTCTGTAGAGGCTTTCACATGAGCTCTTACGTCAATGAACCACACTATGAGGTAGGAAAATGTATTTTAGAGCAACATGATTATATATGCATTCAGTACTTTTCTGTTTTCTGCAAAATAGTTCAGAAAGTGCATAATCAGATGAAAATTTTACTACGATACGACGGTCACCGATAAATTTCCTTTAGAAAACACATATGTTAAACTCAAATTACCTAAGCAGCTTGCGATGCTGGACGTTATTGACGTTGTCGCGAGAAAGATTTAAACGCCTATCCCCTGCCTTACTGCCAGTGATTTTTCCCAAGAGCAAATAATCAAGCGAGTACTGCATGGAATGTGAAGTATATCGGAATAACATTAGACCTTCTCGTCAACGCCTTTACACATAAATTTACAGCTCATATTAGTGAAAAGACTTTCGGCCCCCCATTTTGATCTGAATATGAAGCTTTTTTCTGACCTAAGTTCTTAGTTTGCATCGTTCTATTTGGTAAATTGCGATGGTCGATAGATGAAAATTGAAATTTGGACGCTGAAATTGTTTCGAATAGTCTCACTTGCGAGGATCGCATTGTAGGGAAATTTGATCTCAGTGTCAGTAACGCTCGAGGGGTTGGACATGTCGTGCTATAGGGTAAATCTTTTGCCAAATTTTCATTAAACAACTATTTGCGCTGCTTATTCACCTCTTGCTGGCCAAAATCTCCAAGTTCCAAATTCAGTGCAACTGACAAACCGTGAGAGTCAGGTAATTTGGGATAGTGCACGGTCAGCAGTTGGACAATAAAAATCGACGTATTCTTCACAGAAAACTAGTGCGTTCTTTGCACTCTAAACCCAATTCTAGGACGACTTTTGTCAGTATTTTTCTTCTTAAGATACCCTTGGGTGCACGCAGGTGACGCAGAATTTGTTCGGCGTTAAGTGCATACACACATATAGACAGCTGGACAATTTGTAGCTCAATCCTGGCTTTTCATGGTTAGAAGCAAAACTGACGTGGAACTCGACGCCCTGCTAACTAAAATTTATGCTTTCCATAGAAGGCGCAGAGGAGGGGCGTTCACTCGCAGAAACAGTATCTCCTAAGATCGAATGACATGAAATGCTTTTTGAAAGTTCTGTGCTCGTTAATAGACGTTTTGAATCCTTGAAGAAGTTGGAATATGATGACTGGAGCAGCAAGAGGAAAGAGGATTGCAGGACGTGGAAGAGAATCATGTGCAGCTCGATTTTCAAGACAGAAATCTAATAAATGATAATCGAGCCTTGGGTCGCTCCTCGCCAAACACCAGCAGGTAGACACACATACACGACGAACGTATGTACCGTTTGGTGATGTGGAAACAAAGCGCATATATTCGCACAGCCCATAGAGCACAATGTTTGTGCACACAGCACGATCGATCAGCTAACAACTTCTTCGAAGCACACACCCTTCAGCAATCCTTTCAACTTTCTCCAGCACCTGCCAATCGTATGTCCGCTTGACAGCATTCATTCCAAGGGGGATTCTCAAAATCGTGATATGTGACAAGCAGCACGCGTTTGCGTTCACTGCCTCACGAAGTGGCGCCACAATTGCGTTGTTGTAAACGTTCATATGCTAAGTGTCAGTTTGTGGTCAGTCGTTCTGCTAATCGTCCTAAGAAAAAATGATGTGTTGATGGATTCTTCTCTGCAGAAAATCTCTTCGGAGTAAATATAGAGCGTAAATGATGAAGAAAGCAGACCCCAGCGACCATCAAAAGTCAACGTTCGCAGTTCTCAACTCGTAAGCATGAGAGGGCAATCATTTTGCAACGATTTATTGAGAATGGATGCGATCTCTTAAATGCTGATGGAAAGTGTGTTGCGAAAAGCTCAAAAAATTCCCATTAAGCGCTAAAATTTCGTCAATTCAGTTTTGCTTCAAACGAAATCATTGGGAAATATACGAGCGCTTTTTTTGTGATTAGTTAAAATAATAGATTGCCAAAGAAGTTGAAGTTTGCAATTCCCATTAGAGAGTCTTTGAGGGATATTTTCAACAAGTTTATGAGTCTTTGGAGTTTCCATTAATGAATTTTCTTTCTCTCTTTTTCAGCTAATAAAGTCATAAGCATCAAGTTATTAAACGTAAAGCTGAAATGATGGAGAGAGTAGTGCATAGGAAATTGAATAACTTTTGATGAGCACTTGCAGTTAGCTACTAGTCTCAAATGGGTCCCACTGGGAATAAGAGAGAGTAATTGGTCGGCTAAATCTACTGCAAGTAACTTATCGCACAAAACGTTTGTTTTCTAAAGCGATCCAAATCGACCGGTTTTCCCTTTCTTTCTGCTAAAATCTGTATCTTTCCGTTAAATTGCAAGCAAACATTTTGCATTCCTCGAACTGCGATGAATTCATGATCGGCTTCAGATTCAAATTCAAGAAACAAATATTTAGCTAGATGAAGAAGACTACTTCTGCGTGACGGTGGAATGTTTAGCATTAACAATAACTATGCATTGGATTCCGAAGTTGCAAATGAAAACCTCGCCTTGTTGGGTTCATTCCCAAATTACGTAATTACCTAGGCAGGTGAAATAAAAAAATGCACATTCCTTCGTTCTTTTTTTCTGGATAAAATCAGCAAAAACTTTCACTATAGGACAAACATCATTCGAGGAAAATTGAGAACTTATTATAATCTTCCTTTTCTTATTGCCAGGTGACGAATAAACTGTAACTGAAGTTTGCGATTTACCATCAAATTGATTGCTCAAATTCGACAGTAATGGGGAGGGGCAAATAACACCAAATCTTCACAAACATCATGAAGTCTTTGAGAAAATTGTCTCCAATTTGAAAGCGTGACGCTTTTGTTTTGTTCCGGCAACTGCTGATTAGTCAGATTTAGACGCAAATATATTTGAACGATGTACGGAAAATGAGCTGTTCTCTGATAAAATACGAAATGAAATGGAAACAAACTAACTAATTATGCTCGAAGCGCGAAACTAATTAACGCGAACAGTGGACGATGACGGCATCTGCATTGCGTTTTGCATCACTCTCATGGCACCCTTTGGAACTGAGGTGGCTAACAAACGGTCGTTCGAAGGCAGAGTGAGTCTCTTATAATCACCTTTGACAGCGAATACTTCCTAACATGATGACCCTGTAAAATATATCCCCCCATGAAAGGTCTTTATTTAGGCCATGAGCTTCAGTGAGCACCGAATTGTCCTAACAATTTAAATGAAAAAGAGCTGTCTTTGAATTTAAGATTCCCAGTAGGTCTTTGAAGAGAAAGCGGTAAACAGGTAAACGATCATGAAAGGTATACTTCGGTGATGATACAGCACGAAAACAAAACGAGTAAACTTCAAACTTCAAATAGTCAGCTCGCATAATTACCACCGCATGTGATGAATTAAACAACACATGCGTGTGTGGTGATCAACAGCCCATGTGATATCGAGAGGTGTGAAATAAGACAACCGAAAAGAAATAATTCTCTACAAACGGAAACAGAAAATATGTGACCGTGAAGACGATGAGTGATAAACACTAACATGCATCTTTTACATCGACTACCCAATTCCATCACCGATCCCATCTGCCACACGAGACTTCCGCCGTAGCTCTTCACTCAGTGTTAACAGCTCCCAAGAGAGGTGCTGACTCTTCACGTAATCAACGTTAGGAAAACGAGTGGTCTACGAAAAGTATAATGATACCACAATAAATTATGCGATTGCGGTAGAGAACTCGCAACCGAAGTATCATATTTCGCAAATAAACTTGAGCAACGCACTCAACAGCCTGATGAAAACTTAGCATCGTTTTTCTACCTGGACACCCCTCAACGATCAACAACGCAATTATCTGCAACATGCAGCAAACAATGAGCTGCAGCAATTTATGCAGTCAAACCTGTGTTACTTAAGTTGCTAGCTCAACGTTCATAGGTCACAACTCTCGCAAGATTATGCACATCAGCAACAAGTTATTCCTGCAATCGTATAAAAATCGCAATTGCATCATTTCATCGAAAAACTTCATTCGCTAGTAGACGTTGCCTTTAGACAGATGTTCTTAGGTAACAGTACTTATTTGGCTCAATATTTAACAAAATTATCAACGATAAGGTATTTATCGTGGGTTAACATTTAAGATCGCTCTGCAAATTGTGCGGAAATTCACGAAAGAGCAAGATTTTATGCTGTAACAATCAAGGTCCTCAATCGATATATAGATATATTCATCACTCATCTCGAGGCGAAGAACTTAGAAAATAACGGGCGCCGGGGAAATGCTGAATTAAATTTTATCCAAAGAAAACTTACGGGAAGGTCACTTATGGCTCTATCAGAGAAGATAGCTGATAATTCATTCTTCGGTAATGATCACCATTAAGGGAGCTATCCGTAAAATACGCTCCTAAAATAAACATCTTCGCCGAACGAGATTGCTTGTGCCGACTAAACTGAATTAGCATTTTAGATATCCCATTGTCTATGTCAACACATGTGAACAGCCGTGGAAGTGACACGTCGAGATTCGAAATCAACATTAAGTCTGCTTTTTGATGTTTCCACAAGTATATTACTGCGCTGCTGCTCCCCAAACTATTCGCTTTATGTGTGATATCAGACAGGTGTGAGAACTTCATTTGCCTTTGGCACATTTAAAAACACAAGAAGGCTATCAGATGGCCGAGAGGGTTGAAAGTGGAGATTTCCGTACTCTGATGTCTCCGCCCCCCAATTATCCACTGAAAGTCCCGTAGTGCTTCGTTTAGACAGCGAAACCCACGAATATTACACTTTTCTTGGCGAGAACTGCACATACTAAAAAACAATTTAAATAAGGGACATTTTGGGGCAAGCTGGACATGCGGCATTTTATCGCTATATGCACGAAGTTTCATATGCGCGTTTGATGTCCTCTATAGAATGATCCTCGAAGAATGAGTGCATAATGGCGTCGATGGATATTAGTGCGAGAGCAGGTACCAGAAGAACAATCTTGCCGAATCGAATTTTAGAATAGTCCAACGAGTTCGTACCATTAAAGGTCTCGCAATTCGCCAACAGCAATAATGTCTGCTCGTGAATTGTGCGCACCACAAACGCATTCTCCAATCCCTCACATTCTGAAATCGTTACAAGCTGACAATTAACGAGATTATTTTATGACTAAAATATCGATTGAATACGCTATCCAGTTCCTTTTTAGAGTTTTAATGCCTTTTTTAAGGGACAGTATTTGATAAAACTATTGAGTAAGTGGATGAATCAGTGGTAAATAAGATTTATCAGAATTCACATTTAATGAAGAAATTCATTAAAACTGTTGCAGCAATTGCCTCAATAAGTTCTTCATAAATGAGCGTTCATCGCAATAAATGCACATCGTCGAGCCGTTTGTGAACTGCTTACTTAATTTATGAAGCTACTTTACTTTACTTAATATTCAGCCTAAATAACAGTAACCACTGCTACGTTTCATTGCAATTATTCACTTTAATGTTGTCGACAGAATGGTAGCATTTCGAAAATTCGGCATCTTGCTGGATTTTTCATGCGTTTAGCACAATTGGAAACAGCAACAACTCAAAGACAGCAGCAACAATGCTGATGAATGTGCAGCAATTATAGAGGTACTTAGGTTAAAAGAAACTCGTTGTTAACAGAATTAAAGGAGACAGTTAGCCAAATGAAGCAGTTGAGGCAATCAGTACCAAAACAAGCTCCCAAGCATTTTTCGTAGCATTCCGTGGCACGTTTGTCTTTTGAGAGGCGGAATAGAAGACTAAGTTAGACGGTCGTGGAGACGGAGTGAAGAACGCACTTAATCTATGAATTTGCCTTGCCCACAGTATGCATGAGTCTCCTTCATCTAACACACAACCTCCTAGTACCAAGTTTCCTGCTTACTGCTTCATTGAAATAGGCGTTATGAGACCTTAGCATTCCTCATAATACTAACAGGTGAAAAATCCTATGAAATGTGAAGGATGTACCACGACAGTTACACTGATAACAGTTGCATCTCCGACATAGAAAAAAAAGAAATGTCTCCTGAGAATGCTGGAAGCGTGGAAAAATGAATAAATTTTTTGCGTTGCTGCAAATTTGTATTTCGATCGAAATACATGACCCCTCCCTGTTAAATTACAACAAAAACCAGAAAGTTTCCAGATAGATAAAATATTCTCGCCAAAATTGCACCAAATTTAGCAACTTGTCAACGCTCGTTCCCATACTGCTATAATAATGGCTGCCTAAAATTTGTCGATATCATTTGGAGTTCTCCGGCAGACAGATTTTTGGCAGCTTGTAGCTGAGCTGTTTAGCAAAGGCTTCACTCTGTCATTCACATTCTTTCACTGCAACTCCTTTCACGAAATACTCCCTTCGATCGTCTGGAACTTGCTGCATACAGGAGTAACCTAATACTTGTATAAGCCTTTTCTCTCTAGACGAAGCAGTTTTAAAAGCGGACCTTCGGAACGATTATTTGTGACGCCATAAAAATAAGCACTCCTTCATGTTTCCGTGGAATGAGGTTTAGTGACAATAGTCATGTAATGGCAAAAACCCTCCGATGCTCTAACTGCTGATGACATTCCACGTCTAAATTTTCGAGAAGAACTTTCAAAGACAACTGACCTCAACGTCCTAAAGATAGTCAATGGAAAGGTTTGCTCACCAGTTCAAAAACGATGAAAAATAAAGCCTTCCATTGAGATATTCCTTTTATATGGTAAGGCACTCAGTAGAACGTCATTGGAAGCTTACTGCCTCTGCTCAACAAGTAATGTCACAAGCCGTCACAAGAAAGAAAGTCTTCAGAAAGCGGAATGGAGCAATTTTGGAGCCAAACTTAGATTGAACAAGAGGACCCCCTCTATTCCAACTTCATCTGAGATGGGCACAGTTAATTTGAGATTGAACTATGAAAGAGGTTGGACAGGTGTAGTCTGTGGAATATGCATTTTACAGACTGAAACAGCAAGGAGGAGCATGTCTGGATGCGGCTTTCTAGATCTCCGTGATTTGATCCAGTTGCCAAGGTACTGTAAGCAGAAGAACTCGAAATTGTGGTTGCATCCGCTACATTTTCCAAGTTCACGATGACGCCTAGTACTGACGAGGAAGGCGCCGGAAACATGAAGGGACTTCTGTCTACGGTTTACAGCTACTGTTAAAAGTGTTGGACTCTATGCATTGAATGGTGTTCCCACGTGAGCTAATGAAATCATTTTGACCGATTCTCGCCGAACAGCTAAGGGAACCGAGTACTTAAATTTTTATCCCCCCTCTGCACTCATTCATGGCTTCCGGTTTCATATGGACAAATCTATGCTAGCATCGTGCATCTGCTCTTTTCAATGTTCTTATTCCATGGACAAAATTACCACTTTCCATGTTTAAGATCACTTCATTCTTTTCTCATACTTCCCATCCTTCTTTACTTCAGTAAGCACCTCTGTCTGAAGTACTAATTGAAAACATACCTGATCTGAATGCAATTAACATATTCAAACACCATACTTCGAATGCGTTAAGTTTCAGTTCATTCAACGATCTCACTAACATCTTCACATGATCATCTCTGATCCCTCCTGTAAATTGATTACGTAAACATCGAGCTGGGTAACTTTCTATGATGTATCTGAGTATTCCTGCCAGCCAGCCAGTGAATAATGAATATGAGAAATAATGCGCTTTCATTTAACTTAACCCGGCTGCCAAACAATAAACAATCATGTCTACTGAATAGAGGAAGCCGACCAACATAAATTGCGCTCCTGTTTTCTCAGACTTCCAAATGCTTTTAATATCTTTCAGATTCAATGGATCATGGAGATTTATCGGACAGTAAACGTCTCTCTAGTATACGACATATTTCTTAACCATAAACTGAATGGTTCTGGAACTGCCGGGTTGATAGACAGACGCGTATCTAGATACGTATCTAGATACGTCCATCATCGTCAGAGAAGTTCATCACTTAAAAGGCTGATACTACTTCCTCAAATTCTGATATGAAACACTAATCCGGAAGATAAATTACTGATTGAAATGCGCTATAATCGGAAGGGCTTAGAAGCATCGAAGAATGCAGTCAGCTGGTGAACCAAAGAGATATAATTACCACTTTCCTACGAGTCATTGCTGCAAAAACTTTATTTTTAGTGCTTTTCGTGGTGTTAATGAAGCAGTTGATGTTTCAGGTTCTTGCATCTATCCAAATACTTCAGCAGAAGGGGGCGCAAAAAGCAGTACCTAAGATGTTGCATGACTGACGATCGCTTCAGAATTAAGTCAGCAGTGAAAGAACTCCTGCAAGAATGTGACAAACCAATGATGCAAAAGTTTGAAATGCAATGAAGGACTTCCCGCAGTAGCCTTTCCCTTCCAAAAATATTCCGAGAGAAGATCTCAGTTGTGCGCTGGCCT
Organism: Parascaris univalens; assembly: GCA_037576465.1. Taxonomy (NCBI): domain Eukaryota; kingdom Metazoa; phylum Nematoda; class Chromadorea; order Rhabditida; family Ascarididae; genus Parascaris; species Parascaris univalens. The sequence goes on along the minus strand of CM075173.1, from coordinate 38,831,757 downwards.
TTTCGCGCTTTCCACTGCCTCCTGAATAAACCGTAGAACGGCGATTTGGAGGCTCAAAAATCGTTCCCATCGAATAGTGCCAACAAAAATTAGAAATCGAGTAGGTATGTGCCGCAAAATGCTATTTTCCAGTAGGTTACTTGAAAAAAGCGGGGTTCCATCAACGATATGAAACTAATTTCACAATAATGAAGGATTACCACAAAAACGAGAGAACTGCGATGAGTAGTTCACCAGGAAGATCGAGTGCCACGAGCTAGCGATTAGAACTCGTCGGTCATGGAGGGTCAAATGAATGAATGGTGGGGCAATGCTGAGCCAACGAACCAATGAACTCAAATAAATAAGCGCATCAGGACGTGTAGGAGAGGAGCAACGTGTCAACCGTTCTAAAAACGTTACTGTCACATTACTCGCTGGTGATGGTGTGGAATGGTGAAACCGGCCAAAAGGCACAGACTACAGAGTTTTGCGAGGATTTATTCCGTTGCTGGCGGCGAAATGTGAGCAATTATAGAGCCGCTGAAAACCTAAGCCAAAAGTATAAACGTAATTATCTTGAAAATACTCAGATGAGTCGTTTAACTGCTCGAGACCTAAAATTGGAATGCCTCTCAACGCAGCATCCCACAAAATGGCCAAAGTTTACTTCTTGCGGTGACGGCTACATTCTTTCACTAAATTGGCGCCGTGATTGTTTTGTTTTGTAAGCACTACTCCACCTTGATTGTTCCACGCGCATATTTCTTTTTTCAACTTGTTTATCATCATTAGCTGTCAAGAGCATTCACACCTTGCAGTCTCCTTATCATATGTTCCCATATCGTTAGGTAATGCATCAGAAAGTTATCCATCTCAAGTCATGTTTTATAACTTCTTTGAGCATTAAAGTTTAATTACCCATGTTCTTGTGCTCATCTATTACCTACGTCGTGATCTGATGTCGTGTGGAAGTACACTGAGATTTAATAATCCAAGTTTGTGGTGTCGGGCGACCGCAGAGCTGAAGAATGTCCCCCAGCCCTATGAACAAACCTGGGATGAACTAACAAGGAGGTTGGTACACATTAATGGAGAAAATGTGGAGCGCATTTGAACCAGTGCTTATCATATTAAGCCAGCTTAATTATTAAGCACATTTATATGTCGTTTCCTGCTGAAGACCACCAGTCAGTTTTTTTCGAATGCAGTAGAGAAGTTCAACAGCATAAATAAGGAAGTATCGATGGTCGAAGAAAACTGCCGAGGTAAACATCCGCAAAGCTGCAAATCGGTATAGGTGCCAAATTTGGGAAGCAGCTTCGTAGCGTCCATCGGATTTTGATAGCAGTGGAAGAAACGTCACTGAAGGATATTGAAACGGCTCTTTCAGGAACAGATGAGAAAATGCGATGATTTGTTGATCGAATATGGCGAGGGATAAAGAAGGGTTACCCGATCCACCCGCACGGCATATAGCTCTATCTTCATTAACCTGCTATTTGGGCACCGTATTGCTGGGGAACTCCCAGATCTAAATGTCCATCAGATGAAACAGCATCAAGCGAACATGGTGGAAATGATGAGTAAGCATGCTCGTCATTATGCCACTCTTTCTCCGCCATCTTCAGAGTCAATGATTTCGATCCGTCCTACAACGAAGCATATGGTGTGCTCTACCATATCTGGAATTGAAATATCTTTTTCGCCATGGATGACCATAAAAAGTGGTCCTCGATCTCCTTGAATGTTAGTAAAAAGTATCTCCACACTCTGTCGAAGCACTGTTTTAGTCACGGGATGTTGTCGTTGCTCAAGATTGATGTTGTTCAGGTTACTGAAGTCTGTTATTGACAAGCATCTTTCGTTTCATTATGAGACATTCGAGGAGTATTTTGGCAGCTACTGACCATGAGCTACTGAGGTGCTCACTCTGATGTGACCTCCATTCTTTTCAAATTTCTGTGCTGCTTTGGCTTCCCCGCTTGCGAATAAGACGAAGGACATCCACCAAAACGAAATAGCTGAGTGTTAGAAAAGGGCACGTTTGACTATAACGGTTTTCCTTTTGAAACATGCCTGAATAAAGGATCACTTGAGAATTCTCCATCCTCATTTTCACAGCAATGTCTCTCTTAATATATGCAGCCTAATGTGACGAAATTTTAATTTTTATTATCTGAGATTGTCATTAAACCTTATAGCCATCCATCGAGGCACTCTATAAGCAGTGAAAGGTTTCTGAGGCACTCTATAAGGGAATCAATTCTAAGGAAATTGAATCGTAGAATAATGTCTTCGAGTAGTGCTCACCTACAGAGAATTCCTTGGACGGTTTCATCGAACAGCTCGGAAAAGTTGGTTGCGAAACCACCATCGAATAGACTGCAGAACTGAACAAAAACCAGCTTCGAACAATTTAGTAGAATGTTGCAGCAAAATGGGGCTCTGAATTATTAGGAGTGTTTTCAAGATTGTGCACAACTATCATGCGATATGCGTCCTTCATTCCGCTCATCGCTTTCTCCATTATATATGCCACACCTCCCAAAACGTACACCATTTGCACATCAGAGATATATTACCAAAGCCAGACAGTGCTAATCGATAACTGGTCAAAGTAAGTGAATTCAAAAGTGGTATGAGTATACGAGTGAAATTTTTGATTTCTTTGTGGAATAATGAAGTGATTATGATCCATAAGGAATTCTAACAGAAACTCCATCTCGATACCAAGGTTCCAAGAGCTCCCGATTCTCCCCCTAATGTCGAAGTTAGCGGGCGTTAAACTTTCTTCCTTTCCTTGTACAAACGCTGACCACTAATTCACCTGCAGTTCATCGAAATTAACCATTCCAGTATTCGATGTAGCTGGCCCGCAAGTATTTCTATACTTGCGGGCCAGCTACATCGAAAAAAATCACTACTAGTAATTCATACGGTACTCTTAAATGACAAAATTTAGTCGTGCTGTCTGAGACATTCAAAGAAATTTGCATATTATCGACGAAGTTGTATTTTCTGGCAGTGACAGTTCCTCTTAACCTTTATTTGAGGTTATAAATCCTTTTGTCCTGAGGCTCAGATCTTCTTCAGTCCCACTTCCTTCACATATGCGATGAAAGACAAATCCATGACTCACCTGGAAATAGTCATCTTCATTTGCGGTGTTCGCGGTAGAACGCTCCTTTCGTGTTGCACAGCTACAACGACATTACATTCTTAGAAGAACCTCAACCTATTGTGCCCAAAAGTCAACCCATCTTAAAGCTGGACGAATTCACTCTTGCAGGGTAAGAGAACAAGTTTTTCCGTGTAAGCTGCATCGACCAGTTACAATACGGGGAGAAATGTTGCACGTTTTGTGGTATTTGTTTGAAATTCGCCAGAATGACTGCCCCGATGAGAGGACTGATTGCGTTAAGAGGTTCCTCCATATAATCAGTGCGCAGATGCACATAACGGTGTTGTGCATTCTGAGACGGCTGAACTCGATTCGCGGAACAGTCTCCAAATGAGAGGAAAATTGTGAGTCGGCGTTGAAAAAACAGAGGTTTTTGAAGCTATGACAGAGAAATTCACAAATGTGCTGAGGCCGAGAACAAACTGCAATAAAGTTAAGTTGTATCCCTCGCTATATAAGAGTAATAATGGAATGGCGTTTCATTTTTTCTATCAGCTTTTCTTTCGAATCAACTCTGTCTCAGTCCTTACAAGATAACTGAATGCAATATATTTAACGAAGGGAAGGTGGAAGCCAAAAATATGCAGTTCAGGAGGTTAGTTCTGGGATCACAGATAGGCGAAAGCATTCCCACGGTGCTGTTGAACGATGTGCGTAAAACATTAACGTATCGGGTGACACACAACACGTTTCGCCCCCCAAAACTGCGCACTGCCTTTCTTACGATCAAAGTTCAAACTGCTGAAAAAGCAAACTGCTTTTAAAATCTCCATTTATCTCCCAGTATGACCGTTTCACTTGGCTGATGTGCAAATATTTCCCCATTCTGAAGGCATAGGAAAGTTCGCTTCGGTGCGTACCACAAACGAAACCGCTATTTTATGGGAAAATTGTTTACCATCAATTTTAGAGCATTCAAATGGTGTGTTAACTTATATAAATAACGTTTATCAGTTACCAACAGCATCATTTGCAATATGTTCATCTGGATTTCACCCGAAGAAAGTGAATGACTAATTTTTGATGAAAAGAATCCTTGTACAACTTCCTTCCGTCATAAAAATTCAACTACCTCATAAACATACGTGGATTATGATCATAAAGACAAACGAAAAATAATAAAGCAAACCATGTGGATTCATGGAAACGGCGAGGCATTTGCGAAAGCGGCAAGCTTGACACTGATTTCTTCTGGCTACATCCACTACACAATTGCGACTCTCTTTGCATTCGTACTTTAAACTCCTTCGAATCGACCTTAATCGTGCTTTCGTTAGACATCAACACAACAGTAATAGTTGCTCAACTACAGAATTCTGACAGAAGCATGTGTGCTAAAAGACTGGACATTTCGATGTGAATTGTGCAAATAAATCGGAATTAATTGTGGAAATTTACTGAGACAGAAAGTAATGTACAAACCTCTTGAAGAATCCACGGCAACCGTCACAGCTTTGCACGCCATAATGACGTCCTGAAAACATGCCGTAAAAATGGAGAATTAAAAGATTCACTTTCAGTGAATGGATGACAACTGTGCAATCCGACAGTGCAGCATCGCACTCCCACTATTAAATTACAGATGTACAACCTTCGAATGCCAATGACACTAAACGGTTGAGTGCAACAATCGGAGCGTTTTGCGTGTTCCGACGATGAAATGCAACGAATGCAAACGTGGAACTCTTAGAATGAACGAAAAGTGTGTTCATTCTGATAGTGTGTGTATTCCTGATTCCCAACTGTATTCAAGTACTTAAGAAATAAAGATAACGCTCAGTGCGCAAGTTTGCTTCAAGAGCGATTAAAATCGAACCGTCCCATTAAGAAGTCGTCATATTCCTATCTGCCGGCTATCTCTTCAGTAGTTTCGCACATTTCGCGTTGCGATCTTTTTGGAAGGCCAGTCTATTCGACGAGGTTTTTTTTTTTTTTGGCCAGTCCATATAAATATCATGCGAAGAATGGGAAGCAATGAGATTGCTAAAACCGCTCCTTTAAGCAGTTTGAGTATTCGTAGGTCCATGTCCAGAAGTGCTTCAGTTTTTGAGGACTGCGTAAACAGTGTGGATCTGCCAAAGAGTGTCATGAACGACCTTTCCAAAGCCAATGATTGTTTGCAACTTGAGTTGTATCAAAGTAGCGTCAGCTGAGCTTTCTTCAATTGCGCGAAATAAATTTTAAGGTCGTCGAATATACTCACGGCCAAGTATTTAAAATGCCCGGAGAAAAATTTCGCTGCTAATGCATTTTTAAGAGAATTTTCTACGAAACACTTTGCTGTTTCAGCGAGGTTCTCTTTCAACGATCTTATATTCATCATAATTCCCCTCTTTATTCGCAGTGAAGCGAAGCATTCGTTATATAGGATATCGTTCGTTTTTTGCGGTTGTTCTAACAAAAACATCCAATCTTTGCAAGATGAACGACTTTCACGAATGACGATAGGATGGCTTACCTGGAAAAAGGACGGGCAACTGAAATCATTCAATCGAAGAATGCACAAACGTTGGATCTCCTGCGCGCAGTTAGCATTTCCTACTTCCAAAATGACGAAGGTCAGTACCTAATGACAGTTGAAGGAATAAATACACGCCAAGAATTTTCCCTCTATAATTTCAGCTTTAGCCTATCCATCTTCACAACGTTCTTCTTTGTAAGGTGGGATCCCAAATTGAGTAGGGCCACTATTATTACAGAGCATCGGATAGCGTTATTACACGAATAGATGATTTCTTTGCTATTTCATTTCTTCTCTCATCAGTTCTGATAATTCAGCAAATCTTGCGGTCCAGGTTTCGCTCGAATGCTTTAGCTGAAAAAGTTAAGAAAATAATCTCATCGTTGTCATGTTATTGCAGGATAGTTACAAAATCATTATCAAAAATATCTGCCTATTCCGTCGAAGAATGTGTCGGCGCGTTCTGTCTTTAGTTTTTTTATTCGCTGCATTCGGGATCACACTTATACAGCATAAAACGAAAATATCCGATTCATTAAGCAAAAAGAAGCATGAAAGTCATAGAGGCACATTAATCGCTAAGGCCTTCTCATACCGTGATGGAATACTTGGCAAATATGGCTTTGACACAATCGTTCACTGTAGTTGTTGCCTTACCGCTAGCTCGATCACCGCAAACACGACAAAGCGATTCGGCACGAAGCATTGAGGCGGATGGTCGCGGCGATGCGTCCGCTCGAGGAGTCCAAAACGACATCGGTTGACTAAAGTGTGAGTAGCACTCCCTCACGATAACAGAGGACAGAATGGCCAGAAGTCGATTTTGAAAGCGCCCTCCGACTTGTTTGGAACAGTCGCATTGCCTGCACGCAGCCGAAAAGCTAACACCAGCCCCAGTTGAGGAGGTTGCAATACGGTGTCGGTGCGCCGCACTAATTGCTCAATCATCAATTATTAGCCCTTCGACGTTTTCGTCGTGGGAATAGTCACGCGCATTCAATATTCAAAAATCAAACAGAGTCGACACAAGCTACCTACAGTATGCCAGCTATTGCATTTATCCTTTCGAGAGGACTTAGTGCTCACTCTCACCTCTTTCCCTCTTGTGCACATCGCCCTCTCAAGAGGGCACTCGCTGATATCCTCCGAAAAAGTGTGGAATGGAATCTCGTTATTGCCTCTGCAACTTGTCAAGAGGATCTACGAACAAACAATGGGAGACAATTAAGAAAAGTCGACGGCGAGCAGCAGGAAGTCGCATAATCATTGAAGATGGCTTTTGCACAGTGTTAGCAGAACTGAATGGAATAGGTGGTGTGCTCTCGCTCAGCAGTCAGTAGCCTAGTGTGATGTTTTCTACATCAGGTCAACCACTTCCAATCACTGGTAATAAACAAGGAAAGTCCTTATTCGTTGTTCACAAGTGTTGAAACGATTGACTAAACGAATCTGGAAGAAAGAGTCAGCAACCACTTGTAAGAATTGCGCTAAAAATTGCGATTCGAACATAGTCATTCTCCGTAAAACCATATACAAACCTTCATCGCGCTATCCCCTCCTCCCTTTTCCTCCCCTTTCCCAAAAAAAGAAAACAGTCGCCTCAGTAATGGAGAAGAAGAGACAAGGCAAAGAAAAGTAGTCTGGATGACCCTGCTGATCCCGAAGATATGCCACTCAGCTCGCGGCCTCAAACTGAAACTCTTCTGCTGCAGGCAGTACAGAGGCCAATGAATTTAATGAGCGACAACAGAGTGAGCCCACAGTGTGGGAAGTTCTGACCAATCGAAAGTCGAATGTTCAGGAAGAAATTTACAATATATATATATATATATATATATATATATATATATATATATATATATATATATATATATATATATACTGACAGGTGTGATTATTTATGTAAAACCACCATAGAAGCGTTCAACTGCTGAACGTTCTTATTCTGGTAACAGTGTGTCGACACATAAGTTTTTTGCCTATACTTTCGTTCATCGCTGATGCTACCGTTCAGCATGTTGGGAGAGGACTAACTGGGGGAACGCTAATCACATCAGCCGTCTTAGGCTGAGTCCCATCTATACTCATTTGGTCTCTTCCACGGAATTAGTTATCGTTTAGAGGTAAGACACCTTCACGAAGGCACACAACCAGCGAGGAAAATGTTGGAATTGATATATCCATCCCGTCGTCAACAGTGCGCATAACATCGGGGTTAACTTTTGTTTGATGAATTGATACGGGCTGAATTGTTTCAAACAGCGAGTGCTTTCTTGGCTGGAACTAATTTTTGTCCTGACGTTCTAGATCAACAGAATTCAAGAGATTTGCGTTTCATCCTAAATTTTCTAATGAACACTTAATTCGTTCCAAGGAGTCCCAGATTTTCCTCAAAAAAACTTGAAGCAGATTGTTCCTACAAAGATTATTGATATTTAGTCAATTGATTAAAACGAATCGAAGGCTTATTAACGCACAAGCCGCGTGCAGTGTTAAGCCTTCAGAATATTAGTGTAAAGCCACTGTTGCATATGTAGTTAGGACTTCAACGACTTCTCTAAGCACTCTTATTTCGCACAAGACAGGCTCATAGCATTGGAAGGTGGCATGTGCATTGGATACTGTATGACTCATTGCGGTCTTTCAGAGCACTCGAGTGTTGCACCAAGGAATGGAACTCATCACCCGGAAATCCGATCGATTCTGATCACCTTTACAATATTACAGAAGGCTGAGCTTTGGATTGTTATCGTTTTGATTTTTACAAAGCAATTCTCTGCATTCGAGGTTTCCCTAAACGATGCTTTAAAGTTACACTTGAGACCATATATGAGTGTGAGTAGGTTTCAGTATCGCGCGCGAACACCGTCACGTATTAAACTGTGGAAGAAATGTTGTGATGGAAACGATATGCTCCAGACAGAATCAAGCTTTTTATCTCGTTCATAACGTATTTGTTCATGTGCTTTGCACTTTCGTTACATTACTCACATTCGAGAGCGGTTCAAATAGAGAGGAGGAACAGGTTAGTTCAAACAGAGAGGAACACAATATGTTTCGACTGCGAATTCACCGTGGACCATCGACAACCCCTTACTAGAAGTGGGGTCTTACTTTTGTTAGGAAGGGAAAGTAAAACTGGTAGAAACGCATAGGCGAATGAGAGAATTACAATTTTCATATCTCCAGGAAGTTCTCAGGTTGCTTGGAGTAGAGGTTGAGGGATCAAAAAAACGGAGGTCAAAATGGTTAACGACAAATGTACACGTCAAGAAGAGGAAATTTCATAGACGAGGAATTTTGGTCAGGATTAGTTCATGTCGCGGCCCGCTGCTTCAACACAAAATTTACCGGAAAATACCTTCTTTTTTAATTTTTTGAGCAAATGTCGACAAAGCAACAGTCATGGAAGGCCGTCATGTGAGAAAGATGTAAACAGTAGATTTCTCGCAGGTCCTTTCACCCGATCGACAGATGATGATCAGTACAAGGATTCATAATAATGGGTCAGTGTGGAATTTCGCTTCAGATGAGAGAAAAAAGTACACAAAAAAGCGGGCACTTAAAATGTGGAATTCGATATTCCTTTCACTTTGAATGCGTCATAGCCGAATGGTCGGCATTGCATAATCCAGAACAGTGTGAAAATACGACTTTTACAATAACTCATCCCACTTCAAGCAGTCCGTTGTAGTTAGGACGTTACCGGTGAACATTGCAAAGGCTAGGGAACCAGTTCAAAAGAAAAGAAGCTGTGAGACAATTTCTATTGCGCTGTTTGTTATTCAAGGCATTATTAACGCGTGAGAGAAAGTCGACGACAGCTTGAAAAGGTTTTACTGAGCAAATTTATCCACCATGAAATTTTAAAATAACTCCAGGTGTGCATTTCCGGCTCATTCATGATGCATGGAGGCGAGGAAAAAGTAGCGCGCAAGGTGAACGATGAAACATCGAAGAAGTTGAGCCTTGATAAGCAGAATTTTAAATCTGAAAATGAACAACAGAGGGCACGGTATGGTCCTCTTAGGAAAATTGCGATGAAACCGTTTGATCAAACCTACAGAAGTTTCCACTGTTTGAATAAATGCAAGAGAGGTGGGAATAAAATATCTGTAACATATGCTGCTAGGATCGAATATTAAGATCAGCTAAAGAGGAACCATTTTGAAAGCGCACTATGTACGCGGAAAATGGAACACCTAGGAGACAAAAGATTTTTTCATGCATCATCGCTCAGGTTCAGAAATCTAAAGCGGCCAGACATATAAAGGTTTATGCTACTCGTCGAAAATTCAGTAAATGGGGGAGTCTAAATTCAGACTGTATCAACATCTGCCATTTGCCAGTTGCATCTCATTGATGAAGCGTTTTTGCGGTCTGTGAGTTGTGTCGACGTGGAAAAATATTGCCTTTCTCCACAGTGCGGTTGCAAGAAGATCTCTCTGAGGGATTCTCTCATCTGTGTTTTCACTGTGCTCATAGTCGAGAAACAATTCTCCACCCACAGTGCTCAAAGGACTTGCCTCAAATATTCTTTCTAGTCACCTTTCCCATCCTTATCCTCCAGAAGATGACTGAGGGTTGCCACAGAGTTGTGGGGGTTTCGAGTTCTTCAGTTCTCAATACAATGCTTCGGTGGTACCTTCTACTTGAACATATGGACGTGTTCAGAACAGAGCAATAGTACGACGTCGAACACTGACAACTCACTTAACTTTGAAGAGGCACGGTTAGTTAAGGCGGTTGAAACGACAACGCTGAAGTTTATCCTTATTTGGATGGCCGTGAGGGCTCGCTGACGTTTCATGTGTATGCATTTTGCAGTCCTTGCAGTCAGGAACAGATATCGCTAGAACAAATTTGATATGATAGTGCTGACTGCTACATTCTGATGCTCAATTCGCAAGCAGTAAACGGTCTGCTGTTATACGTAACGTTTGGAATAGCCGTGATGGCGAGTTTAGTAAAGCCGACGGGACTGAATCTGGACGAAATTTCTCAAGTTTAAGTTCTTAAAGTGAAGAGATGAGAGTTTGGTAGCCAGTGAACCTCAGTAAGTGACTGTATTTTAAGAGAAATGTTTCCTGGAAATCGACTCGTCAATGAAAGTGATTACAGTGATTGCTGCACAAACAGTTAACACCTTCTTGGCTGGATGAGGAAAGTTTTCCACTCAAGCAACTAAACCAAAAATCTCATGTACACTTTGCTCATCTTTTTCCGGGAACCTCCTCCCTTCTTCAGCTACATGCCATGCGAAGCGACTTCCAACGTTGCTAAAGCGCTTAGGGTATTTTTTGCCTCCATAGATAAGAAACTTGGGAATAGCGTTGCTGATCCGAGCGTTTTTAGTTCTCTCTTCATGCTTATAGGACGTTTAGGGAATGAAAATTAGGTAATTTTTTCACTTCTTTATGCTCTGCAAAGGAACCTGATGCATTGATAATTTGATTACTCTATGCATTCTCAATAAAATTTAAAAATTTGATATGAAACGAGCAAGTTGATTCAGTTGAAAATGAAATGATGTAGACTGCAGTAGACGAACTTTTTATTAGCTGTTTACTGGCCATTAGGCTGCTAGCCGTTTCTTTATTGGAAGATGAGCTGTAAAAAAGAGTATGATGCATCGAACACATTGTGGGATTTTCTCAGTGAGAGAGTTGGCATGAATATTTTTAAAATGCGTTTGTGTTCACCTCAATTTTTAACATGGCGATTTCATATATGCACGAAAATTAACTAAGTAGCGCAACTTTTGAACAGTAGAGAGCGATCCCGATCTTGATGTTGAGGCTCTGCGATGTATAATCTGACTGCTTTGGGAGGTTTCGTTTCCAAGATTATCTAATCCTGGCTTGTTCAAATGAAACTGAACCGTTTAGAATGAAGGACACATCAACCATCGCTTTCTGAGGAGTATGACTGCTTGAATAAAAGAACGAATTCTGTAATCCGTTCAGCGTGCATGAAATCTTCTAAAGTTAACAACCTCTACGAAGCATATCAGCACTCCTCTTTAATTAATTATGCCTTTTTTAGACGAAACTAAAGATTAATTTGCACGCGGCATACCTATCTGGCACTTCTGAGTAGGGTGGTGTGGTCAATAAGAGCATATTTTGCGTATACATGCGTGCTACTCGCTTGAGCATGTTAGAATCAAAAATTTAATAGCTATAATTTAGAATACGTGTCAGCCGTCAAAACTTCGAAATCTCAACGGCTGTCCTCGTTTCCCTTCTTCGGTGAACAGCGTTGCACGAAAGAGTGTGCACACTGCAGTGTTCCAGGGCTCCCTCAGGCAAACGCACGAGAGTAATATTTTTGCACAAACTCATTGGTTCGTTCGGCTTTGTTTTAAGTGTAGCATAGGATCGACCATTATTTTTTATGAATATCTTTGCGTGAGTTGAAAATGAACATATTGAAATTGCGATTAGACAAGACGAGAATGATCATCCCTGATCGCGACGGGGCAACTTTCGCGAATTTTAGTGCTCATCTTTCTTTCTTTGTTGATCTTTGGAAATCGTTGCTGAAAGAAGGTGAACTTTCATTTTAACAAATGGACTAAGAACAAATTTTTGGACTCCTTATCGTTCCTTCTTGCAGACTTTCATGGGCAATCGGCCTCATCGATCGACTAGCAAGGAAGTGTTCGTATGCATTTTGTGTATCGCAATTATGTTTTCGATTGAAAAGTGCAATTAAGGGTTAACACGGCAGGCCGTTATTTACACGGAAAATCTATCAAAAAACATCTGTCACTACAGTATGTTGGAGTTGGCGGACCGTTATCTTAAGAAAAGCAGGTCGATATCCTCTCTTTGATGTTTTCCTGCATGTTGACATGACAGTTCGTTAGCTGAAGAAGAAATCCTAATTTCAGTCGTCTGTTGCATGGCCATTCTTCACATTGTTTATCAAAAGGTATTCTAAGGAAGGATATTCACTTGATCCCTTCCTGAATTGCAAATGCGTTTGACTCGAACATCCTTCAAAAAATAAAAATTAGTGCACCTATTCGTGAGCCCACTTCAAAGTTCCTGTGACCCCAAGTGTTCCAGCATTTCTTTAATCGCTTTCTTGAAATTCTAAATTGCATTAAACGTTCTATTTCCCTCTAATTCAAAATTTATCGATATCTGAATTCAACAAGTGAAATTGTTGAGATATTGTGCAATAGCAAGTGCCTAATTAATGAACACAGCTGTCATATGTTTGTTCTCTTTTATGAAATGAATACCTTTGGGGTAATCTTCAGAACACCATTTCAAGGAAATGATTCCGAGGCTTCAGCAATGTCACCCAATTTTTGCATAGCAGTCAAAGTCTAAGAGACCCTTCGTTTACAAATGTAATTATAGCCCACGAAAACACCCGATGAGACATCCCCCACCCCCCCGCCCCCCTTCAAACAGCAGATCAGTGGATAAGTTAAACATTGGCCTAGAAGACGAATTCTGTATACGGGTTCCACGCAGGAGATTTCATAGCTCTAACTTTAGTATATCGTGAGATGAACGTTGGAACACAAGGGCAAGCAGAATGGGAGCATAAAAGCACTCACCGCTTCTAAATAATGCATTCTATAAACGAAATACTGTTCGTGCGGTATAGTATGTAACGAATGGTTGGCCTGGAATTTCTACAGCGTCGTTGTGAGTTCTCAGTGGTGCGAAAGAAGATAAGTCTTAGAAAGCTGGATTCTACTCTGTCCGCACTCTTGACTGCATCTACCAAATTCCGATGCTCAACTTTTATCGATTATGGCATGAAACTGCAAGGTGGACGGATGCCGAAACTGACAGCGACCTGCTGACACGGACACAAAGCCACCAATATGCATCTTTCGAAATTCTGCTGGTGCCAGAGAAAATAGCAAAATAACCCCTTCTTGCTTTTCCTAAAGGACCAAATCTCCTCTTTTATGAAAAACGAACTCCGTAGTGGTATCCGGTCAAGATTAGCGGACGAATAAACTGGGTATGGGAATTTATTAGTAGGAAGGACAGCAAATTAGTCAATTTTCGACATCACCTCTGGAATTGAGCTGACTTTACAACGTTTTATTTCGACACCAATTCTGTTAAATTACTTTCGGTGTGCTGCAAAATAAACTGAATGTACATCATCTGGCATGAAGCGTTTAAATTTTCCTCAGGTGTGCATGCTGAAATTCCCATAGAGTTCATTTCGCATATTCTAAAGTCCGATAGACAGAGGGAACCAAACATATGACTGGTTTAATCGCATAAGCGCATGTATGATCACTATTCCTTATATTTTCGTGAACTTAACGTGGCTTGCTCGTCAACATGTAGCAATTAATTCTCCGATATGTTACAATGAGGTTCGTATACGTTATGCTTCTGTCGCTTTCACTGAAGCGCAAGGAAATTTAGGAACCATCTAAACAAATATATTAACATTCGCGGTCTTCGGTGCTATCAAAAACTTAGCTGCTAAAATTAGCTATTCGAAAAGAAAAAAATTCTGAAAGCTGTCCTCCGGGAATTTTTAATATCGCTGGCGTCGATGAAGGGAGCGCAATAATGTCCGTGTAATGATTTCAATTAGTCGCAATTCCCTGCAATCTGCTCAATGAGTTCTTTGCTTCGTGATCATAACGTTTAAAATGGCACAAAAAACTAGTGCGTTTGAGGTTGCACGTCCAAGTGAGTGAAAGCCTATATCGGTTACAGCGATGTGAACCGCGTGTGCCATGGGGAATTCTGAAATTCTTTCTTTCCTTCGCCCATCTTGCCTTATCATTTCCCCCCTCTTGCTCCCAGTCTCCTGTTCTAACTGCTCAGGCTGCTAACGATTCTCGCGAAAAAATATGACTTCGCAACGAACATTGGTTCAGAAGCGAAGTGGTGAAAGCGTATGTGGCAACAAAATGTAACCAATACGGCGCCGAGCTTTTAGTTGACTTTTTAAGCCTGATTGTTCACCTCTTCTTAGTTTGCCTCTTGGTTGCTTATAATTGAAAATTCCCTTTTAAACAGCTGTGGGAAATGTTTTCGCTCTTGAAGTACTGATCCGTTGTGCAATTCATCTTATTATCTGCCCGCTTCTAACGAGGCCACAGGAGCCCTGCGCAGTTCGACATTAAAATTTGGTGATTTTCATGGATATAGCCTAAAATCGTTGTAGGACGGCCGTTGTCAGCGTTCTGTTTTTGCTGATCTAAAGGATGGGTAGTTTTTTGCAGGTTTTGGCGATGATAATGAGAAGCTGGATGGTTGCGTCGGTTATCTTTACATTGTTTCACGTTGCGATATCGTCACCTTTGAGTGTTGTTGCACTTTTGAATCTGGTCAGCTTTTTTTCGATCTCTTTCATACGTTAACATGATAATAGCTCTTCTAGTGTCACATCACAAGTAATCTGAATTGACGGTCATGAAACAAAGGATGTGAACGACAAAAAGAACAGCAGATGAGCAACTAAATGAATGCTCCTTCATTTAAGTAACCCATCTTTCCGCACTTCCTGTTTTTCCCTCGTTTTTGCTCTTCCCACTCCTGCCTTTCTTTCGCATTCTGCATCCTTCTTGCGACCATATGGCTGCGAAATTTGGTGCAAACCCCCGTAAATTACTGAGAAATGCTGTGAATAAGCCATTTTCCAGTGGGATTCTTTGCGTACTCCTCATACATAGCAAATGAAGCTTACGGAAAGAAGGCTGAAATTCTTGAAGGCGGATTGAGCAAGAAAGAATGGACTTGGAGATTTCATGAGGACTTCCTTCATGAAAGTGACGAAGAATTCTCAGGCAGCCATTTTATGGCACCAGCAGACGTCCGATGTGTAGTGGAGCAGTGATGTAGAGGTGTCGCTAATTTCGATCTCTCCAGCACCATACTAAGATTAGGCAATCCTCAAATTCCCTCATCCGACTTGTTCCCCAGACCGCTGAACGCTCTGTACAGCTGAAATCGCTCCCGCACAATTGGTCGCGAGTGAGGAATGAAGCATTCGGATGCAAAAAAATAATTCACACGATCTCTGAGCAAACGAAATGTCGAGAGATGCACACGCTTGCATTGAAAGCAACGTTGCATGAACGTAAGCGATAAATATGACGGTCCCATATGTTCGTCATACATCAACCTCCTTTAACGCGTGAACCTTTTCTTAGACCGCTAAAAAACTGGTGTTCTAGCCCCTTCGTTTGCATTCTTTGAGCGCTGTTTAGAATGAGAAATTTTCAGGGCAAAGCGGACGCCTCTTACGCAATAGGAAGCAACAGATCGAAGGCTGATGGCTCTTCACTAGCAAGACGAGGCAAAAATGTTCTTGCTTTTGGTTCATTTGGCACGAAACTGTGGATCCCCGTAAAAGGTCTCTCATGATACGGCCTACACTTTGAGTCGATTAATAAAGAAGAATGCATGTATATGTAGGTGTGTTCGAACTGTGCGCACGCCGTAACAACGACGTCTATAAGTGTGCTAGTTGTAACCTGAAGTCGTTGAGATATGAAGATTGTGCTGAAATGAAAATAGAAATGAAGGATCGGTTGCGCGACTGTAATGTTGTTGTCTCACTTCAGCCGATGTGAAGTGCCATGTTTGAACATCAACTATGCGTGGATTGGCCTGATGTGCTAACGACTAATGAGTTATACTGAACAAAAAAGTTTCTCACATCTGCTTTTGCTTAACACAAATCTCATTTTGCTTGGCCCGCAGTTCCGTCCACGGTTCATTGAGCAACGCTTGTGAGCTGTAAAAATTTTGTTCTAACGAATCGCTAAAGGATTGCTTTACCCGTATCCTAAGAATGTAGCATAATATTATTTTATATTGAACGGATGAGAATAAAGTAGAAGCTGTCAGGTCGTTGTATTCCTTCTTGTTTTGGAATCGCGAGTCTTCGGCACATTACCAGCTGAAATACATATCACCGCTGCTGAAGAGAATTGACAGTGCCTCTAATTCACCAATATTCCGTCTCCGTTTTTTTTCTCTTCTTGCTCACAAACGCAGAAACTCGAACGCAGAGGTGGCGATGCGCTGATCAAGTAGTGGGCATAAAATGCAGTGGAATGCGTAACGCCCACAGAGCCATTCGAATCCCTCTTTCGTGTCATCTTTTCTGTTACCTAGCGACGAATTACCTACTACTTTCCTTTTGCACTTGGACAGCTATCTACGATACCAGCTTGTAAAAGTGAAGTGTGGGGGACCATTTCCACTGCAGCGGCGATTTTGCCTACGCGATTTCTATCGCCCGATCAGTTTTGCTACGTCGCAGTAAATTTTGTTCTGCCATCACGTTAATACTCCAACAAATGTGCAGACATATACATTTGCAAAAAACAGTGCCATTAACGTTTGTTCTTGTGAAAAAATTTCGCATTTTTCGCTCTCGGTTAACAGTATGCGAACAGCAAGTTGTTTAACTCCTTGTCCTCAGATTACCTTCTTATAAAATAGCTTTCTTTGATCTGTATGCACACCAATCTGAAGTAATGTACAGTTCTTATTAAAAGGGCATCAGCGATGGGCCGCATATAATTAAGCATAAAACCTTCTGCCAACGTCATTATTTTTATGATCAAGTTGTATAGATCTGCCTTTATAGAAATCGTCGCATAGTAAAGCTTCGGCAAGCGCAGGCGTGACCAGAAATGATACAGTGCCACTTCTTTGCTTGGGCTGGTTTATCTGAAAAGCAAAACAAGCCAGTAGGAATTTGTGTGTGATTCGGAAATTGTTACCGGCAACAATATCATTCGGCTTATTCGTCTAGTGCCGAAGTGATCTTCGCATCGATATCGTTCCAGGAAGAGGCGATCATAAGCAATGAATTACATTGCTTGTGATCACTTGCTGAGCTCATCACCTTCTCAGTGTATTTCTGAGGCTGTCACAGTTCAAATTTTCTCGAATAGAGAGGGAACTTGAATCAGAAAATCTATCGTGGATCTCTCAGATAATATGCCTCTGACGAATGATGAAAAATTTGAAATACTTTCTCAGAGATCCCGAATTCCATCAAGCGCCGATGTTTATTTATCATGTTCATATTGGTGAGATAAAGAGAAATACAATGGCATCTAATATCTGGTGGGAAGGCCAAAGAGGTTCACTAATTGCGACCTATAAGGAGGCATCACATCATGGGCGCGGTTTCTCTATATGAAATTTTAATCCATTCTGAATAGCCTTATGCTGTTATCAGGAAATGATGAATGCGGCTACAGTTTTCAATGAAAACCACTTGTTCTGTTCGGCAAAGCAAAATAAAAGTAGATGCCTTCTTTGACTGCAGTTTAGGAACATATTTCCTCCCATAGTCACCAGGAGCAATTCTTTTCCTCCAAGCACACACGACGGTCTTAAGATCGACAGTCACTTCGTAGTACCAAATGCTAGTTCCATTCTCTTCCCTCGTAGTGATGCAACCCTTAGAGCATAGCAGCTGCCGTGAAGATGTTGTTTCCTAGTCACGTAGCATCTTGTGGATATCAAAGGGTGTCCTGCGTAGCTGTCTCCAGAGAGCTTATGTGAACTGGCAGTTCAGCGGCGGCAGAATCAATGGATAGGCAACAGCAACCAAGAGAGATGTATAAAGTGAGACAGAAGATTTGATAAAAATCACATAATAGAAGACTGCGTGGATTGCGAACCATTTTCATCCCGAGATTCTCTGCAGAGAGCTCTTCAACATCAGTTATGTCTTCGCCACTATTCAAAGTGTATGTGCTCTGGGGATCGCTTGTTGACGCCACTTCATAGTTCGCTGTGTCCTGCAGAATTTATTAAGTTCGGAAGCATAGTTCCACGATTTTCTGCCTACAGCCATGGGGTAGGCAAAACAACGTCGTATTAGTTTAAGTTTGACGTATTTGATGAATCGAAAATGAAAAATTTTCGGAAAGCCCTCGGACTGGCAGTGGCTGCTCTGTGACAGTAAAGCAATGATGACCTTCTCCGGACCATTGGAAAAGAAGACAATTTAATCGGGAAATTTTCTACGGTGAGGTGAAAACACGAGAACAGCCTGCTCCATTCCACTTCTAGATCCCTTTGATGGGATCAGAATCCCCAGTGCTGTCTGCCTTCAGCTGAGCTAAAACTCGAGCGGAAACCGGTTCCTATTGAAGCTGGTTGTGCGGTACCGGTTCCTACAGTTATCGCAGAATTCAAACCTGCCAAGCCATTGATAGCTAGCAGGACTGTAAGGTTGCTGTGGACGATGAGTAAATCGGCTAAGTTTAACCAGCGTACAGCTGAACGCATGAAGTGGGCGAAATCCGAAAATTTTGAGCTTCCCAGAATATTACAACATGCAAATTGTTCTTAATACACAAGAGTAGTCATCGCAAAACAGATATCTTAAATCGCTTACTTCAGTTATTCGTGAACTTGAGTGAGAGTTCTGCATGCTGAGGCCGTCGTCGCTAAGAATTTCCTCTAAGCGTTTCTTCCTGGCATCCTGAAGAGGTGCAGTTTTACAAGCATCAGCTGGGGACACCGGTAAGTCATTTGGTGAAGAATATTCTATAGCAGTATAAGATGGAAAGTTATTATCAAGCCATGGAATGCTTCCTGTTGAACAGAAATAAGCCATTTTAGGGTCGAATCTTGAAGTTGGTCTTGCAACTTCGTCTGGCGCTTTCAGCTTCAGCCGCATTCTTGGGAAAATACATGCACGAATGAAGCGAAGTGAAAAAGAAAAACAGTAGTTCGATTCTTTTATAAATAGAACGACGCAACAGGCGGGACATGTCCGTGCAGTGCCCGATTTCAAGGACGTCGTGGTCAACGAAATATGCGCTCCTAACGATTCTCAGTAAGGGGCTTCTATGATGTGAAGCATCACATCCTTGAATCGTATCTTATCATAACGAATATGTAGTAATTGATGACAGAAATGCAGAAGGTGAAATCAAGGAGGACGATAACCTCGTGTATTCTTTTAGATTTCATATAACGAGTGCGCTTGCTTGAAATCACTGCCCAGCCTACTTTGAAGGTAAGAAGTGCCATCTCAAAGAGCGAAATCACGCTGGCACCGAGAAAAAGACCCATATTGCCGCCGATGTTACCTGCAAAAGACTGAAAAATTGTTTCCGGCACATCAAACGTTCTTTGTTTTGTCTGCGAGGAGCATTTTACAGCCTTGCACAGGATATGAATTCGTTTTTTTCAGCAGCCAACGTTCCGTGTGTGCATGCAGTCATCTTTCATGCATAAATCTGAGTACATAAATTGGCAATAGCGAAGCGTCTGTGGGCAGAATTTTTTCTCTCCTTTGCCCGACGTTCTATATGTGCAGTTCCCACCTTTGCGAAAAGGAATGAAGTTGATTGCGTATATAAATGCGCCACTGAGGTCCCATACTTTTTTGTTGTACGTACGGTTTAAACGGCGGCTCTTTTCTAAATTAATTGTCATTTTCTCATCGAAAGCTGGATGACACATTCTGCCCCTTGATGACATCTTTGGTGGAAGTATAAGTGCAGCAGTGTTTTCGTCTCTTTCACAACGTTCATATGGTATGGGGTCGTAATGTGGTATGGGTCGTAATGTGGGAAAGACAGGACGATGCTCATCGAGCGATCGAATAACTTCTTTGGAATGAGAAACAATGCCGTCATTTTTTTTCGCTTGGTCTTTGCACAGCAAGATGAGCATGAATGACGTTACTATGGAAGTTATGCATCTCAAAGATGAACTTCATTTCGTTTGCGCCCCTATGAGAATCTTTGCTTAATCAGAGCTTCACGCGTTTGCAGTGACATATTTGATTACTGCTACTATGGCTATGTGCTTCTACGTGTAGTTTCAAATTTATAACAGCGGAATAAGATCGAATGGACCTACTTAAAACGTTCGTGAAATCGGATAGTGGCGACTGCGAATAAAGGACAAATTTCTTCGTCTCGAAGAACACATGCATGCTGACCACGTTCTGCCTGTTTTAAACACTGCACGTTAGCTACGATAGCGACATTCATCATCGATGTTGTTGCATGCATCATCCGTTTTCCTAACAGCGAAACAAAACGTAGCACGTTGTGGAATGGAAAGAGTCGTTCTCAAAATCTTTACCACAGTACTGTTAGTGCGAGGAGCGTCAGTCATTCTCAAAAACGATTGCAGCACGTGACATCACTGATTGAGCGCTTCCCTCTTGTTGTCAAATCTCGATAAATATTTATGCTTTGTAAAGGTATAGGTAATATGGATGAGATTCTCCA
Source organism: Parascaris univalens (assembly GCA_037576465.1). Classification (NCBI taxonomy): domain Eukaryota; kingdom Metazoa; phylum Nematoda; class Chromadorea; order Rhabditida; family Ascarididae; genus Parascaris; species Parascaris univalens. The sequence continues at coordinate 38,810,907 of CM075173.1, read as the reverse complement.
GAACAAGATCGAAACTTTAAGTCCCAAAATGTGATATACTGCTATGCGAGCGCTTGAAAGCCTTAGATATATGGAACAAATGAGGTAAACCAGGACGTGAAGGCCACATTTTGCAATAGACGACGAAAAATTTGCCGATCATAGCATAATAATTGCGAAAAATTCGGTGAAAATTCATAATGCAGGTCTCGAGAGCATGGCGAATCCTAGTAAGGAAAATCACAAGCCTAGTAAGGAAAATCAGCATTAGTAAGATTCGATAGTTTTCTTGGTATGGATTGAGAAACTGTGCCAGTGGCGTGAAGAAGGACGAACTGTGGGATGAATCCCATCCCACAATTCATCCTTCTTTACGTACGGGCATGCACAGCGTGCATCCATCCATCCCACAAGCGTACGTGCGTGCTGTGCATACGCTCAAGTGTTTGTATTTGCTTGGCTCGCATGCGTGCAGATTGTTTGTCCTATCCGTATGCACGTGACCCGCAGATCTGTGGGCACATGTCCTGGGACTCTATGCATATATGGATGCACGTGTGCAGATGCGAGCGAACGCTCGCGATACAACTATGACGGTGAGTACATCTTGTCTCTGTGTATTAATCAGCGTCTGCATATGATGTGTGCTCATTCTGCGATAGCGCGTGAACGTATTCGTCTGTGCCAATATTTTGTGTGTGTGTGTGCATATGTTATCGCACGTTCCTCCGTGTACGTGCGGAATCGCGGTCGCTCATATCGCCAATCAAAGATGTAAGAAGAGAGAAAAGGCGTCTTTGCCGGCTTGCGATGGGGAAACCAAAGCGCTGAAGTAATTGACGTGAGAATGGCTCACGGTTCGGCTTAACGTTTTTAAAAGTCAATTCCTGTTGCAAACGGCACTGTGACAAAGGATATGCCAGGTGAAAGTCGTGTCCCCATTCCCCCGGCTACTACATGACACGCGATACGATTGTGAAAACTTCCACTTCTAAGTGCACAAAATTCGTCAACTTGTGTTTGACTTTGCACGTTTTCCTCATGAAGTTGTATGAATTTTGGACGGCTGACATGGAAGTACACTCGATTTGTTTTATATAATGGGTCTCATGTGCAGTTGATGCAGGTATTCGTGAGATCCGAACAAATGCCATCATTTGAGGACTGCCGCCGTTTTATGAAATCCATCTAGCTTGAAAAATCCCAACAACAATACAATATGGCTTACGTGCGCCAAATCCATCAAACAAGGCAACCGTACTTACCTAACATATTGTGGCGTAAATCGCGAACCGAACTGCTGCAGGTATTCTACTGCTGAAGGAAGAATATCACGGGCATAGGAAGCATGTGAATAGTAAACAAAATGATGGCACTTCGGCACACATTCTTGGCAGTCGGGCATCAGTTGCGGTATATGGCCTGCATATGCAAAGAAAAGGCAGAGCGATAGTGCTTACACATGACAGTTTCGATAATTTAGTTGCGTTTGCACCCTCTACATTTGCAGGAAAAATATATCACCGGTGTATACTCTAATAAGCGTCCAAGAATCTTTGGACACCTTCCAAAGTTACCATAATAGACAACAGTTGACCGAGCGCACTCGTTCATGTTAGTTTCTTGAGACTTTTAACTCGAACGGTTTCTCTTTGTCCTAATGTACAGTAAGGGAGGATGTGGTTGTAGAAGAACTTCAGATTCCAGACTTGAAGACGTTCGAATTAAAAAGAACCCTAAATGAACATTTTAATGGCCGTAGCTTTTTGCATAATTTTCTGGAAGCATGTTCTGAAATTGTGAAATATGTGCGGGTTCGTTACTATTGAAGTGTGGATAATGGGATCACATCAGCAACACCAGAGAGCGTTGAGAAACTTACAAAAGGTGGGAAACTTCGTTGCGACACAGTCATATAGCTCTTTTGGAGTGCACGTCGGCTTATCTGAAAGTTTCTTGATTAGAACCGTCGAATGTGACTTGATGTAAGCCTTAAAGTGTTTGTGGGAGCAGCAAAATTTTAATATACATGCTGATGGAAGAACGCACATATTTTTAAGAGAATCAAGTGGCAATGAGACTCGTAATTCAATTCTTTCAGGCAACAGATCCGTTCAATTTGTACGACGTCCTGAGTACTTTCACCTGAAATGTGTCGAGAACGACATACAACCGTCATCCTCATGTGACCTCAATTGAATCGTTATTTGAGTTGGCCAGGTAACACACTAACAGGAGGTAAATGTATGAGTGCAGTAAACGACGCTCACCTGAGTAGCCCATGAGAAATAAATTTAAAGAATTAAATTCTAAAGACTCTACCTCTAAGAAAATTGAATCGCAGAGGAGCACAGCCACAGAGGCTAACATAGGTGAGTGCTGTGCAACGTGCCTGACACAGAGTTTCTGAGTAAGGTATTGTTTGAGAATATCCATTGGGCCAGCTGCTTCGACAAGTTCCACCAACAGATCGCTCGAGGAATTCGTACTGCAAACTCATTTTTCTGTTCAACTACTTTGATGGTTCATAGTTTTCGGCAACCAAAATATAGAAATATCGAAATAAGACGACCATTGAATATGCCGGTAGTAATGACAGTACTAGCAGCAATAGTAATGGTGGGAATAAACGATAATGACAGTACAGTAGCGGTGGCAGTAGCCGTGGTAGCCATAACGAAAATAATGACCGCAGTGTTCATAAATTAACTTTGTTAAGACCGGCGGGCATGTGAGCGTTAAAATATATGCAGACAGATGAAGACGATCGCAGCTAAAGTGTCATCTCAGACGATTTAGCTGTGCAGGAAGTTGTGGATAATGAAGAGAAAATACAGTATATCTCGTAATGCAATCTCCTTTATTTTCTGCGAAAATGCAAAGAAGCTTCTGCTGATTCTCCATCAGAACGTCGGAATTAGTTGCCTCAAAAGTCTTCTGATATCACTTCAAGCCATTTCATCAAGTCGCGCCAACATATATTGCTGCTGAACTTCGTTTGCCCTTTCATACTCCATTCTGCCATAGACCGCCCAGTGCATGTCACTTTTTAGCTTATAGACAACTTATTGCACTAACGATCTTTGCGACATTGAGTCCTTTCCAGGAGTACTTTGAATCCTCTGCCGATTACCCATTCAAATACTGAATACAGAAATACTGAATTCAGATCCAAACACTGAGTTATCCTTGCTAACGTCTCCTTTTGATGACTAGATCGCTATTGATGAAATCTCGAATGCTAACCGGCAGTCATGCGGCATCGGTTGTCGCCATTCGCGAAGTGCCTCAACGCGGCTCGTTGACGCGTATGAATAGAAGCGATTGGCTTCGCATACATTACGAAACGATGAAGGCTGAGGCACGCCAGGGAACGCGATTTACCAGAGCCAAAATTCGCTCATCGTGCACTGCCGACACGAAGGGGGAGGATACCTTGTCAAGAGAACTCAGGTGAGCTGTCTGTTACAATCCCCGTTCCATTCGGCTTCATATCCCACATACTGTTGTTTCTGCTGACTTTCTGCTGATCACAACATTGTAAGTTCCATTGACTTCTATATTTCGCTCGTTCCTCGCCTCATCCAACTAGTGCATGTAAGTACTCAATCTTGAGGAAATTTATCCTTTACGTTGTTCAGCACATCGGTAGGCTTTTCTTCCGTTGTTGTCAACATCAGTGCGGGTGTACATATTCTTGCGATTAAGCGTTAAAGTTTCCGTTTTCGTATGGGATTTTGTTCCACGTAGGAGCTTTTTCCAAACAACACCGGCGGGCAGGTAATCAACGCCCGTCGGCAAAATTTCTTGCTCTAAGTTCATCATCTTTGCTGCAGCCTTTCTTTTCTTTCTGTCAACAGCATTTGCCTTTTATTCGTCCTTTCGGGTAACCTCATTGCATTTCTTATGGCACTTGTTTAACGATGCTTCCCGTGATGATAGCAAAAATGAACTTTTTAATATTCTTTGCGGAGGTTCTTTTTATGTATCCATTTTCATTAAGGATCTTCGCTTTGTGTCATTAGTGCGTCATTAATGCATGACAATATTCTCTTCCATGCCATGAATTTCTGAGTGATAGGAGAGCATTTCCGGACCTTTATTTGCATTAAGCTGATTGCATATCGCCTACTTATAAACCTCGGAGACCACTAGAACTAAGACCGAGAAGCCATGTTACCGGATCTGTCTCTGTGTGTGAAGGGAATATTGTTTCACATATACGCTCAGTATTTACCTCCTGCAAGAGAAAAATGAAGATTGGAGATGTTACCTTTATTGGCCTCAAAGCAATGGCGATTTTGTTATTGGGCGATACGGAGATCATCTCTGTGTTCATAAACGAAATAGCCATTTCATCGTGAATATGTATACGAAATCCGTTTTCGAAAAGGTTGAAGAAAGGCCGTTTCACCACGATGCCTTCTATAAAATCGAAGCCAACAAGAATTTCTGCTTAAGTAAGAGTTAAGAACAAAATAAATATGCGCCGATATAAGGAGGCAAATTTTTCAACAAATTCCGCTTTTCAGTCATGTTTAAATCATATGAACACTGTGCATTGTAGAACTAACTGACCCACTTATTCAACGTTAGAAGGTACATGCGCGAGTAAATGACTGCAAACGAACGACTATCATGGTGAGCTCATTGTGATTTCATCCGGAGTTGCCCCATGCGTGTGGCTCGTGCGAGTTACATTCGTTGCGTACCTTTCAAATAAAATGTCGACCACTGCTTATAAGAACAGATAGAAAAGTTTACCCGATGAGTTGGCTATGGAAATCTGTTCCTCGGTACGGAAGTCGAGCAACATCTGCAACCTATAAAAAATAGGCGATAGCGACTGTCAACTTTCCTTAATTGATTATGTCAGTCTTAAGCAAGGTCCTAGCGTAAAATGGCTATAAGCGGTTAAATATAGAGAAAAGCGCTCAACGCTATTCTTTTCTAGAGAACTCTTTCATGCAAAAAGTCAAAGCCGATGGTTATGCGTCATGCAGTTCTGAATGCACCTCACGTACGCTCATCATTTTCTCTCTCGTTTAAAACGACGTTAAGAGGTCAATTAATACCTCCTCATGGCTATTTGTGCGCGATGCTATGTGAATACCCTTCGTATCAGCTATAGAAGCGATAGGTAAAGGCAGCGAGAGGATCTGCTTTAGAGTGGAGATAACGTCAGCGATTAGCAAGGAATTCCTACAGATTGGATTTTCGAGATCTCGAAAACGTCTCCCACAAACGTAACGTAGGGCAGTTCGAACTGATCATGATGGGTAGGAGAAGGACGTGAAATCATCATCTCTTTATCCCCATCTAATTTTTTGAAGATTATTCGGAAGTCGTTTCTATATCTGTTGCGGAAGTGAACATTGTCATAAGAGGGTCTTTTTTTGACAGATGAGCTCTTTTTGATAGAAGCTACACGAAGCAAGTGCTTTGTTTAATTGAGAACAGCGCTTTTTAGTGGATAGAGGAGGAGTGAGGGTGTTTTTAAATTAAATGCTTTCTGGACTAATACCTTCACTCTGGAAACCTGAAAAAATGCAGCCCCTTTCATGTTTTAAGCGCAGAAATGAAACCTGATCATACATTCCGTCTCAAGGTTATCTTTTCTTTGGTCGCCGCCATGTGATGCTACCTGATTTCAGTTACTCATGTGAAGTGCCGTGGGATATGAACGCCTATGTTTCGGCGATAGTAGTTTGCAAAGTCTGCACCAAGACGCATGTGGTGACTAACCGCAGATAGACAAAGAAACTAACCCTCGAGAAGCTCCAAATTGATATCCAACAGTAAAATCCTGCTTTAGCTTAGTGAGGTTGGTTTGATAGCACTGTCCTAGGTCAGTCATCGTTGACGTGGTGTACCTTGGGTCACAGCAGTTAAAATCTGTTCCTTCGTATTGACAACTCAGGATGATGTCTGCACAGCGCTGGCTGAAAATTTAGTGAAAATACGCGGCAGCTAGTGCAGTGTATTTATTGAGTGGTGGCAAATTTTGGCAAACCTCTCTTGCGTCCCATTTTATTCGACTGCGGAACACTAGTTATTCAAAATGAAAGTTGAAAGGTGATGATGGGAAATACGGGAGGACCATTTCAGGATGCATGTACAGGATTCCGCATATCTAGTTGTGACGAAAATCTATTTGCAACTTAACATTGCCCGGATCATTGTGCTTCTATGGTCGGTTCTCGTTCATTGTTCTTCATGCGATGCCACTGGTCGACTTGTGTGTTTTTAGACGAGCCGACGCTTCCATACGCTTTCAGCCTGTTGGACTCAGTGTTTCCGATTCCACAGCTCTCATACCGGCAGAACTTCTGGGTAGTTCCGCCGTTTCCAGTCGCCCCTATGAGATGTGGTGTCCCCCTAGTAAACCATTTCAACTCTACCGTGCTTCTTCGAATCCCTTCAATCTCCCTCTCAACGTTGTCACTGCCACAGCTGTAACAGTAGCGATCAGGCTTCGGATTGGCGAGATATGGAATGCTTAATCGATCCCCTGGTTCTACTATTTGTAGGTGGACAGGATCAGCAGGGGATTATGCAACAGATGATAGCCACAATGCAGTAGTACCTGACGACTCTCTCAGTCGGACAAGGAAGACGACAGCAACTTCGACCGTGAATCCAGCTCCCGACAATGTAACTGCAACCTCCGCTTACGTTCCGGACGAAAACATCACGTTCGAAACACGCTTCCTGTTGCGGAAACTTAACGCTGTAGCTCACGAAAAGTATGTAAGCTGTGTTCTCCCAAAAAAGAGGTATGCGATCTGAAGTTCGATGAAACCATCGGCATCCGCGAGGACATCTTCAGACCTGAGATATCGCTGCTCAGCTAGAGTTGTCACTGACTGAAATTATCAGAAATCTGTACGACGTATGACAGTATCGTCAAACGGGATTGCGAAAAGTTTCTTGCTGACGAACTCAACGCAGAGCAGTTCGAATGAATCGTCTTCGTATGCGGACTCCAATCGCCAGCAAATGCAGAATATCGACTTCATTTGCTCAACAGCACCGATTAAACAGCCGCCGCAACGCTCAAGGACCTCATCACGGAATAAGATTTCTCGATGGTCTCAAGCATGAGAGCAGGATGGTCGACGATTCGAACGCGATCCAGGCCGCCAACGTTGCGAGAGCTCCGGACAAGCCGAGATCGTTCAAAGGGAAGAACGAGCGATCGAAGCATCAGACACAGCACTACAAAGTAGGGACAAAAAGGACACCGTGCTGGCAACATGCGAACATGAACTCGTTCAAGAAACGTCGATTCGCCAACCACAGGTGTGCGCAACGCAAAGCAGAGATTGCAAGGAAGGCTATTGAGCGTGCAGTCAGAGACAGCAGAAGCAGAGGACGAACGAACGACGCTCGCGCTATCAGTCGGACGGTATTCAAAGCATCAAGACGAAGACGGATGAGCGACAACGTTGAAGGTTCATCATCACGCTCATGGACGTTCGACTGCAAGTGGACACGCGATCGGAAATCATCCATTTGTGAAAGGCGTCGTTGAAACGACTCGGATCCCCTGGTCTACAGCCGGTCACGGAGGAAGCCGTGGGCCCATCGGACAATCCAATCAGTTTGTCTAGAGAGACAAACAGACCGCATAGGATAAACGGATGGAAGACAGCAGGATGCATCTTCGTGGACTATGACAACAATGCGAGCAACTTACTGGGCCTCGACTTCATGGACAAGTTGGAGCTATGGAACTCAACCACGCTGTGCAATGACGTCTCACCGAATACTCTTCAGTCACCTTTTTCGACCTGCGGGAAAGTTATCCGGAGGTTTGCGACAAGTTGCTGGGGCGATAGAGGGAGGCCAAGGCAACTCTGTCTCTACGCAATGACACCAACTCAGTTTTTCAGCCTAGGCAGCCTATGCAGGTTTTGAAGCGCTGGAACAAGAAGTGAGCCGCCTCGAAAATCAAGGCATAATCGCGGAGGTGGGCTAATGACGATGGACACCTCCAATCATCATCGTTAAAAAGGCATTCGCCAGCCTTCATGTTTGAGCGGACTTCTCAACGGGGTTAGCGACTCCTTGGAGCTACACAGATACCCACTGTTGTTTTCAAAGGACATATTCTTGACGCAGACGTTACTCCTCTCAAATCGATTTCGCCGATGCTTATCTACAAGCGGAGGTGGACGACACACCAAAAGAGGTACACAGTTAGCACGCACAAAGGACTCTACTACTACAATCGTTTCCACTTCGACGTGGCGTTAGCTGCTAGCATTTCCTAGGAAATCATGGACAGGAAGCTCGCTGGAATCAAAGAGCTGTGGCGTACCCAGACGACGTCATCATTGTAAGCCTAACACAGGAAGATAGCAACGCCAATCTAAAGCATCAACGAATATGGATTCCACATCAGTCCCGAGAAGTTCGGCTAGTTGCTCCCTTCCGTCAGATATATTGGTTTCATAGTTGACTTGGATGGTTGACGACCGGGTCCGCAGAAAATCGAAACCCTTCGACAAATAACAGTTCCCGCAGACGTCATCACACTACGGTCGTTCCTCGGACTCATCAAATACTACGGAGCTTTGGTCAAAAATTGAGAGGACCTCAGAGCTCCTTTGGACGATAACCCATGAAGGATGCGACTTGAAAGCGGTCAGGGGGAGTCAGAAAGCCTTTGAAAGAGCTTCTGAGCTTAGACCTTCTTTTCACTCTCTAATATCCGACTGGCCGAATTGTGATAGCCGTTGACGCTTCCAATAACGGGCCCGTGGCAGTCATTAGCTGCAGCTTCGACGATGGGTCAGCGAAGGCAGTCGCTCACGCACGCACCGCGCTCCTTCAGGGCAGCGGAAAGAAATTTTGGCAAATGGAGGACTGATCTTCGCCATCAAGAAGTTCCATCGAATGATCCATGGACGACACTTCATGTTCTTTACGAATCACAAGCCACTGCTAGTGATATTCGCATCCAAACGTGGTGTCCTATGCAAACTGCAATTCGACTGCAGCGCTGGTCTACAACTCTCCTTAGATGGGATTTTGAGCTTGACTTTCTATCAACGAAGACGTCCTGATAAATCGACGCTCTTTCACGTCTTACTGCAAATCACATTCTCAACGAAGAGGACAAGGTCGTCGCCTGTATCATAGTGAAAGCGGATATACATCGACCAATCGCCGATGCAGCCAACGACCTTGCAGTGATAGCGCAGGTTTTCGCGGACGCAACTCAGCGAGACGAACTGCTTCAAAAGGCTATTTATTCACTCTACGCACAACAAACTCCTGCAATCACTTGAAGACCACACCTCCCACAGCTCTTCAACCGCCGCAATGCACTCTGTACTGTAGGTTGATTTTTACTCAGTGCAGACCGCGTCATCATTCCCGATGCCCTCCAGTTTGAAAGTCGTTCATCAGCTTCACGAGGGCACCCAGGAACGCTAGTTCGAAGCTCACTGTGAATTCGCCGCTGAATTCGCGCGGAAAGCCGATTCCGTTTCTCTGACTACTTCACTGGAAAAATGCATTTGTATTCAAAAGGGATTGCGGAATTTTGCTCTCGACTAATGAAGCCAGTGATTCCACCAACGCCTACTTCAGGAAAAACGACTGCCCTGTAGTAAGTAACGATCTGACAGCAGTGAACGCATATGGACAGAACAGTATTTCATGTACGGGAAAACCCAGTTTATAAATGCGATTTTTGCCTGCATATGTCCTCTTCGTGAGACAGCATGGCGGAAGCTGATTGCTCGGAGCGCAGTGCATACTCCTTTTTTTGCAAATCTGGAGGTAAAGATTCATTTCTTTGCAAGAGTGATGCCGCTTAACAAACGAGCTACCGCTCGATCGTCCTCATTTCACTTAGATCCATACCATTGTGTAAACTGCAAGAGGGACGGCTAATTCACGAGCTCGTGAAACAATCAGCAGAGGTGTCCTACAACTGCGCACCTTGCATTTGCAACAAAAGATGGAATAGTGAAGTCTGGATTTTTGAGAAGATAGTCGTCGAGAAGCTGCTGACCAACATTCATATCCGTCGAAGAAATAGAAGACCAGTAATCTTCCATTGAGGAGTAGATATGCATGAGATAGTTGAGAAGGTCTACCGAGAATCCATGCGTTCTTTCTAATTCTGAAATGAAAAACGAATTCTCACTTAGAAAAAAACGTTGCTTCAGCTTTCCGAACGAATACCAGTTGCAATGAATGGGATCGTGTAATAGTTGAAGTAGAAGAACTATCAGTCACATAAAGCACTCCGAAGTACAAAGTTCAAATAATGGTAAGTAAACGAGGTTTAAAATGTGCCTCTAATGGCCGGCGGTGCAAATAAACGCAATGTTCTGTGTACCCGAAGTGAAACGTGGATGGGAATGTTGGCTCGTAACCTCACCTCTCTCATCATTCGGTAGTTCTTAGTGGAATACATCACTACTTAACCTTCTTCCAATTCTCTACCTTCTATATTCGAAGCGTGTTAAGTTGACGGCTATTAAGCTATTGAGAACTTTGTCCCAAAAAGCTTCGTTGCATTTTTGTGCAGGAAGAGTGGTGAAAAGTGTCACCTTCAACATAGGATTTCCTCACAACGTTGTAACTGCATATAGAAACCATTGGTTGCTCTGCGTGGTCGTAGACAATTTGTACCTAAATGAGGTTTTCATTAGTAGAAATGTTTTGATCAATTGACTTGTTGCTAGGTGAGACACTTTAGGAGCATCTTATTATGTCTACTTTGAGGTTCTCAACTGATACAGGCTGCGGAAATGTGCACTGCAATGATTTAGATGTAGACAGTATGCGCCAGTTGAACAAATTCCCTTGTGCGGACAGAATTGGTCATGCAAAGGTGGAAAGAGAAGAGAATTTCAAATGCGTAACATCGATGAATGAACGAACGTCTGCAGTACCGCAGGAAACGAAATTTGCTCTATCGATACCCAGAACTTGTTCGCAAGAAAACGTTTGGCTTGTTAGCCGCTCTCGATCCTCAAGGCAGTTGCGCTTCCATCATGCTAGAAAGTTCCTACTTGTGCTTGCGCATATCTGCACGTGTGTGGATTGAGTGCAACATAACTCATCATGTGAGCTGAATAGTTAACAAAAAGAGTCCAGTTGAAAACGGTCGCTTTGTAAGATCAGAGAAGGAAAATTATGCGTTAACCGTTTGAAGCGGTCCTGCCCCTTAAAAATCCCAAGCTACCAAAAGTCATCGAAATGAGGGAGCGGAGCTGGCAGAGATACTTTTCACACCTCCTGAATCTTTAGTACCATTTGAATACTTTAGAAAATAAGAATATGAAATTTTTCATGGAAAGGAACTCCACTGCAGTCAATTCTCCGTTTCCTTGCAAATTGCGTTCGCAGCAAGGAACCTCCATGCCTTCCTCCCACCCTCCTCTCCATGCTGTCACGCGGACTCCTCTCCTGTCACATTTCGAGGGCAATAAAAATATGTCTGCCAACAAAATTCTGCTTGTTTGGAATGCATGAGAAGGAAAGATTCCTGGAAAGCAAGAAAATTGAAGTCGCTAGTTGCAGATTTTTTCCGCAGCACTACATTAAGGAGAGCAGGTCAACTTCACGTTCCCTCAACTAAAGATGATCTACAGTTGTGTGACACTTTTCCTGTTTGAGCTGCTTCCGAGAAATCCTTGACAGAAAGTTCTTCACCAGCAAATATAAACAGTCCACAGAACCAGTGACAGTGACCTTGGGAATGCGGAGTTTTCGCGAAATAGGCGACATCACATATTTGTCTTATTAGGAGATATACCCATTTGTTATCTGCATGCAAATTGCAGGCAACACCTAAGAAAATAGTCTCACGTTGCTGCTATTTTCCTACGGCTAGATCATAGAACTTTCTTTTCAGGGCTATGAGGAAACTTTTGAGTGAAGAACAGAACATTCGGTCTACATGCCTGTGTATCCACTTTGCGACGATATAGCACAGAAAACAGCTGTGCAGCAATCTCTGTGAATACGGATCCTGCACATATCATAACCAGCAGCCAAAACACTTTCGCATATGTTTTACCAGCATATAAACGACAACAACCATGCAATTTGGTTATTCCTAAAACAGTGGCCATAATCAGGCGTTGGTTTGACTTACCGACTTCACAGGGTGTTTAACAGTCTGTAGCGATATCACTATTTCCAGCGTCTGTTAGGAGGAAAATTAGCTGTATAATAGGTATTCGCATACTGATACATCAAAATTTGCCTGAATAACGCACATAATTAGGGTCTTTCGAACGTCTTCCATTCAGATAATGAGCATTAGTGGAGCAAATGATTCTCATTGTTCATGAAGAGAATGACTGCAGGATAATATTTACATTCAACTAATTCAACCGAACAGATAGGAAAAGCAGTGACAACTTTCTGATCTGTTATTAACAGACTGCTGACTAATGCTAGCATTATCTATGCATGCATAAATTGTGTTATCCTGTTTCTTCTATGAGAATGGAATAACTAGCTCTAACTTTTGACCGAGGTTCATGGTTTATTCCTGATTCCATCTCGCCAAATCTTCTTCTGATGGTTTGTCGCTGACATGCATACAAACTATTGGTTCTATGGTGGCATCCCTTCCGCCATTTCCACCTATTCATTCATAAGATCCAATTGAGTCCATAGCTTGGATCATCGATTATGAAAAATGCCGATGCGTCTAAACCGATTATTCCAACGAAGTCGTTCTATAGTACAAAAGCTCGGAGCTCTACGTGCTGTATTGTAACAGCGAGAACGGCATGTCCTACTGCATTTCCGTTCTCTTTCATCAGCTGATGTTGCATACTGCTTTCATACCTTCCTCGCAACTTGAAATCAACTTACCCAGCATTTGCAAGTATTCTTTTTTTGTCGCAACGAACCAGTCGCATTGGCCCATTTTGCCAAAAGGTATGGTGATAGCGTGTAAAAGCCTTGGCGGGGGCATCTTACTTCGATTATATGCTCACCTGAAAGGTGACGGCGAATTCTTCTAGTTTTTACGAGAAACTTGACGTCAGGGTGCGGAGCAGGCAGAAGTACCAAAAAAGAATAGTTTCTGTTTTATCTTTCTCCAGGATGAAATATCGAAGAATTTTCTATAACCTATTAGCATTCTAGCACTTAAAACATGTTGATGTTCTGACTATTGTGCACAGCTGTTAACCTTCAATCACTAATGAAGCGCTAACGAATTGTACACAACTAAAATAGTTCCCGAAGGATGTTGTGTGTGTAAAGATTGGTCATAACGTTATCTCAAAGTTCCACCTTTTCTCTAGCTGCCAAAATGAAGAGCACAGAAAAGTCTACCAACTGAACCTTCCGACCTATCAACCTTTTTTGCATCATTCAAGTGAAAGATTGCATTCAAAGAATGAATCGCTGAGCAGCTCCGTTTATCTGGCTAGCCATCTAGCAGTTCTTGTGGAGACAACTAATACTTGTTGCCGCAGGATGTTTTGTGCCCGTGTTTGGAAATCGGAAACAATTTTGCCTGCTACAAGACCTGCGACATGTTTCATCTTAGCAGCCATACAGTTCAGCAAATTGCAAGCGTTGAAGGTGTACAGTAACAAAGTGGACACTTTATTACGCACTTCGAATGACGGAGCTTGCGAATTGCAGGCTTCAAACAGAATAATGCATAGAGGACATCGAGACGAGGTCTCCCTTTAACAGAAGCTGTAGCCACAGCAAATTCACGACCACTGAGTGCTTCGGAGGACAGAAAAAGTAGGCTCATGCCTGTTAACTTCCTGAGGCCCGCAAAGGTCAATATTCTCACCGACTCTGATATGGATGGAGAAGCAGACTCACTGGTCAACATGAATTAGCGAGCATCATTCTGATCTGAGAGAAGAGTTTCAATATAGCCGCAAAATTTCCAAAGCAAGAATGAAACGTGTTCCTATAAGAATTACAAGTCATAATTTTCGAGGAAGAAACATCTGGAGAAGGGCGAAAAAAGAGAGAAATTATAGAAACCTAGCCCAGCAAAGATCATTTCGATTGCACCAATTCAGTCCAGTTGGTGAATTAAGTTGGAGCAACGTGCGTTGGCACAGTTACTTTTTCCACTCACTCAAATTTTATTCAAAGCCTAATGAAGATTCAGACGGTACAGAGATGAAATTCGAATCGAGTTTACATGATGAAAGTGAAGAAAAAACATAATAGAACGGAAAACTGTTCTCCCTGTAATTTTTGATAGCACTCGTGCTACTAATTCATCGTAGTGGTGTCATGCAAAAGATTGCCAAGGAATGAAGTTCATCCTACCTCTATGAGGCAAGAAAACATTGAAACCTGCTGGAAATTCATGCTCACGGTTTCGAAAAATGTGTCACCAGACACATGACAACATTGTGGACGAAAGAGTGATTGTGTTTTGTAGTAGCGACAAGCTGATCAAGTCGCTCGTTAGGAGAGTGGATTGGTCGGTAGGAGCAGGAAAATGTATCAATGAATCCAGCACGATTCTACGGATTACAACATATGCTGAAAGTTTATAGGAGCGCACGCGAATAGAGAATTATGAGACTTGATCATAACCTCCATATCACCGCAAACTTTTTCGTTCTCCATTCGGTAAAGCTTCACTGAGCAGTTTGAAGCAGCAAAGATAGTATAGAATTTAGAAGCATGAACGATCCCGGTAACAAGAAAGTCGTACCAACTGCCAAAAAAGGGTGAAACAAACAGTCTGAAACATGAAAGTGGGAAACTGCAATTTTCATACAGTAGATGGAAAAGAAATAGCCGCAGAAGCTTGTAATCAATGAAAGAAAATATATGGATCATAGCAGGAGTCATTCGATGGCTTTCCAAACCAGGCAAAATATGACAGCTGAATGCTTACTTCCCAGGTTACGATTATGAAGGAGAAACAAATAGTAACAGTATTCGTCCTGATGTAAAAATGATAACAAAACATTTAAAAAAGTGAAGAAACCAGAAGAGCTCTAACACTCTTCCAGTCAAGATTCACCACCTCCGAAATGCCGAATTTCCCCGAAAGAATTCGAGTAAAGTAAAACTGAACAACAGTTGATATAGCAAAAGGCGTAAAAGCAACCAGTCTCAATAAGATAGCGCAATGCGTTCCCGAAATGGCAAAGTGGATAGGAGAAGTTTTTGGTTACGATCGATGAATACGTCGAAAAAGTAATTGAAGCCGATGGGAATTTGCAGACGACAGAAGAGAGTCCGAAGAAGAGGAATTCAGATAATCTACTCGCAGGAAGGGTTGAAAATAATTTTTCTAAAAATATTACTGAAATGAGAAAAGATGGAAGCGAGAAGGAGGAAAAGCTTGAGTTTGAACTTGAAGGCTTCGAACTTATGCCACCCCGCAGTGACAGAGACATCAGAGGTGCAAGGCAAGCTTAAAACGAAAAGGAATGATCATTCCAACTGGCCTTCTTATCGATGATCATTTGCTTAGGTTCCTTTCTCCCACAACACTTAATATATTTGCTGCATTCGAACAGCACACAATGGCTTATGAATATCTCGCATACACTATATTCCCTTCGCATGGGAGCACTGTTGACATATTATCCAAGAGAAGAAATTTCAAATTCTTTCGTGGGCGTGTTCAAAAATTCCAAATTGTTTCACCCTCTGTGCTCTTTTCCTTTCAGCGAAATTCTATGAGTGTTATTTTTTGCCATAACACAGTCGATGCAACAGCAAGACGTCCAACAACCAACTCTAAATAAAATAGGGATTACATACATGTTTGTACAACGAGTGATTGTTTTTTTAACGTATATTTTCTGTGGACAATGCGAGCTAAATTTACTGCTCGTCATTTTCGCTGCCGACGACGCACATCAACTAAGTTGACCGCTGCCTCCTCACTCACGAAATTCATCACCGAATCGACGATCTTAGCGACAAACTAACTTCTGCATCATTATTCTAAACCATTCGAGTACTGAGACTTCACATGAAGATTTCCAACTTCCTACTATGAGAAGTCTACTTCCCACTGGAAATCATCAAGGACAAATTGTTCACGGGGGTAGTGAAATACTCTGAAGAGTACTGGGATTTCGTTCGGTAGTACCACACTATTAATAATAGTGACAGAAATATAAAGTTACTGTGCTTTCCAAAAAGTGGCGCAAACAGTGAATAACATACTTCAGCGAGTAGGAACTTATAAAGAAGAAAATGTTTCAAAAAACTGTAAGAAGATTATTTTTTCACCGTCGTTGATGACACCAAAATGGAAAAAAACAATAGGATATAGAAAACAGATGGCGGGAGGGGCCAAGAAAAATCTCATGAAATCATAGGAGATCATAATTTGTGGCAGTGGTCTGAAAGATCACTGAGGTATCATGCGGTGATCGTTAAGGATCTGAAAATGTTTTTCTTGCAGTCGGAAGAGGCACTTGGAACGAATCAACATTGGTGTAATAATCCGATCAAGCAAGAAAGCATGAGTCCGTCGGCAAGAGATCAACATAAATGCTGCCCTTCTATAACCGCACGTGAATAAGGGGTCTGATGACCAAAGCTCGAATGTTTAAAATCAAGGGGAATTGTTAGGGACTAAAGGTATACCAACAAATAGAAGATAGCAAACGGTACGACTGTTTTCAAAAATAAATGCGTTACAAAAAAATGGCGCAGTCTAAAAACTCTTATCTTTACCACTCTGTTTACGGAAATTCCTTGCACGCTGTACTCAGAAGGGGGAAACTATACAAACATTCTATCTTCTTCAATGAACACTTAGAAGAAAGCATTTTCCAAGTCACGATCATATGGGCTTTTCAGACCAAACGCAATACATCTGGCATAAAACACGAAAATATGAGTAAAAAAGCAAAAAATCTCCTCATAAGAAATGCGATATAACAACAAAGCATAAAAAATTCTTGAGCATATGAATTTATACCGTTCGTAAGAAGGACAGAAAATTAGATGCAGCGAGGTGTTCAAGTCGCAGTCTTGATGCTGCACTTTCGGCCCAAGCATATGGGCTTATTGATCGTAAAGCATTTATGTGAAGCTCAAAAATGGTACGTTCTAAATGAATGCGGGCGTAACTCTGCAAATGCACCATCACACTCAATCCATTGGTAAGAACAAGAACTTATGCTAACGACTGTATGCGAAAACATTATCTTATGGAAATGGCGAAAACGAGACCGCTTTTGGAAAATGTCAAGCAAACCTCAGGAGATGATGTTCTCTGCGAACATCTGGAAAGTCGTGCTGCCAGATGAGCAAGAAACGCATATCTCGAATGCAGCGATGGCAACAAAAAAGAGTTATCTCAGTAAGGCGTATAAAACCGATGAGGAATAACGTAAAGGAAATCCTCTCGAGGTACACTCATAGCGCGTGCTTTAAGCAAAAGATATTCGCACACATTATTATTCAGTTTCGGTTAAAGTAAGAGAGCCCAAAATGCAACCCGTTCGTATTTTGGTCGATCGAGCTGTTCCACATTTACTTGTGAATTTTCTTGATTGACCAAAGAGAGAGATAAAAATATTCCAAAGAGGTTTTTTTATGGGAACTGACCAGTGCCTCCAATATTTTTGCAAATACCAGTGGTTTTTTATCGTTGAGTTCACAGAAACAAATTCAAAAGCACAGACACTTTCTATCGATGGAACATTAACGGTGTGCCTTCAAAAGCAGCTGAAAGCAGCCTATAGCGATAAAAGTCGAACTTCTTAACGTGATAAGTGAACGAGGATCATTCATTAGGCGAGCAATGGAACGCTTGAAAATGCCAATTTATTCATAATGTTGCTGTAGCTGCTTTGCGTGCTGTGAAGGAAATGCTCTCAAGACACACTCACAAAAGCAATCGTGCGTGGCGGTTATTTTTAGCTGAGAGCAAAAAGGCACTCGTCACTGTTGAATTTCCAGATAGTCGCTGTTTGAAAGATAAATGAGCAGCTCGTTATCAGTATCGAAAAATGACTAGCAACGATGATGGGGCGCAGGAAGAATTTCATCATTAGGCATATTCGAGTTCGGCCGGGTTTGCCTAGAAGGCATCGATCACAGACTGTTTGAGAAACAATTGAGAAAATGCTGATGGAATGGGACGAGACAGTCCTCAGCACAAAGGAATGTTTCTGTGTGGCTGTTGGATACTTGGAGAACCAAATAAAAGTGTATCCGTTGAGCTGAAGTATGTTAAACGAGGATCGGTGAAAGTTCAACGAAAGCAGCCCTGGCGACGGAAATTCGGAGATGGGTGATGACGCTGAAGACGCTATTATTTGTCCGTGGACGATTGACAGCTGCGAAAAACCTTCATGTGTGATGCCGGCACACCATCCAATCAAAAGTAACCCCCAAGCTTTTCTTCTTTTAGAGTGTATAAAACGAATTGTGGTGAAATTTTGAGGTGTTTTCTTTGAACGGAGTGATCGGCTGATCCATGAAACTGAAACAAGCGTTGTAAGGTTCTAGAAGCGGCAAACCGGCTAGGAAATTCCTCTCCAGTATTTGAGAAAGTTTTTGCCATTCCTTATGGTAAAGTTCACTAGTTGTCTCAGGATCCGTGTCCCATTAAAGGAAGATTCACGCCAGGTGATCGTTTAACCAAGAAAATGTAGACATCTGAGTATATCGTAGATTTTTCAGGGAAGTTCTTTAACTCACTAATGAGCAGGATTAAGATCAATTCAGTTTCCACTCACGGTCCGATCATGGCGTGAATTTTTTTTAGAACGTTCCTTCATGGATACTTCTACAGTGGCCACAGACTGCCGTTGGCATAGCCAGCGATTTGGAAAATAGGACATGTTACAGGCAGTGCCATACGAATAAATTTTGATCAAGCGCACCATACTCTCTAGGGCAGACCACGACAGAAAGCTTTATATTCCAGTGGCGACGCTCATTTTTAGTATTCATAATATGAGACAACACAGCGAATGCATTTGGGACATCGCGTCTGTCATATTTTCACATACAAGGCAAGGAACAATACATTTAGATAGAAGTGCTGCATGCGAAGATGCGATATTTTTTTAAAACATCTGAAAAGATTCCAATTTTCCTCCCGACCTGTTCAAACCTATTCTGGGCATGTAATCCCTTCAGAAAGCACATATGCTGCCTGCAGCTACTGAATGGTACTGAGCTGTCGTCAATCCGTTTGTCGCTATGAGCTTTTCCTGGCTTGCTACTTTGGCAAGTGCTGCATTTGAACAGCCTGCGCACAGTAATACCGTCATTATTGGGAGAAACCATAAACGAATTATTTGTCGTGCCCACGACTCGTCTTTTTTTCTCTGTCGGGTACACTGAATTGATACGATGCACCGCATTTCACATTTATGATGGTGCTTCAGAAGAACAATCCGCAGCATGAATGTAACTCGCTTATACTTCAGTGGGGTTGGTTCGGTATCTATTCCCGCTCTCCGTCGTTTGAATTTCACAATCAAGCATCAGAAGAGTATGTTCGGGGAGCTTCGGGCGAACGGAGGGAATCGTCTTCAGGATTCACTCTCTTTTAGTAGGTTTCTTTCTTCCTCTCCTTCAGATCTCATCCATTATCTTTGCAGGCTACCTTCTTATGGCACTGCTCGCACCGTTTGAAGACGAGTTGCAGTCAGCAGCGTCTGCCAAAAAATATGCTCCTTGAAGCGAAGAAATGGAGAAAAAAGGTGTTGCTTGGAAAATGCAAAGAATTACAGAAGAAAACGTTCAGGAGTAGAAAAAAGATGCCAGAGGAATTTCTTTTTGAGTTTCATAAATACACTATTGGGATTTTCCTGTAGGCCCGATGATATCAAAGCAAGCTCAATCGGCTCTCGAGTGAGGAATGCTGTGTACGGTGTTGATATGGAATAGCGCCCATCCTCAAATCAGCAATCATTAAAGAGGGTAGGTACTTCATGCGATTTCTTTGCCGACCATATGTTTTAGTAGATTTCTTAAATGCTTGGTAAATTTGGTGAGCCAATGAGGACTCGATAGGCTTTTACGAACGAACAACGCGGTTTTTAACTGCCGCCACATTTTCATCCTGAAAAACTGCACGTGGAGGTTTTTTTGAAGAGGAAATACTGTTTGAAAAGGATGCACGTAAAAGTGATAACATGAGAAGCATGTCAACAATAGACAAAAATACTTTGGAGCGATTATCAAACGCTGCGTTCTATTATTAACTTGCGTGGTTCGAATCGGTCACGTCAGTTGCACTTCCAAAGATCGCTTTCAAGTTCTCCCGGTTTCACTCTTTATTGGCAATCCAAATTAGCCTTTACTTATCCTTCTGGAAAGGTTCATTTCATAACACTTTTTTCACGTAAACTTTCAACTGCCCCTGTGAAAAAAAGTATCTTCCCACGTGCTCTTACCGGGAACTGTTAAAGACGATATCACACTCACCAATAAAACTATAAATGTTACGCAAGCAATCATTGTTTGTCCCATTAACGTGAACATTCCTGGATATATTGGATCGTCAAATTTCATTCTCAAAAATTATCCCAGGGTCCAGTCACTCCACGACCATATCAGCACCACCAGATCGAAGAAATGGCGGATATATTAATTAATCTGAAATAGCTGACAGTTGAGAATTTCATTCGAGACGAATAGTTTAATCAGCAGAAGATCCAAAGCAAAAATTTATTCGTTACTATAGTCCACTTTATTCCAATTATCTTTCAAAAAATTGGGTACATATTTGAATTTATCGACTGCTTCTAGACTAAATCTGATGTATTGTTGAGCAGGTGGAAAACAAAGTGACTAGTCTCAGGGAATGGAAAATTCAGCTGGATCCCAAGTCGCATATATTTGTATAATAGGAGATATTTCAAGAGAGCAGAAGAGCACGCTCGCAGAATGGAAATTTCAGCTTTAAATGGAAAAAGTCTGAGGGAATGGAAAAAAAATTCAGCTTTAAAAAACTGCTCGAACATCACACTACGACAGAGCATAATCTGCTGCTCATACCATTCACTTTGATGAATGATAGCATTCGCAGCAGCCAGACGTCAGGTGAAAAGCCTGTCTCAATTCTCGGATGCACTTTCTGAACATTATTTGCCCCCACTGCTCCACAGAATATCGTCGTTCCACTTCATTTCTGTCATCCAACTAGTAGTGTAAATCATGTAGTTTCCGTACCTTCTGTATGGTTAACTATTCTTCATAGCGTTATGCAGAAGTTAAGTAGCAACGCCAATACAAGGTGCATTGAAACGTTTTCTTTTATGCAGACAACGTGATACTAGATGAAATCAATTCTCCAGGAGGAAGAATGCTCCATTCACAATATGAGGAAAAGCAGTCATCTGCAAGTTTCTACGAACTCGTCAGCAAATCTGAACATAGAAGCTATTCAGCATTTAGCATTGTTATATAAACGGAGTCTCACCACTTCAGTACACTGATATATGGCGAAACGAAAAATTCGAATGTAGAGGTTGCACTCCTCTCTGCGCTGAAGAAAATATTTTGTTTTCCTCGGTTTGTGAATTCACTCCTAATCAAACACTTCTTCTCCTGGGCATTTCACAACATCATCGCTTCACAAATGGTGCCTAAAAAGTGCAAAGCGAAAGGTTCACTGATGGAACAATGTTTCAGATTACTCTCATTGTCATTGATGTTTGGTGCTGCAGTAGATGAACTACTGGCACTGTAAAAGCACCTCCGTTAGTTGCAATGAACGTAAGGAAACAAAACTAATTCTGACAAGACGCTCATGACCTCGCAGGAAATAAATCTGTATGACACGTGTCCGTTACTCAATATGCCTTTGATACACTATGGGCTGCAAAACATTGTCTCTCTTTAGAACACAGCATCATTATTCAGTTCTTCTAGCAAGCACAATGCAGGAATGTGTTTTATGGAGGACAACAGGGAAGGCTACCAAAGTGCGCATATCATGGTACACTTTTCATTCTTCTCGACGTGACCTCCCTCATGGTACACTTTCTACCTTGCAAATCCATCATTGCATGAGAAGAAAGCGCTTCTAACCAGCCTTCCCTCGCGGATAAGCCGTTCATGTTCGCTTCCTAATTTCGCTTCCATCCCATCATTTGGTCAGAGGTATGTAAAACTTACTCTGCTTGCAGTGTTGCGACAAGAGAGGAAGTAAGCTCATCTGCACCTGCTCTCCGAACATTTATGAGTCTACATCCGGTTTTGAAGAAGACGGAAATAGCAACTGAGGCTTCAAAATCCCGGCACAGCAACCTTTTTCCCAAATTGTTTCGAGATATAGGAGTAGTGTGGCTATTTCAACACTGCTTTGCTTCCCAATCATGCCATCCTCATTGACACATTGGAGGTAGTGTTGTATTATTTGAGCACTTTAATTTCCAACTACTTAGAATGCAAACTGGTAAAATATAACGTCGAATCTGTATGTTTTGACGCAAGAGCAATTGCAGTTTATTCAGCGAAGTAAAGGAGTAAATGCCAAAATGGAAATTATGGAAACTGGTCGTGTCGTTTCCCGTGGAAGGACGCTAGTTTGATGAACGTTTGCGCCTGTCCTTCAGTCTTCATTTATTTTTTTCGTCGGTAGCGCTTTGCAAAGCTTATCAGTGATTAAACTGCGCTGCCATATTGCTTTGATAAAGTTGCAAGGGAGCACTACATGAGGTCTATAGAGGTCTGCGGGGCTTATTTTTATGCCGGTTATCACAGCCGAAATTGTGATTCACCTCACGATTGTAATTCACCAGCAGATATTGCCATAGCAAATCGGACATTTCAGCTGCTGTGCTAGATTTATTCTCAATCACGGATGAAAATACCCAGATTCTAGGCGTTTTTCCCACTCTTTGTAGTTCTGCTCCTTTTCTCACTCTCTGCAGGAAACAGAATGAAAGTCAGAGGGGCTTGTAGATTCCTGCACAAATTTGCGAGTATGCATTCTTAAATGGAAACAAAACACCGCGTAGTGAATAACGATATGGCCGCGCCTGCTTGGCAAAGTATAATCGCAGTTACTGTTCGTCAATGATCTTTAATTTGTCTCTTTTCATATGATGGGTCGCCACTGTTGTGGGCCACCATTTCGTCGTCGTTGAAGTAGTAGAGGTCGAAGCTATCAGGGTCGACGTAGTTGCTGCTTGAAGTAGCTCTATCGCGAGTAGTTATCTGCAGAGCAAATCAGTACATGGCACAAAAGCAAAATCTGCTTCAAAGCCGCAGTTTGAATAGTAGGCGATAATGTAAAGCGGCTGGAACGTTCACCTAAACGATGCTTTCCCTACTATTCGAACGTAAGCCAACGCGCAGGACATCGACAATGTTCAATAGAAGACGTTTGCAAAGAATGTCATAATAACAAGATGCTTGCAATTTCCATCAGACCTGCCTGCGAATGAGCTTTTTATCAAACTTTCTTCCTTTCAAAGTAAAAAAAAATACTGCAACTAACGTTGTGGCTATAGACCGCACTGCGCCGCAACTTGCTACCATCGATACTGTCCTCATCCTGAAATAAGAAACAATTTGTATAAAGCTTGTGAGAAAAACGGATGAAGCTGCTGCACCTTTGGTATATCTATATGACGCGCTTCGACGACGAGGCCCCTTCAAATGATCGCAACCGGTGAAGTTCAGACCGAAGTGAGTTCTGTCAAAACGTTTATTAAGAAATCGCGAGAGGCGTCTCATGTATACGGTTACTTTGCTGCAGCTGTTTGCCCTTGCTCTGGACAGTTGGGGCATTAGTTGTTTAACTGTGCATTCTCCATGTTGCTCCCTGTGTCTGCGCAAAAAATAATTTGTCGTTTACTCATAAAGTTTCACTTCTAATAAGGTGCTTCCTCATAGGTTTTTTGCACTGCTCAAATGAAATAATCACCGGTGTCCGAAGCTTATAGTGTTCTCTTCTCTTCACTTGATGTTTGTGCTTGCAAGCAAATCCTTTGAGTCGTTAACACTTTACTTGTATGCAGTCGACTCCTTTTATTTACTTTTGCTCTTATTATTCAGAAATAACTGTTGATAAGTGATATGCTATAAATAAAGGGTTGATTCTTATCAGCGTTTCGTCTGTACTCCAGCATTATCGGAAGCGCTCCCTTTGTTATGAACGCTGATAACGTACTTCATCGGAAGCACACTTATGAGCATTATTCCCCGTAATGTTCTCTGCTTTGCTTGGTAAATATGGTGTTCAGGAAAAACAGCGAAATTCGTAAGCGGAGCCACATAGCCAGGAAACATAATCCAGCAAATATGCATGCATGCTTTTCAAGCCTGCGTTTTCCCCATCCCCCTCGTATATGCTTCGGTACGTTGGAGTAATTTCCGCCAGTGATAGTAGAACAGAACACATAGGTTTGAAACGTGCCAACCATCTCTCTCGAACTGTTTTCGGTTCACGCATCACTATTCTCGATTTTAAACAGTACGCAACTGGCACTCCATGATGGCATGAAGCCAGCACCTTTAGGAGTTCTTCAGCTGCGAGGAAAAAATTATCCAAAAAGAACCCCCAACTGTAGGAAATGGCACGGGAGCGATGTCGCTGTAACCTTTCGGTGGTAAGAATTGAATAACGGTAGAGATGCGTACTAAGAACTCAGTGTCCCAGCTGAAAGTAACTTGTAATGATGAAGCAAAACAACGCTATGTAACAACCCATCTTCAGTTGCTGCGAACTCCACTATGCGGTATGCTCAAGAGTGCATCTGAAGAACCGATGCTGAACAACGCATTGCAAAAACAGGCTTATATGCACCGTTTTTGAAAATTGTGCAGTCCGGCGGGGATTTGCAGACTGTGTTAGAAAGTTAGCGGCAACATTTTGAATTTGATTCTTACTGAGGCATTCTGGGGCATTCTGTTTTCTCAACTTGCAGCCTTGAGGAAAGAAGAGTACATCGAATCCTTCAGTATACCTCTTCGGTAGGGTTCATTAAAGATCTCAGCCGAACGCTTGTCATGCGATGCCTTAAGAGGGATGTTTACTTGGCCTATCCTTGAAAATGATGATGCCAAAAGAATTTCGAAAGTTCAGCAGACGAAGGCACTTCGTCTGCCAACTATCATGTTGCAAGTGACTTGCCAGATCAGTGCTCAGATCAGAGCATTCGTCGATAGTGTAGACTGGCTTCTTATCACTGTCATCACGGAGGCGAAGCACCACGCTTTCGTATAATGGGGCCTCCTGTGTTTGAAAAACACAATTTTAGCCGCTGTTCAAAAGTATTCGACGTACAGACAGAGGCGGAACTATTTTGAAGAGAGAATAATGATCCCGAGCCTAACCATCCACTAGTGAAGCCCCTCGGAATGATCCAATATTACCAAAATTTCGACCGCCTACAACGGCTGCTTAAGTTGGTAGGATAGACGTAAAACAGATCGCATATTTCCATATGTGCGCTGAGCGTTAGCCGTTACAGCTAACTAGTAACTGAGGTGATTGTCGAAATTTCTACTGAAAATCCACAAACCCTCCACCTAGAAAAAACGAAACGGTTTTGCGTGTATCTGAGGAACGACGGAGCTCTGGCCGCTTTCTACTCGGGGCCGCTTATAGGATATGGGTAAATGAAGCAGCGATCACGTTCCACTCTGAATGAAAAGCACTGGGAAATGCCATGTGCCTGGCAATTTTCTGACTAGTGAACCTTGTGAGTTCTTCAGCTGATGCGGAAATGAACCTGCAAAATGCTCAAACTCCAAGACAGCGGCAAGTATAGTTTAGCATAATCCTGAAAACATTCTTGAGGTTGAGAATTCAGTTAATGGAAATCGTGAGTGAACAAAAGCGTTTGAGCCCGTTAATCTCGAAACTATACAAAGGATGCCGTGCGAAAGGCGTTCGACGAAACTAACATTTGGTGTGATTGTGTTGGCGGCTGCGTTTTCAAGGAGTTCTCTAAGCCGATGTTTTCGCTCCATCTCGTTCTTCTTCTTTCTTGCCATATATTCTCTTCGTTTCCTTGATATGATGATCCAGCACATCTTTGAGATGTAAATAGCCAATTCCGCTACCGTAATTATACTGGCGCCAAAGAAGAGACCCATATTACCACCTATGTTACCTGAACCTGCTCGTAATGCACAGTGTTTATAATTAGAAGCCAATGTTGCAGTAAGCTTGTTTGCAACGGTGATATCGCCTGAGAGAAGTTGGCTGAAACTCCGGCATCTCTGAAGGAGTGGGAATCGCCAGAAGGTTCTCGTGAATGCATAAACTTCGGAGTCGCTGATGTTGATTTCTTCGTGGTTCTTTTCATTCGTGTGGGTGTTTTCACTGTATTTTACTCCAGATCCATATTACATCTCATTTGTGGTTCTTGAACATGTTGCAACTTTTTTGTCATCTTTGCCGTTCACTAATCCTAATTCCTTTCGACCTCTTGAAACTTAGTGCTTGGATAAGAAACCATCACCTTATTGGACCAATCCGTCGTGGTGGATAGACTTTGGGACACTTGCAGCAGACAAGATGCAAAACTACTGCATAAGCAAAGACGCTTCTGCAATAACTTCGCACAATTCATGTATTTTCCAGACCAGATCGGTCTCCTATTCCACTTCCGAGTGACGAAAAAACTCCTCTGAACAAAAACGTGAAGCCGAAACTGCAGTTCCCACTGTGACGTGTGTGATTTGTTGCGCCATTCGTGGCTAATATCGAAGTTTCAAAGACCTATTGCTGAAGAGGGTTAAATTTTCTCGGTGAACAAAGGTTCCAATTGAAAGTGAAAGGTCGTTCCTTTTACATATGGCCAACATAGGAAATGTTTTAAGGTACCATTTCTCTCTGCACCCACGAACTTTGGTTGCAGTAAATTTAAGGTGGTACGAGCCTCGTTGATCAAGCAACCAACATTCAGACCCCTTTGATACCGTCCTCAGTACTTCGTTCTTTGCGAAAGTTCTTTTTTTTGCATTAGAAATTGCAGCAGTTGAACGTTTTCGACTAAAAGTGCGCTGTGTTCGGCATAAATTTCAAATCAGTCACTCAAGCTATCGAAGGTAGATTCTTCTGGAACTTCATTTGCCTGGACTACTAAAACAATGCACTCTTGAAATGGAGTCTGCGTAAATCGCGGTTTCAGACATAAGCTTTTGAACTTATATACGACAGGCAAATATGCAGGCACAACGCGTAGCTGAGCTTTTTCTAAGATTTTCTCCTTCTCGAACTGTTCATAGAATCCACGAGGTGTCCGCATATCGTTTCTTCTGTCTTGTCCCACATACATCCTTTGGCCATGTTTATATTAGTGGCTCTTCGTTGTCGTTAACTCATACTACCCTATCAGCCGAAAGTAGTTTGAGTGAAATCTGCCTGGATTTTTCAGTCCAGACTGCGACCATGATGCAGCCTCCGAAAAATTGTCATCTCCAGTATGCTCCTCCTTCCATTTTCAGTGGGACTGAAGGGACAGCTGATCCTAATATCTGCGTTGGCATCCACGAAACAACTAAATTCTTGAGGTAACGCGAAATGATGCGTTTGAGAATTCCTATATGCCGAACAGGTCTGCCCAGATGACATTCTATAGAATGAATATCTGTATTGAAGCGCATAGTGAAGAAAGAAACAAAAAAGGAAGCAGATGCCACGAATTCTGACTCACTTAGCATGTTCGCCAGCGACGTCGATTGCACCTGCTCGTTGACTATGTAGGACATCTCGCGATAAAACACGTTGAGTACAGCAAAATTTGCGCTGAAATTAATGTCTGACTGCATTTTGCAAATTTCGCTCTACGTTAGAGCATGAAGGCCTGCTAAATTAGGAATCTCTTATATCAGCTGTTGTGGTTGGGCATGTGATTGAGCGTGTCGAGATAAAGTTTGCGCTTGGAATGCAACTTAATTTTATTTTCCTCTTCTTGCAATTCTTTTGCAGCTACCGCATTTCACCGATCCAAGGTGGTGCATTTCCGTAATGATAACTAAGCAAAATTTCCTTGCAGACCGGAGGTGTCAGATCTGCAATGAAACTGCAGCCAGAACTGCGCAAATCAGCAACGTTGGTACGTTACTTTAACGATCATATGGCGGCTTCCAAGAATGAAAGCCGTTTCATATACGATTATTGAAGGACAGTAGCGTAGCTCTCTGCGCAACGCCATAGTTAAGGAAGTGCTGAACTCTGTGGTTATTTTCGGTCATCGGTTGTGAGTCACACAAGACCTCTGCAAAGTAGTCGGAGAGTGGTAAAGCAAGAGGTCGGGTTCTGATTCTCCTCATATCGATGGTGTATCTAGTGAGCTATGAAGGACGGCCACTGAAAGTGGGTTGGAAGAAGAGCTGTTGAGGTTGTATTCTGCAATATTCATGGTGCTGTTGAGTCATTTAACAACATTGCTGAATACAGCTGTTTCTGCTCAAAATGCTTTCGCGATGAACTAACTCGCAAATTGGCGCAAATGTCGGCGTCCACTCAACTGTAACTAGTGATTTTAAGTGGACTGATATCAATGCAAATGCTTTAAAGTTCAGAAATTGTCATGATGGGAAGAATCAGGACATGATTTCAAGACTCCAAAGTGCCGGCATCGCAATAAAGTTATGAGGTATTTGGAAAATTTTGCAACATTTCCATCACGCTAAGAAATCGACTCTCAATGTGTGCTCTTCAGCACCAGTAAATTGGACGCAACAATGTGGTGTATTTGCACAGGTTAGCATTAAAAAAACGTCTAAGTACACTTGTTATGTAGGAAAACTTGCTGCCAACGAAACCTCATTCGGCACCTTCACTTAGCTCTCTCTCCTCTGCTTTTCGTCGTACGAGGAATTGCGCTCCAGAAAGCAAGGGTGCTAGAACCGCAGTTTTCAAGACTGAGCACATGAATAGGGGATTCGTTGAATTAAATTCTTTAGGAAGCAGCCTGCTTCGCTTCGATGTCGTCAGGAGTGATAAATTTCACTAGGTTCCAGTTTGTAGCCTTTTCTCTGTGAAACGACCACCATTCGAGGACTACTTCAGTGAACCGGCCAGCTTCCAACAGTATCACTAAGGATTCCAAATTTCCTTCCTATATCGCAATGCTGTGCACATCCCACATGTGTTGTTCAAATCGTTTTTGAGGGAGAGCATTGTCAATGATACAATTACTACTAACAAGAAATGCACGTTCGTATTCTCCTAAAAAGTCGTTGTTCTGGCACGGAATGTGACGATGGCAGATAACCTTTCTTCGGTAACCAAGTGAACTGTATGGGTAGTTCCAGTGAAGCGTCCTTATCGCTGTTTGCTGCGCTCAAGTCTGCTAATGCGGAATTCTCACTATCAAATTTTGTGCCTAGTTAATTTTGAATGAAATATATCAAAGATCCTTCACTGGCAACAAAAATGTTCAGCAGCGAGTGCCCGTCCCACTTCATCAAGTCCTTTGGAAGGCAGCTCGTAGTGACTTTTCGGTAGAGGGGTTTCGTGAAAACATTTCAGGTTCTCGTTCACTTCTCCCACTGTTCTTAGTTTCCCCAACACCTTACAGTCTTCTTCGAATGAGCGCAGCTTGCAGTTACTATTTAGCCACTAATAACTTTTTCGGTCCATGTTCCACGAAGACGCTCATCTATAATTTTTTTTTTTTATTTTTTGCTTCAATTTTGCCGTGATTATCTGCAAGTACTCAGAAAAAGTTCGTGTTCTTGCAACGAAACTGTCGTCATAACTGCAAATTGAGACTCTACACCCATCCTTGGGACTACAGTGTTCGCTTCGCAATATCATTGGTTCGAACTTACTGCATTCTTTCGCTTGAAGTACATCTCTTTGCTGAAATGGATGTGAATGTCATTAAACAATTGCACAGCAACGCACTTGACTCTGTCTTCAGTCCAGTCACTGTTAATTGTTTGAAGCCACTTGAGGGCGCTGTCAGAAAACCCTTGTCCATACGAAATGGAAGATGAGTACGTGTATGTGATACAAGACGTTGGGCAGATATTGTTCTCACATTCCGGTCCATTTATGTTGTTTGAGCGATTCACGACTGAAAAACGGGCTCACTCATTCATGAGAAAAGTCATTCCTGTGTTTTTAATGCATCATGTAAGCGAGACATAAATTAGAACGGCAAAGCCGCGTACCCATTTCGCCACTACAGTGAAGCGAAATCCGGTTCATCCATGGACCAACCTTTCCACATCTGCTTCTGCTAGGGAGCCATTGAAGTGAAGCAGTTCCAGTAGCATCGAATGAAATTTTAACTGCCTTCTAAGTTGTAACCAAAGTTCAGAAAGAAGCCAATAATCGCTACTATGAAGTGCTTGTTCCTAAAGGCTTTAAAACTATTTCATCGGAAACAGGCGTGAAACATGGGTTTGTGTATTCACGCATCAACTTTTGGGCCTCTTTTGGTGACTCTGCAGAAAGCACCATAACTGGAAGACAATTGCGTTATGCAAAGAAAGACTGAAATGAGATGTCAGAAAATGAAGCGTGCACAAATGTGCGTGAACGGATTATGCAGTTCGTAATCACAGAAGATGGTAACCTTGGAGCATGAAATCGTGCAACTCGCTTGGTGTACAAGTGGCGAGGTCAGCTGAAAAGAGATAAAAGTAAGAAGAAGACGTAGTCATTTATTACACCTGCCGCAGCTACGAATGTTTTACAAAATTTCGGACACAAGACAGAAGTGCGTTTACTTCTTCGTTGTGCAGGAAATTGCGACTTAAGCGATGCTGAATTTTCAACATAATACAGGTCACTTTCAACATAATACAGGCTAACATACAGCCGTGTCTTCCGACATTAGTAACTTTTCACCGCCAAACATTGATGTTGACAGGTTGGATGGACCCAAAACGAGCGTTTATTATCTAGTATTTTCACAAATTGAGAGTGGTAGAATTTCCCCAATCGTTCATGCGTTATGCGGCGGAAATGTTGTAGCACTAAACGAAATGCCTAGCAATGCTGTTGTATCGATTGTTTGGACAAAAGTGAATCATTATTGTATGTTGTTTCGAAAAGTCGAGCAATAGCATGGACTTGAAACCACTGTTTTCGATCCTGTTCCATTACGCGGAATTTGTTAACATTTTATTCACATATCGACATTACAACTAGTAGATGTACCCTTAGTAGAGGTTCTAGACGTCTTATCGGGTCAACTTTCTTTTAGCAGTTCATCCGTGTATCACCAGTCGGCGCCACTTAATGTTCACTCTGTACTCGTTAATGCAAGTGGTAATGTGCGACCGAGATGCCAACATTTTTCTTTTGGATTGATACATTCGAGCACGTTGTGAGATTTTTCTGATTCGTCGCGAAATGCATGAGAAGTTGTTGTTGTAGTTGTTGCTATTACTCAACTCTTTGCAGAATCATCCCAAAGGTATGGTGACATCGATGAGTGCACATCTTGGTATTTTTGCATATCAGCGGTGTGTTCCAGGCTCTCTGCAAGGATGTGCACTCGTCCCATGTAATCCAGGAGAAATCCGAGAGCGAA
The DNA here is from genome assembly GCA_037576465.1 of Parascaris univalens. Lineage (NCBI taxonomy): Eukaryota > Metazoa > Nematoda > Chromadorea > Rhabditida > Ascarididae > Parascaris > Parascaris univalens. Next base: position 38,779,501 of record CM075173.1, on the reverse strand, counting down.
AACGCGCTTTCATTGGCTGCTTACGGAATGAGAATTAACTAGTAATTATGCAAAGTAATTATGTAAAGATCCGATTTTTCAGGCCAACTCTTTTTCAGGCCATTTCAGGCAAAATGCGTCTCTTTTTTTCACCTTCTGTTTACTTTGAACACAACGTTGCACTGAATTTGTCTCTTCGCCGTCGTCCGCTATTCCAAAGTATCGTCACGGCGCTTCCAAACACGAAAATGTTCACTTTTCCCGTCATCCCACTGTACTTCTTTTATAGATCCATATAAACGTTTCCCCACTAGAATTTGGATAAGAAGCTTATGTTTCTGCTTCGACGCTGTTCTCTATTCCTACTTCTACGACGGATGCATAAGATGCACGCATGTATGCATGCATATGCGTAAGATTTCTGGATATTTATTTCAGTGTTAATTTCAATTAGTGTGATAAGAAAATGCGTGCGAAAAACTTCAGTAGTGAGCTTTACTAAACGTCGTTATACTAGAGAGACCTTAGAGGTTATCAGTTGGGGTAAGAGAGCATCGTTCAACTGTTTCACTGCATTGTGCCGCGACCATTCTGTAACGATGAATTCTCCTTCTACCACCATAGCCAATAAAAACAAAAAAAAAAACTTACGGTTCCCGATACTGTATAGCATTGGAGTACAGTTTATCTTCTCCTCGTAGTATACCTGAACACATTAATGAGAACAATAATAGTACTGGAGCGAAAAAAGTGAAGACAAAGAAGACGTCGTAAATGAAAATGTGAAGGAAATTACCTGCTGACAAAGCGATTCACAGTTCTGCGCTGTATATGGGAGGTCGTATGCTCGAAACGGGGAATTCTGAGGCCACCCATTCGTACAGTTACCCCATTTATCGGGAGGCAGAAATTGGAACTGCAAAAACGTGGCGATCATATATAAAATTACGCAAAAGACATGATCACGGCAGCTTCAGATTTTTTCAGTGGCGCCGTTCTCTGTAACGCGGCCATCAAGAAACGCAGACAAAAGGGATAAACAATAGGATGGCGCACAGTGTCCCCTTTTGGAGCGATAACGTTGGCTACCGGGAAGAGAAGAGAGCCGGCACTTTATTGGCAAAATTTGCAATCAGCAAAATAGTTAAACCACCCAAAAATATCGGTTTCAAGCGGAAGTTTCGTCGCCGCAACATTGCTCGGATCGAACAAAGACTGTGTGTGCACACGATATCGGCGATTGTCGCGCAGCATTCGAACACTTCTCTAGCTCTTGTGTTGTGTCCAATGATGACTATTATTCAAATTTACATTTTTGTGCAGCGTTCAAGATGGTCCGTTTCAAAAAGGTACTTCGAAGCTCTAGGATGAGACAATATCTTACGGCAAATGAACAGAGCACTGTCATGCTCCAGCTTCGAATGGACGTGTACATCATAAACGTGGACCTCTGTGGCTATGGAGGCATACAGCAGGCGGGGAGAATGGGGAGGGGATTCCGATAGTTCCTGGACTTCAGGATAGACAAAGGCGCTCTTATGGATGGAGTCGCGGCAGCAGCTAACTTACTCTACTCGTGGAAACTTCGTTGAAGGTGGAATCATATGCAGAGCCCCTCCTTTATATTTGCAGTGGCCGAATCTAATGCAACAGGCACGTTTTTAGCAAGTGAGTTTCTTTTGGGGTATGAATCACGCTCGGTTTCCTTTCAAAGCTGGAATAGAAGACGGGACGAAGACTTAGCGAGCGAGGGTAGGTGTGGTGTCAACAGTATGTTTTGAAGAGTCAAGGACCAAGATAGGAAGAGTTCATCTAGACGCGGAGACTGGAGCCTTCTTCCCATTGATTGCATTCTGAAATCCCCAATTGATGCTAACACTTCGGCTAAACCGGACGCTGCATTTGGATCCCGTGCCTTTGCGGAAGTTCAAGGTGCCATTTTTTGGATTAGGCGCCCTGCTGCTGGATTAGAGTGTTGTTTGGATCATTATTGTTGCTTCAGTTGACCGTTGCAAGCCGCTTAGCTCACTGCACCTACCATCGTCAACAGTTACATCTCCGCTGAAACTAGGAAGGATAATGCACAAATATGTGGACGATGCAGTGCGTTACAGGTGACTTTTCTAGTTGCGTTATCTGACTGTGCCACACAGACGCAAGATAATGTTGCAAAATTGCAGATTTGAGCAGTTCTATTCAAATGAACTCAGGAAACCTCGAAATCTTAGTCCCCTCAGCCATTCTTGTGATAGGATGTGCAATTCTGATAATTTTCCTAATCCGCTAACAATAGTTTTGCGCACGTAGCAACTACGTGCTTTTGTATAACGTATGGAAAACTGTAAAAACTTCTAGCATGCAGCATTGTGTTGAAAAGAGTTCTAAAGAGTTTTGAAGTGTGGCTGGTTTCTGGTTTTAATGCAAATATGGAAGAGAGGAAAGAATTTCGATTAAAGGAAAAATGTGTACAATAGCCAGTGCAGTGCCGAGAATGGTAGTCTCTTCAGTAGCTGCTTGTGAATGCAAGGTGAGTTCACCGTTCCTTCGACGCTACCTTTCCATTTATGAGTAAACGATGCCAAATGTAGGCACATGGGAATTAAACCTTATAAGCAAAACATCGGGACCTTTTGCAAGCTAAGAGCCACATAACCCCTGTGAGATGGTGAGAGAGTGAGAGCTTCTGTCGAAGCATAGGCGAGCTCTTGCCTATTGCGAACATAGATCCGAAAGCCATTTTCGATGTTGTTTGAGAATATTGGAATAGCGCCTCCTGAAAGTTCATCTTGCAAAGCTGCAATACCGTCTTACAATTTTTCGTTGGCACAAGTGCGTATGACAGCGGCGTAGTTGAAAAAGCGACATAGTTAATTTCTCGCCCTCTTGAAACGCGAAAAATTTTGAAGTGAAGAGAACTCCGGTCATCACTTCCTGCGGATCCCTTCCTCTCTTCCGACGCTTCAAATATTAGAAATGGTGTTCCAGTTTATCATATGGTGTGACACTATTAAGGAACTTTCAATTTATACCTTTAGTATAGGTGATGTCGACTGTTTCATTTATTCCGGCATTCAGGATCACTTGTAGGCTGAAAAAAAATGTGTCCACGTTTTCTGCGCTGCTTCCGATGATCTCATACACGGGAACTACGGCATCAATTCTTGGCAGGCACTGCCGATTTAACTTCACGGACAGTATGAAGCAATGCGTAGTTTGGAAAATTTGCAAAGAATTTTCCATCTCATGAACAGCACACCTTTCAAGAGTAATCATTTCTTGTCATAATAGTCTGTACTTTCCGCGTAATGAGAAATCGAGTCGAGCAAAACCGAACATTAATATCCCAACAGATATGTTTACATCTTAACTCTTCAATCATGAAACGACAGAATTAAAAACATACCCATTGAAGACTCCAGGCAGTCTTTGTTTGATCGTAATATTTCCAACCGAAAATGCGAAGCACCACCCTAGGTCAGTGAGTATCCTCTGCGACATACGGCAGCAGTCGAATTTTATTCCTCCCAATGAACAAACTTTGAGCATTTCGGTACAAGTAAAACTGCAATTTTTGAAACCATAGACGCGCCTAATAATCATCGTGATCACACACTTATTAACAATGGAGGAACGAACGAACTCCACTGTCGATTTGTTATTTATGCTTGCTCGTCTTCATCTCATGTTGAAATTCTCCCATAATATTTACTATCGAATTAGTCGATCCCCGAGGGAGAAAAAATTACCCAGAATGCGCGAAGAAGTTTTCGAGGTTGAAACTATATTCAGTGAACACACTCTTGAACTTGTCGTAATCCTGTCGGCCCAATCGCAGCGCCTCGTTGTCGGCATGCAGGTAGAGATCCTCTACTTGAGTGTAGGCAATAATCATATATCGCAATAAATTACGAGTAAATAAGCCTTTTCCGCTGCTGGATTCATTCAAATCTGTAAGTTTTTTGTGTTTCATGTACGTCATCCCTATGATCAAGCATTGATCGCTCAAGTTTGTCCTCTCCTCTAAAATAATGCATGCATATTTGATTCGGCTGCAGTCCTCGTTAATGTTTGCCGAGAGTGATTTGTTTCTCCTTTTTTCGTAGTGTTTTAAGCCTCACGTGAAAACACCGCCAATTCCATAGTTAATGTGAATTTCTGGGCACACACAGCAGAATTAACTCCACGTGACGTTGATGGATCAGTTTAAAAGTGCATATAAAAGCTGATTCAACCGTATAGTGGTTCTATAGTGGTTCTATAGCTCTATAGCTAAGGTTATAGCTAAGAAATATCCTTGCGTCAGTGGTTCTAAAGACATAACTGCTGTGCGGGCAAGCAGAGAAACAACTAGGTGCATATGCATGCATGCATACATGATATCACAAACGGAACAGGAATGTGGGTGGACACGGATGGTCCGATTTACCAAAGCAAGCCTGCAGGGAAACGCTAAGTGCAAATGGGCGCGTTTCGGCATTACAAGACTAATGAAGATGTGCAATGACAGGTCATTGGGAAATGTTGCTGGTTCTAAAAATTCTGAAACCGAGATGCCTTATATCGCAATAATGACACCGAATACCTGCTGAATTGTAGACAAACTGCTGCACCGTAGCGCTTGAATGTATTAAAATTCCACAACTGGCCCCATATAGGCGAATTAGTTCTTACCGTTGTGTTTTTTTCAAGAAAGTTCCGAATTATGCATTTCCTTTATCAGTCTCTTTCTTTTGCTATGAAGTTGAAACGTGAGGAAACTATTTCTTCAGAAATTGTGATATGGATGAGTAAAGAACGTTAGCCCTCAAGGATAATGGTATTCTGCAACAGAAAGCGAAATTTAAGAAATCAAGTTCCAACGCTACTGTACGCATGACCTACTTCCGCCAGCTGTCACAGCAGACACGCAGTGGAAAATGTTTATGTTGTCGAAATTTTCCTGCAGAAATTGCATGTTAAAATGACAGAAGAGCTTATGATTAAAGTCCTCAAAATATATTATCCTTAAGGAGAGGGAGTACGCGTTGCTTGGAAGATAATCGTTTTCCTGCAACTGTCAGTGCCATCATCTACAATTCAAGAACTGCGAAATGTATGATGCTGATGCTACACTATAGACATTTGTGAACTTTAGAACATGCTTATCCAGAATTTTGATGCGCCTCTGTGTTGTGGTTTAACTGAGAAACGGTTTCGACTCCGATGTGTTGACTACGCAATTGCCTCCAGAGACATAATGTGTGTTTTTGATGTCGCGAAATCGGTGTGCACCTATTTCTTAGACTTCAACGACAGTCATGTAAGGATGGCAGTAGTCGCAGAAGAATAATTCACTATTCCCTTCCCAAAAAAGAAGGGCGTAATTTTACCTTCTCGTTAGGAATGCCAAAGAACTAAATGAACTACATAACCCGCTTTACGCATTCTCTTCTGAAGCAGCGTCCACGATCGAAACGAAATCAGCCATTCATTCGCGCGCAGATTTATCTTGATTGCTAACACCATTAACGTCTACAGAAATCCGGCTTGTCTATAATGCTTTGAGGTGGCACACGAAGCATCATCTTGCGAAAACATTTTTGTGTCGCAGAGAGTGTGCGTGCATAAGAAATCCAAGTGCAAATGCGTTCTTATGGCACCACTCAGACTTCTTTATGCTCTTACGACCAACAATTTGAGGTTCATGGCCTTCTGGTTTCCGTCATTAACTAATGAGCCGGTTTTATGAATCAGTTCCATCCATTGCAACAACGCTTCACCTACTGAAAGGAGGAAAATATTTCATGGGCTCTGAGCTTACGATGTGTCGAAGGGCAAGTAGTATTTATTATAAAGCTTCTGTCTTGGCATCGACTTTGTCCTTAAGCATAGAAACGTTTCTGTGTGCGCGCATATGACAAGCCTTAGGTAAATGCTGGCGGAGCAACAGTTATGGCATCCGCAACCGTCAATAATCTAGAAAAGCAGAAAAGAAATGAATTTTGGGTCACTATGTCCTTCCTTTCGCTTTCCTAAAAAGCTCCCTATCTTATCGAACAATCTTACTGTTTCAAGTGCATCCATCACCACATAGTTATGCTTTTATGGATTTGGTGACTAAACAGGCGATAGGATTTCCGAACGTATTTGCTCAAGTTGACTTAACGAGTTCTTCATATTCGGAATAAGAAAAAGGGATTCTCGTTTTGCTGGTCATTCCGCTTTGAAGCAGTTGCCTTTCTCAATCTTCGATAACTAAGAAACACCGTTGAAGTTTACTAGCTAAGAGTACATCTCAATTCGAAGCTAAAGTAAACTAATGGCGACTATCGTGTTATTATTAGTTCATTGAAACGAAATGAAAGTTGACAAAGAAATTCACTGAAAAGTTTCCTTTTGGCGTTTGGTAAATGTCCGTGGAGCGAAATTTTCAAGCTCGAACAATTTTCCACTTTCTTGGGAGCATTCATGGGTCTCAGTAGTAAAATGCTTAGAAGAAAGACGGCAGTATTCGAAAGAAAGAGCGAATCGAGTAGAAAATTCTGTGGCAATACAGAAAAGCGTGCATAAATGTGTCAGGTATTTAAAAAAGGGATTTCTGAGCTTTCAAAGGCATTTCGCATGGATCTAGTAGAACACTATGAGCGTGACGTTCTTCGGAAAACTGTTTTAGTATTCCCTGAACCTGGTAATGATCTTTGAAAAAATGTTTGCGCCAATACTGCGCACTAAAAACAACCACTCTAGTCCATACGATCAGTTGCATCAGAGCTAATATGCCATCTCTTATTCACTCCAAATCATACTTCTGAAAATATGATGTCGCTCACGACCGACACTGACAACTTAAGAAACCACATCACTTGTGTGCGCTTGCGCATTTTGGCGCTAGAGGAGCGCAGATTGAATCTTTCGAAGCTTTTGTCGCTTTTAACACCCTTCAGCTCACTTTTGAATGATGCCACTCTTTCCGCTGCTTTCTCAACGTAACGAGTCACGACCGCTGGCAAGACCGGTGGTGTGCGTGATGCCCCTTCTTTATGGAGAAAGCCATTAAAAAGTAGAAGAAGTTGACCTCTAGCAAACATGCCAGCAAGCCTCGCTTCTCACCGACTGAGCATTGGACAGCTGCTTTGAACGTTTCCGCTGAGTGTGTAATTTTCTTGTGGAACTGCAGGCTGTAGAGTTAGTTGTTCCTAATTTCCAGCAAGGAATGCAACATCACAACCAGCACTGCGGAAGTGTGCGTTAGATAAGATGGCAGAGAACACGCGGTTATCAGGATTTCCTTGTAGAAGCATACCTGCTTCCATCGTCCCTTCCTATGTTTTTCTCAAATATGCACCGCTTTGCCAGCGTTTTTACACTCGCTATCGAGCCAGAAAACGCAATGAATTTTAACAACACGAGAAGCGGAATGTCGGCAAGACGTCCGTTCTCAAAAGCCACTCTTATTTGAACGTAGTTCGCTGGTAATAGAGTGCATTCAACATAAAACCTACAGCGAACGTAGTCTTTCTTGATTGGATTGTAATTGCATATAGTGACTGCTGGTAGCGTTAGTGCCTGCCGACCAACAAATGACACCGATGTTGTCGTGGGATGTGATAGAAAGTCGGTTACGAGGGTATTGATCTGGAGCGAAAGAAAGATCAGAGCGGCCGCCATGACAAGTCCCCAAAACACTTTGCCGAATCCTTTACCTTGATAGAGACGGAGAGGACCATGAAGCGTTGTGCTATCTGCAAAAGAACTGCATTCAACAACGTGTGAGTTACTATGATTTTCTAGAATGCTTCTTGTCATTCATACAACAAGTGCAAACTCCTAATCCCTCTTTTCAGACGAAGATTGTCAGTGAGCAAACTTTTTTTCGACCAGTTATAGATTGCATTTTCTTTAATATCAGACTTTAGCATCTCAGTGATAAAGCTATTCATGAGTCTAAATGCATTATCGCCATTTGCTGTGCTAGCAAACCTTGAAGTGTTATTTTCACTCCCAAATGCAAACAGAAGGGCTTTCTGAGCGAATGCGCTTTGAACAATGAAAGTGCGGAGTGAGGTATAGGGATGCGAGAGCTCTTCTCCGCCAACGTTTTGTTAAAATCGGCGGCATTATTAGTTTATTCCAGTGAAATGTTTCGTATAATTAATTCAGTGATCAGTGCGCTCTTGCGTACAAGAGAAGTGTTTCGTTTCGCGCTGAATGGAGTTGACTCCTTCCGTGCGTGCAATACGTTTTAGGTGGTCAACAGGAATCTCGAGCAGATGTTCGCTGACGACTTTTGCATAGACTCGGTGATGCATAGCTGGTCACGACTGCCGTCGACACGAGTAGTCATTCGTCATAATGATCCATGGATCTGTAATAGCTTCTGCTGCATCATATTTCTCTTTTCTCGCTGCTAAGAAAAATCATAAAGGACTCAAGAAAGTCGGTTATAGCGATTCACTGAGCACGATTCACTCAAAACGAACGTTCTGCAACAGTTTCTTTCCAGTCCTTCCTCAGCCATATTACAGTAAGCAAACAGCCCGTCACTTTGCATTCTACGAGAAAAAATTGCCAAAATTTCTTCTTTCAAGCTGCGACGCATGAGCGTCGACGATATTTTCCAGCCTAGCTCCACAAATTATTCCCGACATTTGCTCGAAGCGCAATTATCCAAAAAGATCCACAAATTAGTTGTTGCCTACTAACTTCATGTAACGTCTAATGATTCTAATCGGGCAAAAATGGATGGTGGAGAAGAACTGAGATCATACCATAAAACTCAGTTAAGCGTAGAGTGCATGATAAGCACAATATCGAATGATGGAATCGATAACAAAACTCGAGCCGAAGGTGGCATGATTTTTCGTTCCTCACTATGCTTCTATTCGACATTAAGATGAACGTCGTGCAATATATATAGTCGTAAATAAGTGCGTTCTCTCGCACGTAAGTCATGACATGAATGCGATAAATAAAATTGTTTGTGATAATCGCGAAGGTTACTTCCTACGGCAGACAGACGGCAACACAGGTCCCTTTACATCACGGAAACTATCTGCTTATACAGCTGAAAGCGTGGTTTAGCATTTCACTCGGATCCAGTGGAACACTAACTTTCTTACCTATAAAGCCAAAAAGTAAGCAGTCCTTAACTGTTGAGGGAATAAACCACCGTAACAATGACTGCTGCAATTAAACTATTAGGCTACAAAAAAACCACCCATATCAATGTTCTCATGAACGCCGCTTTGTTGAGTTTAAGTGGCATTAACAAGGTTATACAGTTGCGATGCCACGGTGAAGCGACGACTATTGTGGACTTTTGGAATGGAACATTCAAAAAATAGGAGCTGGAGCCACCTCGGTGGCGTTCACATAGAAACGGTACATTTGTATTTTGCATACCCAAGTCATGTTTGTATAATTAGTATGTTTAGTTTCTGCTGCTCGTACTAATATTAGCAGTTTAGAACAGCGCTCCCGAATACGAAGAAGTTGTGAATAATAGAGAATTTCGGTGCGCAACATTTGCTGAACAATATATTCACTCAAAAAAGTACATTCATATGACTGATGTCCGTGACTTTGTCGGAACGTAGTGAGAGAGATATACATTTACCTATCGTTGAATGCATTTTGCGAACACAGTCGACGCCAAATGTCGTAGGTTTTTTTGCTCCTTATGGCCTAATCGACTTTATTACACGGTTCTACACGTTGCCATTTATAGTCGCATTAAACGGCGTATAATCGGAGCAGAATACGGGGCCAATGAAAAAAACCGTGTATGTCAGCTGAGGATAAGATGAAAATGTGAATAAATTTTCGTCCCAAAATGCATATAAACGTTCTGAGCTACGTGATGAAAAATATTACATGCACTCATTACCTGAAAAAATAATCTTTCCCTGTGGTCATTACCACCAACACAGTTTCACTGTTCCAGTTTACCGTCCGCTATCGAACACTTGAATTTCACGAGTTTTAGCGGGTAGATTTCATTTGCTACATGCCTACCTTGACAAACGCAACTGATGATATCGGCAGTCAGCTGAGTAAATCCAAGAAATCTCTCGAGCGTGCGCATGGCTCTTAGAGGATGATCGCAGATATCTGATTATCGCAGGCATAGGTGTGGCGAGCGCTTTAGATTTGATTTCATGAAATACCCGCTTGGGCTATCGGATAGTGATGTGTGTGCAAAGATTGCAGGCAGCGATGTATTCCGTTACCGATCGCACTGGTGTCTTTTTCATGCGAAAGTGTAATCATAGCATAACGTTATCCGGAGGGGAGAAAAAGGATACTAAACCATTGAGAATTCTGATCGTCAGCCCACTCTCCACAGTCGAATCTGGCCTCATGCAGTCAAAGCGCAGGTCGCTTTTAAAAATCGGAAACTGACGCAGTATAACCTGACAGTAATTTTTCTTTTTCATTTTCAAAAGGTTCTTATATGGCTAATGTTATCACCACATGGAATTTGAAAAATCACAAAATGAAACATTTTAAACAGGTGAACACAACATTTTAAACATTCAGTTGCGACCGTCGATCCAAGATCCTTGATTAGAGGTTGCAAGTGAATCTGCGTGAGCTGATTAATAGGCTCAACTACAGATACCAACAGCAGGATCAGTTTCTTTTAATCATGGCACTAATATTTATGGTGTCGCCACTACTCAGTTTCAGTAGTTGTGGTCACGCATGTGATTAAAAATAGAAAGGTTATATTTTCTCCCTCTAAGTTTCTTTAACGCGGTTTTATTGAAACCTTTGGGTATTTTACAGCTTCTGATAAGAGACCGCAGCATGGATCCTTGGTGTCCATCATTCTCAGCGCCAACGTAGCGACACGAAAACCACTCAGCTTCCTATTTCCGATATATTGTGCAAAAGTCTATGCTTTAGATCCATCGTCCACTGCAACTACTGTTTGACAGTGCGACATGTCTTCATGCATCCAGCAGCTCACAAGAACCGTGGTACAGCCCAAAAAAGAAATTTTCCCTTTCTAATAAGAAATTGCTTTGCGCGTCCTCTTAGTCGTGTTTCCTCATAGCCTCATAGCTGCTACGGAGGGGCAAAAACAGGTGAAACTAATGACATTAATTCCGCAGGATTGATGTGCTCGTCACTGCTTCTCAGCAGTTCATTGCAATATATTTATTAATGAGTGCACCTTCAGAACATGAAATTCGTTTGCGCTGTATTCTAGACGTCAGCTCCTCTTGGCTCCACGTCTCCTTAAGCACCTGCATACTCACTGGGGCTGCAGTCGAGTAAATTGTGAAACAGTATAGTTATGCAGAGCGAATCGTTTGTCACACTTATACAATAAGACGGCGAGCAGAAGGAACACAAGGACTGTCTGAATCGCCGGTACGATCCAGCAACCTAACTGCACCCTGTCTCCGACCACCTTGCGCACCCTACTGCCCTCGTAAACCAATTCAACCTTAAGGCAGTCTAGAAGTTGGGATGAACAAATGAGCGTTCCAGGCACTTCTATGCCCTCGCGATTCTGCCGCAGGCTAGCCTCATGACGTGGACTGGATAGTTGTCTAATCTTTCGCTATGCCACTAACATTCTTTCAATTACCTTGTGCTGCGCGCAGTTCCCGCCTGCTTCATCTATATGCGTACCTTACAATATGGTTTATATTCCTTCGCTCTGAACAATGCTTCATATTACTTTCATGTCACCCCGAAACTAAAAACAACTGTGGCGTGTTGCAGTGTTGTGTCCTTTTGGGAACAAACGTGAGGATTGAAGCGCGCGACGCTACAAATGTCAGGAAAGCCCAAAGGCACATGCGTTAAAGATTTGGCCCTGAAATGAATGGGCCGGGGTCAAATAAATGGCCGCTTTCTCGGGGTTGGTTAACGGTATTATAAATGCTCGACATTAGAAGCGCTGTATGGAGAGAGAATTCCGTCCCTTCTCTGCCATTCTTCTCGTCGCACCATTCTGCAAATCATTTGTCGTACGAAACAATTCTCCCCGTAGCAACACCCAATTTTCACGCACCGTAGCACTGCTCCTTGTCAGTACACCAGAGATGTCGGTGCAAGTTAGCGCTTCAGTCTATCATAAAATTATGATTCACTAACTTCAATTTTAGGTAATGTTTCATTTTTCTAGGAGAATAAAATGCACTGCGCAAGTGATCACATGCACCAAGCGATAGGAGTGGGGCCATAATTCAGTCTCTAAGTCACCATGAATGTGAAAACATTTTGGATGTTAATATTGCAGCATGGCGTACTTCAATCGGAGTTGAATACGAACAAGAAAGAAAAAGTCGGTGGGTGGAAATAATATTTCTGCTTCTTATTTCTAAATATCGATTCGAACGAGCATTTCATACATGACTCTTCAATACTATCAAACAATTAGCCATAAATGTCCTGTGAGTTCTCCAAATCTAATGGAATAGGCGGACACTTCAGCTGTCAAATTTGTAATTTTGGGCATTTTCATATTATAAGAATACATGTCGAATGAATGATTCCGATAGAATTTACAATGACTTTATTGTAGGAAATGATGGAACGCTTGAAAAATTTATGAGCACATCGTTCAGGAATCCGTGATTTTCCTCGGAGCCTATCTATAGTTGAAAAAACAGCATCATAGGACTGGAACTGACGTTTTATGCAGTTCTGCTTTTCTTCACTGAACTGAGCATGTTCATTGATTACGAACACATAATAAAATATTCTGATCGAGGAGGCAGGAATCGCTCGGTTGAAGCATCGACTCAACAACTGCTTTTTTATGGCACAATCTCGAGAGGATAGAATTGTCTGCAAAGCTCACCCGGGCTTTCAGGAAACTTTGACGTCAGTGAATTCTCCAGCTGATTGGTAAACTGAAAATATGGAACAGAAGCTGGTCGTATAGCGCCATCATCCTCTGTCACACTTCATAAATTCTGCGTCAGCAGCTTCTGAGAGAAGTTGACGAGATCGCAAGCGAATAAGGTGCGAGCAGGCTTAACGTGAGGCCGACATCTATGCATCTGTGGTCACTTCACACTACCAAAATGAACTAGTCACCATAAAGAAATATGTTTTCGGACCCACTCAAGTTCTGGCCAGCTAGCAAATTTTCAGTTCAATCCGACAAATATACATATATACATTCGTATTTATACTTATATTTGTATATTTAAATGCATATATGGCTAGTTAGTGGAGAGCAATTTCATGAGCGTTGAAAGTTCTGTTGAAAATGGAAAAAAAACTTGTGCTCAGTAACAAGCACAGCAAGGCCGTGCCAAAAGCTGTATTGTTACTTTCTTAGTTGTTTACAAAAGGCCGTATACGAAGGAGCATTAATGCCACGGGAAGCGCAATATGCGTACTCGCTCTGACGCTCATTGATATGAGGTTGCCAGAATACAAATGAGGCATCTGATAAGGTGCCAGCGATGATGCAACATTTTTGGTTGATATATGCGTGATTTTTATATTTTGCCTGAAAATTACATGCCTTGTAGTATTATCAATAAAACTTCTATGAGGTTTTATTGTTCATTAAGCGAACTCTTCAATAGAATATGCATATTTATCCACTGCGATTTACCGTAAAAATCTCAATAGCCCCTAGCTCTATAGTATGCTATTTTTTAACGAAAAGTTTGTCTCTTGGAAGGAGAAGTGCCATAACTTCAATCATTTCGACTGCGTTTGTTGTTCGCAGAATAAACGAAAGCTATCATCACTGGCATGTGCCGATTCGTTCATCCTGAAATCGCTCATCCCCTTTGTTATGTACACTATTTCTTTTTGTTCTAACGGGAAAATATGAACGTACATTTGCTACGTCCACAGAATCAGAGTCAGGTGTTGTTTTAAGTTTCTGGCAATTAATTTCTCGCTTCTCTGATTCATACAACAACCGTTAACTAAGTTTCTTCATTGTTCCGAATACTAAAATCCATAAGCCGCACAATAGCGAATTTAATTACATCAGTGCTGAATTTAAAAAAACATTTGTGTAAATCTATTTCCTACCATTGAGTGTGCCTTCTAAGGAAAATTTATACGTATGCCCACTCGTCTGGCGTAATAATTCGCCTTTGCATCTTAGAGGCAAATTAATCGACAGGTTGAGCACATTTCTACACGCTTGCTTTGCCCTTTAGTAGTTCACTGTATGCAGCGTAGGTTTTTTGCAGCATAACCACTACCTTTGCAAGAACATCACATCATAAACACTACAATAACTGCTCATATAGTTTGCTTAAGGATCATAGAATTAATGTAACATTCGTGAAAGTGGTGAAGCGAACATTCTTTCGACTTATCCGATTTTTCTTCTACTGGGAAACAGCAGTCAGCTGGCATATTATTCTCTTCATTTCTTTGTCAGCGCTAGAAAAAATTATTGTGAATTACAGCCAATGAAGCATCGTTCCGTTGTCAGCAATGCGCTGATACTTTTCACTCCTTCATTTGTGACACTTGCTTCTTTGCATGTATTGGCCGTATTGAACTTGAGAATATTTATCTTTCGTCCATGTGAATAACGCACCCGTCTCGCTGATTATATCTTAGTGTTTGCACCACTTCCACGTCTACAGAATTCACTGGCAGTTACGAGCTTATATCAAAAACCGTTTCTTCAGGCAATATGTCAAAACTATATGTGCTTCCACTCACTTCAAAAACTTGTGTATACCATCCTCTGTTTTAAAATTCACCTGGCTGCTATACATTGACCGTTACATACACATTTTGCTGTGATCTAACAACAGTAGCTGCAAATGGAGCTACTGTAACTATTATAGTTAGCAGCGGGTTCACCACATTTGCTGAGTTATGACGTATCCCACCACTGAATCGCGCCCACTGTTGATTGCACTTGGAATATAGCAAAAATTTCACTTTTCCGCTCTTCTCGTTTTTCGCCACGCACTTGGAAACTCAGGGTAAACACATTACTCGTTACTTGCCTCCATGGCATCAGCGACAATCACCTTCGTGCAAACAAACTCAATAAATAATAAAAATCACGATCAAATAAAGAAAGTCCGGCATATATGAGCGGAATTTTGGGCATTTGTTCTCAGGTTACCTTCAACACATTCACATTTTGGAGAGAATTATAAGCTCAGACAATGAATGAAAATTTGCATTGTAGCTGCTAGCAAAGACAACTTTGAGCATTCGCATATTCCAAAAGTATATAGAAAAGAAGCAATTACCAATTTCCTAGGAGTGTTTCAAAATTTGCTAGCAAGTCGTCTTACGCCGACCGCGTAAGGTTGATCGGACCAGTTGCGCAATGGTGGAAAGTGAGATATTTTCAGGTGAAGTGCCCTCCCAGTGCATGGGCTTCGACTTAACAAAGTGCTTCAAGATGGGCTACGATACACTGTCGACGCTTCCGAACTGTTGGGTTTCCCTCCTGCTTCACCAAGCGCTGTGACTTGTCAGTATTATATCACTTTGCGTTCCCCATTTGTCATCTCCACTCATAGAGTCCTTGGCGCCTTCATTTCTGCATGTTCCCTTGACGCTTAATGCCTTCTTGAATAGATTTTCCGCTATCTTTTATGCCGGTTCCGCTGCATCCGATCCATTGTTAACCTTAGCAGTTTCTTATTCATTTTCCAACAAGGTCGTTCATGCCTAAAATATCTCTCACCGATCAACAGTCATGTCATCGAATCCATCAAATTAAAATTATTTGCATAGATCATACCTGCTCACCTGATTTGTTACCTCACCTGTATGTATCGAAAACTAAATTCTTTCTGCTCTATTTTCGGTTATTTGCCCATCGATGAGCATTTATATTCGCTTCGAGCGGTGATGTTAATTGCACTTGTCAGTTGAACAAATCATGAATAAAATAAGCATTAGTTTCCCAAAGGAGAAACAAATCGTCCGGGTACGATATGCGTGAACATTATTGAACGTCGAGCATTTACATCATACGTTCATTCCATTGCAGGGCTCGCAGGTACCGATCAGCTGTGCCGATCAGCCAATGAATAATATGTTGTTGGTAGTTGTTGTGAATTTTTATTTGATTTCTTCAGTGTTCTCGAGCTATTATTTTCAAATTTCTTCTGCCTAAGTACCCGATATGCTGTTCGCTTCACAATTTCATAAAAATATTACCATGAAATCAAAGGAAAGAACTGCTTTCACTGTAGCAAAGGAGACACTAACGCGGTAGCCCAATGGAACATGGATGGAATTAAGGCGTTCGAAGAACGAATGAAAGAGGCTTGTCTGAGAATGGATCCTTTGGCCACATTCAACACAGGCATAATTCGCGTCAGCCACTTTACTGACCTTGTGCTTTTCATGAGTGAAGGTCTGAACAAATGCACCAATATTTTATCTTAAAAAGATGGATACATTGCATCCTACAGTGCGTCTGAGTGCACAAGCTAACAAGCGTAATTTCGTGTTCCCAGCTTTCCTCTGCCCTTGTGGGATCACTAAGAGGGTTCGATTCAAGAGTTGACTTTTGTTGTTGGTGCACCGAACAGAACAGATGTTTATCGCGCTTTAATAGTTTCTCAAGTTTTACTTCAACGTGAAGAGTTAGTGCTTTGTCAGAACAAAATGTATTTTTGCAAGTTGTATTCAATCGAACAACGAGGAGGCGCAAAATGCGAGAAGCAAGAAGGACATGAACTTGCAAAAAATGCACCCGAAAATTAATGGAAGCGGTTGCTGGAATAAGTTGAAAAGAATTCCGAAATTTTTTCTGGAAATTCTGAGCCGCCATTGTTGTGGCGGAAAGCGCTAGGAATGCACAGATATAGTTGCACTTCATGCGAAACGAAGGAACCTGATTGTTACATGTTATGAAGAGCGCATTCCCTTCTAGATTTTGATTTGCTGCCACCAGATTAAGCGATTTGTGTAAAAAGATCTCCAGCTTTGCCGTGACGGTGTATCACAGTGACGACGTTCATTCATCACTGGAAGAACGTTCATTGTGAATGATCACATGTCAGTATTTTAGTAGAATGAATTTCAGAAGTATAGTTTGAAGTTCGATGTTCCTATAGCAGAAAAATCATATGTTACTAAATGTTCATATTCTGTCCGAAGATGTGGGATGATGCTCATGTTCCTGTTCGTTAACAATGTCACATATGAATAAATGTCAGGTTAGTGGAAAAACGAAAGAGGTGCTGTAATGAACGCCGTCTTTCCAACGGTCAATCGAGCAATCGGCTCAAGTCGTACAAATAAATCTGCATGTTGCCTTAAATTTTTGTTCGGAATGATGAAATAACGAGTCCCTCGTTATTGTTTCCTGTCAAACGAACGCTGCTCAGAAAGGTGGAAACGTAATCGAAAGTCAATTTGTGAGGTGTATGTTTCTCTGCAGGATTTTCAGAGGAGGACGATTTCATCTCGAGAACCTTGTGATTCGCTGACGAGCTTTCCCCAGCTGCAAGATCTCCACTGCAAAAATGCAGCGATCTCCAGCACATATTGTATGCTATCGTACTCTTTTGTTCTGTTCGATGTTTGTACGGATGAACTTATTCTTGCTTATTTATACGTAATTTCGATGCGTTTTTTTATCGGGCTATACTTATAGTTTGCTCAGAACGTTTCCCTTTTGGGATGTTTGGCACAATATTTCTACAGCATAGAATAGCCAATGCTTCAGAAATGGATGAAACGGAAACGCCAAGTAGACTGAAAGGTGAAAAGAACTGTGGAAGATGAAAGAGTGACGTCTCATATGCATGTTTTTCAGTGACTTTGCGACTTCACGAGGACTAAAGCGATAACAGAGAGCGCAAAAGATCAGACATTTCAAGAATTACACGTTTAAGAACGATGGTGGATGAATGCATGAAGTAATAGAGAAGCATGCAACGAAGATGGAAAAACTACTGCAGTTACAAATAAGACGAAGTATGGGGCTGACTTCCTATCCATCCTGGCATCTTTTCTCCAGATGGCGTAACAGTACGTTCACCGTTTTACCTGTCAAGCTAATTGTGATCAAAGACTAGATAAACCAGCTGTACCGGCTCATCATTTCCCGATCCCTTTTGATTTCATAGCCTTCCACAAGAAGACGATAGCACTTGAGGGAATGCTTTTCTAAAGCGATCAGGAAATATGATGAGCAATGACAACAGAACTTATGACAGCTTCACACGAGGCATCCAACCATGTCCTTGGTGACTTCCGTAGGTGGCAAACATGATAGAAAGGGCAAATAAATTCCGTTTCCAATGACAACGAAGGTAGGCTCCCGCAAAGCTTCATTGACTTCTAATAAGCCAGCATGGAGATTACATGAATCCGCTTAATCATCTTCTTAAACTTATATATTTATTTATTATATATATATATATATATATATATATATATATATATATATTAGTATTTATTTATTTATTTAATGCAAAAGATCGTAGGCCATTTTACGTTTCCGTCAGTGTTACCTAATCAAGGATGTGATGGAGGAGTGCCATTTCTTCATTAAAGTGTTGGGAAATTCTGTTCCTTCCTTGACTATTCTTCTTGGTAAGGGTATACGTAGGGCAAGTGGTTGAAAAGTGGATATATGCCGTTTCCAATATTTAAGGGTTTTCACACAGCGTGAACATACTTCGCCATAAGCGCAGGCGAACGAGACTGACGGGGAAGGACCGCGCTCGTCCTCGGCAAGCGGCGCGGAAGTGCCCACTCTGCAACAAAAATGTCGCAGATTACGCCTTAAATCAGAATCGTTAATAATTTCTGACGTGAGAAGAAAAGGAACAACCAGAACGTTGGTTTACTAGAACGAAGAATAATGGTGTAAAGATTCACGATGCACGTGAAATAAAGCATACAAGGAGTACAGTTCTGTCAAGATAACACCAATATAAAAACAGTAAGTAAAACAAAGAAAATCAGCAAAAAACGACGAGAATTTGAAGGCAAGTTGCGTGACGACAGTGATAGGATGCATCATGAGGGCAAAATAAGGCAGCTTTGTAAACGCAATTCTGTGGCACGGTTTAAAAATGCGAAGTTCGAAACACTTATTTTAAGCGAAACAGGATGACAGACGTTAAGCTTTTCCCGACAACCACGTTATCTGAAGGCTGAAAAGTCGCCACTGCCTAACGCGTGTGGATTCAGTCTTTTTTCACCGCAGATTGCTTTTCTTGCGCCGTCGACAATCCTTTCTTATGCTTATCACTTCTCTGCTGGACTCTGAATCGCTTGAGATTTTCAGCGGTCAACGTCATATAAAGCTAATGTGAGCTGAGTTGAGGAGCGCTCGTCCATTTGCGTCCTCCTTTCCTGAAATGAATCTGCGCCATCCTCCTGGTTGGCCCGTTTCAGATCTGTTCCCAAGGTTCGGCGAACACTCCTCAACTATGCGGTCGGCGCTACATCTCCGACTTGGATAATTAAACCTTCACTATATTCTCGGATAGCACCAGAACGCGGCGTAACTGACAAATACAAAAACATCACAAGACGTGATTGAGGTGGGCGAGTGGCTTTTTATTGAAATATCAACTGGCGAGATGCAGATGCATAATGAAGAGATCACCAAGAGTCACCGCTATCGAAAAGCAAAAACTAAAACAAGTTGGGAAGAGAGGCTCAACGATGGGATAAGAAAAGTGAGAAAAAAACCTTACAAGGCGCAAGATTTGCACAAGAGCAGCACCGCTACTTAAGCGAAACAATATGGTCGCTGCGGCATGAGGTCAAACTGACCATAACTCAACTCACTGCCTTGAGACGTATTTCGATTCTCATGTCTCTGTATAATGCACGTCTCCTCCATATCAAATCACTCAAAATGCACGACGCGTTTGGACGTGGCACTTTGTAGTTCATACAGGTCGCTTCATGAAACTCTTGTCAGCGTTGGCACCAATAGCCTTTTTGAATCTCATTCAGCTAACCGTTATGTAAGTCTCGTTGGCCCTCATCAAGAGTTACCGTAGGAAGGAACCTCATCGACTAATTCATTTGATCACCTGTGCAAACTTGCAAAACTTGCCTCTTCTGCAACCTAACCGATATACGATCCGAAATTAACGGAGATAAGATTAATTCAGGTTTTCATTCACCTTTCGGGCTTTTCCACCTCAATGGACTATGTACTGAAGAACAGGAGATGCAGACGAGAAGGTGAAGATATAACATTATTTCGCACAGCTCTGCCCTTTGTTATTACCAAGTTGGGTCCACTGTGCATAGTATAGGAACAAACATCTCCGTGCACATTTAGAAGTGGGCAGCACTTTGCGCTTCGCAAACTTCAACTTGCAGAAATCTGCAAAAAACCCCTCTCATCCACTACGGATCACTTCTTGAACTGCAGTTAAGAAAATCTTCGGTTGTTCCGCCTGACACATCGCTTTCTTAATAAATTGTCCGTGAAAGCTTCGAAGTTTCTAAAAACAACATCTTTTCTTGCGAATAGGGCAGCAGAAAAAGTTGAAAGCTATGTATACTCTATCAGGATTACATACGGTCGTCATTCATCTGGCGCTGGATGACTCTGTAAAAAATTTGGTGGGCAGCTGCTCTTCATATCAGTGCTGCTACACACACACACTTACAGATCTCATTGACTGTTATGCTATTTTGTGCTCTTGTGGCATTATCACCATAAAGGAAGACCGTCGTGGAACTTATGCAATGCGAACGTTGTGTCCAGCTTGTATGTACAAGATCAGGGATGGGGACTTTTGACGGCGGATAATCGACAGGAGCTAATCTCATTCGTCGGAATGAAAGCTGCCACTGTGTCCAGAACAAGAAACCTGTTTGGTCATCCAGAGCACGAACGCTGACACCAGCCGATGTTATGCTAGTTGTTGCAGACCCTTCTTGCCGACTGCATGGTCCGCTAATGCGGCAGATAAAGGACTGTTGGAAATCAAGTTGTTCTTGTTTGGGAGCGACAACTCGACCATGCTGAAGGATGTTGTAACACCTCTTCGGGATCCAGAAATGCTGAAAGCTGGCCTGTGAAAATGACAATGGCTTAGCATTTATTTTCCAATAAATCCTTGGTCACTGAGTGCATGCAGTGAGGACTGACCGAATATTCCATGTAAATACCAGCTTTCATTGCTATCTAACATAATAAGTCGCGTGCACAGTAACTTCATATCTCATTTTTTTGCTTTCGAGAAGAACTTTAGAGAATGAAACTTACTGAGAACAAAGAATTTCATCGCCGAGAAGCAACAGAAGTTGTATATGGAAGGAGATACTGCTATAGGGATGACATGCAAGCCCTCGCAGGCAGTATTTCCAAATCCTGAAAATCCTTCTCTGGGACGGAGGATTTTTGAAGGAGGATTGCAACATGTGGTTGCAAATTACCTTTTTTTATAGCGAAATTGTTGTCACATTATCCATACTCTTATATTGTATAGTTTTCAGCACAGCAGACCTCATCAGCAGCGATGTTTCCATACTCGTCACTAAAACATTTCCTATCAAAGAGCCATATACTGTTCTATTTCTAACAAGTTTTCCGTCGAAACATACGGATGCCATTTGTAAAAGCAAAAAACTGCTCTGTAGTGCAAAACAACTCTGAGAAGCTCTATGCCATTCTATTTAACATGTTTCTAACGGCTTCAGTTTTTGCGATAATATATTTCAAAAAGAACAGAAACTTACAATGATCGCGGAAGCCTTCTTTTGTTTATTGCCGTTGGATGAACGAATGTTGCTTATGCACCTGAGGGGCAGTTTATTCCGAGTCGCAGCCGAGAATCAGCAGAGCACAATTTTCGTGCATCCGGAGATGAAGCAAAAGGTAGACTATTTACTCAGCAAATGAATTAATTTCGCGCTGCGGTTTAAGCCTATGAATTTTGGGTCCCTATGAACACGAATATTTGCAAAACTCTGTAGCCATTGCTGGGTTTCTCTTCCCTGCCGAACTTCGACTTTTTTATTCAGACAGCTTTCGACAGTCTCATTTCTTAAACTCCAGTAAGGTTTTTTCTGCAAACAGTTTTTTGTAGTGTTTTCATTCGAACAGCTTGGATCAGCTCGTTTTTATTCGCTGTTACTGCACAGCGTTCAAGGTTTCGACTCAATTTCTTCAGGGACTGAAACTTATTTTACAACTTATCTCAAGTATGCGCAGAGATGATGGTAAACCAAAACACTTGCTAGAGTTCATATCCACGTGGTATATTGTGACTCGCGCGGGTGAGTGGACTTTTTTCTTATTTGTAGGAAAAGGAGGTGGCAGGAGGTGACTCCACATCGTTAGAATCGCTCTTGTGACGGAGTGGAATTTCTCAAGAGGAGGGAGCTCAGCAAATGACAGAGACTGAAACACATCTGCTTTTACTACTAAGGTGTTTCCACATAGTTCTTGCAGTTATGACGTATCATTTCCAGCTTAAGCTGCACTAAAGCAAAATTTTGAAAAGCAGCGATCCTGATCTTCCTTCGCAGCTTATTTGACGCAGAACCTGTGACTGAAGTTCCGTGCAACAGTTACGACTGTACTAGTTTAGAAGCAGATGCGCTAAAGTACCATTGAAACCACATGAGAAGCATTTTCAGTATTCCCTCTCAATTGCTCAAGCATTGTGTATGCTTTTTAGCTCGCAGGAGTTTTAATTTTTAAATTAACCAAAAGAAACTAACTAATAGCAGCTTCGAGAAGTGTTCCGAGGTGCTTTTACACCTCTCTCTGAGTACTGCTTAAACGACCACATACCACGCTACTTTCCTGTCCACTTTGCACGTTAGTATTTTTCTACTCACCACGTGAACGTCTCTATCATCACCATAGAGGCTATTTCACTATTTCGTTTTAACATTATTACACTGCATCTATTCATGGAGCAACTGCCTGCTTTTGTCTCTCACTTCGTTCGGCCACGTAAATATCAGGGCACTTTCATCAGGCAAATTTCGCCGCTTCACAAGTGCGGTAGAATACATCCTCCACCATCCTATTTCCCATTGCAGCAATAGCGCACATCATTGATCTGCAGATCGCTATTACCTCATTGCGATTCCGTTGTAAATATACGAGCTGGACCAGCCTTCTACGAAATGTACAAGAAGCATAGGCTGAGATGATGTCTGCTTATGTCCGTTTCCCTAGTCAGTGGCGCTGATTTGTTTCGACCTTGGCGTGGATTTTGTTTTCACTTTGTTGCTATCTCACGTTTTATTTGATGAGTGTGAAAATTAGACCGTTCACTGGCATGACGAAACTCGTTCCGGATTGGCCCATCGAAAACTTTATTTACATCATCGATGACTTGTAATTAGTATGGATTAATAGAGCATATGACAAACCACAACATATATTTTAACAGATAACTGCAAATGATGGATAAGCCACAAGCAGATGGACTGTTCCAAAGAATCGATTTTTAGTTTACTTTTGGTACAGCTTAAAAATGTGCAAGTTGCTTAAAAACTCACATCCTACTGTAAAGTGGACGCGAAATCCAATCGCTCTTCGGAAATAGTGAACGTTTTGGACTGAAGTCGAAGATGTTATCATATGTGAAATAGCAGATAGGTTCTGAATCATTTATTCATATACGAACCTATACAATCGCCTTCTTTCTCGTTCTTAGCTCTTTTTTTTGATGTAGTGATCATCCTTTATAAGAAAAACAAACTGATTAAAATCCAGCCCCAGCTACCTTTAAAAGCCATTAAAATGTTGCCGCGCTACACACTTGTGTGTCGTGTAGTGAGCAGGTCGTGATGGGTTTAATTTATGCATGTGCTGCTCTCATATCAACACTTTTCTGCTGAGTGGAAAGCTATGCGAAGCTCTCAGATATCACCCAGACGTCAGTCTCTTTATGTATGTATAAAGGGAGCAGGGATTCTGCATAAATCAAATGAGCTCAATGGTTTTAACAATGTGTGAAAAGTGGGTGGTGCGGTTAAGAAACCTTTTAGAGAATCTGATCTATGTTTTAACATATTCGCGTCTACTTCCCCACCGTAGCATACCCTACGGTCTGAATGTTCCAGAGGAAAAGTGTAAAACAAAACAAAGTAGACAAAATAAACATGGCTGAATACTGATCCTTTCCCCTCCTACTTTGATTTCAGCATTTGCCGTGTGAGGGAAAGAAGCACTCCATGAGGAGAGCAATTTTAGCGGTCAGTATGTGCGATTTTCGATTCCATCTGTTTGATGAGCCGCTTTTCTATGTTGCGAGCAAATACTAAAACGCCCATGCCTGTACCATCAAATAACAACAATCCATATAACCGCTATTGAAAGTGTCCTATAAAGACGTGGTATTCATCTGACTCAAAGGGCGCAAAATGAAAGTGCGGCCAACTCTTCATACCTATAGGTCCTTAGCTCTTTCTGAACGTCTATAAACACCTTCAAAAGCCGTTGGAGCGACGAGAAAACTTGAGGTCGCATTGAACTGTGTTACAGCGATCGACTTTCGTTATACTAGCCGCCGTGACTGAATGACTGAAATAGCTAGACATGCAGACAGGCACACACAAGCAGGTATAGACCAACGAGCATGACGCTGCTATGGTGTCTTCTGGAGATGTAGATTTGCGAAAGCGGATGAATGGGGTTCCAATTTCGATCCGCCCATACACTTCGCATCGCGCCATCTGCGATGTCTGTGAATAGACGCATCAGCAAACAGATAGCGGCATGCATCAAACGAGCATTAAATACTGCAATGGACAATGAACAAAAGCATTTCTCTCGGTCCTTACGAGCACGCGTCCCTCATTGATAGTATCGGGCTGCGCAAACACAACCTGAAATTATATACTTGCTTAACTGCAATGAGAGAGAGCCACTACAATATTAAACGTTAAGATTAAATTGAGAAACTTTTTTGTGCAATTGCAATTCCTTCGAGCGTGCTGCAGAAATATCGTCGAACACACATATTCAGTCGAATTTTTCTTTCTCTACTCTCCTCTTCCATGTCTTTCGACAACTTTGCCAGTAAATCTGCCAGTTTTGCTAGTGTTGAAATTTCGTTGCCGTGTTTGGGCTTCCTATTTTCACGCAAAGACCTCTGCAGAACGTTGCATTATTGATTCGCTATTAGACCCAGTGAACGAAAACGGATAGTGTCAACATTAAACGACTAATGATGGAAAATTATTAAGTTGGTGTCGCATGCGTATCCGCAGATAAAAATGGACACAGAATGTGTCGTGCTTGGACGAGGATCAGGTACCCACGTCGCTGTCGTTTTATGTAGTTTTCTTTAGTCGATGATATCACGAAAGGCGTTCTTGAAGACATACATAGATGAAGCAAAGAAAGCGTCACTTCTGGGTTATTATTAAAACAAATTATGATGTATTTGTGAAGGTCTAAGCATTTCAATGAATGAATGCAGTAACATTTTTCGAAAACCTCTCAAAATTCAAGGCAGCATAATGCCTAAATGTGATTTGGAATGCTATCGTCGATGTTAAAATTACACGATCTCTAGAACACTTCAGCACAAGTCAGCGCCCTTTACTTGGTTGTGGCAGAAGCACTTGTGGATTTCAATCGAGGATAACTTTCACAAATGGCGAAATGAAAAATTTATTGGCGCAAGGATGTATGATGTTTTCTATAAATGACCTTGAAGCACATTTGTGCTCTACAACAAAAGCTGGCAAGTGCAGCAGTCTTCCCGTAATCCTAATGCCGTACCCCATCCAATAAATCCCAGTTGAAATCACGTATTGGTCATGTACACACAATCGGGACTTGCAAATATCATTGCAAGCAAGTTTTTAATGTCATGCAGGACGCATTCATGAAAACTGAGTGTTACGAAATCGATAATCGGAAGCCAGGTACTTGGGTGGATGGAGTGCTTGCTCCGGCGAATCAGACGTTATACGGCAGCAATCGTTGGTGACAGAAACGTGGTGACGCCCAGGAAACGAAGGTTAGCGAACTTCATTTAATGTCAACTGCATTCTTTTTTATCCTCACTCTTCAAATAGCATCTAGTCAAAATAAGCGCATTTTTGTTGTAGTGATGCGGTGCTGAAATCCTCTGGATGGTACGGGAGAACGGAACAACGCCATTTTAACAACAAACGAGAAACGAAATGTTAGCGCTGGGCATCGACTATTATGCAGACTTTGTGTTGCGGACGACTTCGAAAATGAACCTACCTGATCACGATAGAGACGCATTTTCGATTCTGGGACCTGCACATTTTGCTTGAGAATCATCGTCTGTTCACCCGGTTGTATCATTGCGACACATGTGCTAGGGAATGTTATCAGCCGGTCGGAGCGTTCGATGCTCTGAAAGCATCGATGACTTTCTGTTGACATGTTGCTATAATGTCTTATTTTGTTCAGCATATGAAAATTGGCACTTTTGACTCTCCTCTCCCAGTAAACGTCAGTTTTGCTGCATGAAAGCCTCTTTTTAAACAGAAATCTGCAAGCGGGCAATATGCTTACCTTGAACCCGTGAAGCCAGTCCGGATCTCCGTTGTCAACAACGTGTAGGCGATCACCCAAATATAGAGCCGTTTCCGGAGGAGCAAAATACTCGTGAATAACAACGTGAGAGCCATGAAGAACTGAATACAAGAGACTGAACAGCAGCCATCGCGATGAGATATGAGGCGCATTATTCAAAATGTTGGCACAGTCATTTTTTTGAAGCCTTTTTCGTTTCTTTTAAAGCAACTCCCCCGAAGTTTTCAGCCAAGATTACATTTGCAATATCTGATCGAAATCCCAGTCTTTCACAAAAAAAGTTGCTATCGATAGCAAGAAGAAATGGAAATTTTACGACGATTATTTACGGCTGTTTTTAAGCATCATCAAATCCACTCAGAGGCAAGCTTCCAGAAAGAAGCACAATATGATCTGCATTTCCACATACAGCTCGCCTGCATTTATAACCATCATCTATTGAACATTTCGCAAGTATACCGTTAGAAGAACTAATTCTACGAGGCGTCGTCCGTTGTGACGGTCCAGACGGTGAGCGGCTTCGTTCCCAGTCTGAGATGTCACCGGAGCTGTTGAGCCTTACTGGTGTTGGTGCTAGTTTCCCTCCTAAACAGGCAACAGCTGTGCAGTGATAAGCACTGGTTTATAGCTGCCAGCAGTGTTTTCTATAGGAGTTATAATCCACTCGCTAATGGTGGGTAACGGCCTCGTAAACTGAGCAAAACTGGAAATTACTGACGGTCTAACTGGTTGTGGCAACACTTCGTTGCATTTCAAGCAATGAACCTTGAAAATCCTGATTCGAGAGGGATTAGAATTCAACGCTTGATGATATTTCCGGTCGTGTTGAATGCGTTTTGCTGGAAGATAGCAAATATAAGATGCCAACTTGTCAGCAACATCAAAAATAGCACATCGTTCCAAATTTTTGGCGATAAAATAGTGCTTTTGAATATGGAAATCCCAATAAGCAGAACTTCTAACAGTGACGCTTTTGCAGATCGACTATATTTATTAAGTGCAAAATTGAAGCGTCCATTTAAATGAAGATTGCTCACTTGACTCACTTGAGCGTATCGTATTTGTTATCGGTGGAGGCTCGGCGCAGTCCAGCGAAAGCGACTTCATCTGCTTCTGAAGCTTAGGTGGACGTCGTCTACCACCAGCACCTAAATAGATAATTTCAGGCTTGAGACTAGTAACTCGCTCTCAAAAACTCAATATTCTACAAATTCTGTAAGGTCACTTTTTAGGAAGAAAATTATGCATATTTGTGCAAAACTGATCCACAAGTGGAAATTTGAAAGGAAAATATACGATTAAATAAGTTTTGTAGTGCATTTTCATATCGGTTATGTAGGATTCCTGCATCACAATAGACAGTGCGATTTATGATTCAATGAGGCAGATAGTTGTTCGCCAACGATAATAAAAATTAAACGAACAAAAAAGACTATAATCGAACTGTCGACAATATTTGATCATATTTGTTGCAAATAAACATCGCTCGCAAAGCAATTTTATCCTAGTTGAAGCACTGAAGAAAGTGTAGTGCAGCAAATAACTACACGTCACTTCAATGCGCATTGAAAGTGTCAATGACGCTGCAGGCGTAATGCAGCCATATGGTTTTTTCGCGGAACCTTCCAGCTTCGAATTAAAGTCAGTTTGTAAGGAATTCAGGCTCAAAACGTACCGACATGTTAAGAGAAGGGGGAGAGGATGGCAGAGGAGTAGGTGAGGAAAAGTAAAAGACATGCGTCTACAATAGTTTATGTGCCGTAAGAATCAATACTGCGCAGAAAGAGGAACGGCGAACTATATTCCTTTCTAGCCCCTGTACAGTTCGACTTATAATCTGCAAGATGTTATCGATGAGTTCTAAGAAATGGCTCCACGTTTAAGGCAAATACGAATGCGAAAAAAAGAGCGCATGAACTCAACAGCCCAAGCTTGGACTATCTGAATTAACTTTGATATGGCGCTTAAGTGAATCATTCCCGCGAGCTCATCCTTCGGTTAGTGCCACACTTTGTTGCGTCGAAGATTTCTTTAGAACTGAATTTAAACGGATCGTTAAAAGCTTTTCTCCTAATCGCTTCAAAATGACTATATGCAGAAACTGATAGAGATCAGTCGCTCCTATCTACATCAACAACACAAAAGAATTCATATTCAAAAATCATATTCAGAGTCATTATTGGAAACTTCGCAGCCGTTGTTTAAGGAATTTATTGGCCCTCTAGCGTTCTCCACTATCGTCTCGATGCACAAAATTTTCTGGAGATTATCGCGAAGTTTAATGTTCAAAGAACATTTTTCTTCTAGCCACAGTATCTATGAGTAAATGCTTAAGTAGCGCTACGTCGTAATGCCATTCATTCATATTGTACTGAGGTTCCATTATTCATCGAAATTTCCACTGCGACTTTTAAAGCACTCCCATTTATTCGATATCTGTGTAGCAAGCGGTGATTGATTGCTGCTCGTTGATTAATAAACTGTCGTTCTTTTTCATTGACGAGAAATGAAGCGCTGAGCTATGAGAAATCAACGAAAAAATTTTGAGAGGAAAGAGTGGACAACGAAAAACGAAAGGAAATTCAATAAAATGCATATGGAAACGGACAAACCGATAGCCGCAAAAAGCGGCTTTCATATATCAATGAATCCTCCATGTCGTCGATTTCTCGGCTCTGCCATTTTCTTTCCGCTTAAAGAGAGGAAAGGGAAGGCAAGAAAAGGTGCAATTTTAGGTCTATAGAGGTGGCGAGGATTTCTCTAACTTGGATACACCTTTCACCGTATTCACAACAAGCTAACTGGCCCTGCCGCTCATTTTTCAAAAAATGGTGCAAACGCACAGAAAATTCTTCAACAAACAGAATAACACAAGCAGCAATTGCGCATTGACGATAAATAACGACGGAAATAGGTTACCACACATGTCCATGAAATTACAGATCTTCGCCTCTTTGTTAACGTTATTTTTTAAGCGTTCTACCACCGCCCGTCACATTACCGATTGTTATTTGTGTGTTGCATACGAAAAAGGCTGTTAAACGGACACGACAATTGATAGAAATGAAAATCGAGCATCTTCACATACCATCTTTACATACCTTTGCTGAGAACAAATCTTTGGGATCGTAAAAATGCAAAAACAACACAGAGCTGCAATCTGAGTATGTACCTTACATCTAGAGCAAGCAGTCAAATAACAAGAAATGTTGAGCGATTAGGCCTTACTGCAAATACGATATGATGAAAGCATTGGAAACGATAGTTGTAAAAATGCATCGCTTCCAACCGTGCGAATAGAAAATATTCGAAGAGATAATCAGTTTTTCGGCAAAAGAATGTCGAAAACAATGAAAGCAGTAAGAAACAAAAGGCGGGTTATTTAGCATGGTATTTTAAGTTGTCTCATGAAATCCTAATGTTGTTTGTGTGTACCTCGATTGCTGGCTGTTGTAAAACCTTATATGACTCGCACTCAAGAGATGTGATGTTTTATTGGCTATGCATTCTCTCCGACTTCACAAATGACCCACAAAAAAATTACACTCATAACGACAAAAATTAGTGCGAACGAACGCAGGAGAAAAACTGACGACGATCGATTTGGACATCTGTCGTCGTAGAAAGAAGTCATAAAGTTTCCGACTGCAACAGTCAAGAGTGCAGTGGAACTCGCTTAAAAATTTAGCAGCTTGGTCACGACACTTATAAATGTCAGGTTCCACCTCTTTCACAGGCGAAGGGGATAAAACAAAATCGTAATAGAGGGCGCACAAACTTCACGGCTGCGAGAAAATGCAGCGCATCAATGATGTAGCTACATTCAGGCGCCATCATGTTTGTATCCTCAGCCGTCGTAATTCACATGGTCTGCTAATCATGCTTGATATGTTACCCTACTTACCCACGACGCTCCGAAAGATTCAAAATCTTCAAGCTTTTCGCGTAAAAATGCTTCAACTTTCTAAGTTCCTAGGAAAGATTTCCCATTCCCTTGAACGCATCGGCTGTTTCAAATTGAAGTGTCATAAAGCCTGAAAATCTGTTCCTTCGGACCTAGGAGCTCAAAATTTGCAAAAAAAGCTGTCAATTGACGGAAAAATTTTGCTTAATCGGTTCCCTTCGCAACTTCTAAAAATTCAAATTCTCCTCAGAGAACATCCTCTGGATTACGTACGGAGATTTTCAGTGAGTGGCATTCTCCATGGACAATCCACAACACACTAATTTCGTTTGTTCGCCCAACATAACTTGGGATTCGCCGAATGATTACATGCCTCCTGATCATGAAACTGCGTTACAAGGTTAGTAGGTGACATTGGCCTCCTTCAGAGTTCACTGCGGATTATACAACACACGTGACACGTGGATGAATGGTTGTAGGTGGTGGAAATTTTGTTCATGTGTGGCTGTTTCAATGCAACGGCTTGATTCGAAATTTGGCTGAAGGCGAATGCATGTCAGGAATATCGTCCGCTTCCTGCTGATACATTTTGTAAAACCCAAACTTCAATCAGTTAAAAATGAAACAAAACGCCGCCATCAAAGCGCAGTTCGGTAGCCAAAAATCTTTGGCTTGTGGATCCTCCTACCGTTGCGAAACTTGAAAGTGCTCATCGCAGACCTCACATTCCCTCGAAGAGCACAGAAGTTGCGAGGATCGCTCTACTGCATAATCTCTGACTACGCACCGCATAAGCTTCATAAACTCTCCTACCTGATTTAATATCAGTTACTGAAAATAATAGATTGCATCTTTTCGCGCATCCGAAAAGCTCAATAGTTAAGGTATACACTTTGATACCCTATATGTGAGGGACTGCCGCGCCTATATGCCATTTCGAGCGCAGCAGATTAATTTGTTATGAGTTTCCTGGTCTAACGCTGCTGAACGCTACATGCGACCAAACGCTATGTCGTTTTGTTTGAATTGCGTAGCTCTGTAAGATCAGACGGAAAAAAGGTCGCTCTAAATACAAAATTCTCTTCTCCACATTCATAAAGTACGGGAATCGATGTCGTCTTTCTTCACATCTCCTCCTTAAACAAAAATTTTTCAGGAGCCGGTTACATGAAACTGCAGAAACGAGGAAAAAACCATTATTGTATGTCTCAAATGGAGCACTGCACTCACTAATGACAACTATATAGGATGGCTGATTAAATTTCTCAGCTAAATAAGGAGAAAATAAGTGGGAAATACTGCAGTAGTTGAAATCGCTGTCTCTCTGAAAATGATTACCGATCTTCAATAGGCTGTGCAGCAAAGAAGACACAGTGACAGCAGATGAAATTCTGCTTTAATACACTACTCACCACGGCTGGCAATACTAATGGCACACATCGAAGCACAAGGAAACAACTATTCAATTACATCATGCTCCCCTCTTGCTCGTTAGAGGACATCATCAGTCGCAATGTGCGTTCATTTTGCGACTGTTTTTCGCTCAACTGAATAAATATCGAATTTTAAAGGCGCATTCTCTTCTAATCATCATTAAGCGACACTTTATTCTAAGCATGTTCACTTTTTTCATGCATGCATACGATCATGTCTGAGGAGTCGACGGACGACAAAACATTAACATTCCACTTTAAGAGATGACATTCTAAGTTGCTGTGAAGATAACTAATCAACACAAACTTCTCTTCAGAACTTCACAGTCTACCACTGCACTCCATATCTTTGTAAATACCGAGGAAGTGTGCCAGCCTGTTTAAGTGTCTTTTTTTTACAGTGCGACGTTCCAATAATTAAAGGTCTCTTAGGAAGCGAATTCCCCTCTAAAGCTTAAAGGTCAAAGATCAAATTAAGGGTCAAATTTCCTTTTTTTTCACGACGCATTATAAATGAGTTGTGAAAAAATATGTATATATATCAGATGATCTATTAGGGACTTCCAAATTAGCATTAACTCACAACGAGTGTGCGCCGGAATATGCTCATGCTGAGAGCTGCAATATTTTGGGCACTTCTGCGATCTCACCTCAATGTCACTTAACGTCTGTTAGAAGAAGCAATTCACGGAATTGTCTCTAAGTTCACCTATCCTCTTCCAAAGGAGACACTCATGATGTCAAATAGTAAAGCGTCTTTGTGACGTTGGATTCGATGTTAAAGGAAAACGGAGGACAAAAGCCGATTGTTTTAGATGGCACTTATATTTTGCTAGCATTGCTGCACAATGAAACACCACAAGGGATAATTAAATAAACATGTGCAAGGAAGTACCAGACGGTCTGCCGGATGACTGCAATTCCCCTCTTGTTCCGATCAACATAGCCATAACGAAGCCCAGTATTTTATTACGTTCACAATACATACTAACCCTTCAAGCAAACTAGCAATGCGGCAAGTTTTGGTGCGAATTAAGAGATGAAAAAGAAAAATAACTGAAAATTTCTTTGCATTCTTTACTGCGTTGATATACTTGTATGCGCCTCGTCGGGCATAATGTATACGAAAATTTCTTCTACGTATTTTCTTTTATTATCTCATCAGTAACCTCATGCGGCTCTTAACTCATCACACCAATATGATCACAAGTAAATTCCTTATCAAGTCTCTATCATTTAGAATATGTGGATTTAATAAACTCGATTTGTTTAAAAGAATCAACTTCATTGCTACTAAAGCTCATCGTTGTAGTTTGGGATAATTTGGCATAAAAAGCGCAATTCCGCTTTCCGGATCATGTGTAAGGAGTTACCTGATTGGTCAAGCTGCGGAGTTGAACCGACGAGTGGTCCTCGACTATAGCTCGCTTCAGCATATCCGGAATCCTGTAGTGATGCATCAGAAAGGTTCCTTGGCGACGGTGTAGCAGAATCGAAGTTATGTGCAGACGAGCCCCTTCTCCCGTATATGCCAGTCGCTTGCTTCAGCGCTAAATAAACTGGATCGACCGTTGCGAAATCTAAAATATATACGCCTATTTGAAGCCGTCATAGACAGAGCGAAGTCGTTGCTGAGAAAGGTACTGATTGCTTTTGTGGTGACAAAACAGTATTGGTGGTAAATGTAAATCAGGCAATTCTGTAGACGTAGCTGTATTTTTTAACCACTCTTGTAGCAAATATGCGTTGCAAAACTTCAATGGAATATTCGTCTGCGACAGCGAGCGAATTCGGTGAACATGGCTCTGTAGTGGCGGTTTGAAATAATCGGAGGAGCGAGGAATCTAGACGGGAACAATGCGGAGAGATCGGAAAAAAGCGGTGGCGAAAAACTCAGAAGCAGAGGTTATCTCTTGACTTCATACCGAAGGGAGGGACAGGTCGATGCAAAGACATTGTTACCCTTCAGGTACCCACTTCGTTCCTACTTCCTAGTTTAGGCTTCGAATAGGAGGTACTGATAAAACTGCTGCACTCACTTCATCATCAAAGAAAGTTCAAGGAGCTTACAAGAAAACAAGGACATCCGAAACTGTGGTGTCTTAGTCATGTCACCCCAATCAGAAAGAGCTTCCATCTATAGATTCCACCACTTTCTCATCTATGTGCGTATTTGGGACTTCGACTCTACACCATTACGATACATCCCCCAGTTATGTGTCTCCTGTGGATGAAAAATTTTTTCATGAATGATGTGCGCTGTCTCACACATGAGCGAACACGTCAGGGATAAGAGCTCATATGCTATCAGCAAATATGCTGCTGATAGCATATGAGCTTATAAATGTCTAATGATCTGTTTGATGTTTTCATTTTCAGTTATTATGTTCGCTGTAATAGTTTTTTAGCCATCATTCGTTGGAACGGAAAGCATTCATAGAATTCAATTCAAGAAGGAAAAGTGAATTATCGTAACTGTGTTTTCGCTTAAACAATACTGCGACTTTATGGTATCTGAACGGTACGTGAACCGAAACACCGCAGAATTTTCGAAAGTTCAGAGATTCTATAATGGCAGGAAGAACCACAAAAGAAGAATGAGCTTCACTTGGAGGAAACGTATACTCTTCACTTTTCATCGACGTGGCTAGTATGAAAGTCCTCGAAATCTCTCGAAATCTGAGTGACTCCCGTCCAAGCTCGTCATAATCACTAAAGAGGCCCATCTGTTTAAAAAAACAGTCTGTCTTATTTCAGTACTTTTCTAGAAGATGGGCGAGGAGTTATTTCGAAAGAACTGTCTCATTTATTCAGAACCGTCTAAAGTCTGGAGAAGGAAAAGCACGCTCCCTTCTTTCCAAGAGCAAATTCGCTTACATAGTAAGAACTTCGTTGCATGGCTTTTCTATGAAAATGGGTCCTTTTCTACTCCCCCGCTGCCTCCTCCTCGTGCATCGACATAAACAGTTTTCCGTCCCAGATGGTGTTTTTTAGAAAGCGTTTTCCCACTTGCCATTATCGAAGATAGCGCTCCTTTTCGATGTTTCCACTGCGGTTGCACGAGATTTATTAAATTTTCCGAAAGTTTGCGGAATACTGAAGGAGATGAGACAGTTTTTCCATGAACGAAATTGCACGTTGCGGATTATCTTCATATCAAGTGCTGTGTTTCGAAATACACAAAGCTGAGTATGGGCCATGGAACCAGCTGCTCCTGTGTACATTCGGACGTAAACACCATTTATATGATGGTATGTAAAACCTTCGGACCATGTGCTTAAATATTTGATGCTAAAATGCTTAGATAGTGTTGATTCTTTGGTGACCCCGTAGAAGCAATTCCTTTTCAATAGCATTGACCGTATTCAACGTTGAAATCAAGTGCCATGCACATTGCCGATTGAAGTGATCATCTACGTCCTTAACATATTGTCGTTGTTCCTCAGTGCAAGGTCATTATGATGCTATCGGTTTTCTTGGCTCCCACATGCAAATTGTATGAAAATGCACAGTGTGTATTCGCTGTTAGTTGAATAGCATTCAGTTTCTCATAATGCCCTCAATTTTGTTTTTGATAAGCAACGAACATTAAAGATTGATGAAGTGCAAGTTCTTCTCGGAGATGCAGTTTACAATTGCCTCGCGTTCCCCTTCATGCCACTGGTTTATTTCCAGTTCTTCCTCTTCCAACTGGAGTTTTATAACATAGTGTCCACCAGCTCTAGTGCCTATGCCCCTAATTCATTCCTCTAAAAATATATTAGTGCATCTGCGTGCTCGTCGTTTTTTGTCGCATAGGACGCGCGTCATGCATAAATGAGTGAGGCTTGAATTATAGGCGGTGAACGGCAAGAATATCGTGTATTAAATAAGCACTAGGCTACCAAATGTGTGTCACATAAAACAATCTTTCTGTGCGTTTAAGTCGATCTGTTTTCATGCATCCTGGAACCTTCAAAGGCATCTGTGAAAGAGTGCTATTGAAACGGCTGCGCATCGGATATCCCTCAGACAGTCTATCTTAATAAGCATTTTTCACATCTGTCAGATGTGAATGCTTCCCAAAAAACCATTTTCACCCCATTTCGACCATTATATTTTTTGCGTATTGAGCCGTCAATATCTTATGCACAATCCATGTCTAAAATACTGGCCTGCTACAATTTGTGGTGTCACGCCATTTTAGAATATTAGTTCTGACAATTATTCTCTCAGGTTCTTTCGGAAAGAATGAGCCAAATGTGTTAAGGCGATGTTTCGACAACCGATAGGCCCCATTTCCGTTTCCGCGGATATCAAACTTCGCATTTACTGCATAATAGCGGAAGTTTGTCATGTGAGGTAAATCGAGTGTCAAACTCATTTGAAAAAATGGAACATGCATGAGATATCCTTCTCGAGAGTTGAATCAGTATTCAGGAGCTGGCGACATTGCTGGCAACGTATCCGTCACTGTTGAGAAGGAAGACACAGTGCCCGGAGAAGTGCCAAAAAACAATGTGGATCACCCAAGGGAAAAGTTTTCGCCTGAGCACACAAAGCGACCAGAACTTCTTGTGATCGATTCTAACCTTCGGCGTTGATGATCATTCCCTAGTGAACCTTCGAAAATAGTACGGAAACAACCAAAAAACTAAACTCCAACCGTTACTGCCCCGTCGCGGTCAGTAGCGTACTTCCGTCTCCTCTTAGGAAAGAGCTCCTTCAATGGAAAGCACTATCAACTTAAAAACACACCCGTAGAATCTTTGAACGTTAAATATGTGGCAGTGCATTACGGTGGGTACTAATTTCAAGATTTTTCCTTACGGGACAAGTATATAACTGTTTCTCGACAAATCGCATATTCCGAAAAACTACATCCACCAATTACTGATTACCCTCGCTCTTTAGATCTCGGCTTTAAAAAGTTCAGGATATGGAAGAAAGTTCTGCAGAAAGTGGTGTGCGCTAATTGCTGATCATAGATAGTGCGAGGGTACGGAAATTCGCACAAGTGTACTACCCCTCTTAATGAGAACCGTTGGCTCATTCATTTAGTGAAAGGAGTTTGGATCGGCAAATGTCGAAAAGAATCTGATGATAGGCAAATGGCAGCCGAAACTCTATGAAAATGGACTTTTTCAAAATTACCATACAGGAGACGGTTCAGAAAGGAATCGAAAGTCGAAAAATTGCCGTTTCAGAGTTCCTTCTTTCGATTCGAGTCTTTTTTGAGATGCCTCAGTGGAGAATCTCCACACTTTTTTTTAGAATCAGAAATGTTGCTATTCCGTATACCATCGAATCTCATTGCTACACAGCTAACAATTTCGATGATTGTCACACACTAAAAATTCCATATGTTTGACGCATTATCCCATATGAGCGCAACTGCGTAATGCGATTTGCGCAGTGGAATGTGTTTGTGTAATTCCTACTCGTTTGACCACAAACTTTGAAATAAGCTCATGCGAGTGAATTCTTCAACAATGCCTTTCCTCTCAAGAGGTCGTACTATGAACATTGAGCATTCTCTGCCCTATTTACGACAAAGAAAAATGGTTTGTTCCAGATAGCAGTTTGATGCTAAGTATTGAAAAACTATTGCATGAAAATTTCATTTGCGAGTGCTCCAATGTTTTTCAACTTAGCTATCTGTATGCTATTGACTTCGTCACATAAGTGCCCTTTGATGCAATATGGATATGACGTTACAAGAAGTTTTAGCCTCAGAAATCATTTTCAACTCCTTACGGTTGAACAGAGACTAATTTAAGCTTGTGGATTATTGCTCTCATAGATGACATTATTCACAAAATCTCTGAGAATGACATGCCATATAGTTGGTGACAAAAACGAATCGTGTCAGAATTGCGACACATGAGTGGTACCTGACAAGTATATTCATAGTCTTACACACATATGAACCCTACCAATCATGCGAAGGTGTTATATCGGCGCCCCGATCATAGGCTATTTTGAACGCCAAGGAACTAGTACATATGCCATCTGTCTTCTGTAACATTACGTGAATATCGAAAAAATGGCAGCTCCTCCAATGTCACATGCTTCCATGTGATCTGCACAAAAAAAGAACTGCTAAGAACGTTTGCGCTTCAATTCCATTCCGCGCATGATGAAAAACTCATGAAAGATTTAATAAGCCAAGCAAGAACTCTTCCATTCGTATGTCTTTATAATTATGCGATGAGACAGAAGTCAACCGAACCAAAAATTGAAAGGACACCATCATTCCAGCGACTGTTAACTGTCTATTGTTCGGCATAGGAAATAATTGAAAAGCATGAAGGAAAACACACAAGAAATGATCGAGGATATCATTTGGTTGCATTTACTGCGAATGGCGCGACCATTTACGCGGGATCTTATAACTTGAAACAGAGATGACTTATATTTCACTAATAACTTGTAACTTATATTCAGTAATTGCGGCTTCTGCTATCGAGGAGCTTTTTTATATTTTGGAGGTGAATGGATGAACAGCTAGGTGGTTACGATCGAGGAACACTATACACTGTTAGCAGTAGAACAGTTCGAAGTATGCTTGTATCAATATTGCAAAAGACAAAACTCAAGAAAGCTTAAACTGCTATTTGATAAGCCTCCTCGTCGAAGTGCGCGGATGCCTATTGCGTAAAGTACAGCGTCCATTGTCGAGACCAGTAATGGGCGAAGTAATTAGCACCTTATGCGTGAAGCAGATATTACTACTTCCAAGTAAGAATACCTAGGTAGGTGCACCGTCGCTTCAATTCTTCCTACCGTAAGAATTATAATCACAGCGGTAGTCGCATTGAAAATTACTGCTGCTGATTTAATGTTCCCTTTGTTCTAGGTCAGCAAGCACTTGCCACAACAATGCAACTTGGATTCTTCGAGTTACGTCCTCTGATGTTTATCGACTAACCGAGGAATTTTTTCGATAAAAGTTCTCGCGCAAAATTTGGCATTCCTTTGGGCAAACAATGAATTATAACTGAGCAGCAGGTCCAGGATTTCATCATTTCTAGTATCTATTTCAACGTCTTTTTTTCCACTCTCCCAACGGAAGAACGCAATCCCAATGAATGCATAATGAGTTCCCGACACACGTATTCAATAAGAATGGAATCCATGTTTCGCGGCGCGCTATAAGCATGTCAATTCGAAATAATGCAATTATCAGTATAGCGCAATGATTTCCTAGCTGTCAGATTCCAACACAATAAACAGAACGGCTCATTTATATACGCAGCACTATTTTCACTCAAACATTCGGCAATAAAAACTTGTTTAGCGAAGATTTCCTACTTAATAAAAAGGATTTATTTCTCAAACAATCGTAAAAATTGCAAACTAATAGATAGCGACCTTCTCTACACATTTCCCACTTCTCGAAAAATGCTTCAGAAAAAGGACCTTCAACGGAAGTCAATAGGAAGATAGCGCATTCTTTGCTAGCAATTCATTTGTCACCGAAGAGGCCGGTGAATTACGAAGAAAATATTTGCAAGCTTCCAAGACAAGGAAACTTCCTCATGCAGCCGACAAGCTTAATTTCGCTTCAACACCTTTCATCTCTCACAGAAATGCACATTTGTGAGCATCAATAAAGTTATTCTGATAAAGTGAGGGGAGTATAATGGAGGTAGCAGTTTTTAATAAGCATGTCTTCGTATACTATATAATGTATATTTGCATGTATTTCAAGCCGGAATCAACTATTAATATTTAAGATACTGCCAATGAAAGGTGAGACATCTGTCATTACCGATTACCGAAAACAAAATTGCAAATTTTTTAAAATATGGAAACCGCTGCTGCGGCACCGATCTAATAAGGTCATCAACATTGGAGGTTGAAGGAAGTGAATACTAACATCAGAAATACATTCAGGGAGTGCATTCCAAAAACGAATGTCAGAAGCATTGGTGAGTAAAAGCTTAAGTCATTATGCTTTCCACGTGCACTAAGTAGGAGACCAGTTGAAATCATTCCACGAAACAAAAAGGAGTGAAAATCGCAAAGCGCCATTGCGCTCAAACGCGAGAGTATATTCGACCTTTACCTACACTTGCACCTAATGCATCCGACCACCTGGTGCCAACTAATCCCTACAGCGTAATATCAAAGAACGAAAGGAAACTTTTGCTCGAAAGCATTCATGAAGCACCACTCAAGTGATTGAATCAACTGGTGCTTAGTAAACCTACAGCACAAAAGTAGGCTAAATTCCGCAGTTGTGAAGTTTAGTGTGGTCGCTAACATTCTTGCAATAGGGTACCTACATTTCAGCGTTGCATATTTTGCGCGAATCGTTTTGAGTGATAGCTCGAAATGTGGCCATGTCATCCATTGGCTGAAGATGACGGATGCTGTCCGCCTGTTGAATTATTACTTTCAAAATTTCATTACATTATGCGCAATAAAAACGCATTCAAAAACAGTTCTGTATTGACAGGGGTGTCGTGTCTGCGCGCAATCTTCGTTTCCTTTGTCCATTTCGACTGCGTTCAATGATTTTCGCGTTTCATCAACAGTTCCAATGCTACGCTACAAGTACCCCTACAAATGCACATAAGCAAGGGATAGAACACAATTACAGTTGTCTTGCTAAGAAGTAATCCGTAATTAGTCTGCGAACCCCTCGTGCACGACGTTTTCACTTTAATTTCATCATAGTAATTCACGTAGACTTGCATCGCAACCGAATACAAGAAAGACTTAAAGAATTGCGACCATGATGGTGAGGAGATCTTGCGTTGAAGTTTTGGACAGAACAACCCTCTTCTTCCCTTCCTCCATTCGCCGAAATTCCCTCCAACCTTCCTCTCAAGCAGCATTGAGTGAAAGAACAAAGGGGCTTTAACCGAATGCCATCGAAATGAGATCGTGAAACATAACATGGGAAAGATTTAATTGCGAAGAAATTTTCGCAAAATAGGTCATGAGAAGGAGATCAAAGCTCGAAAAACAATGCCTCAGATGTGAAGAGGTAGGAGTAGATAAATGTGATTACTCGCTAGGAGATTATAGTTTTAGAAAACGCATCACCCTGATTCCGAGACGCACCAAATTCCTGCGCACCGAATGAGCTTCCGAAGAGCATACATAAACCACTTTAACCAAGGATTTTTTTCACTCCAAATGGAAAATCACTTAAGCAGTCATATGCACTTTCATTTTGAAAATGGACTTTATTTGTTACTTCTGCGGCGCAGCGCTTAACGCACATCGGGCGGTGTGTATGCATGGAACTGGTTAAACGGAAAATTCACTGATTAGCAATTAGTGACGACTTGATGAACTGCCACGAAAAGCAGAAGCACTTTCACTAGCAATAAACAGCGATATGAGCCGTATAGGCAAACCATCACCTTGTTCATTGCACAAATGATCATAACGAGACTTACTGTGACAGCAGCCACAACAAAACAAAACGAAACACTCTGTGTGAACATCTGAGCAATTTGGAAAATTGTCACAGAATAATTTTTTTGCGAATTTCAGCATGTTTTATACTTCCCCGCATTCAGCGACTCAGTGAAAAGATATGGTCATGTGCCAGTATCTATTCTCATACTGGGGTAGGAGGGAGGGGAGGGGGAGGGAGCGGGAATTAGTCATAGCAATAGTGGAGGTTTTACGCATAAATTTGTAGAAGAGGAATCAGCCTCATGTTGATCCGCCTCCCATCTGTTACACTAATCAGTTTGCACCTTCAATGATCAATCGCACTTAGCGCAATTCATATTGACGTAGAAATGCGAAACATTGTGGAAACCAAAAAAACTCTCGAAAACGACGGTCAAAACGAGGAAGACAATAAACGAATCCAACAATATAGATTTCTTGCTGATCATCAAAAAAATGGGCAAAACATTGCCGTATAAAATATTATTTCTTTAAGTCTATGAATGCAGCCACTAACACTGAAAATATGACCATTTATCTCTACGTTGGACAAAAAGTTTGTGAAAACAAGTGCCGACGGTTTAAGCCATTAAAAATTAATTGCATTTGCGACACACGAGGGAGTTAGTTCGGTTTTCGAGCGATTCTGCCGGTTTGCTTTCGTTGAATGAACATTTGCGTTTTTGCATTAGCAAAATGCACTACGAAGATAATGTTTGTGCACTTATATATGTGTACTACAGTGCTCGTATCTCTTTAACCATGTAAGAAACAAGCTTCATAAATAATCTGTGAAAATACAACGTAATCCAACGTAATCATTCAAAGAAATGAAGATAGTAAGGGATATATTAGCATTACAATTTCGCTGTACATATCAGATGCCGTCAGTCAAATGTATTGGCCATTGAAATGGAGAAAAAGAGAGATTGATAAGTGGAACATTTGCACGATTCGCTGATTCTTCTAAAGTGGAATTCAATAATGCAAATGTTTAATTGACCTCGGAAACTCGTGAAAGTGAGCGGCGCGACAAGCAAAACTGCAAAAGAAAAGCGCATATTGCGATAGCTCACTCGGCTCATTCATTCACTTGTTCTATCACCAAAATAGGACGAGCTGGGCGCAAATTCGCTCAAGTTCGACCTCACAGAGAAACTTCGCATTCATAACTTTTTATTTGGCGTTCGACTTGTTCAGCGGAACATATCAGAAGCGCAACACTGCTGTTCCTTTCAAGCTGACATGACGAAGGCAGTTAACGGAAAAAAGGCCTACAAGACCAGATTTGACGTTTTAATGATACGAAATATTTTTCTCATCACACGTTTAGCATGTCAGCTCAAATTGCCCTAGGCATCGACGAGGAGAGATGCGGACGCTCAAGCGCACGTGTGGCTAGAACATCACCTATTGATATTATATGGAATAAAAGGTTCGGTCTCACATATGTGTGCTTCTCCTGCTTATGCTTAAAGGTTTAAACACCTTATAGTCATCATCATGGGTGGTATTTTACGTACAACTTGCAGCAGGTTTCCAATTGGTTCATGAAGACGGATGCAACAGCAGTATGTTCGGTCGAATTGTTTATGGCGGTAGAAAAAATGTTACATGGGATGTAACATCGACTTTATGTGCTTTGAACATATTATTGGAAGAAAAAAATTGAAGCCATTCGTTAGCATCGATACTATCGCCGAAAGATGAAATTCAAAGGATTTTATCACTTTGTGGTATCAAATAAGGGTTATCCATACCAGCCTTAAAACTACCCACATAATTTTATGATTTTACATGAAACGGGAATAAAATATGAGCACTTCGTTGAATTCTCATCAACAATCAAAGTGCAATAAATTAGCGCAGATTAAAGTTGCCCTATTGAACTCTACAAGAAAACGACATGATGCAATACTGCTCGAATGAGCGAATGCGTCCCATGTCACTGCTTGTAATCAATCAACTTCCACTGGAAGAAAAAATGCCAGACGGGTTTCGAAAGAACGCCTTAAAACTTGTTAAGCTTACCAAAAAGAATATAGCTTACAGCAAGGTGAAATTTTCCGAGAAAATTTCGTGTGACTACGGAAGAAGTTCTTTTTTTTTGATTCCTCACATGAACCATCAATGAAATTCACAAATCATTTATTTACCTCTTGACGGTGTCGATTCGGCTGAATGGTCGCTGTGTTTCTGAAATCGATATCCAAGATCAGATTTTGGCGATCGTCTAAACACCCTACGTTCGGGTGATGGTTTTCGGATCACAGCAGTTGCAGGAACTACACTGGTAAATGACGGAGTTTGGAGTTTACTGAAGTGCTTAGATACCTGAA
Organism: Parascaris univalens; assembly: GCA_037576465.1. Taxonomy (NCBI): domain Eukaryota; kingdom Metazoa; phylum Nematoda; class Chromadorea; order Rhabditida; family Ascarididae; genus Parascaris; species Parascaris univalens. The sequence continues at coordinate 38,736,019 of CM075173.1, read as the reverse complement.
TAGGAATTGGTGACGTGGGGACAGCGCCTTTTGATTGTAAATGGACCGTCGACTGACACACAGACCTGCAGCTCTGAGGTGAACCTACTTTGTCTGTGGTGGAAGCAGTAATTGTTTGTTGCGTCGGCAAATAACGCCGAGATTCTGATGAATCGTTCAGATAGTGCACACGCTTTTCCAGGGACAGTACTGCTCTTGGGCTGTCAAAAACCTGTGGTTTTGATGTCCGCTGTCCCCTGTAGAGTTGAGGTTGTGAACCGCAAGGACGATCGAAAAAATCATTCAGCGGGGGTCGTGCTGGTTCCAAAAGTTCTATGTGCAAATTACGAGGTAGTCGTTCAGTGAACTGAAACTTTGTTGAGCGTATGCCCTCAACAGGGAGTTGAGGCTGTGAAGTGCGTGAAGGCAACCGAAGTGGATGGTAGGTTGGAGGGGTGGGAGTATGTGGTAGGCTCGCACGACGACTAGTCATTATTAGTAGGATGGTGGCGAAAGCGAGGCTAACTGACCTCGTGGTGAGCGCGTAGGGGCGGGTGCTTGAAGCGATGTAGCGACTGCATGACGCGGAATGCCGACGTCCATTTTCTACGCGCTCTTCGTTGTTCTTGCCCGCCTGACAACGTTGGCGTTATAGTTTGCTCCATGCCTGTGTCCACACACCTCTGTTGTTAATGCCTGTGAATTTATGACCTCATTTTCTTATAATTAGAGATGATTAGCATAACGAGCGCGAAACCACGAATACCACTCCGACGTTGGCCGAGTAGTGGAAAGTACCAGTTGCTAATCGGAAAGCAAGCCTTCCTCGCTAGAAAAAGAGCTACGTTTGAGCTACGTTTCCCATAAAATATTTTCGGGTGTTCCTACAGCGACGAGGTACTATTTTATACAATAGCTTTCTGTGTATTCCTGTTACATTCCTAGCACTTCGAAGGGAAGGTTGATCAAAAAACTTCTTGCCTATGGTTCTCATTCATACGGATCTCTTGAAAGTTTCAGAAACAACTATGCAATGCAATTGTCGGACAACTATGCAATCTGCTATGAAGCAGCAGAGGCACTGAGAACGAAGGCATAAACCCTTATGCCCAACTCAGAGCTATCTTTATAGGCACCAAATTTGAACTTTAATAAGAATTCGGACAAATTTTGGCAGGTTTATTCGTCAGAATTAGCTTCAAGATTTCTATTTTTGACAGCGATAATAAAAAAAACATTACGGTGGTCTGCGATTTAATAACTTTCTGATCACCCACACTCTCTAGAACGCGCCGAGATTACTCCACTTTTTGCGCTGGAATGAAGGAAGCTTTGCGGCGACGACGCATAGTAACGTTTCCACGTAACATCAGATTGTCCAGTTTCCAAATATAAATGGCTTTTTTTTAGTCCACATAGAATTCAGTGAGAACTAAAGAGGCGCACTCGCATTTATCCGTGTTTCCCAATAAAAGGGTTCAACAGTTCGACAATTTGTTGCGAGCACTGGAATGTTTCAGTGCTAACGTTTCCACGCAACATCAGATTGTCCACTTTCCAAATATAAATGGCTTTTTTTAGTCCACATAGAATTCAGTGAGAACTAAAGAGGCGCACTCACATTTATCCGTGTTTCCCAATAAAAGGGTTCAACAGTTCGACAATTTGTTGCGAGCACTGGAATGTTTCAGTGCCTTCCTTTTTAGGTAATGCTTAGGAAGTGAATGCTTTTCAAGCACATTTTTGAGTGCTTCGAAGTTTGCTTGCTCACGTGTCGGCCTGCAATCTAATCGTGACAATTGCGCAAACCGGTATGAGACAACAAGCGACAGATATTGTCCTGATAACGGAAAAATTGTATTCTCCTCGGCAATCCACTGTCTATCCGTTTATCCCCTCTCTCTTGTCGTCACGCTCGTCTAGAGAATGCATAGCTTGGAAATTTCTGCAACAGATATTCCCGAGAAGCTAAATGAGTACCTATACATAAGATATATGGCCGAAGTGTGCACTTCGAATTCCTCTACCAAATGCTTCAAGTTAGCTTGTTTCCGAAAACGCATAGAATCCGCATCCACAATTTTTTATTCATTCGGACGTCCCAGAAATGGGCAGCTAACTTAGTTGGTGAGTTACGTAGCCAGACTTCCACTGCTTCGACGCATCAGGACTGAGGCAACCATAAAATATCAAATGAAGTGCAAATACATCTGCTGGGTGCCAAATAAAATTGAACAGTACGCAAGCTAAACATGTTAGTCACATGCTTTTATATGCCTTACAATTCAATGCTCACGGTATCGACGGCTAACCGTTCCTCCCTACTATCCGATCTATTGTACCCCACCTCTCTCAGCAAGAATGGTCTCCGGGAAGCAAAGCCCTCCTTTGAAAATCTCGCATATCCACGGTGGCCTAGGTCGCTTCGTGAAAGCGTTGGAAGCTAGGGTATTGCTCCATGCACTGGAAAAGAACTCACGAACATGAGAAAGACACATAAGATGGTTTGTCTGATCAAAATGAGCTGGGCCAACATGACGCGAATGACTTATCCGAGAAATAATAGTTCATAGCAAAGCAGCTGAGAGCAACAATGGAAGCGATATCTTATCAACAATTAATACAAACCATGCTAGCAATTTACAGCGGCTTTAAAAGATTACTACTGCTCTCGCCACTCGCAAATTATCTGCGAGAACCACGAGAAGAACAACTACATCAATTTAGAGCAGCTTATTATTTTCGCGGTGTGATCATCCGCAGATTCAATTACCGAGGAAATGGCGCCCCTGAACAAAGCCTAACACCATGAAATACAGGACTTTGTCAAGCCTGCTAAATATTGCCTAAGACTAGTGGCGAAGGTCCATTTGGATTGGAATTCGAGACATTGAAGGCGTCCGGAAACGGAATTTTTAGTCCCTCTGGATATACTGCATGTAGTGAAGTGCATATGGTGAAATGGATGAAAAAATTTGGCGTGGAAATGAGATTCATGAAAGACTGCTTTGCTCCTCTTCAACAAACTTCTCTATACTTTATCCATTAAAAAAGGAAGGCATATCATAACTTTAGGCTTCACTTTTAATCACAGCTTCACTTGTTGCAATAATAAAATTCCTTCGCGCAACAGTAAGTGCTTCCCCTCCGTGATGCACGTCCCGCAATGAACTCTCACGGAGACTGTCTAATAAAGGAAAAGGATGAACAGAAAGGAGATGAGAGTTTAGACGAGAAATGATGTTGGAGAAAGTTCAGCGGGTTGTCAAAAAAGGGCATGAAAAGCGAAGTGACCGAAACCATCAGCACCAAATACAGGTAAAAATCTTTTTTCGGCGTCGGAAAACTTCAGGATATATATCGAGTGTGCAAAGCGAAAGTGGACAAAAACGGCACTGAATGCTGACTGCATCATCAATCTGCTGGAACGAATGGTCATATGTCGCAAATGAAAGTCTCTCAACTTGGTCTAATGCGTCACCTAATGGGGATGATAAAACATTAATCGAATCAGAACGCTTATGCACCATCGTCTATCTGAATCCTATTCATTTCTAAAGAACTTTTTAACGCTGGACAACACCCCTACCGCATCGCATATTTCACAGTGTCTAATGCAGTTATTAACCGTTCATGCTTAGCCGATGTCGTTTTATGAAAAGGTCCAAACTGCAGCACATAGGTGCACTAAGAGCACAAATTCTCAAAAATTGCTGGTCTATCGCCGATGCATGCAAATGCTATGAAGTCCTAAAACATTACGAACAGAAATCTGCCAGTGAATGAAGCTAAGCGTTTTATTGTTTCGTAGCTCCAAGGCGAGTTCACGGCAATGCTTCGTGAGGCCCTTGCCCCTGCTGCGATTCCTGGGAGAGCACATAGCCTCCATTCGGTCCTTCAGCCTCGAAAAGACAGCACGTCCAAAGAGGATTCGCATCATCACATTGCGCCTTCGACTCTGAGCGACGACCCACAAGGTCAACCCCATTACAGTACCGTACTCAGGAACCGTGTAGTCTGGGCGCGATCTTCTGTGATGAATCCGCAGAAGAATTCTAGAAAGTGCTTGAGAAAGCGACCTGGAAACTTTGCACAAATGCGGAAGCGTCTCATGAACATTGCAAGAAAGTAACGGGAAAGTAAAGCGAGCCAAAAAAGAACACTACCGCCTGTGGACGAGCGCAGTGCAGCAAACAATGAAAGACCGAGAACAGTCTTATGAGTGTGGCAAAATCTGTCGATAAATATCTAATAAAAAATAGCGCTGTGGTTATTGTTGAAAAGAGCGAACAATGAGGCGTTTTCAGTTTCTTCGCAAAAAAGCATCTTATCCGGAAAGCGATGAAGATTAGACCATGTGAATTGCATACTGATTTGAAGTTACGGTATTTCTTACCACCTTCCTGAGCGCAACCATCATTTTGTTTTTCATTCAACAAATGCCACCGCTGATAAGCACATTGCGATCGGCGTTTTTGAGAATTTCACGAAGAGGTCGTTTCCTTCCATATTCCTGTCCTTTTCGGTAATTCAAAGCCGCCAATCTACTACGTTTTTTATCGCACATTGCGGTCGTGATTTTAAGATGCCTTTTAAGAGGTAAAGAGGAAATTCGAAATTAATTGGAATAAGGAACCTTTTCGTCAATTGAGTTAGTCTTGTGAAGTGAAATCAAGCAAAGAAATTCCGCATTTAAAAAATTCAGTAGTCCTTGCGAGTTTTTCTTTACATCGCTTCTAATCAGCGCTCCTTAGGGCATACGCATTGTGTTTCTTGCAATACTCATTCTCATTGAATTCTGCACTGTTCTCGACTCCTACCAAAACTAACATAGACAGAAGAATTGGCGCAGTTCGCGGCGTTAATATCTGCAGCGACATGAGGGCTAAGGTAATGTATCAGCAACTTCACGTTAATCACATTAGAATAGGAAAATTCTGACCGCTTCAAATGAATGCAAAAAAATAAGGCGTAAATTAATAGTACCATCTAAATAAACCCAACGCAACTGAACGCAACCTGCTGAGATTTTCATATCAGACGATGAAAGTTTTCACGGAAAGTTTGGTGACTGCCATCATATGATAGCACAGAGCTATTACTTTAATAAGAAATCACTCTATTAGAGGGCACTCTCTATTTGTTGAACTGAATGCAGATAATGCTAAGCAATAATTCTGAAAAGGTTTCTCAGCACATATCAGCGTTTATGAATATTTACCATGAACACCTCTGCATAGTCTCGTCAATTCCAGCTCTCCTTTCAACACAATAACACAAACGACAGCTAAAGTAATTTTCCAACTTTCATTGCAATCGCTGGGGATTTTATCATAGTTTATGAAACTTGCTAAGCACACTCCTTGATGATATTAACTTTTCGTCCCACTAGTTTTGCGCCAACATTAAGTTTTGCGATTGCAAGAAACTGAATTGTTCAATTCAGTCAAAATCGTTCGAGAATTGTGAAGCTATTATGTATCGCAACAGCAATTCCTGCCACTGGCAGGGCAACAAAATCCTATTTAAGAGAAATAAGGGAGTAAATTTCGGAAATTGCATTCATAAAGTGTTTTCACTCTTTTGCAGCAACTAGCACTTCGCATTTCGCACTTCGTTACATCAACAGAGAATAATTGGCTTTGCGGGGAATTAAAATGCACTCAATGCCCAACGGATGTGACTGTGGGGGCGGTTGACTTCATCCGCAACCGAAACACTGCACCCAAAGAGATATCACGAAACGTCATTGATGTGTTCCCCACTGTGTGGTTGTGGGCGGTAATGCAGTAGGTATATATTCTGCCCCTTCAGGTCATATCCATGTGGTCGTTCACAATCCTCGACGTAGTTTCCACTAACTTCAGAACTTTATCAGTGGAATTCTTTTTTTTTTCTTATGCAGCAAGCAGGAAAGATTTCATTAAGGTTCGCACGATTTGCATCAGCATAATTGTGCTCATCAAAGCGCATGCTCTCATTACTGCAAAGGCCGAAGAAAATGTGAATATTTTTTTAATGCTGCCATAGACTTGTAGTGACCCATCGTAGATGAATAATCTCGTCCACTGAATATAAAAAACTATTTTACCACCTAGGCCAACTGCAAACAATTCGTCTCACTGCAGAAAATCTGGAACTTTTTGAGCATATTCAGTTGTCGATAATTTCTTCCGATGTTTATGCAGTCGGAAGTGGTGCGTTTAAAAGGAAGGAGTTCAAGTGGTTTCCACCTGAATGGTACGTAGTAGGTGAGTTGAACATACTACTGTGATGCACCTCAATGAAATATTAAGATTTTCAGCAGTGCACAAACCAAAGCTTCGGCATAAATAATCTCAAAAATGTTTTCTGTCGCAAATAAGTCACATTATAGAAGATGATGTTGCTTCAGTGACAGGGTTTCTTGGATATGCTGAAATTATTTTTTAGCGTCGCATTTGGCAATTACATTTCGTCTAGTGAAGCCCAGTAAATGGGCATCAAATGAGCAGAATTACTTTGATGAAAGTGGCTGCCGCTTAAAAGTGCATCGGCATCTGTCGTACAATATATTTCCAGCTGAAATGAATTTTTTAGAAATATAAGAATCGAATTTATGTCCCTTTTCTGCTTTATATAATATCTTCATAGTACTAAGTATTATTGGTGGAGTTGATTTTACGAATGTACCAATGATCCGCTCATTAATTTTTCCTTCATTCCTACTCATATTGTTAAAAATTAATCACAGGCTTCTGACTCTACTTTACACTCTTTGAAATAAATGCCATGAATGGTTGGGTACACTGAATTGATTTCGTTTCCTCTCCATTCGGTAAAATTGGATGATAAACTGCTGTCGAGAACACGCAATTTTGACCAAGTGGCCATTCTCGCAATTAAATAATCTACAGAAAACGTCTTTTGTGCAAGGATACTGCAAACGCAGTAGCAGACTACGAACGAAGGCACTTTCCCCATAGCTGTCAGCATGAACTGCACTGTAGAACAGGCATGAAATGTGAAAGTGATGAGAAAAAAAAGCCACAATATATTCATCCGTTAAAAATGATGGAAGGAAGGGGATTATGTCGAAATCGAGATTTTGTTTCGGTGTATTTGTTCGCAGTATGGAGAACTAATAAAAAAGCAGGGCAATTTTTCGCCCTGTGACACCAAGGCCCAGTGTAAAAGTGTAGTTTTTGGAAACGGCCAATCGTTACTACTCGTTTCTTCATGAGTGGTTACGGAGGTTGATTTGAGCATTCGCTAAACCTGAGAACAAAACTGAGCGTCGAGTATTCTACACGATAGTTCAGCAGGAGCAAAATATCCACCACACATGATGGAAGATAGAATTTTTTCAAGTAGAAGATAACATGAAATCGGAATGAACCTGCACTGGAATTTTCAATTCTAACACTACAACGTTTTGTTCTTTTACAGCTCGGAACGCTTGATACCAGTGAACACTGCCGCATATGCAGAAGAACTTGCTCGACTTCTTTAATCGCATGCAAAATCCATAGGATTATGATGTCATAAACAGTGCTGCCAGCCTCATTAACAACTGCACTGGGCGATATTTGCGAAGAATTCAAGTCCTCTAGCAAAGACGCAGTCAACAAATCGTGTCAAAAATATTGGCTCTCGTATTTGGCGATGAGACATCCGAACATGTGTCACGTGACAACTGCGTTTCTGAAATTTCCGAATTTTATTGCCTGCTACTGATGCCAAATTTCAGTGGTTTAAGATCATCTCGATGGATTCCTTTCTCTCATACTGCTTAGCTTAGCCGTGGATTTCAGAGCAGTGCAGCTCGAATATTCGTTCCCTAAACACCCCTATTTTTCCATGGAATTTGGAATTAAAATTTTTATACTCTCACATGCGCGAATTTCACGCCATACTGTTTCGCGCGCTCTGAGTACTGAGGAGACTTTTATCTGCGGTAGTGGTTCTTGTCACTTCTAGCAGTGACCGAAATTTGATTCCTCCATCTTCATGCTCAGTGATATTTGGTTCACAGCTGCACAGTTGTTTGGATCAGCCATGTGCACCTTTTTCAGTGTGCTTTAAAGAGAGTCGTCTATGATTTATGGCCATCTATCATTCACGCCGATTTGCTTTTCTGAGTGAGTTAAAAAACTGTTGCAGAGAAAAAGCTTTTAGTGCACAAGGCGAACAAATATCAGCAAACTATTAGGTCGTCGTAAAAACATTTATTCATCTTGCAATGAACTCTTCACTGTACACTGATTTAGTATCTCTGAACATGATGGTGGGAAGCATGAGTTATTAGAAAGATGCTTATGAATTTTACGATATTGGCAGTTCCTCGCTATTCGCATTTTTCAGTAGCAAACGTATGACTAGCGTTCGTTCCCAATTCGATGTTCACTTGTCTCAAGCCTTATGAGTGAGAACCTTAAACACCTGGAACATTCGCCTATACAAGTGGCGCTTCTTGTAGCTCTTCCTCCGTCTTGACTCTCCACACTGCACGGAAACGGCAGTTCTTCAGGTTAGGTTAGCCCAGTTCATGAGGAATATCCCTATTATAGGGAAGAATTATGATTGCCTTTCATAACTACCAGCGAATTTTTTTAAGCTGACGTAGGGAAGCTGACAAGCGGTTGTGGGTGCGAGAAATATCTAGGAAACGGTTAAACAAGCCAAATTTTATTCAAAAGTGCACGGGTAATGTTCTTTCGGTTGCCTGGCATTGTGAGAGAGCGCAATTAGTAGACAACGACAAAATTTAATGTAGAACTGAAAGAGGGTGCACCACGCAATAAAAAATTCATGAAGCTTCCCGATGCGTGAAGAGTGTTTTAGCGGCAACTTCCAAACTATTGGTCCCCAATGACCTTCAACTTTTTTTTCCGAATTTGATGTGAATGAAATTGTACGACACATATTGACTTCTGCATTTAGGCAGTAGAACGGATTTCAGTTTGATTCCGCAGTAAGTGATCTTTCATCCGAGAGGAATCCAGCGAACTTTCCTTTTTTCTTGAGACCAAGAAACAGAGTGAGAGTGGCTTGCTCCCGCAGCAGAGGAGAGCCACTTGGAATTTAACTACCCACTTCCCGTAGCCAACAGAGGAAGCCAGTGTAAATCAAGGAGACAAGAGAACTGTTTCAATGGTCCGTGGAATTGAGTGAATTGAGATGAAAGTTGCAAATTCACTTACCATAGCAACTAATTTAATAATACAGAATACCTTTCGTCGTGCGAAACTGTTCTAATCAACAGCGAGTTCCACGCCGTTTCTCTGAGTTTCCGCCAACAAAACGAAACAAACAATTATGAGCGGTGAAAGAGTTTAAGCGGTGATATGATCCCTGTGTCTTTCAACAACTTCTGCTCCGATCCTCCAAGGTTCAACCCTTATAGATCGATTAGGCGCAAAAGTTCCTCAGAAGAAAATGGTTGATGAAGATTTAGAAATTATTCGCAACAAAAGTAGAAGAAACGAGGATATTTGATATTTAAATGCCGAAAATTGCGAAGCTGCAATTATGTAATAGATCAAGAGAAATTTCTCACTCCTGGCAAGTACTTGCATCTGATATATCAGTGTATGAGAACACACATAAGTATTTGCAGTATTAAAGCGCATTCTGAAATGGAGACATGAAATGTCAATTATTTCAACTCCATCAATAAGATTAATCCATGATACTAAGTATCCGATCGTTGAAGTAGCCAAGCTTTCAGAAGTTGAAGGGAGTGCATAACACGACCCACAAAATACACGATTATATAAGTAAAGAACGTGGAAATATCAACGCAATCGATTGGTTTGTCTTATCAACATATGCAGTAAGTGTTTTTCTGTTCCACACAAAAGCAGTTGAGACTTAGAGTGCATTACGGCAAAAGTTGTTTCACGAATGTACTTTTGGATATAAATCGACAAAAAGGAATATTGTCAGAGCACAACCTCTGACTTACAACATTTCATGTTCACTTCCACGAGATCTTTTTCCAAATGCGACATCCATAGTGGCTGTTTCTGCCACTTCGTTTCTCCCGTCATATGAAGCTTTTATGTATATCATGGATGAACATCCTTCTTTTGATTCTGAGTTGCGCAAAATATTTGCTGCTTCCCTCCCCTCCCCCACCTCCTCAAGAAAAGGTCGTCCAGAATTGTAAATTATATCGTCCACTGGATAGCGTCATTCTTCCAGAAGACAAGAATAAACATTTTTCGTGCAGCTGAAAGTGCCATTCCTACTAAGCGGACGAAAACGCAAAAGATATTCGAAGAAAAAGTCGAATGGTGAGCATTTTATGATTTGCTTGAATCGTTGTTTCCAATGAGCTTCCTGAAAAGAATGAGCACCGTTCTAACGACGAATACTTAATGTTGTGCAGGCATACAGCATTCATAGACAAATGATCCTAAAATGTGTCGGCGAACATATTTTCGATGATTACATTCACGTTCGAACCATCATCCACAAATTAGAGCAAAAGAGCTGTTTAGCTGCTGCAAAAGCCATACTTTTTCTTCCTAACCTTTTTCCCCTTCATGCTCCACATTAGTGCCCCGAAATTTGCAAGCTCTCGGAGGATGCCATTTATTTCAATGGTCTTTGCCACTCGTATCGTGGCAACTATTGACACTGATAATATTCTGTGGCACATCAATTTATGTAATATGTACATATATAATTAGTTGTAAGCGCGTAAATATATATGTATATGAATCATTATAATCAACGATTTGCTACCTCGCAAACAGCCTTTTCATAAGGAAACACACGCATTCGACTGAATTACAAATTTCTCACTCAATAACAACAGTCATCCTCTCTAAGGTGCAGATGGATTATTGCTATTATAGCAACTTCCTCTCAAGCCAAACTTTCGTTCCTAAATTCACTGAATAGTTAATCCATAACAAAGTAATTTTGTAGCAATGTCGCGTCATATTCACTTGAGCGAAGCCGTGTTTACGTGCATGTGTAGTATTAGGTAATTGAGGTAATTAGGAGGCTTGTGCGTATTTCACAACTTCTTAGATGACGGACAACAATAAATAATCCTCATAGGCAAAGCCTAGGTTTACCAGCGTGAGCACAGTATTTGAAACAAACAACATCTTTAAACCCAGGCAGTACTCAGTGCAGTGTGTGTTCTCCTCACATCTTCTCAACTGTATTCCTCTACATGCAGGAATGCTTCGCATTTTCATTTTAAGCGCTTTTGTACATATTGACAAACTATCAGCAGACAACAGGATATGTAGAAAATATGCAGAGGAAAGCCGAGGAAGACGAGGGATTCGAACAGGAAAGGGCAACAAAAATTGCACAGGTTGAGACTTTGCTCAATTCTAAGCCAATTGGTCAGAGATGTGAACGATTTAGCTAAGTGGTTATGGTAACTTCACAAATTTTCTACTCCTTCAGTTCACACAGCACAATGAGCGATTTATCAATTTGCTTGAAAGTAGGCAACCGGATGACCATGTTGTTAAAATTACAACAGGAAAACATTTCCGACATCGGCCAGCTCCAATGCTCCCTGGATCTCTCAACTTCGGTTTTCTTAATTCATGCCTATGCATAAAGCGGAGGCGAGAATACAGTTTATACTGATGCATGTTTCACTATAGAAGGGCTTCGCAAGTTGCACGTTCAAAAAATTCCACAGAAACATCCATTTTATCAGCAAACATACAAACTTTCCACTGGATTAGCGACGTGGCTTCATGAGTATGAAAAATAATGAAATAGACGCAATGATCGAGATCATATTATTAGAATTCGTATGTGCATTAGTATATTCGTTTGTGCATTCTTTGACCAGCATCAACTGCTATTGTTTCGTCTATCCGCCAATCTTATAATTTCGCATGTGTGACGAAGTTACTTCAGCTACTCACCAAATAAGATCCCATCTAACCGACTAATCTGCAAACAAATGTGCATATTTTGCAGAAGACCAATGCGGATGTCATATATCTTCGTACTTCTCACTCCTATCTCACGTTTTAATTGATCATACAAGTGTACCTTCGAAGATTTGCTCTGTATCGTCTGCCTCCGTTCGTGCAATGTCTCCTGGCCTGCCACTACAAGTCTCTTAGCCACATAGTTGTCTATATCTCCTTCAGAGTTGATAGGAAAAAATAAGATGGTATGCAGACTGGCATGATGTTATGCCTACTTTGCCCCACGTTATGCCTATCTTACGACGTTATGCCCGCTATGCCTACTTTCACATATATGAGACTGAAAAAGACGAGAGAAATAATTCGGCGTAGCGCCCTCCTCACGCAAAATTGGCAAAACATCGTAAACTTGTATTCCACCTTTCCCGACTGCCCTCATAAGTGCATTTTGGAAGCGGTTGAGGTGCTGTTAAAGAGGAAATAGATTTTCGAAAGGAAAAGCAATCGCCTTGAGATTTTAAAAGACGTTTCAGGAATGGGATGGTTTCTTGGACGAAGATAGCAGTACTTGAGCACACCTGGGAGGCCACTGAATAAATAGAAGCGAGCTGCAAAGTAACACAAACTGAAGGATGCAGGAAGGTATATGCGATGAGGCAATGAGTTGATGGAAACTCTGGTGCGCTCTTGGCAAATTCTTTTTGGAGTAACATAACGAGATGACCCTGTGCGAATGGACAGTGAAGTCAATTTTCAACAAATGAAAATTCGAAATAGGAGTTCATTTCAAAATAATGAGCGCTCCCAACGATATCGTACGCCTCTATGAGAATCTATTTACATTATCGCACCATCTGCATACTTTAGCATCGTTTTCGGCGTTTAGGCAAACGAAAAACTTCCATGTACTGGAGGAGGGGCGATGATGCAGGACGGCGTAGCCTGCAATTCTTCAAGTCTCAATGAGTTCATGGAAAGAACCTTGCTCACCGAAATACAGGTCATCACAGGAACGAAATCAGAAATCACGTTGTGATCATACAGTTGATAATTATCACGTCGCCAACTTTAACAACTAAAAGACTTCTACCTCACTTCATCGTGTTTTACTCAGTAAGCAACTGTTGTGAAGTCAATCTTAGTTGCTCTGATCCATATCTTAGTTCCATCACAAGAATCCTTCTGTCCCACATGCTCGCGAGCTGATATCCTTTCAGGGAGGCCAGCTGCGAGTTTCATTTGGCCTCATAACTCTACATATGGCATTTCTCTTACCTTTTAAAGTCTACAATTGCAGACCCACTAGCATACATTCCAGGTATAGTTGCACTGTGCCTAAAGAAGAAATATTGTAGGATTTTCCAAAAAACATGCGGGATGAATCGTTCTATCGTCAAATTTTAGTTTGTAGCATTACAAAAATGCGATTTATCGTTTCGTGGATGGAATATAGGATTCTGCGTCACCCGCTTTTTGCAGGTTAAAAGCCATTCGTCATCGGAATTAATCCCTAAAACTGTAAAATTATATGAGCAGCTTGAAAACATTCACGTACAACGCCAAACAAACATGCTCTCACATATATCTATTTCAATGTAGGGAGGCGTACACATGCAACGTACAGCAGTGCACATACACAAACGCACATAAATATATTGCGCTTACACTGAATCCATAAGTTTTCTCGGAAATAAAATCGATCGACTAATAGGTTTCTACGCGGACCGCCATAAGCATCCTACCGGAAATGGTAAAGTGGTGCACGGTACCTTACCCAATCTTCTCTGCCTTCTTGATGTTTGCGTGCCGATCTGGCTCCAATAATCTGTTGTATGCTTTGCTTATTGCAGTCTCTCAATATTAGTCATGGACACTATCCCTTCCTATTTTCTAAAGGGAACTAACTGTATGTATGCTTTCTTTTAAATCTTGTTCATGAATTCATATTCACTGGTTCCTAAAGAATTTTAATTTTCGCGGAATATTCTAAAAATAGGCAGCCTATAACGGAGGTTTTTTCGGCAAATACCATGTCGGAATCATGTACACTTCTACCATTTCATGACACCATTCCTCTGGATGGCACTTTTTCACCGACTCCAGCCTCTTTAGGATAACGATACGAAGCAGATCCTCTGAGAATCCACAGATTGGTGCAAGCAGCATAGCTGATTACTTAACGACTGAAAGAAAAAAATGCAGAAGAAGTGGGATAAAAAGACGAGAAGTACACAATGTCAACATCCAAACATCGGTTTAACGTGATGTCTCGTGTAGTGGAGACACGTAGCACATCCGGCAGTTAACCAAATGAGACGCAGTGAAGATGTCAGTCTGATGAGATGTCTCCACTTACAGATGAAAGGAAGAGAAAATGGTTGACCAGCAGCTATATGTGAATAATTTACTGAATAAATCGGCGAATCAGTGCAAATTATCGAGCTTCGAAGCATCTCGTTTCCAAGAGATCGCTTGTAAAATTCTCTAACCGCAGCTATTCGTGCGATCATATTGACAATGATGTGAATGATTCTTTTTTCTATTGCATTTAAAGCAATTTGCTCACTGAATTCGCATTTTTCATTGTAAATCAGAAAATCTCTTCGACGATTTTCAAAAAAAAAAACGAACGTTTTCACTTCAATGCTCTCTGAGGTGAGCGGAAATTATTATGCGGAAAATATGGAAATTTTTTCTTCTGTCGTAATGAAACACATAGAAATATTCATCTGCTCAAGATTGGGTGAAGTCCTATGCAGAAATGCATTACACGTATCGTAACGGTTGTATAAGATTCGCTAAAGAGTGTTTGCCTATATGAAAATCACTCGTCATTACCAATGAGTGTTTACCTAAATTCACTCGTCTTCTAAACTCGACATTTATTCAGTTCGGCGTTCTCATTCTCCCACTCATTGGATCATACTTATGCGTTAATGCGCTCGTCTCTTCTTCTACATAGTCATATGAAAATAGTTGGTATAATCGACTCATTGGTCACAACCAAGCAGTACTTCCAAAGAATTTCAAAGTCGTTATCCAATATCAGATAACGAAAATATCAGAAAATATTAAAATATTCCTAGTCTGATGTTAACAATAAAACATATAGAGAAATCAAGAACGTTATGATGAAATATATTCGCTGCGAAAGTTGTCGATTTATGAGAACTTTATGTTAGCATAACTAAAAGCCTGGAAGCTCAAAGCATTCTGAGGCTTTGTCCGTCACATATTTCAGTTTGTGTGTTTGACTGATATTGATCTGCTTGTTACACACAAGCAGTTGTCTGTCAGAGTAGCGCAATTATTAGGTGTCCTTCAGGATACGTCAACTACAAACGGTGTCAACATCCATTTGATCGTCAATCCTAACGTTTTCATAACTTCATACTCGAACCTTTCAAGAGAAGAATTCTCAACAGTTACTGATGGATTATGCATTTCGGGTATCCCTCAAGTGGAATATGTAATAGTGCTATCGTTTCGCATATGCGTTGAGTGCTTAGCAAGTCGGTTGTAACACCTCCGCGACCACATTTGTGACAACGAAAAATCTGCTGTTCCAAAGGAACACGTGATTCTGAAGGAAGTCGACATCCCATCTGAAGAACCTCACATATTAGCTGTTTGCAAATTTATATTTGTGGTACTACAGCTGTTGCGGAAAGGCGTGAGTACAATTCCTCTACGAGTTAACCTTCTATTCACATTCTCGTGCACCACTCATAGACAGTCACTTTCTCTCATCTCGATGGGACGGAAACAAAAGGAAAAGTGCACCAAGAAAACTGTCCTGCAATGTGCTTTTGCAGTTCGATCACACACTCGGTTTCAGAATTATATGGGAGAGAAAATCAGTGCAGGTAACGCGACTGTCAAAGATCGAAGTGACTGTTTCAGGAACACCGCATCAGCAATGGCTATAGGGCCTCATTTGCTCTTGAACAGTAGAATTCGATAGTAAGACCTCGGACGATTCAGTTTTCTAATAGCCTTCTGTGCGTCGCACAAATTGAGCACAAGGATAGGCTATGACTGCCCCAAGATGTTGAAGAAAACTACCGTGTTTCACACCTCAGTACGCATTTCTCTTGGAATTCAGAGTGCGAACAGAGGAAAGCATAAGCACAAAGCTGACCAGAGAAGCATTCTCAGCGTAAGCTTGAAAAACAGAGAGTTATGAATGACTTATCCGGCTGCATTTCAGATTAAACATCAATGAAACTGATGTAGCAGTTACTCCATAATAGCACATATAAAACGAGGTGGCGAAGGGACGAGGTGAGTGGGCAAAACTGTCAAATTCCAAGTGCGTCGACTAAATCCAAAGAAAGCAGATGAAACGGTTTGAAAAAATAATAGTAATTGCAGTTTTCCACTTTATACCATATGAATGAGAACGAACGCGTAAACAACGACAGCGAATGGCGTATGGAACGCTCATGAACACTACTAGAGACAACGCCCCAAATGTTATTTTGATGAATTAATATGAAATCTGTCAATTATGTTTGCAGGGATCATCTTTCCAACGTAATATCATTTACGAATTGGAATCGTGCCACATATCTTTAGTGTCAAAACAGCTCACATTTCATCATTATGAATTCCCCGTCCTGTTTACATTTTTATGTAGAAAAGAAAACTCTTTCATACTCAAGCAAAATACAAAGAAGATGCAAGCTTTAGTAGTAGTATTGCTCTATGCGTAATTTCATTTTCATTGCGGTGAGTGGTGACCACTTCATTGTAGCGATCACGTTCAACATAGAATATTTAACCATCAGTTATGCCTTGTCTTTCTCAAAGCCTGATAATGGGAACCCATCATGATAAACGTATGAAGAAAGGGCGGTTCGCTTTCCCCACACAAACGAAACGACGCCTTAAACGATTCCGTTCGAAGTGTCATGCGTTCCGTATAGAGAATTAACGATTTTCAAAAGCTCTTGATCATAATTCGAGCTTCGTCAACTAGCCAAAGTTGTCAGCTGAATTATTTTATGACATAAAAATTCATGCACTCCCTCTGTTTTGTTGGGGCTGAAATTATGAATTCCCATAATTGTGATAGCACTGCAAATAAGATTTCTTTTGAAATTGTTTGCGTGTCATTGTCGGCTGCGCGCTCTATTCAAAGGTAGAGCGATCGGTTCCACATTACTCCACTGGATGGAGGCAAAAAGTTTCGCCTATTTCTCTTAGAATGCTGCAGAATCAAGGAAATGTGGAAAAGAAAGAGGACCATAAAATTTCAGAAACCGAATGAAAGGGAGATCTTAAAACGAAGCCCACTGGGGCACTAGGATGCTGATACTGCAACTTTGGAATCTTCGCAACGACGCTATGAACGATGCGAAGCTGGAATACTTAGAAAGATGTGCAGCTAGCCGCGCTAATCTGTACACAGTGTGTCTGTTCTTCGCAGTGGCAAAAAAACATTAAAATTCCTAAGCGTGCCATAAAAAATTGAATTCAGCGAAGCTAAATCGAGCCATAATCTCTAATTGTGTTTGCTAATGGACTTTATTTGCACTTACAGTGCACTAGTGAACGGTCGAGATGTTTTATGGCGAGATAACTTAGTAAACAGGCTTCGGAAGTAAACCTCTCTCATCACATGGGAAACGTGTAGAACGTGCAAGTAGTTCAGCGAATGTGACAGCGCAGAATGTTGTATGTTTTGGAACTGGGCAGTTGAAGGAGGCAGCTTTTTGCTCCAATCCTCTTTCCCTTTCTGCCAAACATTTCTAATTGAGCTTCTTTTTTCAGCATCGCTTGCACGTTTAATTCTGTCTTGTTTTTATCATAAGGAAATCTTTATGCATATCATAAGTGGAGTCCTCCGCTTCCAAAACGCTTCCTTTCATACACTTCGAATGATCTGTTAGGAGGGTACAGAACAAAACAGCTCAGCATAGATTTTAATTCAGATTGAAGCTTATATGGGAGTTGAGTGACGGTAAATAGGGCAACGATTTTTCTGAGGGTACAACGGCCGCAAATTTCCCACTCCCAATAAAATTTCGAGGATATTTTATCGACGATGAGCTTCTTCTACCTTGATCGTGCGCACACATCTTTGTTTTTGAATGACACAGAAGAGACTTTCCATTGCGCAACAGCAAATGCAAATTTACTTGCAAACCTAGTAAAAAATTCATCATCCATGTTGAATATTTGTTAAAATGGATATCCGTGAACTCAAATAAAGTGGAAGCAAACCAACACAATAGAATTGGCAGCTTTTTGCACCGTTGCAAATTCAAGTGATCAAGTAACACGAACGGCATTTGCCGCACTCTGATGAGTGTACGAAATACCACTTGAAACCCAACACTTACTACGGCTGAACTAAGGTTTGTTTTGCAGTAAATACAGAGTATGAGCTGGAAAAATTTGTAAGAGGAAGGGTAACTTAGTTGGGCGCTTCATGCACGACGAAACGCACATGAGTGTTAGAAAAACAGCCGTAATATTTCGATGTGCACATAGCGCTCGCATAATTAAAGGTCTTCAAAAGTCAACTACGGAAACTCAACTAGTACATGTCACTTTAACAGTAAGATTACTTTATTAATCCTTCAAATACCTATAAGATGTTCACATTTCGTAAAGTAACCCATCATAAAATACAGGGAGACATTCCACAATGTGCAAGCTTGTTTACCAAGCTTTTTTCGTCCACGGTCGCCTCAGCATATGCTGAATTTGCCAGATAGGATTCTGTAGACACAATGCACAGATGGTTCCATCCAGAACGGCTAACTGCCTTGCACGTTCAGGAACAAAAAGCAAATGGCTCATGTGAAACGTGAACCGTAATCTCTAGTCTTTTAATATCCAATTGACCAAGAGTGTTCCTCCCGAATAAATTCCATTGTTACAACACATTAAACCAGAACGATAGAATAATACGAGATGAAAGCTTATCAGCTACAGAGAGATGCGTTAAGTGCTGCAAATGTGCTACCGTGGAAGGTGATGCATTTTTTTTAAACGCTATTGTTTCTAGATCAAATGAGCTATTCAGTGAACAATTGCTCTTGACTAACGTGCTGCGGTTGCAGTTTAATGCATCAGAATGATTACGATAGATGATTTTCCAACGTCAAAACATGGCACTCTTCTGTTGGTTGCACGATGAAACTACTGTTGCGAGATAAACAAGCAGATCGCTTGTATCATTTCTTTGCCCTCTTTGCCTTCCTTGCCCTATCCATGTTTCAGATCAAAGAAGGAAAATCTTCTCCTACATTGATCCGAATCCTGAATAGGAGCATATTGACGCAATTAGACACTCATTCACCTCAAAATTTGACTAGGTGAGAGAAGAGGATAATTTCTTAATGAGGAAATAGCATAATTGTTATAGAAGCAGTGATGATAACTGGAGATGAGCCGAAGATAAATGTCAAGTGTCAAGAGAGTTTTTCATTGCTACAGCATGCAGTATTAATCATCGCAGTTTATCTTCCTTTGGTATTTGCAATATTCTATAAAGCTGCTTGGAGTGCGCATAAAGCAAAAATCATTTCTTTTACCGATGTATTCATATCTAGGGGAATAGTCACAATCAAAACAAATTAGACGGTAAGGAAAAAAATGTTCCATCATTGCTATCAAATTGCTGTCGGCATAACGGACGAAGGTATGAAACAAAATTTCATCGTCAATTAAAAGGCAACGAAAGAATGTGGAATACCTTCGGCTGAGAGCACTTGCAAATATATCACGGATGCTTCAGCGATAAAATTCAAGAGGCTCCTCCCTAATAATGATACTTAGTTGCATTTTTCCAGAAGCCGACATCGGACACATAGATAACAAATTCCGAGGCATTCATTGGAAAGTTAAAAAAAAAGTGCGGCGTGAAAGAATTAACCACTAGCACTGCTTAATTGAACTGCTCCTCTTTAGAATTCTTTCAGTATTCCATGATCGGACAAGGGAAGGTGGACCTGCCAAATAGCCATCTCCATATGTTAAATATCCGTGATTAAATGTCAAGCGATTAGTCCAATTTTAACTGGAATCGGTAAGATTGACTTTCAGTTTTGAATATGTATAGCGCACTCTGCAAAGCAGAAGGTACTAATTTATGCGTCCCTGATCGAGGACGATTTATACTCTTTAGCTGTTTCGGCTGCTTCACATAGATGTCCCAGAGAATTCCAATTTATTGTTCGCCAATTTCCCATATTATATGAGTGAGTGAGTTTACCGTTCGAAAAATTCCAAAGACCTTACGCTGTTTGGGTCACTCCAAACCTCATGAACGTCACGACTTTTTTTCGATGACTTAATGACACTTTAAAGAGCGATTATGCAATCGCACTTTCAAGTGAACTAAACATTTCCGAGGCGCACAAAATACGAACAGCCGCCTCACAACAATGATATGATGTCAAATCATCGACTGAGGAACAAGAAAATTTTTACAGATAATCCTGGCAATCGATTGTGGTGTTTGGCTGCTCTTTCCTCTTATCATAATTACAACATTCAAAGATTCACCTCTTCATATTCCTCAAATGAATCCGTTAAAACTCGCTTCAGGGAGGAAATTAGAGATCTGAATAACTCCTGAATTAATACTGTTTGTGAAAATGAAACTCGTCGCAGTCTCATGCAAATCAATTATTTCGCCTCCAGAAGACATATATTTTTGGCACAGAATGACTGTGACCAAGAGACTCGAAAGAATGGTATAAGTATTTGCACTTTGGTTTTTGAGTCCATCAAGTCAACGAGTTTCCACAAATGCGTAAAAACAATGACGAAACTCACAACAATACTTCTTCACATTAAATCACTGAAATGTGGATATTCCCGAACGAAAAGAATTGTTACATTCCTTCGATCAACGCTCGACAAACACTAACTTCCTAGACCGGTGGTGATCATGTTTCGACGAAAGGAAAATTGCTTGTAGGAAGAGGAAGTAACTGGTGCATGGAAACCATCACCTGGAGCGGGGTTGGTGGCATCCCAAATTCTGGACTATGTCTTTTAAATTTCATCACTCTAACTTATGTGTTGTAGAATGTTGAATGCTCCCAACTGATGCAGAAATGAGCTTTATATGTAAATACAGAAGAATGACATTGCTATTTGCAAGCGTCAGAAAAATTGAGTAAAAAGGCACAAAGGAAAATGAAGGAAAGATATCTGTGCGGCAAGAAAATCAGTTATGTAGTTATTATTTGCTTTTTTTTACTTCCTATGGCTAATACTGCGCCATTTCGAGAAGCAAATAAGGGTTCGTCATTAATGTCACCTAACTGAAACGAGCGCTGTTGTATTAGCACCGCGTCACGACGGCGGCATTCGCAAAACGAAAATCGTCTACGGATCAAATTCAAAGAAGGTCGGACACATTTTTAGTCAACAGAATGTCCACAAAACACGAATTCCATGGAAAGAACGTTGCAAACGTCTTGCAAAATCGAGCATGGTAGGCACCTCGAAGACAGCCATTTCAGACCAATTAAACAAGTTTCTCGGCGACTCGAATTTCAAATATTTCTGCGAATTTATCAGTTTATTACTACACTCCATGTAAAGCCTGCTTCAACGGTTTTCAGTTTGGTCATCGGTATGGCTTTGGTAAAGCTAGCTAATCAACGCATTTTAATCTTCCTTCAGATATGTGAACGTTTGATTGCGAAAGGACACGCCCCTGAGCATGCAATATGCTCCCCCCAAATTCCAAATGCGGGAAAGTGTCAATCCGCAGACTGTTGCAAAGAAACCATCACCCACTTTGACGGTTGCCGCATCTCACTCTGACTCCATTCGCAAACGCTGCTGGCGCTTCCGCAGGTGGTTCATTCACTGAACCTATCAAAGGAAGGATCAAGAAAAAAGTCTACGTCATCTGCAACATGCATACTCACTTCTTTGGCTTCATTACATGAAAAAAAAAAATGTTGTGGGCATTATCAGAAAAGTGGTGAGAACTACGATTTTATATCGTCCTCAGTTAATCGACCAGTATTATCAGTTACCAATACACAAAAAATAATTTCCTAATTTAGCTGACGTTGCAGCTGCGCAAATTTTTGCTTCTGCAAATGACCAGTTTTCAGTGGTTTTCAGAGGCGCTGCTGCGAAGATGCATTACGACAGAATAGCTGAACACATATATGAACTCTCAAGGCCTATGCATTTGTATTATCTTGAAAGCCGCCGCAGCTGAGCTCTTAATGAAGACATTTAAAAAGTATGCAGTAGGACGTCAACATAAGCGATGTTTAGCGCTAGAGTGAGGCGTTAAATCATTGTTTTTTCAACGCGTTGACATGAGAAAACGCCCAAAGAGCAATTGAGCACAAACGGTTCCTAAGAGCAAAATACCCGAAAAGCAACAGTGTGGCCGAATAGTTTGAATATCGAATAATAGCAAAAGTAAAGAGTTCTGAACAATTCAGCCGCAGTTTGAAGGATGAAAAGATGAATGAATTAGGGGATTCAGCAAGATCCAGATACCGAGCTTCCGCAACATGACAATAAAAGTCGTGCAGGATAGTGCTTAGGCTGG
The DNA here is from genome assembly GCA_037576465.1 of Parascaris univalens. Lineage (NCBI taxonomy): Eukaryota > Metazoa > Nematoda > Chromadorea > Rhabditida > Ascarididae > Parascaris > Parascaris univalens. The sequence continues at coordinate 38,713,597 of CM075173.1, read as the reverse complement.
AAAAAATCTTACGAGGCTCAAACCAGTGCCAATATCTCGACATGAGGGAGTGAAGCGTGTCAGAAGCTCAGATGTCCGGGAAGCTATGCACAATTTTTTTTATATGTAGGGTTGGTTTCAGTCTTCAAAGTCTTAGTGATCCCAAGTTAAGAAATTTTAACCTCGTTGTGAAGTTTCATATTTGTGAGGTATAGGTGAACTTGGTGATAGAAAGTCTGCACTTAAAGATATGTAATAGTGATACGAAATGTGTCAATATTTTCCGCCGAGCAGATTTTCACTTTGCATTGATCGGGCTAAGCAAATTAAAAGAAATGTGTACGGGGACGATCGAATCACCTATAATGAAGATTGATCATCTGGCGTCTTCTCTTTTTCATTAGCAAGTTGTGAAATTCCTTGGTGAGGTAAGCAAGACTGAAGAGCGCATTTCCTGTCAGCTGCGCTTTAGCATGGCTCCCATTGTTTCACGAGTGTAAAATTTTTATGCAAACGAAGAACGATTGGAGCAAAGTGTGGGTGAAGTTTTCCCATATCCAAATGCATTTAACTTTTGTCGAAGCTAATAGTCAGCCTGAACTATTGTATAAGGAGATCCCTTATTCAATCCTTCTCATGAAACTTCGTCATTTTCTCATCCGCTGTGTTAGTTTTAAGCAGCGGCACACTGCGTGCAACGTATTCAATGCCAAGTTAGCTCGTGTGTTAAAAGCGGTAGATAGACACAGGCATACGCAAGTTTGGAAAGCGGATGCGCAAAGGCACACTCTGAAATAACCAATTACTGTGACTGAGCCAAATTATTCGACCTGCTTTCTCCTTCTACGTCCATGCAGCCTTATGACTAGGTGATGTTATTCAATATATCCTCGTACGATGCGGCGATTCGCAGGAGTCGACTACGTGAGATTTTTGCTTGATAACAGCAATGCTAAAGTCGCTTGAAGTCTTCATTAGTTGAAGTAGATTTTCGACTTGTGAATGTTGCAGTTCGGAAGGGTTTCAGAAATCTTGCTTCTCAAATGTCGCTTCCTCATCAAAGGGACGGTTTCATACCGTTTTTTCCTTCCTCTTCCTCTAGACTTCTTGCCAAAACTTTTCAACCGAGGATGCATAAAGTGCTTGCGTATTCATTTTCTGAAGACGCTCGTATAAGATTAATTCCTTCGCCTGCACTGAAGCAGGTGCTACATATATGGTCATACTAGATTCGTCAAATCGACAAAAAACCTTTAGCCCTCTCTAAGTAGGATGTGCAAATTACTTGGACTTAGAATGGACGGTCCCTGCTACCTTGGCGATGCAAAAAAAATACCGATCGCAGCTTCAACACAAATCACATTTTATACTCGTTTTTTTTTTCCATTTCGCACTTTTAAATATCATACGTTTGCTGCTCCTGTGGAGTCCAACTGGATTCTCAATTTTTTAAAGAGAGTCGCACATCAGAACTGCTCCGATTGTCGGACGTTGGAGAAAAAACAGGACGTCATCGCTTTGTTCATCCCTGATATGCATGCAGCATTTTCAGCGAAGCATTTTAGAACAGCAAGCAGTTTCGCCTATCCTGACAACGACAAAAAATGGGTGAAATAAAGTACGTTGCAGATGAAACATCATCTCGTACCACTGTGTGCCGCATCCCATCACATCTGCCCTACCTACCTCCTCGCACGACCTCAAATCGCTCTTTTTTAAATTTGTGCACATTTTCAAGCGTAGATTTTGAGTTTTTAAATGCTTCAGTAGTGGATCGAAAGTAAGACCTGTGCAAGATTTTTCGAGCAGGCGTCAATCGTGGGAGACACGGCTGTTGGGAAATCTTAGAGGCCTGTACTACTCAGTGCAAACGACCGATTTTCAATATGCAGACGTTTTTAATGCATTAAAATGTTATGTTCATTTACATTCTCATGATTAAACCCGTTTGTTACAATTCGAGACTCTTATAATCCAAGCTGCAAAATAAAAGCGAAAATAATGAAGCCAACTTTCGTAAAAGCATACGAAGAAACACGGCACCGAGATATGCAATACAGAGGGCTTAAAATTCCACTCTCCCCCATAGCTACATGCATTAACGTGTAGCCAGTAGTAGAGTACCAAACTAGCGTGTTCTTGATTATCTGAAGCAAGACAATAAAGTTGCTTATTCACGATGTACATATAAAACAACGAACAACTCGCATTTAGCACGAAAATCTGACTCTATTGCACATACTTCGAAGAGACTGCGATGAGCCACAGCTATGACAAACATACACAGAAACAAACACAGGAGGTAACAAGCACAGCGGAAACAAACATACACAGAAACAAGCACAGCGGACCACATATTCCGCAGGGCAGATCTGCCACTTGCATGAGTCTGTCGTTGATAATTACCTGTTTTTTCGATCGCGCTGGCTTAAAATAGAAATTCGATCAGGAGCGGTAGACATGCTTTTTTTGCATGCCTGCACGGAATGCAATCAACGTCAATGAGTCCGAAAGACTTCATAGGAGTCCAACTATATTGTGCAGAGCATCTAGCCACTTTGTGCTCTTGTCTACAGCGCCTCTCGACTGCAGAGTAACTGAGTTGGTGCAGCATCTTCAAATACCTCAAAATTTATCACTAGCGAGGTGTCGTACTTGTTTCTGCAGCATTTCACTTCCATTTCATTGCCTGGGGAGTTTCATATGGGCCTCATTTGTGTGTTGTTGGTATCATAGACCTCTGCACATTCCCCTTTAGGAGTTCTTCTGTCCTGTCATTTTGTTGCTCATTACTTGCGTGTTGTATGTCTCAGGTTGCTTGTTCCAAATTTACAGCTGATGAAGCAAACATTGTGAAATTCCATGAGCATAATTTCGTTATTATATCACTTGTTACAATAACTATCGAGTGGGTCCAGCTACTCCCGAATAACTCAAAGATGCTCGAATACAGCCGAAAAGCAGCACTAATTTAACAGCCGACCGCCTCTCAGTGAGAAACTGCTGCAGAAGAAAAAACAACTGTTTGGTAATGTTTCATACTCGCTATCACATCAGCCAAAGTAGACTGTACTATTCCGCACACTTTCGTATTTTCTTTTAAATTACGACGGTGACTTGTTGGATGATGATTGCTGCAAATGTATAGATGTTACCGTCTCAGTCGAAGTACTTCCACTCGACGCAATCAAAGACAGCAGGTCAAGAAAAGAATGAAGAGCGCGAAAACGGTAACAGCAACTCAAGGGTTTCAATAAGGCGTTCTGCCATCGACGATATTGTTGCCTCCAAAGTCCAACTGAATGCAATATTCGACCGTAACGTCATGCGTTGAAAAATTTCATGCATGAATATTTGCCATTGCATGTCCGGCCGACTGTCTGCGAACTGCGCGTTTGTATGAAATTAGCATCAATCCAATCAACAGCTATTTTATATTCCTGCGGCTAGACGGAAATGATTGCAGTGTTACGACCGCCCAAATTGTTCGTCGGAAAGCACTTTAACCGACTCTCGTTTGTGATGCTCGGTGCATCATTGCCATTCTGTCCCAAATACTTCTAAGAAACCCAAAAATCTTGCCGCTTATCGATGTCCAGAAAATCTGCACAAACGGCCACATGTTGATATGTATGATGATGGAATTCATGTTCGTGGCGTCGTTTTCGTAAATTATGCTGCACTGGAGATCAATGGAGCCATTTTTGCACTCACAAGTTAGCCCAATCGGTGGGTACAAGCAATGGAAAACGTTGCCAGATTAGGCATCACTTCTCCTCATCGTACCAACAGTTTCAGTAAACTGCTAACAATTAAAAAACGTTCGTAATAATGTATAGACGTGTGTATCGTTGTCACCGATCATTCTAATATTCTATAACGATTCATTTTTATTAGCATTCGCCAGATGGAAACTACACCGTCGCGATATAGCGCTTAGGAGTTCACTTTGTTCGAACTGCTATAAAGCATGTAAACTTTTGGATAAATGTTCCCAGAGTTTCTACAACTGTCATTCGCATGACAGCTGCTCAGTTCAGCTTCCATGACAAGCTCAGTGAACATTTTCACCAAAAAAGGACTAACAAAGATCGCCACAACCACATTATTCAAGAATTCAGATGTCTCTAAAATGAACTGTTTCCACACCTATTGGCTTTCAATGCATCATTTAGTCGCTTCTAGAAGCAGATGCTCGAAGTGCATTCAAGTGCGAAGTGCGCAGCGAAACAACTGTGCTTGCAAGGCCCACTTGTGTGTAGAGTTGGAATAGTACAGATAACTGGGTTTAAGTGCGGCAAGAAATGCGCAGTACAGCTCCAGCATACACGTGACAACTAATGATTAGCACTTTAAAATGAAGATTATGGCATACGTAATTGCCTTAAGTTCGAATTTCTCGAAAGCTTTAGAGCAGATTCACGTAGCGATGAATTTAAAGGTGGAAAGCTTTCCAGCTGAATAACTAAATTGAAAACACTGGAATAAAACAAATATTTTCGGTGAGAAACTCACAGCTAACAACAAAGGTAGCAAACTCCTCAACCACTGATTCCTTGTTAACTATGACTGTCGGCCTCGACTGCCATTTTTGTTTACACTTAGGATCGCATTTTACATAACAAAAAACTGTTTTCCTCATCGTTAAGAACATAGTATTACTTGGCCTTCTTTTGAGAAATGCTACACCAGCACTGTTTCAGTCAATTACAACTCCTCCCTAGGAATAAAGTGCCGATCTCCGGAGTCCATATTGCAACCAATAGATCCTTCACTACAATCTGGGTTTGACAGTGTGTGCACATTTTGATGTGTCGACAGAGCAGCAATGCATGAAGTGAACCAAAAAGAAGGGAATGATGCAAGAAAAACAATGTACTTGGTGGATAGACGTGCAGCAGTTGCTAGACAATAAAAAATGGCGACGCATAAAAAAAACTTCAATCCTATTTGGTTTATGGTAGAAGCTGATTCCACAATCGAAACTTTAAAAGCCATCAGCCACGTCTGATCGTGTTATACCCTTCAAATTTCGGAAATTCCGCGTCGTAATGCGTAAACCTGCTTCAAACTCGCCATTATACGTGCGTTTGAAGAGGGAATTGCCACAGCGACATTTAAAAACTCAATTCTGTTCAGTGCTCATTTCTTTTTGGTGGGATGTTACTCTTTATTTTCACAGGCTTTCTCTGCTAGAGCGGATTACAAGGTGCCTTGTGGTGTACGCATCACCGACGTCGGTGTCAACAGCTCCAAAAAAATTGCAACAAGGAGTACAGCAATTCGCAATGCCTCTTCAGACTTTTGGGAACATTTTTTTACCGCCGGAAGATAATGAAAGGCTACCGCTATTTGGCGATCGGTCGGTTTTTCTTTCACATCAAATCGTTGGTTAGTGGGGATTTCTACTGGCGATGATCTGGTTCCTTAAATTACAAAGAATTTATTTCACGTGTCGGTGGTTACCGTAGCGGAGGGAGCCGAAGACAGCATGCTCTGTCAGCTCCTTCGACATCCTTCCACTCTTTCTCAACTAGAGTATGCCATCCACGATTTTATCACCATTACTACAACAGATTATTAGCATCAAATAAAGCATCAAAATGTGGCGAATATGATAACCGTGGTAAAAGTAAGCTGTAATTTTGCGTGACGGTCATTTAGGCTGTCTGTGGTGGAAGCTGCATTATAAGAAATGAAAAATACATCAGCAAGAAATCGCTGACGTAAGAGCAGTAGTCTGAATTGAATGCACTAGGAAGTATGGATAAGATCTTTATCGTGTATTATTGCCGAGCTCTCTCGCTGTCAGCATGTCTCGCATTAGAAATAAAAAGCGGAACCGAGCACTAAAGGCCAAATTATTCAATTTGCAATCGAAAATGTTCAACAGTCTTCGGAACAAATTAGTCCTACATGTATTGAGGTGCGACAAACTTTGAGACGAAACCTCATATGAAAATTAAGAGCGATGAAGCCTTTAAAGAATGTGAGAGTGATGTGAGAAGCGATCAGTTTGATGCTGTATAAACCTAATTAATTCTCTTCTCGCATACGGCATCTGCGGCAACGTTTTCTCCATACGCAACGAGCAGCGTGCGTTCATAGGGCAAATATATGTACCATTATTTAGCTCTAAAAAGCTAACAATATTCTTCATCGTTTTTTGCCAGATGAGAGATGTTTATCAGCTTTCATTCCTAAGATGATCGGCTTTCATCAAGTAGACCTCAAGATTTTTCGCTTCCACGATAAATCATATGTGTTCACAATTTCTTTTGAAATATAGAGAGAAGTGGGTTTCTATAATCTCCTTTGCGCATATTGTTTGCGAAAGTCTTCAAAACTATAGAGGACACTGTGGAAGTTTAAAAGGTTTAGCTGTTTTAGAGAACACTTATATTCTCAGTGATAAAAAAATGTTAACAACTAGCATAAGGTTTGAAGAGAGTCTCTAATCTTGACAGAGAGTTTATGCAGATTAAGCCATAAACATAGCCGCCTCTTCTGCAACTGAGGTTCACTGCAAATGAGTGAGAGCAGAATTTGTAGGAAGCATAAGAACGGAGGACAAACAATCTGCGCTCAATTATTTAGTACGAGAACATTTTCCCTCAGCAATTATTAAGAAATGAGATCCTCGTCAAATGTACCTTCTATTCATCGATGGCGAAGCTAAAGCTGCCAATAGGTAAAAGAAAAGAGAATCTTTGAAAATATGGAGAGGAAATAGAGCTGACCATCAAAACAGGGAGCATATAAAATGGTGGCGTCAGGTGAAATGATGAACAGCTTCGATTGATGATCAAATGTAACGAAGTGCCATTTATCTCCTATTATAATGATGTTCTATGCTTTTAAATCGTACGTCTTGCATTACAAAGGTTTTCAACTTGTGCACCATACACGTACCGGAAGTTTTAATTTATGACTGCTTTTGCATCAGCAAAGTGAAGATTTCTACGATATCTGAAGGCGTAAAGGTGATAATTGCTATAGTTCCTTACATGTGATAACAGTAATGATTGTTTACACTTCCGCACTGAACGTTTTCAACATTTTAGGATGTTCAAAGAAATGAACTTAATGAACAACCTATATTTATCTCTTGTCGCAGTCTCACCTATTGCGATTCTCAGAAAGTGTCCGTCACGCATTCTGCGCTCACCTTTCTATTCCAACTTTTTTCTGTCCTCACTCTTTCCTACCCTCATCTCAACCTAGACGAGAGTGTTCTGCTTTTGCATGCGTTGCCTCATATCGTCGACGATTAACCACATCGTAGGCTAGTGTTATTGCGTGGATGTTGATCGTATTGGCGGCGAAAATCCAAGCAAAAGTGATCCGTTATGAACATGCAACCTCAGTTGTTTCACATCGTCTGAAGGCTTCGCATAGTGCATTACTTCACATCTTTTATTGCGTTAAATGTAAATTAACTGTGCTATTTTCCATAACTGACTGGACGTTTTTTTTGAACTTTTGAGCGTGTCCGCTGCAGTGAAGCATAATCATCGTGGGAAGCAGTTGCATGCTGCTTAACGGTATACTACCGAAGAGCGTACCATTGAATCTATCCAATCAACACTTTGAAAGATGACTATTTTTTCATGACATGACATGTAGTTGTATAACATACCTAAGGAACACTCGAAAAACGTTTTATTCTATCAGCAGCTGGGGTTTTTGAACTGCTAGCATTAATCGTTACGGGCTCCTCTCAAGGGCGTCTGAAAGAGCAATCTTTCTCGAAGGCGTCAGCTGTAAACTCAACGCCATCCATTTCAGAGATGGTATAGTACATCAGTTACCGCAACCACGTCGGCTATTTTGAGCGGACCAAGTCATCGCAAGCGACACAGCAACGGGGCGGCTAGCTGCTATTACCCTCGTCCTCTTACTCAGATATTTCCAGGCCCGTCCTTCTGCGCACCCCCTTCTCCATCCCTCTTCCCAAACTTCTCGCACCCATGTTGCCCAGAGACAATGACGTCATAATGGCTTCGTTGTATCAATGAGGGTCGAAAATGAGTTGGACTGCGTTCGCAATACTTCAGTTATCGTTTATAAAATGTTGGCTGCCTAATAGTGTTTTGAGCGTTTTTTTTTTCTACTAAAGTTTTCTTGCTTACTGCAGTCTTACATGGTCGATAAGTGCCAGTTAGGTCGCACTTATCATCACCACAGCTGTAATCAATCTCCTTGCACTTCATCTCGCCACCCAGTTCAAAAACACCACCAAGCTTTTCGGGCGTTTACATTACGTTTCATTTTCCACGTTAAATTAGAGTTGATCGAGAATGCCGCTAAAAACGAGCAACTGCTTCTGGAATAGTTTGCTTCAACCAATCTCGCGCATTATTGAAGTGAGCTGTAATGTTGCTATCTTCGCCTTATACGTGATTAGATATTTTCGATCCCCATACAAGAATACATCCCAGGGTTGCATGGAAGACTGCTTATAAAAAAAGTGATCGCAGGCGCTTGCCAAAGAGTTCTGATATCGACTTATGAAATATCTCACCACATATGTCATTATGCGAATTTACTCCACCAAAGCACATGGTGGTAATACTTCGCTTCTTCGCATACATGCGTACATACCCTTCTGCGAATAGCAATCATGGATCAGTGTAGCTAACGTTCCGTAATTCTATGTTTAGTATTATACATTAGAAAATCGTTTAGGCGAAGTATTTCAAATTGATTAGTCGACTTTAAGAAATACTCATACGTATTTATAAGCATCGAAAATAAGCCAAGTTTCCAACACTAGCAGGTTTTTTTTCGATTTCACGCTTCTCTGATCACAGAACTGTTGAACTTTCGCGTGAGATTTGCGTCAGTGGTACGATTCGCAAAATGATAAAACGGTGTTTTGCACATTCGTTTTCTTTTCTTGACAGAATGTTTGGACGAACGACATACCAAAGATTATCGCGTTACCTCGTCTGGAACGTTTCTGCACTTCGAATAAACATCAGTGCATATTCTGCAGTTGGGACAGTTTTGCATTCTTAAAGTCGTTGCAGAAATCCCATTCGCGCACTTGACAACATTTTAATGCAACAGCACTCCATTCAAGAAAAAGTTGAAAAGTAACCAGCATTTAAGATATTGGTGGATACGAAACGCATCTGAACCAATCATCCATCTTCAGCGAAATGCCATTTGCCTCAAAGGTTCATAATTTGAAGAAATATCTCGCAACCATAGGCTCATAAATATTTTAATTCATTTGTAGTACCTTCAATAATTATCATCGATTTTAAACGACTTCCTTTTGAGGAAAACGACTGAAAATTGCTTTTGCTGCAACAACTCAGAACGAGTGCTCATCAATAATGCTGCTCGTAACGTAATCCACTAACTAAAATATCATATGCATTTTGTGGACGGTATGAAAAATAAGGAGATGTGAAACACTCTCGTTTTCGCCCACTATCAACCTTAAACAGTTTTTCTCGCACTGCTCAATTAGAAGAACATCTCACATTTCGCGCTTAGCCATATTCGGTAACACTAAGAGCCAAGAATTTACATTGATTTACGTTAGCTATTTTTGGTTGTTTCAAGTTCTGCTTTGTAAATGCCAATCTTAACTTCAATGTCCAAATAAGATTCTTTTTCGATCGTTCACCTCAACTGCTATACCTTTTGCGTCCCCAGTTCATAACATAAACTTCCCACTTGGAGAATTTCGAAAGCAATGCTGGGAACGCAAAATATTGTTACTGCTGCAAGTGCTAACCTCATCGGGTCGCAGAATTATCTAGCAGTCCTGAAATAGAACACTGATTTTGAAATATATTGAATCCTTTTGAAAGAGCGTGTCTAAGTAGGCACCGTCGCACTAAGCGAAACCGATGTTCAACAGTTATTTGCAATCTTGACGTCTAAGAAAGAAACTGCGCAAAGCAAAAATTAAGAATCGATGAAAAACATCGTTGTTTTTGATGTTTCAGCCAGCTTTCTAGCCTGTAAAATGCCATCGGTATTTTTAGTAAAGTTTTCTCACACAATGCTTCATCACCTTGCGCCTTTACAACGTAATATCGCATCGCAGATTTCACTCATTAATGCTATCATATAGCGCAGAGAGAGCAGCAGACAAACTGCAGTTGCCATTCGTACGAGGCATTACAACGGCGCAGATACGTCTTCAGTGTCAGCTTCTATTGTGGCACAAGTGTGCCACAGTAGAAGTTGACGTTAGGAAACCATTATAATGCCGACTGCTTGAAACTCTTAAATATTACTGAAAACGCGCCAGCTGCTTGTTTGATATCGAGAATGAGGCATCAGTCAGATGCAAAGTAACAAAACATGATCAAGGCTTTTCTCGAACCGGCCCGTATAATAAGTGGAGAAAAGTTGCGTCCAGTACTTCTAGCTATATAGCCACAATAGAATCTCGCCGTGCTCCGCAACACTGCACCCAAAAAATAATAATAATAATAATAATAATATTAGTGCGACATAACGATGCATTCATTCATTCTACACATACGACAGCGTGAACCTTTAAACGATCCAAGTGAAAACAGTGATAAATTCGACGAAACAGTAGTTGTACCGCCATTCGGAATCACACTTTAAGCTTAATATTGGTAAGGGAGATCTTGATGTGTCAAAGTTTCGAGCTTCAACTCGTCCAAGAATTTCTGTGTTGAGGCCATACTCACGCCATTGTATGCATGAACATCACCAGTACGTTGGCGTGGTCAATGCTCCCAAATTTGCGCTTCGACATGAACAAATTTTGCGATGTGCGTGTTTGCACTTCACTAAATTGATTCACTGGAAGGCAGCGTTTTGATGGGAATTTTTCCACAAAACTTTTCAACGCTTGCAAGTGAAAATCAAATCATAACCCACAAAACTTAATAAGCAGGAGGATTAAATCGTGAAGAAAGTGGCGATCAACTAATCGATGCAGTCCCATATCGTAAAATGACTAACCAGTTGAATCTGTTAGCATAAATTTGAAGTAACTGCAGTTGCAATGATGGCCATTGTCAATCGTAGTGGCTTCCGAATAATTATGAAGCTATTTCCGAAATCGTTTGTCCTGAATTTCATCGAGAGCCTCCCTGTTTCCAGTTTCAGTGCCAAAATTTTTCAGTTTCCAATATCCGTGAAGCAAGTATAACCTCAGGAGCTTCAAAAAAATCATAACTCCGAACTTTTCGGAGGCAAATATTTATGCATTGTAAATTTTAGCATGTGCTCTGGGAGAGATTATTTAAGAAACATCACTACGGAACTCTCACAAGTTAATAATTTTAACAGTGCACAGGTATAAAAATACACTGGACCACAGTAGATGCAAGCTGGAACATCTTGCACGAAGCTTTGCCAGGGAAGATTTAGCACTAATTCGAGATGCCCCAAAATGGCATTTATGATCTTCTATATCCTTTTACGTGTTTTTGAAATTTGCACTAAATGAATTTGGCAATTTGAACTTGTCCGACAGTCCTACTCGTCGGACTACTGAGTTCTATTGGCTGTTAGTTCATGAAAGCTGGATGATAGTAAAATATCTCGCATTCACCTTCTTCAAGGATTCCAACTCATTCTACTGATTCTTTTATAAAGAGTTCATTTGTAGTTGAAAAAGTCACGTGGAACGGAGTATTTCAATCGAACACTTGGAAGTCAGAAACGCCTGTGAATGAGTGGCGCAGTGAATGACAGTGACTGCAATGCGAAAGTATTTATTACACTAAAACAGTTATCAATGGAAAAGAAAGGAATTATAGGACGATGGCGGCTTTTGCCCTCTTAAAACGGCTATTTGGTGTCGCTGAAGCAGATGTTATAGAACTTCCAGACAACAACATGAGGCTGTGGAATTTCGAGGCAATGAGCTGTAATGATGGCGCAGTCTGCATTTTGCAAAGATTGCGCCTCCCTCACTGCACAGTTGTCATTACGAGATCGTCGAGGTGGGGGAGTTGCCGTTGAGCGGCTTATACGCCTTCACAGCTGTGCATCGTCAAATCTGCCACTTCAGTTTATGAAGCGGCCCACCCACTGCTACTACTAGACTCACTCATCGCCCTTTAAAAGTGCAGACTATGTTCGCCTTAAGCAATGCACATACTTTAGCGTGAAGTATGCCGCGGCAACAATCAAAGGCGAACAAACAAAAGCGCCGCTTTCAATTACCTCTCATTTCCGCCTCAGTTCCCATTCATTTCATAGGAAGCGAATGGTGCCTAGGTAATTCGCTGATAGAACTAGAATGAAACGAAGTGATAGGAAGAAGCTGACTTTTAGAGTGCAATGAAAAGCTTGCTGAGCTCATTTACGTTGATTAGAAGAGTTCATCAAAACAAAGCAAACGAATGCATTGTGATACGGTGGAATGAATTCCGCGTATATTTTAAACAATTCTCTGTTATTCACTAAAATAAAAGGCAAATATTTGTGGGCGTTGATACATCGACGAGCGATGCAACTGTGCAAGAGAATACGCTACACTTCAAGGAGTTTGGATCTAAGAATACCCGTTCATCGCCATCATAAGAGAAGATCATATTCGTTAAATTCTACAAAAAAGAGCTTGCTATCAGCTGTTGATAACCTTTCCTCATTTCAAAGCAGCAATTGAAATTTATATCTTTTCGCTCACTATTTTAGGCGCACGACCTTCGGTAGCACTTGTGTGAGACAACAATTGCCGTATTTGAGCCATCATCTCTGCTAAGGCAACGCATGAAAAGAATCTTATTCAAAACAATCAAGAATTCTTATATTTCAAAAGTTCTTCATATATCATCTTCATATATCTTGGAAGTTTCTGGTCACCAAATGTAGGCCTTTCGCAAGTGTTATAGACATAGGTTGTACCTTGGGAGAAGCGGAAATGTAAACGCACTGTATGGCTGTGGAGCAAAGTGGAATAGTCCGCCATCCAATATAATAGTCCGCCTGAAATATGGTCTGGGACCTACAGGCAGCTGATACGACCGCTCAGCATAAGCCACGAGGCTAGTCTGAGAAAGGCTCGGTAGGTTACAAAGGGGGTTCATGTGCTGTTGAGTTAATTTCAGCTGCCAGATTATTCGTAAGGTCAGGCACGCTTACTTTCTCAAGGTAAGCTGGTGAGGGGATAGACGCACGACCATGGGACCGTGCTGACGATCTTATAAAGTGGTCCCTAATTGTTCGCCACCTCATCGTATCAATAGGATAAATTATTTACACTTATAACTTTAGTAGTCTCACAGTTTACTCGACCGCAGCTCCATAGAGGCTGCACGTATTCAACGAGACCGAGACGAGCAGATGGGCCAAGTGAAGCTGATCCTTACACAGATCCACGATGCAATTTCCCACTTGTGCGTTAGTATGAATGCGGAGTTAGCAGCTTTCCTCTGGGTCTCTGGTTCCAAACTCAAGCCCTCAATCTCGCAGATTCTTTACCCAGTGGTAGTCGAAAATGACATAGCATCTGTTTAGAAATGAGAAGCTGAATGTCAGCAAGATAAGTCGGATTTTTTTTTGCATTTATGACTTTGTTTTGGAGGTTTATCTGCGTCAAACACGCACTTTCTCCTCCACTTGTCACTGCTATTTCACTCTCGGCATCTCTATGGGAACAAGCCAAGACATGCAAAAGTTGTGGAAAAAATTTCCAATTACTTGTGATTGTTTCGCCTAAAGTCATTAGGCGTTTTGCAGCAATAACTTTCACGTACAGCCGCCATTCCTGTTAATGCGCGGTTCCAAAGAAGATTCGATATATCTGTTCGGATCCTCCATCGTACACATGAAATGCCACTTTAATTGAAGACTTTTTCATCAAAAAAATCGCTAAAATCTGCCTTTCAGAATTGAGGATGTATGAAAAAACGGAATCAATCTGCTTGACAAAACTGCAATAAATGTCATTTGCATCCGCTTTTTCCTCACTTAATGTATTTTTCCGACCTCGAATTTATAAGGTTGCTGTCGTCAGCTTCCCTTGAAATGAGTGACCAAGAAGCGAAAGGGCGAAAAAGTGGAACTCAGAACCTATCCAGCCCACTACAGCAATTTTATGTTGTGTTTCAGCTGATGCTACGGGTGTCCAAGATGTGGTGGATGTGAATGCGATAAGTAGTAGCGAGAGGGCACACCATGGAGCTTATCTATGGAGCTAGCAGAAAGTACTGAGCTTAAGGAAATATCAGACGAAGGGACATTTAGAGCCAAAGACGTTTGAAGACTCCTGAGAAAGCCCGATAAGGGAGCCCAGGACTGCGTAGAAAAGAAACTCTCAGAGAAGTTCTCTATAATGTGCTGGCACCCGAGCGTGGACCTGTTGAGCTTCCTTCAGAAGAGGAAAATCTGCGAGCGTTCAGCTGTGATGAAAACTCGATTCGTTTTGCCTTTTTCTCGAGAAGTCGTTTGCCCTGCTTTACAACGGGCAGTGCACAGAAACAGAGACCGCTGCAAGAGTTTTCGCGGATGTGGCGACATGCAAACGAATAAATGAGATCATCGGAAAATCCTTAAAAGCAAAATCGTCTGATAATTTTTAGCACACTGTTAGCTGATTCAGCAGCAGGTTTAATGTGCTTCCTTTTTTTTAATTTAGGGATATTGCACCTAATACAGACGTCGAAGAGGAACAAGCGGAAGTGATTGTAGCCATTTGCGATGACGAAGATGACGAAAAACCTGTCAGCTCAGGTGGTAGCCGTCGAGCGATAGTAAGCGGGACGGTAATGAGATGATGATTTGTGGAAGGTATGGAAAATTAATGAGACTACACGTACGATTTTGTAAAACGCTAAACAGCAAACGTGTTACAGCCAGCACTAACACAATTTCTGAAGACAATCGATGATGGTCAGGACGTTCAAGTAAGAACCATTCGAATATCACGTCTTTCAGGAGACAGAGCGGAAACAAGAAAAACGAATGAGTGATTTCATCGTTTCAACGACGTCTGCTTCCTTATAGAATACATTTAAAAATCAATAAGGATTTCATGCTGCATTAGGTCTATACAGAAAATGGCACATGCTGAAGTCACTGCAAGGAACGTTGTCTATTCGCCTCTTTTTAGTGAACGAAATTAACGATTACGACCTTGATGCTGAAATCCATTTCGCAGATCCGCCTCAGGAATTCAACTCCAAGAACACTTGCATTTGATGGTTTTTAATAAAAGAATGGAATGATTGTTTACGAAGCTTGTTCTTATGATTTGTTCCTATCTTTTCGAGAATGATCGATCTCTCTTGTAAAGCGCCTCCGACACTTGTTTCATTGTAAAAGTTAATCATTTGGCCTATGAGAATGGACAGATTAATGTCTCTTGTCTTCGTCACGCATGTCGGAAAAGAATGGACAAAAAATGGCGAAAGTGTGGGTTCATAAGTTGAGTGTGCATATTGTACTTTGTGGACAAGAAATGCTCAATTATAACTAGCAGGGTACAGTATGATGAACAACTGCAGGCAGCATTTTGTGAATTATGGCATTGGGAAAAAGATCATAGGAAAGCTGCTGATACGATCCTATTACTGCCTAAAGCCGACAATTACTTTATTTCTGTTCTTTTGTGCAATCAGCGTACGGAAAGGTGGAAATTCCATCCACTCTTCTCGAATAAAATGAAATATTTCACAAGTTGTCGAAAATCTACTGCAGCTGCAGCTCGATAGGCTGCTGAATGCGCCCGGGATTTCTCAGAAAGAAAAAGCATCCGCTGAAAACAGATGAGGAATTTTTAATCACATGCGTACCTCCAGTCGACAATGTTAAACTTCAGCAACGGAGAATAGGAAGTCACACAAATATACTAATGCCGATGCAAATTTGAACCACCTGAGGATCGGCGTTATCAGCAGGCAGCTGCGGAAATGAATGCTTCAGCGTCTTTTATGAATTAGGAAGCTGCAACGACCAGCCCTTCAAATATGAAAAACAACGTCGTGAATTGTTGGTTATCCGCCGTATACTGCGATGAATATGACAGTGGAATATTACACGTCGTCTGTTTTGTCTCCTAGCAACTGTTATGGCAAATCGCTTTCAGGTCTCATTTGTCTGCTCAAGATGTCTATGTGTGCATTTTGGCGATCTAAGCGACCGCGTAAACAAATGGAGAATTTCAAGATTTGATCAGGATGCCAAATTTTTGAGCGACACTGTGCCAAAGAGGAAAGGCCCAGCAGCGCTCTGCTGACGCGTGTGGCAAAAAAATCATGGCTGCTGAGGTAATTATTTAACATTTTTTACCTTCGTAAATCGATAGTCCCGGAGTTTCTCTTACTATTGAAATTAAAGCAGTTCTCGATAACAGAACCCAGTGTATTTTTATTACTGAGTGAGATCATAGTTGTTTGTTTGCTTATTGAAACGAACTTATCAACTGCAGTGAATTTAAGGAAACTTTGAGTATATATTGAGGCCGCATCGATCCAAGCTTCGCGAACTATCGCCCGTTTAGCTTGTTGCAGTCCATTTTTTGCTCTGTAATTGTTCATTCAGTAAAACCATGACCTCGAGACCTCCGAACATGAAATTGTGCCCAACCCTTTGCAAAACTTCTTATGCCTATCGGTATAAACTTGTGTCCTGCCAATGTGGATCGCAGCGGCGTCGCGCACGCGCCTGTCAGCATGAGCAATATAAGCTCCAATCTATCTGTTTATGCGACTATTTCAGAACTAAGACCATTGGAATAGCGATATTTAGTGAGTATTATGCGTATCTTCGGATGGTTTGTCACAATAGCGTTCACGACGACCTGCATAATTTCCGGAATTTTGATTACTCTAGGCATTTACATGATGCCATTCCACTGAATAGTTATGCAAAGCTTACAGCCACTTACATAAGTCCAGTCGATCTTAGGAGCCGTAAGCTTTTCACATCTTACAATATGTCAGTGCACAGTCATACATCTTCTTTGTGAATGAATCGGAGCCTTACTTTGTAGCGAATCAGCTCAGGCCGTATTCTACCGACATCCTGCCTCACAGTTCCTGTTCGATAATCTCCCCGTATTTTAATCCTCTTCGAACAGGAATTTCAGTAGTATTGGCATCTGTTTACAATCGAAACAATAAGAGCACGATTACGTTGGAGCAGAGCAATGTCTAAGGGCCTAACATAAAGCAGCGACAGCCAACCTAGCCCGAATGCCGGATACAAAGGCCCTGATTTATGGATGAGCGAAGCAGCCGGCGAAGACACTGGTGTCGTCTGCTGACGCTAGTCACTCTTCGCTATCGCATTTGCAACTGCAATCCCGCTGGATCATTCGGTGCTATTTTTAAGCAAAAGCTTTTTGCAGCAACTTACAGTTTTCCCTAAATAAGACCAACGTTGTATATGTTTCCTTACTGCACATCGAATGAACTTGTTCGATTTCTAGTGCGAAGAAGAAAAACATACGGGAAGAAGCAATTTTGCCCCTTTTGCTTGACCATCTAAATAATAACCATCAACTTAGCCTCTCCCACCTCTGCCTCTTAGTCTCGGATTGCATGCAATCTAAAAAAAACAAACGCAATACAAATGAATACTAAATTCCGCTAGTTCTTTTTCAACTCTCCACCTATATATTTGGCTCTTATAGTTTTCTACCTGACGGGGATTTCATGTAAAGATACCCTCCCCTTATCCTGATGATCCAGCGTGATGGAGTACCCATCACTCTCGATCATCAGGTATTTAGACGGTTCCATCAGGAACAGTCAATGAAAGAACAAACTGCTAAAATAATCTCTTCGATGGAGGCAAGTCCCCGGTTGAACCTAAAATAATTCTGTGGGTGTGAAAGGAAACCTCGAGAATTTCTGAAACGATTCATTCTCCTGTTATCAGAGAAAGACTCAAAGTTGTTTCAGTTACCTAAAGTTTAGAGTGAAGAGAATAGAAAGAAAATGCGTTACGTTATAATATGCTCAGCAATACGTTTTTCAAAGGTAACTAGAACAAACTTGGGTGATGTCGAAGTGGGCTCTTGCAAAAACGAAACAACCTTTTCGCTAACTGCGCCGGCGCATTTCAGCATGATGCCCGAGTCAGCCATAATTACCTGGGCTAAAAAAGACGAGAGGACGTCATTTTATCAGGTGCGAAAGTCAATTATGCTCACGTATTGAATGGCTATAGTGCTTCAATTTTTCCAGCATTGACCGTGCTTGCGTTGGGTATGTGTCTCTGTCTCTCCGGGAACCGGCATATTGCGGACCTGTCCAGTCCCAAATGCTGGCCGATTCCAGCATTTCCTTGCAGTTGTACCTAGGTCAGCAATGACTAAAAACTTGAAATCATTTTTAACAGATGACATTTAAAACGAAAACAAGAAATCTAGACGTTTCAGGCAACGTAACATCGAGGATTTTCAATCCGTGTCGTAATGTACTTGAGCGATAAGGAGAAAATTTTTGTAGAATAGCATTAGTCCCACGAGCCAGCGAATTGCTGCGTCGGAGAAAACAATTGTTTAGCTTGTCTCCGACATTTTCGTTCATAAACAGGTAATTGCAGGTACATGTTTCAGAAACGCATGTTCCCAAACAGGCAGTAATTGGTACCAAAGTTCCTGTTAATCCTTTAATCTTGTGTCCTCCCTCTTATGATCGCTTTTCTGTATCTTTAATTACCTAGCGAAAGAAATTATAGGCTTTTCAGGTGTTATCAGGTGGAAAGCGAAGAAAGGGAAAATTATTGGCATTTTCAAGGCGAAATATTCCCTTCAAGGTCCTTCTTTTTAAGTGAGATGTCAATCATCAAACAGCTTTTGAGCACTTGCTTAAGGCAGTCATTTTTGGGATAAAAAACGTATCCACAAATGAAAACAGTTTCGTGTGGCAGTTAACAATAACATTCACCTAACTTCGAAGAACTTGTTTGAATTAGCTGTCGAAAGCGCGGCACCTACAAGATATCCTGAAGCGGCAATGTTCAGGGAGAAGAAGACTGCCAAAAAACATCTGCCAGATTCTAAGCTCTATATAAGCTATAAGGCCTTCTTTTCTTGTGAAGCGATGAGGGATCTTCCGGTAATCACTCAACAAAAGAACCTTGCTCTTTTGCTCTCAAATAGAGATCATTACTTTTAGTGACTTTTTGAAGCACACAGCTCAACCAGGCGCATAAAATCTCATAAGCACCCGCACTAGAAAAGCGTATGGAGCGAGTGGAGAATTTCATTATGAGTCGACTGAAAAACAATTTAACTTTTTGGCAACTGATACAGCGATGTTGGTTGTCGTTTACTATGGCAGTGCGATCACTTTTCGATCTTTTTTTGCCTCCCTGACTCAAAAAAAGCAGCTTCGTCAAAGCTTCATAGGAGTGTTTCAGGTATCGATTAAGTGAGCTGTGTCAGCGGAAGCGGCGAGAACGTATTGCGAAAATCAACACCGAAACTTCACAAAAACAATATAAATAAGATCGAAAGAACTGGAATTTAAATGTGAAAGCCTATGCGCAGGATGGATGCAGACCGGGCAAGCAAAAGCCAGACTGCAACAATTGGCGTATGTCTTCGACGAAGCAAGAAGAAAACCAGTGGAAGATGTAGGGAAGAGCTGCGTCGATACCTTCTATCTGAATTGAATCTGCATATTTAGTGACGTTCATTTCAGAGAACGAAAAGTTTGCTTAATGCTGGAGTGATACTATTTGCGAGCAGCCCTTATTCTAAATTCATTCTTCTTTGCGAATTTTTAAAATTCGTCTTACCTTCTTAATGAGATATTGAATGCCTTCTGATGAAAATAGAACTTTCGCGCAGCTTTATGTTGGCAGTCAGCAAATGAGGCTGATGAAAAATTTTTTGACCTTTCTCCTCATCCATCAAGGTGTATCACTGGAGACGATTGATCAGTTAGCCACTCATGAATTTCTAGAAATAGGGCCACCGTCGACTTCCCCTCCCAATTTCCACAACCTCCCTTCCTAATATTTCGGCAACACTGTTAAACCACATTTCCTTTCGTCCCATTATTCTTATGCACCTTGAAATATATTTGATAAGCTTTCGATAGAATCTTAGCATTGTCGTCCGTTCGCCAACAAATTTCACCAATTTATCGCCTTTTTTCGTTTATTCACTTCACGTGTGGTGACTCAGTCGGTTTGGTTCATCTCTTTCACTGAAGTTGCCTCGTAAAACTGCAGGGCATAAAGCATAAAACCGCTTCGCAGTGAAAGGCAATTTCCAAGAGACACCATAGCGCCTTATTCTAATGACGCAAGGTAATGTCCAACAATCGGTAACAATGCTTACTCTGTTTGTGGGAATCAAACTTTTACTGTGCTCATTGAAAGTCCGACCTGCAATAAGATGTTTTTATGTTATTTTAAACCTCATAGTAGACGGCTACGATTTTTTTAGAATTGCAATGTAATGGCATTCTGATAGCAACAGCAAAATGATGATCGTTGATGGAATCTGTTTGTTACTTATTGCCAAATGCACATTGCGGAAGAGTGCCGCCAATCACAACGCATATGTTTCGTGCAGTGTCTCGCTCAAAAAGCGTCATACTTCTGATCGTTGCGTCAACATTCCTCATAGATGTCATCGCCTAATCGAGCAATCTCTTAGGAACGATTGTCGTAACAGAGATTAACTTGTTGGAACACAGCATCACTCGGCGTTAGCGCGCCCACAAAAACGATCTCATTCTCCACAGCGGCTCATTGGTATTCGTTGCGAACCTCATTAACTGAATCGATTTTCACACGAATTATTGACTGCAACTCATATTTCGGCACCTCCCATCCCTTCTGCCGATCTTTTATAACTGACGGTTTTCTTCTTTTTTGACCATAACTCCTCGAAAGAACATTATAAAATGCTACATCAATTATCGCAAACGCAGATCGCATTGATTCAGTGCCAATGAAAGCAATCCGTTTAGAGAGGCCGCTGATGCGTTTTCCTTAACTTCACCGTCAGAACGGAGATCAGCAGTAAAAAGTATAACAGAAACCAAGGGGACGATTTCGAAGTAGCACTGATGTTATTTGACACAACATCTTGTCAGTGGTGCGAATTTATGAACGATTTTCATCCATTATGTCCTTAGATATCGTAATGACAAATGCTATATTTTTGTGAATTTATAGCATAAAATAACGTCTGAAACATGACAAAAGAAATAATAATGGCTACACCAATCGCACCATGAACTATTACAGAGAGATCCACCAAGTGGAATAACATGTATAACCATCACGCTGAACAAAAAAGGCATTTGCTGACGAAATAGGTTATTTTCACCCTGAGAGTTCATAATCTCTGAAAACGCTTGTGTCCCTTCGGCCCGCTTCCTTCACATTTGCCGCATTTCACATACCCCATATTCACTCGAAATCGGAATATCTGCGTCCAATAATCCCTTGTTCGTCTTCATTCACAACCAGTACCATTGTCTTATTGAAGTTCGCATTTTCTTTACACGTTATCTTACGTGATCAATTGCTGATGTCGTCACCTCTTGGCTTTTCATTTCGGGTCGCTTTGTATTCAATAAGCACTGAGGTTAGACTGCGAGCAGCTGAGGTTTAGTTGTTGAATAAACTCTGCCTCCATAAAAGTATAAAGCCTGCAAAAGTGTACTTTTTTCTCCCCGTGGTGCTTCAGAAGCTGCTTGGGTGATGAGTGGACGGGAGTTGTGAACGAAGCATTAATAACGACACTTTTTTGGAGAGAACGCCATCTAACACAAAACTCCTTTTCTGCTTTTGCACTCCCTTGAAATTTTGTTGAAAATTACCATTACCATTCAAATGATTCGAAGGTGGATATGAGGCATAATATCAGCCTGCCTTCTGCACCATTTCCTCAAATAAGAAATGAATTGAAAGTACTGCCTAATCCCAACTGCGCATTTATTCAAAATTCGTTATATGGATCCTTTGCAAGAACTAGCCGTCCGATGGCATCGATCGTCTTCTTCATTGTTAGCGATCAAATTGGTGTGATGATTCCAAATGCGGATGAATGCCGTTCGATGCGATTTATTCGCTTTCCTCCTGCTAAATCGTAAAAGAATTTTAAATCAATGAAATGCTATGGATTTATCTGTAATCGGTGCGTTTCTCTTACAGCATAGCACTAACCTCATTTCGCAACAATTTTGATGACCCAGAAGCGAAATGGATGTTGCCTGAAGAAATTCAAAACGTCATGAGAACCACCGAGTTCGGGGATATCGATGGGCCTAAAGTACATAAAAACGCACAAAAAAACTAGCGGCTGTTTAAATGGATTTAGTTCCGTACCTTCTTCACCTATGCACTGCGCCCTGCTGTGATCAAGTGACTGCGAAAAAGCGAAAAGTTGCGTGATCAAAAGCAGTCGTACGTGGAAAATGAAGCTTACTTTGGTTGCTAATGGTAAAATTACGAAACGAATGCGTGAAGCATACGAGAATGCTATCGATTACAAGCAAACTTGCATCTATGCTCTTCTAGGGAGAACGTTTTCTGAAATCTCGTTTTACTCATTCACATCGAGTTGCTTCAATTCTTAAGAATATTTGAAGTTGCTGGAATCACTAATTTTCCCCCGAGAGGTTTCCACGGCGTCACGTTTATTTTACCTTGCTTCCTCGGACATTGCAGGATGATCTAAGGGCATTTAATGCAAGATCACATAGAAGAAGTCCTCATGTGGAAGATCTTTTCGTAGGTGGATTGAAATTGAATAAATGACGGCTCATAAGGAGTGCATCAAATCAGAAAAGCCTAAGTACTTTCAAGGGGACTCTCAATTCACATTTTCCGAACTGACTCTCAGTTCACATTCTCGGAAAGATATTCGCATTGTCACTCGACAGCTTCGGACTGTGATCTGATCTGTTACTATTTGTTCTTGCAATTTTTGGTGCCATACTTGTGGGTGGATTAGAAAGGAGAATCTGGGGAAACGCTACCTGATTATGTCCTTGTGAAAATGTTCTCAATAAAAAACGAAATTATATGCTCCAGTCAAATGAATCTTCATGAAATATAGAATATTCACTATTTCTCATACAATGATCTTTTTCCCCTATGCGCTCACACATCAGCAAAAAATATAAAGCTCGAGAAAATATCATAGGCACACTGCCGAATACATCAGCTATGTGCGAATTTAAAGCGTAACGACTTGAAGAGCTACTGTGATGCGTAAAAGGACAAGCAATAGACACAATAAGTTCGGCTTCTTATCATCATCCAGTGATATGTGCAAATACAATAGCGGATAGGAAGTAACGATAAAAGTGAATAGTGAGCGATGGACCTATTAGGTGTTTGTGGGCGATTTTCGACAAATTTTAAAACATCGAACAGTTGACTGTTTGTCGCACGTTTGAAAAATCCGCCTTGCCGGGTATTTTTCTTTTTTTTTGAGTCCCTCATTTAAGTTTTGATTAGGAAAGGATCTGTCATAATAGTGTCTAATACCTCGAGATATAGCACGCAGTGTGCGCATTGCTCATGAGAGCAACAGCAGAGCTTCATCTTGAATGAGACTGTTTTCTCATAACATGAAAATAGCTAGCGAAACCAACACTTTGTACAAAAAGTTTTCATTCACTCTAGCGGGCACCATCGTAAGCCTTTAAAGTCGGCGTGCTACGATGATGCTTCGTAACGTGCTAAGAAAAGATCCATTAATTCCGTTCAGGCAGCTAAAATGTAAATTCTGCCTACCATTGAGCCGTCATGATTAATGTGCCAAAGCTGCCATAAATCTCACTTTATCACAGATTTTATTTACCAGAACGACTTCACAAAATGCAACGGCGCTAAATGCCAGATATCCGAGCAATGCCAGATATCACAAATTTTACTGCTTCACAACTGCAACAGAATATAGGCGATAGGGGATTTGATCACAAATTCTTTTCTCAAAAGCACATCACGGTAATATTCAATGTATGCATTTCTATGCTTACATCTGCCGATCTGTCAATGCAGTAATTTCATCGCGGCTCTATGTATTCACTGATGCTACAGTCCCAAAAATTTCATAGCTGTGATGCGTTCTTCATGCTAACCTACCACGTGTAAAACGACTTCTCCGATTTAAACCAAACTATAAATTTTTGAGCATAGAAGAAATTTGTGCGCATTCTGTGGCAGTCTGTTTTCCCATCGATGCAAGTCACTTTAGACAACATAGCGTTTGACGAAAATGCATTTGATTAGTCGACGCATCCAGAACGTCCAAACACTTTTCTCATGCTCTGCATTTTATGGGAACTCATAGAACCCGTGGGAAGAGGACTGCGAAAGAAAGTGAAAGGTCCTCTTCTGTACTCGCTGCAAACTCGCCCTTAAATTTTCTCGCCACAATCACGATAAAAACTCCCATAAGAAATTAAAGCTTCTGATAAATATATTCCACGTAGATGGAAAGTTGCCACTAATTGCTGTTAAAGGATTGTTATTGCAACGAGAGACAAAGTTCAGAGTTCCTGGTGTTTCCAGTTATTCGAGCACTCTTAGGTGGTGTATCTGAAGCCGTCGCTATTCCACCTTCTGGCTCATGTGCAAACAACTTGCACAGTCCGTATGTTGGAGTGATTTCGAAAACATGAAAAAAGAAATCCTTTTTCAATGGAATGTTCTATTCATCCTGGCTGAATAAAAAACTGACATTTTGCTTTTTTCCTGCTTTGATTTAAAGAGCCGACATCGTTCCAATGCTTCGCAATTTGATTCAAGGCGTGAAAAACGTAAAGCGTCGCACGTGAATTTCCAACTTAACCACACTCTGCCATTTAATAGAATGCCTATTCCACTTAACACTGAAGCAGGCCACAATTACGTTGCAATAACGACATGTAATCTTCAACGAAATTTTAGCACTCTAATGCGTCAAATTTCTTGGTGGATACTAAGGTATCTGCTGTGTAAATTTGCAACTTATACACTTCAGTTCTCATTGCACTGCTTACGCAATGCATTGAAGTACGCTTCATGCACTATTGCACACACGCTTAGTTGAAATATTCAAGGGCAAATATATATACAACTGAGATGTTAGGAAGAAATTTACGCACAAAAGTTCCTGAAAGCTATTTCGAGCACTCTTTGTGCGCAATTACAAGGCGCGTTAAGGTATTTTTCGTGCTTATTCCGGAATATGATAGGGCAGTCTTCGATCTCCTAGTATGTCGCACGAACGTTGCATGTGCTATCTTCTCATATATCCTTCTCAAATATCCGTCACCTCCTAAGCACTGTTGCCATAGTCTCCATATCGGTAGTAAAGTATATTAGAAAGGTGTTTTTAACTGCTTCGAACGCAGCTTAACATTCTTTCTATAATTTTCTCACTATTTTATTACGTAAGTGAAGCGCTAATGATGGAACTAAATTCATTTCGCATCTATTTTCTTTTGTTCATTGATGGTTTTCTTCATTCGAGCATGTGAATGATCCATATAAGACATATAACATATGTGCTGGGGATTTCATATTTCATCTCATTATTTCCCCAAGCATTCTTTTTAAAATGATGCGCATTCCCGATAGTTCTTGCAGCTCAGCGTCTACCTAGTTCAGAATAGGAGTTGTTGTCAATCGCACCGCTGCTCACCTTGGGACATATCGTTAGAACGCATAATCTGCAACCTTAACTTACATCTCAATGCAGGACGTTCCAGAGGCCCCTCAACAAATCCACAGTATGAAATACATGTTCATCAACACGACGTAATGAATGCAGTTTGTTGCGAGACTGCATTACGTAACCACAATTGAAATCCGACATATGCAACTACACGAAATAGTTCGAAACCACCGTTCGTACTTTAAGAATATGTGAACGAAATAAACTATTCAACAACAAAAAAATGAACATGACGAGGCATTTTCATTTTCTTTAGTTTTATGCACCACAGCGCGCTCTTATAGTCTGTTCTGTGCTGACCAAACTAATCACTGGAACAATTCTGCATTCAGATCAGGGTAACACGATCTAGCATTTCGATCGCGCGTTCACGAAATTTTCATATTTGACATTCGAATGCCGGCAGATGAATTTGAAAGAAATCAGCGCGACGGAAAACTTAGCTGCTCAGTATCGGAAGTTTTAGGACTGCAGACGAAGCTCAGCTCTTTCTTGCAAGACATTTTAAATGGGGAAAGGGCGACTTCCATGGTAAAGTTTTTCTTCTTCCTCTGACACTGAGAAAATTTATTCGCCGGTAGTTACCGAAAAGAAACTACAACGATCGGTCTCAACCGTATACTTCGAAGAGAGTTTTGCCGTCCAGACTTATCTCGCCAACGGTGATCTTTAGTAGAGATTCTAAAGCGCCAACGTCATGCATCATGGCGCTCACTGAATTTAACGCTTAGTCAGTTGGTCAAGCGTCGTGTCACTAAACCGGCAAAACAGGAGATCTTAAACGTAAGCACGATTTCAGAGAAGATGGAGTCAAATTTGAAGGCATATACACCGATATTAGCAAATGCTGCGATGTAGCTGTTCTCACTGACGCCTGCGAATTCAACTGATGAAACAGTCTTTGGCGGCTGTTATGAATGAATTCAACGATACTGCCAGGAATTCGAAGAAATATTTTTTATGAGCGTAAAGAACAACATTGTGTCGGAAGCATATGAGACGGGATCTAATATTGTTGAAAAAGAAAGTCCATCTTTTTCGTTCGACTCCCATTTTGCTCCATTTTTCTCCTAATTTTCAGTTACTTTGGAACGTGGAGAGCATTTGTCACTGAAAATATATGCCGCATAAAACTTCTGTCTTGTACAAAGGAGTTACCAAGACCTCATAAAAGTGCTGAAGACGAGGAACTAATGTTCACTTCCAGCTGACGCGTTTAAGCTGTTCGAAAATAGTGTTCCATTTTAATTAATCTACAGATGACTTCTTGCAGTCTATGGAAAGTACTGCAATCGACCTGTAGAATGACAGAAAGAATCCGTTTACCTCGGATCGGAAGCAATGTTTTGCTCAAGAAAATCCATATATAGACGCGGTTGAAGTAAATGTATTTTGGATCCTTATCCGTCATCTGTACAACGTCCTTGCAAAGCTATCAGTCGAACAACTTTTTCCACATTCATTAAGTACTATCCAAAAAGAGCCCATCAGCAGAAGAAATCATGGTGATGTGGATTCATAGCTTGAGTGCACCGGAATTGCAGGACTACAATAGATCATTTATCGCTGAAGTTCGCTTTCGCAATGACCACTGAAAATGTAACGCTCAAAACATATTAGCGTATAAGCTTTCGTGCCTTTTTCATTGATCTTCATACTTTCACCAGCAATAAATTAAACTTGCAATATCAAATCTGTCCCTCGTTAGGGAATTACATATTCATAAACTGTTAAACTTATAGATACATTAAAGTCTGATAGCACCAAGCAAGCCACAGTTACACATTTTCCTTAAAAGTGCCATTATCCCTTTCCTTCGCAATCGCCCATAGCTTCTGACATTGCGTCAACAGCACGCTGTAATTTGCTGCATAAAAAGCATCGGACGGCCATATCGTACAAACAGATAAGAAGGTATTTTCGAAATGCTCCTATGGTACACTTTATCCACCTAGTTAATCTATCCGTTCTTCTATCCATTTTTCCCACCTCACCATTCCTAGCTAAAGGCTTGAATGTACTTTAAAATGCCATTTGCTTCATGTACTATCCTTTGACGACCATTATTTCCCCTCTTGAAATCAGTGTTGTGGAAGCGTTATGTACTTACATAGCGAGGCCACCAGGCTGCAGGCTAGTTTGGACCACATAGCAGTGCCTTTACGAGCCATAGGAAGTATATTTTCGCATGTGGTGGAATTGGTGCTGCTAAGCGCTTTCGCCTCAAGCGTCTGCGTCCTCGAATTTTTGTGTCCTGGGACGCGCCATAGGAATATTTAAATCCGAACGGTTAAATCTGAACACTTCGCTTCACAAACAATTCTTATTCGCGTCAAGAAAAGTTGCTTAACAATTCTTTCGCATTAGTGTTAGTCGAAAACCTCCAACGAAGGCTATATCCGAAGAAATCACCTATGTCATTCTCACTTCAGCGACGTCACGAAAATCTTAGAAAGTTCAGACGCGAATAGTCGTGAGATCACTGAAAGTATCAGGAGATAGGGCATGCGCGAGAAAGAGTAACTCAGATCAAGTGGTGAACAAAAAAATGATGGGAACGAGTTTTTTGCTTGCCAATTCATCCTCCAACAAAATTTGCCTATTCGTATAGAACTACCAAATATATTACAAAGCGGCAGAAGTTCCTTCAGAAGACTAGAAAAATGCAGCTCGACTTTTTGATGTTCGCTCCCAAAGAATTGTCTCAAACATGCTGCCAAAAAAGAACAGATCTTTTAATGGGAAAAGTGCTAAGCATCGCCGATAATAATGAGTCGAAGTGCTGAAAATGAAATCGACAATTGAATATGAACCTCGGTGAGGGGTTTGCCTGATGAGATAGAACAAAAGGAAGGCAACTTTTGTAGTAGCGTCTATCGTAAATGTGAAATTGTTTTCATCCGATAGGATACTCGTGCTCTTTATTGCATCAAGAACAGTACAACTTGACCGCAGCTGCATAACTTAAGAAAAAAAAACGTTTGATTGAGCTGCATGAGACAAGTTGCATGAGATTATTCACGTCGTCATCGAATTATAGTCTGAACTGTCGATCATATTAATAGATATAATAATCCAGGAATACATAATGAGGCATCCATGTAATGAAAACGAAAAAGAACAATATTTGGGAGCCTGAAATGAAAGCAAGAACTGAAGTAGCTCCTGAATGTACGAAAATACAGCCACGCAAAACGTTTCATAATTCTCTTGAACTATGGATGCGGGGACCTCCTTATTTTCTCAGATCCACCTAGCATATTGAGGTTATTAATGAACAATGAAAGCAAGGAATCATCTCGTGAAGAAACTGCAACGAATAAATCAACGGCCGTCCAAAATTGCAGTCGCAGCAACAGAAAGGTTGAACTATGCGACCTGCCAGTACACCTCCAAGCTTGCACCCAATCGGAATATTTGTAGGATCATTAGTAAGTAGGAGCCTTTTGAAAATTCCTAGAACTCACTAAGCGTCCTGAGAGTATTCCGGACAGGCGGATTTTAACTCCCAGAACTCCGCAGGAGCCATCAGGTTAAGATTGCCACGAACTTCCGACACGCCATTGTGGACTCACAGCACTGGATCTCGTGTTGTACCTAAACTGCAGGAGTCGAGAACCCTCAAATGCGTCATTAATTGTTCTCATAAGTTCTGCTTGCGTGCATCATCCATCAAATATTCTAGGTACGCGGTTTTTGTTTCGATGGGTGCCTACGACCACCATCTTGCAAAATTCAGCTGACAACAATGATAAACAAGGCTTTTTTCAAATCACGAAGTTGCGCTCACGAAGGATTTAACTCCAACAAAATGGCGCATCTTCGTTCAGGTTTATTTATGTGTCGCACGCAGTCATTATTGTCCGCATACTCTCTGAAATACGCAAAATTTGCTGCACAAATAGGCCTACTTTTAGACCTTTTCTAGAAGATATACCTGATATTGCTGAGGAACGCACTCATACATTAGGATCAGGTCGTTACTTCACTGTGCATTTCGATACTTCCTTGAAAAATTTTGGACCAGTTGTAAGGAAAAGACCGATTGTTCCACAGCTTCCTGGTTCAAAGCCAAATGTAAATGCTTCTTCTAGGTGATGTGAATGAAGCGCTGATTGAAACAATTTTCCTGTTCTTTGGTCTTATCTTTCTTCCCCCCTTCATTAGCTATGCCTCCTTCCTCCTAGTCCGGACTAGTTCAAACAACTTTAAAAATTTGTTCGCTCTCACCCGTCGAGTATCAGACATGGAAGCATTTTTCAACTCCGCGGCCGGACTCAGTTTATAGATGTCGTGAAGCCTTTTAACGAACAGGGTTTTTTGGAGGGATTGTATTTCAGTTGTATGTATGGACTGCAAAAATCATCTACAGGCGAAAAAGACCCATTTTGTTTCACCGAATGACCGTTATTATTTTCCTTTGTGCGGTCTCTGTTTCTCGCTATTTGGACAAGCGTGCTTATCATCCTCTCTCTTAGGTCATTTTTGACTCACTGGCCTTAGTAAAATAAATTGCTGTCGTCACCTAACGAAAATAGCAGGCGCCATGTTGCTTTGGGATTCGTCGATCAGGCGGTTTGATGATATGTCAGTCTAACCACAAAACGATTTTTTGTTCGCTCTACGGTCATTCGGTGAAACAAAATGGGGGTTTTTCGCCTAAGCAGAATTGGTAATTCAATGTGAAATACGCCTATGTTCAGCTAATCATACAGTATTTCAGTATGCTTATGAGATGTTTGTCTAGACCAGTCAACTTCGTATGTTTGCTGTCTCCACAAAACGAGTCAAAAATTTGAAAGTTCCTGAGATGTTAGGTTCCTTCTAGCATTGTCCCTGAAACTTTTAATCCTTTCTGATGTTTGTTTATCTTCCTTTTAGAGACTATTCTCTAGAAACCAACTTCACACAGTGTGCAAGGTCTTAACGAGACTGGCACCTTTTTGGAAGGAGATGCTGAATAAATGGGGAGCATAATTTTCATCCCTGTTGAATCAAAATTTAGCTGCTTTAGCTCAGTGCTCTTTATCAGGCTAAGGATTCGAAAGCGTATATCGGACCGAATGCAGTATTATCTACATGCATAGTGTTCGTCAACCACCTAAGCAGAATTGGTAATTCAATGTGAAATACGCCTATGTTCAGCTAATCATACAGTATTTCAGTATGCTTATGAGATGTTTGTCTAGACCAGTCAACTTCGTATGTTTGCTGTCTCCACATTTTCTTTCGATCCTATACCGTTCTTTATCTGCAAACGATTTTAGTTAAAGGAAATAATATCGATTCAAGCGGATAGGATTATGCAGCTTTTCAAACTGTGGAAATACAACTCCCTTCATTCAGTCGGATGCTGCAAGAACGATTCTGCTATGGGGACTGATCATGTTGCTGTGAACGGTTATTTGAGAGCGTGCTGCCTGCAAATGTTATAGCTGATGTTTCATGGGGCACATCTCATTATCGATGCTAGGTCATATAATGCTCTCACAACACTAATTTGCGCATCGATTCCTTCATGAGGATGCATTCATGTCTACGCGCTTTTCCTGGTGTTGCGCTTAATTGTTTTATGCGATCATCGTATCAACAAAGTCTACTCCCATCGGGTTCAAGCGACACGCTTCGGTATAAAGTGCTCCTCGTTTGCTGACGAAAGCAGCAGTGCCTCACCAACAAAATCTCTTTAAATGATCCGTCTGGTGCCCACTAATTTCTGTTGTACACTATCAAACCAGTTTTTTGCATTCAAACACTCTGTACCACACTTTCTGTTTTATACACATCCGTTGCAGCGTCCCATGTCATAATTGGATGACAAATACAAGAACATGGCACATTTTATGACGCACTTTCTTTATCGTCAATTTATGGTGATTATCGCCCACAGAAATAAATAATCAAACCGTTCCCCTCAATGCTCAGTTCAATTAGCTTAATATTTCTTCCGTGGAACATTTATGAGTCATAAGTAGTGGTCACACATTAAGAAAACTCTCCTAATCGTATACTCATACTGATAATTAATTTGTCATCTTATTCTCCTCACTGCGAAATTCGAATGTTGAGCGCAACATCTACCTAAACAATCATAGTTTCGTCCCATGAGAGTTGCCTGAATAAGTAGCACTGCGAAATTGACTGAATGCTCGCATGGAATGCGCATATCCGAAAATTGTATGCGATCGTTCTTCCTGCAAGAACTCTATTAAACTAACCGGCAAAAAATTATTCAGTAAAATTTCAAGAAGCCGCATTTTCAGCAAATAATCCTTGAGCTAAAAATTCTATATTAAAGAAACATCGGGCACCGTAACCGAAGCGTAACGATGTCCTAATATGTGCACTTCGAGTTGTTACTAGCTATGTTAGTTTTATGTCACGTTATCGATGGAAATATCCGAATCCATAGAGAGATCGGTTTTGTTCGAGTAGCATCTTTAGCTCGATATAGTTATTGTCATTTGCAGAACTCACATTCTTAGGCTATAGTTCCGTTAAGGGAGGCTTAGGTTATGCTCTGTGGTGCACAGAGACGGGCGACGGAGTGAGGGCTGACGATTTTGACATTCCGCAAAATTGCAGCATCATCGTGGCCAGCCAACGTTCGAGTTCACTCTTCGGGCGGAAATGAGAAGAACTATCTGTTTTCTTACTGACAACACTTAACTACTTATGAAGTACTTTGACCTCGAAATTTCGTTACTTTTCATTTGTTTAGCAAGGGAAGCAGCACAGTTTTGTTTGACATGATCCAGAAAGAGAGAAGAAAAAGCAGAAAGAAAAAGATGTTGAGGAAGGTTTTGCATCTCTTCACTGAACAAACATTTTATGCTCCATATCGTTCCTAATTTATGAATTTGGGCATTTTATTATGATTTTGAGAAATGCATGCTAAAGTACCGCTTTGGTGATTAATATGCGCTTTCCCAGTATTGTGAATTCTTTAGAAAGCGACTTTAGAAAGCGACCTAAACGCGGCTGCCTAATGAAGAGCAAGAGAAGAAAAGAATCGAACTGATGGTTTCTCACTTTACTCTAAGTTGAGTGAGACGAAAATAGAGCGGAAGTACTGTCGCTGATGAGGGAAGTTACGCCATCATCCGAAACGGTGCCGACAAGGACACACTCTAGGTGAATATGAATAAGAGAAGATCAACAGTGCCGAGCATATGCGTTCGCGTTTCAAATTATTCTGAAAAACACGAGTTTGCCCTTGAAAATATGTTCGTTCTATATTTGGGCTTTCATGCAAATGGAGGGAGCACTCATTCAAATGTGAGCACGTTTTTTCTGAAATTAACCACTTCGGGAGCGTAATGCGCTTAGCAACCCAAGCATTCCAGATAAACGAGGAAGTAATTAACACGCGGCTTGCAACAACCATTAAGAGTTAAAAATAAATCTAGAATAAGAACTTGGTAAAGGTCGAAATGAAAAAACACTTCAAGTAGAAAGAGGTGGAGATGATTGCCATACAGCAGAAGATATTGAGAGATGTCGATGTTTATGCTGTTTCTGAGTTGCAAATTTAAGGAATTTCTTTGAAAATGTATACAACTTGCCATGTCTGTAAAGCTCTAATCCTAGTAGCAACTTCACAAATATTAACTTGACGTGCAATTCCAACTGCGATTATCCAACTCTATGGCAACCGTCTTATGAATTGCAAGTAAAAATATCAGTTTTGAAATATAAAGGTACAAGTATGCATTCATATCGCAAAAGTTTCCCTTCCACGCACAAATCTGCCGTCGTTGCATTTTCATTCTACACTTCCGTAAACTTACTCCTACCGACACACTCTATCGCTTTCACATGCACATCTCTTGTAAAGGAAGTTTCAATTGAGAGCCTCTGAGGTTTGACCAACATTTTTCCAACGTGGACAATGAAGGCACGAATATAAAAACGATACCATCGATATTAAAATGATTATGGACTAAAAAATTTTTTCGGTTCTGGTGGCAGAAAGTTGCCCACTTTAATGCCAGTGGGCAGCGGTAGCACAGAATTTTTAATGGAGGTTTCTGCGAGCCGTTTTATCACACGATTTGTGAATTTATGTTATATCTCTGAAGCAGCCAGTGAAATTTGTTATATTGGTGTGTATAACAAATCGCAAATTCTGGAAGCTCCTCCAGTATCCATCGTGGTTGTTTTTCAGAGGTTTTTACTGAAAGAGCGTATGCAGTTGTTTCGATTGTTGCAAGAATCCCAAAATGCTTGCCCCAGTCGAGGACTGTTAGAGGTTGATGCGATAGTAGAGGTTTACCCTTTGTTCACATTGCACATGCCTAATTTCCTTGATCGAGCTACGGTGATCCATGGTTCGAAAATTTGGCAATGAATACACAGATATATAATGCACGCATAGTGCTGCTTCAATTTGCTCTACAAATGCAAACTTGCAACAGTGCAGAATAAGAGAAAAGTTCGATAGAACGCATCGCCAGCTCATCTGTTCCATTCGCGTTCTTCGTTCTATCCGCTATTGCTCTCTTTTTGCAGTGATGATAGTTTTCCCCGGATCTTTTTCAGGATTAAAATCAACGACATTAGTGGCATTTTTGGCTTTGTTTGCTATGACCGTTTTTGAAACCGAAAGTAATTTGCTTGTCAAATTCGTTCAGTGAAAGCGTCGGCAATGCACAGAAACAACAAGGACGGTGCCAAACTTCAAACAACAAGATTCTATCACTATTGTGCAATGAGAATCAGCTACTTTTGTTAGTAGAATATTCATACCCCTAATTTAAGATACAATCAACGATGCATGTTGAATGGTGTAGAACGAGCTAGTAAGGGCGGTGCCTCATAAGTGAGGGCGGATGGTCGACCAATTTGGTCATCGACAAGGCATATTCGCGAACAGAAAACGCCCTCACTCACCCCGAAGTCCACTTCAATCTTTCTTATGGACTGCCTCATCATTTCTAGTTGAAATGCCCTTGTGCCATCATCGGCAATCTGCGTAAATCGCTTTTCATTCGAGTGACGTGTGCTGCTTACCTTTGTGTTTTAATATGGTGTCCTCAATGATAAAACTATCTTTTTCTTCTTACTATAGCAGTTGTTTCATTGAATGTGGCCTTTTCGATGCATCTGTATCAAGAATAGCAGAATAATGAGTAGATGTCACAGAGATATTCTGACTATATTTCATGTTTCCAGATGATTCCAATTTCTTTTCATGTGAATGTGTTAGATCTATACCAATGAGTTTCATGTTCTGCATATAGAAAGCAGGGAATTTTCCCGCAACAAAGTTGACTTATGAAACAACTGATGGAACAGATGATGACGGCTTCCTTGCCGCATATCAAAATAGGGTGCTACATAGCGCTATTCATGGAAAGAGTTGCAGACGTTCTGTTACAGTCATTAAAACGACTTACAAAAATGACTAGCTCATTTTTATGCCAACAAATTTGGGAGCAATGCCGGTTTAAACATAAGATATACCATGGGGATGGAAAAATTCTGATTTCAGTGATTCCAAACGTAGCATAGGCTACACTTTCAGCATACGAATTAAATTCGAGAAGTTGGATTTTTAACAACAAACAGTTTCTACACCGACTTGTATTTTTATTTTACAAGGTTTTGAACTGCTGCTGAATGGTGAATACATTCAAGAATAACGCGAAGCAATATCCAGTATTTTCAGGAACGCTCGTTAGTTCAGCTACGCATTTCCCGTCCATCAATTCTGTTGAAAACAACTGACTGCGGCAAAAATAGCACTCATTGTTTTTTCCTGGATATGAGGAAAAATCCGAACACAAGATTAGGAACTGCGGCTGCATCGTTCGGTAGTTGAACGCATCTTTCAATTTTCTCTTGCGACGAACCATTTAGCTATCAGTTTCCGTTTACTGCGCAGCATGCTATATACAGGTGCATTATAATGCAGCGTCCTAATGTCGAATGAAGCGGACATATCATGAACCGGACAAATTATGTGTATATAAACACTTCCATTTCCACACACATAATTTTCCGTATGACGCACCACAACAATTGGAATTCAGAAGCATTCTTAATGCTCTCATTTCCTATCAACTCGATGTCTATAACATGCAGGAATTTTCTGTTAAAGCGTACTGTTCATGCATCTCGTCAGTTAATCACGTACGGGCTACCTCTGGGATTTACGTGAAGAGGGACTTCCACGGATTTACCCTTTCCTTCTGCATTCAGTGTGGATGAGGCATCTTCTGCTAATTTCAGCAGAATTTCTGGAAAACATCCGTTTATTTCGACAAGACTATTATTCATGAAGCTCAAAATATCAAATTTCATAATGCGCTTGTTCGTAAAATCTTAATTGAGATGGTGGTCTAGGTGCCACGCTTTAACACTCTATTTACCTTGCGACCTTCTCCTAATAAGACGAATAAGTAAATTTATGGAGCGATGAAACAATCTCTACTCACTCCATCGATGTGGTTTGTGGTTTTATCCCCTTCCTATCCAATTCGGAAATCAGAATTGTTTTGATCCCAGCATTATAAGCATTTATATAAGAGATAGCAGCTAACGCTAGCCAAGAGATGAACCAGTCATTAGTTGCCAATTGATGATTTGCATATGCAGTGTGTTATAAGTGTGCCGAACAATGAGGGGGATAGCACATTTGCTTCTGGCTATTATTAGTGTGTCGCGTTCATTTCATTTTGCATTTAACTGTACGCTTGCGTGATTACTGATTAATTACTTCGGCGGCAGTATTGCGGCCAATCTAGCCGTCAATGCATAAATCTTTCATTTTGACTTCACCAGTCATATAGTCCTTGCTCACCGGTTAAACGACCGTAGTTGGTTCCCTCCTTTCTCCTATTATCTTTTGTAAATCTCATTCGTTGGAATGAACGATACACCTAGCTGCTTATTTGTAGCACAAACTTTTACTTGACTAGGCTTGCAGTGTTTACTTTGTGCTACGCGAGACTTTTACAAACAAGATGTCATTGAATGACGGCGTGATGCATCGCTTCGAATTGCGATTGTTTAGATGCCTTTTCCATCATATAACGGAAAATTAAAGGTGATAAGCCGTGATGCTTTGCAGAAAAGCAGAGTGGCTTCTTCAGAATTATTTATTCCGCAACTCGAGTGCGTCCCCTTAACTTGTACAACTTTCTCAGTCATAGCAATTTTCTATTTACTGCCATAATCTAAGAGGTAATGCCTCTACGTGTCACGATTTCTTACAGATAAAAGGTATGCTGCTTATGATAATTTGTTCGGAGTACTGAGTGTCTCAAACATTTCCATAATGATGGCTCTCTTCCATGATCTGCCTCATTATGCTAATAATTTAGCAGTGTTCTGTGGTGATATGATGTGGCTTCCTCGGATCACCGAGCTGCCTCAGCACTTATTTATGACGAATTCATGGGGGCCTCTTTGCTCATAAATGGACGTGATTGTTTCCGGTGAAGTTTCTTCTATCCGCAGACATTGGATGTCTCAAAGTCACATCTTTACCAAAGATTTTTCCTCTGTTTAAATTGAGCTCTCATTATGTATGCTTCGTTATCAATTAATTTGAACGACTAACACTCGCGCTACTGCATGACTGTCGTGGATGGTCGAGAATTCCGATTCACTTTGTCAGCGCTCCAGTTGTAGCTTAATCAATTTCCATATGTTTCCTCTAGGACCACTCCATAAATAAGTCTCGTTGCAAAAAGGCGCAACTCATGCACTGAGCACGAAATAATTTGCTCTCCCCGGAATTGCCTCTTCGCGTGACACCAATTTCCTGTCGTATTCGCCTTGAAAATCAATCAAATCTGTCCACTTCGTTGACAAATTCTAACTTTAACAACGCTGAGATCATTCCTCTCCCAAGGGGAGGCGTAATATTTTCATTTAGCGGCTTTATTTAAAAGTGTGACTATGAAATGTTAAACTCTGTGGTATTATGTGGAAGTCCTTTAGCTAAGGACAGTGAGTTATTTTGTTGTGAGTGGCAACCATGACATTTTTATGCACTCTTATTTTCTTTTATTGGAGTCAAGTTTCGGTCTGGCTCTGACTCAGACGATTGCACCATTTAATGAGCTCTGCATACATACATGTGACATCTCGCCTGCTTAGCAAATGGTTATGATCCCTTGCCTAAAAAAGTGACCTGAATAGCTGTGATACTATATGCAATGTTGAGCAAATGATAGTCACATATCTCAGAAATAAGGAAACAAACGTGCATTCGAAAATGTATTCTCTCAAAAGGAATTCCAGGTACAAAAAGGTTGAGGATCGTGTTAGTAACGCCTAACTGATTGTCGTCCTTTAATGAATTGATCTTTTCGGAAAAGTATTGCGAATGAACTTCAAAAATTCCTTGGTGTCCAGTCTTTAAGGGGAAAAAATATTCTTAATGCGTTGTGGTAAAGCTAATCTTGCCGGCTTTTTTGGAACTAAAGCAGCCATCAACGTTGATGGTCGTGTTTCCACTTTGGGTTGCCCTTCTGAAGAGGAACATTCTCGTTTCCTAGCAAACTGCTTTTTAGAGTGATCTTCCTCTCTTCCCCACCTATCTCAGATTCTTTCATTTCATTCACGTATTGCTCAATTAGCGCTGCTTTACTGCTTTTCTTATTCTCCCTTCCACAACAAGAGTCACATACTGCACTGCTACTTTGATTATCCTTGTGTCTACACATTTCAGCTGGACTTGTACAGTTTAAATGGAGTTACGAAGTGAACTTCCAGCCTAATGTAGTTAAGGTTTCAGAAGAGATTTTCCCATCCTTTTGTCAGTCCATTTATAGTGATCAAATTGTACTCTACGCTGCCCATCTAAAATCCGCCCAAAAACGAAACTCTTCGCAGAGCATATTTGTTGCACTGGGGTAAACGCCCTTTCACAATGGCAACCAGTTGGCTGCTGTTGCCTCAGTTGGTGATCCTTCCGCTCCATAGACTTTAATTCCAGCGGGCACCACGTCCACTTTCGTTACGGTTTTGAAGTTTTTCTTCAAAAACTTCGTCAGAACACAGCAGTTATCACTGATGTTGCCTTCAGGACAGACCGTAGGAAGTGAGCTCCACCGAAGAAAGCACTCTCGTTTTTAACGGCTTCAAATGATTCAAAAATCTCAGTGATTCGATACATAAGTACAGTGATACATTATACATAAGTACAATGATACATTATACATAAGTACAATAATACATAATAAATTATGAATATAGATATAAATACAAATATGAAAGGAAGTAGAAATGGAAATCTCAACATGAAAAAATGCATAGAGATGAGCTTCAATAGAAACATAAATATAAACGTAAATCAGAACATAAAATTAGTACGAGTATAATTATAAGTATAAACACAAACATTGAAATCAGTACGAATGTGGATGTAAAGATAAATTGTCATATGCGAACTTGGTTCACAAGATTACATAGTATCTTTTTTTCTACGTTACTGGAATTTATTATCGCACAATCTCCGTTTCAACGCCGTAGTTAGTCGCATGAGGAACTTAGATCCTTTCCTCCACGCGATCGAAGAGTACCCACTTTTCAGGATATTCTCACAACTTTGACATTTGTATTTTGCATTTAATGAGGCATTAGCAAAAATTAGGTTAATTTGAAAATTCCTTGTAATGTGGAACAATGTGGAACAAGATGATATATCATATCGATTATTGGAACATAATCAGTAACTGTGAGAATATGCAACTCATCTAGAAATGCTGCAGCGCTGAA
Organism: Parascaris univalens; assembly: GCA_037576465.1. Taxonomy (NCBI): domain Eukaryota; kingdom Metazoa; phylum Nematoda; class Chromadorea; order Rhabditida; family Ascarididae; genus Parascaris; species Parascaris univalens. The sequence goes on along the minus strand of CM075173.1, from coordinate 38,674,290 downwards.
GTACTAGGGCCTCCGCAATTAAACATAACTCCGTTCGTGGGCGCATGCATTGTTTTCAATTTTTGGAGCTTCTCACCAGTAGTTTCGAGCGGTACTTCTTGCAGATTCTCCTGTACCTTCCAAAAAACTCAGGTCATTGCACACTGTTTTATGCAGCTTTTCGGTTTTTCGTTCCTCCTTAACGAGTATCTTTGAACGGGTTTATCTGTTTGCCGGGTCTCGTTTCAGTCCGATGTCGACCGCAGTAAATCTGACCAAAATTTCACACCACGTGGATAACCTTGACTTTAAAAAAAGCCCAAATATTGCAAAGCCGTTTTCGTTCGCATCTACCATACCTGCATATTTACGTTATTCTTATAATTACACGTCCATTTCCCAAAATAATTTCTGCTTCGCTTTCACTGTTCTGGTAAATTGGGGTGCACTTCTCATCCAAGACTTCACTTAGCAAACCGATCCTTGATTTTCTTTACGATAGGTCACAATATATCCTTGCCACATATAGCCCATTTGCAGATGCCGATAGTTTAGTTTACAGCGATACCATGTTTTCCATTACATGAAAGCGTTAAGCTTCAGAACACTAGTTTTTGCTGCAATTAGAACTGCTAAAAGTTTAAACGTCGGTTGACCGTGAAAATGCAAAGGCGAGTAAATATGTCGCTCTACACTATAAAGGCTTGATGATCAACAGGTGAGGTGTAAAAATGAGTTCAAGAAAACATGCAGGACTGCTCCATCCATTCACATCTCAGCCAGATGCGTGAAAGTTTGGCATGGCAGCATCTCAGAAAAAACAATATGATTGAAAAGGTGCACATAGCGATGCTAAACAAATGTCCTTGTCTGATGGCTTCATGTTCTAAACAAAACTTGAGAGACAAACTGACACTTGGTCAAGCGAGGGCCCAAAATATCGTGTTTTATGTTGCATTGCCGATTTAAGGTTGGTGCTACCCATCTCTTCGGTGAATGACACTCATAAAGCAGAGTGAGAAGAATGTTAGGTCTTCTAACGTCAAGAAGTGTCTTCCTTCCGTCGGCATTCACATTTATCTGTGAAATGTTTTACGCGGCTAACCGAAACACTGTTGCTAGATGAGCTCTCACACAGCAATGTCATGCTAGCTATGAGTGTCAGAAGAGCTCTACTGATGCAAACAAAATTTCGAATCGTATTTTAGAAGTCTTTCGGAAATGCCATCAAAAAGTTTTGAAAGTTTTACTAGTAATACATTCTTCTGCAAACATTCGGAAAAGAGTGCTATGAACAATTGCCACACTAATCGATTGACTACTTGAAGCAACTAAACTATGATAGCGCCGAATAATGTATTCTACATCGAAATAAGCAAACTTTGCCAATTTTGAATGAGACATAATTGCAAATACATCAGGCACCTTAGTATAGCGATAGTGAGTATGACTGAAGTCAAACACAGAAATTTTAGCTGACGTGAATTAGTGACGTATAACTAGGTTGGGCTTTAAATTTTAACTGAGATATCTTTTGTCTGCAATGTTCTATGATGAATTTTGAATGGCGATTCAAAGCCACTCGACACGCATGTACATCGTTAAGGAGGCATATTTCTGAGCCCGAAAAAAGCTGTTTCTTCTTTCGTTCGTACGAAATAATCGAAATCGGTTGAATATTTCACCGTAGTTATGCGCCACTATGAACGCACATGCATGTCTTGTGAACGTCTCACATTTATCTCAGATAATCGTCACATTTCAGGTGATGCACGATTGCTACATTTGTTTCGATGCTCACATTTGTCCTCACTCGCTTTTGTTGCCAAACTTTGACAGAGATCAGCATTCTATTTAGGAAAATAATTGAAGCGTTCGTAAAAGACGAGAAGGATTTGCAAGAGGTGTAACTTTATGCTCGATCGGCGACGTTGGCAATGAGGTCTCTTATTTCACTGCGATATGAGAGCGTTCTTTGATTGCAAGCTCGCTTCTCCGGTCTGCTTATATCTACTAATATTCGCATGGCCTCTACAGGTAATTTCAGATCGTGAGCATGCTGCAAAACCCAGTGGTTGCTGAACGATTTTAAGGGCATACTAACATTTTAAAGAAAATATGTAAAGCACTTTTCATCCGTCCCGCTGCCATTGTACAATTTTCAGCTTATTAATTCATAGCGCATTTCCTCGCACGACTGTATGTCAATATGAGGACTAATATTGTGGAAGAGGCTGGTTTGTAATCACCTAAGTGTTTCCATGGCAACAACCGGAGATTGGACAGTCATAGCCTATCGGTGCCCTGTGGGAAGAAGGAATTCCTCGCAACGGGAAGGCAGCTAGGGGTTGACTGAAACTCCAGTGATAAAGAACATATGACCGAGCACTTCAAGCCAACCAAAGGTTGCGATTACCGTACATCTCCGATGTAAATGTCTGCTGCTACTTCAAATTTGCGTGTAGTGCTCTGTTTCTTTTAGTATAAATGGTGTTCGACAGACTTTTTCACAAATTTTTGCGCCTTTGAAGGGATGAAGCGAGTGGTTAGTAGTGTTTCTACTGTTCAGCGTTTTCTACTCCCATTGTTTCAGTGTGCACAGTTGTGTGGCTGGCAAGCCAGATGAAGCGCATTGTTCGCTGTGGGTAATATTGAAACTTCCATATGGCAGAGAAGGGTTCACTCAACATTAATTCACACCAAATGACCAAATTCGCGTAAATTTGCTCGCTGTAAATAGTAGGTGGGTGCTTAGATAGGCAAATGTTTGTTAAAATTCAGAAATGATTTATTTATTCGCAGATACGAATTCCCAGATGCAACGGCAACTTTTGTTAGGTCGTTTTCAGCGGCGATCATTTGAAGTTTAACTTTTTCTGTCTTCCACGGTGCCAGGGAATTATTTTCGAGATCCATAACAATCTCTGCTTTCTGAGGACGCATTTATGCTAGTGAAAGTGGAGCTTGATAGCTACATTTCCTTGAAATTGCCGTTTTCAACGTTCCTGCTTGGCCTAAAAATACAATGGCGAAAACGAAACGTATAATTTACAAGATGGAATCTGCTAAAAAACACCCTTGAAAGCGTATTGGCAAAGCCTTGAGGTATGCACGATAAATGCACCTCTGGACGTTTTTTTTCAAAGATGTTCATTTAAAAGAAATTCATGTATAGTAAAGGAGATATTGGGGTGTTTTACTAATACTATGTGGATAAGTCGGGAATATTTGAGCCCACCAACGTGTGCGCTGAATGAGATGAAAAGGAAGATGGTAACAAATAGAAGAAACAATTTTTTCAACGTTAAACTACAAATTTTACCATCGTTCACTCAAGAAAAAGTGGCATTCCACCAGAAGTCGATGCGGAAATCACAGGGGCTAACCGAGCTGTGGGGCTCATAGGGGCTTCTGCACATCAAAAAGCATTTTTCTACATCAGTAAAAGGTCAGTCACATGAACGATATGATATTCCGTCTCTTGGAATGACATAGCGCAGGATAAACGATGCAGAATTTACAAAATTATCAACAGAGAGGAGCTGCAGGATACAAATTGCAGCAGAAATGCTGAGATCATAACCCGCTTATTGAATGCAGTTTGGCTTACAGCATCAGTCACTAGCTCATCTCTGCCCCTCTTGATATATTTCCTTGTATAGTGACTGTTTTGTTCTTTCCGTTCCTATTGCTTCTCTAAATGAACTCCTTGTTTTTCAGTTCCTGCCCTCGAATGATGTACCATCAGTTCCCCCGCTTTTGTTTACTTGTGAATATGGGTGATGCGCACTTGCAGTTTACATGAGGACGTAATGAATTTCTTTTTAAACTTTTTTCTCTATTTAATGTAAACCAACCTTCTGTATCCGGAAATACACTAGATCCTTTATTGAATCTGAGGAGCTGTGATCGCCTTCGTTGGGCACCTCCTCGAATTTAGTTGCCTGAAATGCGCGCTGTTTGCTATATTTTAAATAAAGTCATTTCAGCTGATTGCTTCAGTACTCGCCGACGACTTTCAGCCAACAGGTAAGATGATCAGATGCACATATTTAACAACGTACTCACGTCATCTTTAATTTCCTAAACTGGGCGCTAATATACATATGTATATTATATAGATATATATGCAGGCAATTTTTTTTTTAAGAATAGTGAATTCCTAAGCAAATCTTGAAACAGACAGCGCGGATTTTGTATACAGCTGTCCGATGTGTTTACTGAGGTGTAGTTTTGCGGTTCCATCGTTTGCAGTTGAGTGTTTGCTTCTGAAGAAACATGTTTGCCGAGTGGGCAAACATGTTTATTGTGTCTTTTGCACAATGATAAATGGCAATCCCGACTTTCGTTACTACCTTGTAAATGACTCGATTTACATTCTTTTGCCAATCACCATGCTCAAATGTCTTCGGGACCCATTTATTGACGTTATTTCGATAGGGAGTTCCCATCAGATATTATACAGATATTTAATGTAACAATTTGAAAGTTGAAAGTTGCATATGCAGAGAGAGATGCTCTTACAAAAGTTATTGTAAGGCAACAATTGAGGATACCACAATTAACTAACTACAGTGAACAAAGGAAAACGGCATATTTTTAGCATTTTGATATAATTTTATTATAATTACTTCCCACTGGATTAGCGATAACTTTTTTTGCATGCGCAACGTTGAGCTGAACTTTTCGAGAAGGGTTTCCCTCTACTTTAAATAAATTTCTCTAATGTCCCAAGAAATTTTGTTCACGGAATTCCTAAGCAAACGTCAGTGAGAACCCGCATTGAACTTTAGTGATGAGTAGTGAAAACGCTCTAAGGCGCATCATAACTCTTTCCTCATGAGATCGCAACAGTGAGTAGTTATTTTGTTCGTCCTAATCTGATGCAGTGTTATTTTTGACGTACTGTGTTTTCTGATGCAATTTCAACTATGCATTCCAGTAACATGGTTTTGTCCATCCGATGCTTTCGAATTAACGTTGAGGACGACACAACCGTTTTTTGGGGCAATTCATGCAATCGATAGGTATCAAGCGTGCCGTATGAACGGAACCGGAGAAACGGAGACACACTATCGCATAGCGTTTAAAAGTTGGAAAGAATGCAACGTTAAATATAGTCAGGTGAGGTGAACGCATAAACTTCAGCGAACAGTTTGGAGGGAACATTTTCATGCGTGGAAGAAATACAAAAAGGTTGCTCAAATTATCGTCGTTATGCTACAATGTTTAAGGAGAGCGCCTCGTATTGTATTCTCACGAATCTGTCGAAACAATAAGTGAATGAATTATGAGCTCTAACTTAGCATTTAATAATCTGAAAGCTATTAAAAAATAAGCAAGTAGTGTTCCGCTAAGTGTTCCGCTTTGTTGCTCAAAAATTTCATGAGTGCAAATGCTTGACGATGTTATGGGACGAAACGTTCACATCACACATAACGAGGAATTTATGCACCATAAACTGCGTATGAGCTTTGCTGTTTGCGTCTATGTGACCATTATTGCTTCACTGAGAATGGGAGCTTTATTTATGCTGATGAATGGCACCAGACGATAGGCAAATGCGCCCTTAACATTGAATATTAATGCGTTCCATTATAAGGAAAAACCTTAGGGTGAAGCTCTACTGTGCACAACTACATCAAAGTTAGTGAAGGCAACTATAAAGCGTGGAAAATATATCAGTTCGCCTTATCTTGAGGTCAACCTAGTCAGGTGAACTGAAAATAATTTCATTTGGCTAAAGCATTTAGCTTGACTGTGATAGATTTTATGCACTACTTCAAAGGGAAAGGCCACAAGTCACCAAAAAAAAAAAAAAAAAAAAAAAAAAACAGCAGATTCAAACTATATAAGAGACATATTGTTGAACGTCTCTCCAATTAGATCATACAGACGTCGAAATGGAGGCAAATCAATGTGGACTTTACCTATAAATTACAGTAAACAATTATGCTGCAGGCCGACGATACGTATTCAGTACAAATAGAAGTAAATGAGCATCCAGTCCTAATACTGCAGCAAGATAGAATATTCGATCTCGTGTGTGAAGGCAGGAGGACGGTCGCTGTCACCAACGCTTCCACTCTACAGCATGCCAATACCCGCAATTCACAAACGTAAGAACTTGACACTCACAGTGCCGAATTGTTTGTGCGGCAGGGAGCGGTGCTATTCTTTCTTCTTGGAAAATGCAAAGACCAGCGTGGAATAACCGCTCTGCACTTTTTCCAAAAGGAGAAAAAACAACTTTCGAGCTCACAGCAGATGAAAATGCAACCATCAAAGCATTCTACGTATGCATCTGAACCAACTACTCACCATTAATAGACCACCGTGGCCGTAACCTGCTCATCCAAAGATAAATGCTTGCATGCAATTCTACGGCAAAGAAGCTTGAGATGATTTTTGATGCTACAAAACTCACTTTTCAGTGAAATGAACTAGCAGTCAAAAAAATCGGAGGTCATAAAAATGTCTCGCTTTGCACTCACTTCTCCATGCACTTTATACCTCAGTTACATTTTCGTAACAATTGCAGCTCCCATTTTCATATTTCTTTCGAGCTCAATATCACTGGTGCCGATGGAGTGTTCGATGAAGTAACTTACGGAGAACCATATTTCCTGAGGGTACAGATCAAGGATGATGAGGCTGTGAGTAGCCCGCGTGCTGGTTTCAGAGTAACTGTTTGTCACGCTTCCGGAGCTGATAATGCAACTGTGAAAGTGAGCTCATACCTTCATTTTTCCTTCATTGTCCATGATGTCTTCAGTGTTCTCACCAATTTTTGAACGAAGTTTTTTATTGCACCATGTTTAGGAGTTTCCGTCTTGGGCAACGCTCGGTAATTTTCGGTCACAAAGGTGCAACGATGATATATGACAGATAGAGTTTCCGCAGGTCCAAAATTTTCTCTTACGCTGCTGACAAGATCCCTTACTTTCTGTGTAAGCGCTTTCAAATTTATCGTAGAATGTGCAAACCGACTTGCAAACTTTGATTTCCACAGTGGTTTTAGTCGATCAATACGCGCTCTCTCTTCACTTTATTGTACCTATCGAAAACATAAGTTTTTTGATGTCATTTTAAATTTAGGGTATCTATCCAGCTCACTATAGCTGGCAATCAGTAAAATCATACCTCATTGGTAGCCGCGTTGAAATACCACCTGACGCTCAATACGTTAAGTTAAAATCTGATGTCATAGATGAATCGTAAATAACAATAAAGAAGCTGTTGCAAGCAATGACTACTTCCAGATTAATATGTTTCTAACATTTCATTTTTAGTTAACGGATTCGCATGGATGTTCGATGGATCGCAATCTCATTTCCGACTTTCTTTATAAAAATGGCCGTGCCAATGCTAAGATTGCATCGATGTTTCGCTTCCCAAACACAGACAAAATTCACTTCAAATGTACTATCTCTGTGTGCAACGATGAATTCGATTGCGCTGTACGCACTTTTTTCTTTACATTTATCTAAGCGCTTAGTCGCAGCAATGTTAGTCTTTGAATTTGTGTGTTGCAGCTACGAATGCATTGTATTCCTTACAGTTGTATAAATTTTATTTTCCCTCAGATACAAGTTTCTGCTAGCAGCGTAGATAATTTCTTACATTTTAGTTTATATCTGGACGTATTCGTTGATTCAAAGGAAATATTAGCCTCAATTTGCATGAGGTAACAATTTATTTGTTGCCATAAAGTCGGTTATAGACGTCTTGCGCACGACGGAGTGATGCGTCGTTCAAGGACGGCGCCTTCGGTGACGCGAAGGTTACTCAGTTGCTCAGCGATAATTATCCTGATGAGGCTGACCACCTTGACGAAAGAAGGCATCTCGTAACCGCCACTGTCACCGTTAAAAACAGAGCACAAAACCCGATTAGTTCACAGCACGTCGGAGAAGCCTGTAAGTATTTTCTTTAAAGTCTTCGAAAACAAGGTTTTAATGTTTTTTGTACTTTATTAGTAGCGTGGTAATTTACGATCAGCAGAAATATATGAGTTTCGCTATCGAATAAAAAGCATTTCAATACTGCACACATGTAATACTGCGTTTTTTCAAAGGAAAGAGATAATGTTACATAGGGGTAACTTGATGAGGGTCCGTTACCGCTTTCAGCACAACTAAAAGCATCCGTTGGATATCGTTTCAGCTCCTCAGCAACGGACGCATTCAACGTGCTTCGTGTACAGATTTAAAAAACAATAGGTTACATTCACCAATATTGCTAATAGCCTATCCACGTACAGTAGGCGGACGTCATAGTGAATTTCAGAAACATCGGTAACACCTCACCAAATCAATAAAAATTCTTTTCCATTCCTCTCGCTTTTCCATTCCTAAAAGGTCACTTCCTCGGCGCTTATTTTGATGTGGCGCCGCTACAGCGCCGTTCATTCCCACTCATTTAAGACCTATTGTAGAGTTGGAGCCGTATAAAAGCGAAGTTCTCACTGTACAGGTAAGTAACTGGATACAGTGCAGATTAAAAATATTCCTTTAATTACCGACAAACGGTTACTGCAAAGGGTTCCGAGGAAACGCTAACAAACTGCCAGATAAGACATAAATTATTTCTCTGTTGTTTCAGCGTTTATAGCGGCGTCAGTATGCGTACCACCTTCGGATCTCATAGTACTTTATAAGCTGTGCGTAGTGCTCTGTGTGATGTTCCTGGTCGGTTGTTGCATCAATATTATTTTTTGCATCTATGTTACCAGCAACAACTCGCAAAATACGCAAAAAAGAGAAGTGATTAAGAGCAAGCCAATCGGCATATCGAATCATACGACGAACGATTTTTGGATTAAAGACAGTTCAGTCCCTTCAGGTACCTTCGCTTCCATTCATATGTGCTAGATTATGTCATAATGAGTGTTTAATGAAGTTGAAAGCTTTTATTCAATGTAAGATTTTGCAGAAATTGACCTTTTTCATGAAATCAACGTGAGGGACTCTTCAAAAAAAGTCTCCAGGTGGACTCTGCAGTTGTCAGATTTGCGCCAAAAGAGTAAAGTGCAAAAATTAACTGCGATTAAGGACGGCGAAGATTTTGGGAAATGGAAATTTCCTTTTGGAGTGCAATTTTGCACGAATTTGCAACGTGAAATTTGCAACCTTAACTCATTTGAGCGTTTTTAGCCAAAATGGAGTGAAGTTATTAATAGATTGCGCTTTGCGTACCAAAATGCTGTTTACTTTTGGTAGCGAATGCTACGACACAATTCTTGAAATCGACCACTTCTAACGTATAATAATCAATCCTTCGTCTGTTGTTTCTGATTTGACATATGAACCTTTATTCAACACAAATTTCAAATTTTTTTTTTCTCCAGCAGGATCAATGGGAATAGCGCTCGGAAATGAGATAAACGGTAACTTCGTTAGTGGTCAAAATCGTCGCTCATCTCTTGGTTCATACGCATCAATAAGACAGGTATGTAGCGACGCGCATCGTGCACAACTTGTATGATAAGTGATATATTCAGTGGAAATCCTCGAAGTAATTTGTGGAACTCTTTGTCGGAAATATTTGGCAACGTTGAGGAATTTCAGCGTCCTTTAAGAAAGTTCACAACAAATTACAAAGGAAAATGCGCAATCGTGTTCGTACTAATAAAATAGCTTTTGACGTCTAAATTGCTGATGAGTGGCTATTATTCTTCGTTTTAGGGTGAGTGTGTTGTAAATATTTGCATAACGCTTCTGCGTGGCTGCACATCTATGCATTCTGAAGCAACTGAAACCTATAATCATAGTTCCCAATCAGTGTAAAATATATTGTTGCAAGAACCCTGAGTGCAGTAATATAAGATTCTAAAGCAGAGCAGCAAATATTTGTCGGCGACGATAACGAGTAGGAATATTTTAACACCGTCGCTCTGATGCAGAGAATACTTGGATGTTGCCGACGGTTTGACGCCGACAACGTGCCGGTTTACATACGGCGTTGCGCTCCATAACCTAGAAACCTTCCCTTGAGGTCTGATTTCAAAACACATTTGCAAATGAAAGGTACTTGCTCAAAAGAATCCGCAGCTGCAATTTTTTTAAATTTTAACGATGGCAACTTAGAATATCCCATCAATTCACAGTATACAAGAAAAGACTAGTTTTGAGCAGAAGCATATGTTGAAGTGCATACAGAGTTTTCCAACAACCAATGCTTCCCTCAGAATATTGGTCAGAGTATTCAGCAAAAACGCGTCTCAACGTATCACATGTTGCCAGTGTGAATAGTTGTGTAGAAACTACCTCAATTACTGAGGCAAGCGTATCTTTTACGAAGCGTCATGACGCTCTACCAGTCAGGAATATAGCGGTTTTATCAGTCGAGAGCATTATGTGAATCATTAGGACTTTTAAGACGAATGCAATATAGTTTTCATAGCTGACGTACAAATCGAACTGCGGAACTTTCATCTTTGATAGCTGACATGGCACAATTAAACAACAAGAAGGTTCGCATTACGGAAACACCCTTCAGGAGGTTTAAACGCTGATATTCGCAGTCAAGAGCTACCGGTCGCGATGCAGCAGCTAGACTTTTTGATATCAGTCGGCAAAGGAAGATTACGTGCTCTGAAAAGGACGTAAATTCTAACATGATAATTTGAAATGAAGAAGTCCAGTAAAGTCTTTCTCATAATGTAGCAAACTGCATGATTATAGCTTAAACGCCGTTGTCAAGCAACTACTCCATTAAAGCGTGCTTGCACCAAAACTTCACTTACTTATTTCATCATTGATATTTTCAAAAGTTAGGTTACAGTTTATAAGTTCTTCAGGTCTTTACACATGTCGACCTCGCCCACATCTTTTTACTGTTTCAGGGGCAAAAAGTGGGAAACCGCATTCGTATGTGTACCCCATAGGTCCCATATGTAGCGCTCGTGGCTTTTTTTGCGCTCAATATGCTTTGTGCTCTTCCGTAGCACTGATTAGTCGCAAACGGTCACCATGTTCTTCCTTGACGTGCTATAATACCTATTTACCTGCACATGCGACACATGCGTTGTCATATTCGTGAAATGAAACAAACTGTCGCCATGAAGAAACGTTCAAATCTCAAAAAGAACTGAGACCATTACAAGAAGGAGCTTGCGATCATCTATCCCACCAATCATTTCAGTAATTTGCTTGCAGAAGGCACACCGTTGTTTGGGGCAACTACCAGTTCAGTTCAACAGCGATCCTTTGGATACACCTTCATCCACATCACCTGCTTCTCAGCGTCCCTCAACGTTCGGAAGCCGGCCATATATGACGAATTCAACGACGATGGAAACTGATTTGAATAGTCCTCATTCGAGTGTAATGACGGAGAGAAATACAGCCGACTTCAGCAGAAATGATGGATTCCCACTGCATCCAAATACGGAAAGCGCCATCTTCTCAAATATTCACCAAAGTGAACGTGAATCCTTTAGCATTCTGTAACTGCTCACACAGCCAACTCCACAGATCTGTGCAGTGCTCGTTTCTCTTGATATGCTTCAAATTGTTCAATAATTTCGATGAGATTGTTTGTGATTCTAAATATTTCACCAATGTTTGTAAATTAAGCTAAAGAGGGGTGATTTTTTCTCCTTGTTCTCTTTATATAGAGAAATTGGTTGATTTCGTTGCACACAGTATGCTTCGGTAGGGATTGTCTCGACGGAAATATAAGGACCAATGATTGAATCAAACAAATAGAAATGTTGTGTCCGAAGAATATCGTAGTTTCCACCTCATTCGATGCTGAATTATTTGTCATTTTAATTCCGATTCATTTCATGAATACTCCGCTTTATAGTCGCCTCCGCACATATTTACTTATTACTGCTTGAATAACCACAGTTTACAATTTGCAGTAAAAAGTAATAATTTATGAACACCTCCCGTATAAACGCTGTTCCAGAACGGTAAAAATGGTGTGTTGATGTGATGTGATGTCCGTCTCATATTTATATATGAATGCAATCGTCGCACTGCCTCAACTTTCAAGCAGGAAGACCATTTCTCAAAGAACTCTCGGCTGCAGCCTGTTTACTATCACAGCTCAACCTTCACGGCATCAGTTTCTTCGGACATCTCTTGCAGCAGCTGATCAAAATTCCAGTCTGATTCCGTTATGTGCGAATATCCGTTTAAAAAAAAATCAAGCAATGATGGGAATTTTTACCCGTATCAGTACTCAATTCAAATGATTCGAAGAACTTTCGTCAGACGTCGATAAAGTAACACAATGTAAGTAACACAAACAATGGGACCAGATCAAAGCCGAAGAAATCCAAATGATATTCTATAGTATTAAAGCTCGACTAAAAGGTACGCGTACTTTATTTAGCCAGTAAACGTAAACAGTGACTTTTTTCTTACACCAACATCCACAATGGAATAAACTTCAGAGCCCGAAGAAATCTCACGTGACATTCTATAGCATTATTACTGAAATAAAAGGCACGCTAACATTATTTAGGCATGAACAAAAGACATTAAAAACACATCGGAACCAAACGTCGAAGTCGTAACTCCGATCCAACTCAGTGTGTTGCCGAACCTCTGGACTTATTTATATGGTCCTCTTGTTAACATCTTCTGCTACTTTTGGCCAGCACCTTCCATATGCTGTTAGTCGACCTCAATGGATGTTTTACTAGTTCGACGCCCATCATAACATATGCGATTAGCCCGTCAACATCCCCAATCTTTGTTTGCTTTCTTTGCATTACTCACTCTTGCAAAACATGTGCAGCCTTAAATCAACTTCTACTCTGGTAACTCATTCGCACATAACCTTTTATGACACCTTTTGTCCTTAAGGAGTTTGGGGCAAAGCTCTGACAGGGCGCCTTTGTACCCATTTGTCTTGATCGTACATGCATCCCCTCTTTTGCGGATAACACTATCCACTAGCCATTCAACAACCTCAAGGTCTTTCCGCATTGGCCCCGTACTCCTGCGAAACATCTGCAGGCTTAAATCAACTTCCACTTCGTTTATCCACATTGAATTCATCATTTATGCCAAGCGATTTGAAATATCGTTCCGGTCTTCCAGCGTATAAAACTGAACTGGATAACAAAACTGAAATCACAAAGTCATCTGCCGCAACCATTAAAAGGAATGGGTTACCCCTGGTAGGGAAGGTAGGAATAAAAAATGAGAGCAAAATATGTGTTGGCGCCTGTCGCTGGACACCATGAAGTGCCGTAGTGTCTCATTAGGCGGTGCCCGAAATTGTCCCATGGCAAATTAAGGGCAACAGCAAGCCAGTAATGATCACTGATATTTGCTTCAAAATCAAGAGGGAGTGAACTCAAAACATTTAAACGCCTCAGTTTCGCTACTCATTGTGGGAATTCGAAAGGACGGAAACATCACTGTGATGCTCTCGCTGCAAGCTTTCATTTGGGCTGTCGCGGATGTGCATGAACAAGTAAACACGTACTGGTCAATCAAAGCTGCAGAATAAGTTTTCTTGAAGAAGTAGGTGGTAGAAAAAATTAGCAAACAAAAACGGAGGTTGCTTACAGTTCTTCTCAGGTATGCTGCGCACGAAAAATGGAATGCGGGAGTGAGTGGCACAAGTGGCGCAATGAAGGTTCCAGGCTTTGCCTTCAAAGAGCATAAAGACACAAAGCTGCTACAACCACATCATAAAACTTAACTGTCTCAATTTAGTTCAAAGCAGCCCATTTGGTGTCGAACAAAGATGTAAGGAGTATGCGGACCAGCTGTCAGAATGTGTGGAAAAGAAGGGTCTATATGAAAATCCAGTTTCAACAGTTGTTGAATGCTAATTAATGTGGATCGATGTGGCGACTTCAGTGTTTTCACTTCTATATATGTGTTTCGTGCCATACTGCGATGTAATCCTGCTTAATGTTGGTCGTGTTTATTAAGTATGCAAACTACTTATTCGCGTTACAGTGTATAAGAATTCCATGAACATCAGCAATAACTATGTATAACTTAAGATCAAAATAGACCTGAAGGTGAATATGACTGAAAATTCTCGTATAATTTGAAGGAGAAGTGATGCTTTGAGAAAGTCACAGTAACACATTCCATTTTTCTCTTTCTCATTCACTGCTTACAAGTCGATTAAAGAGGTGCATGCATGTGTCATAGTCTTGTAACAGGAAAACTCACCTTACGGCAAATACGACTGATGTAGCAATGAGATTTCTAGGCGTTTTATTTTCTCAAGTAGTTGTTTCTTTGCTTAGTTATTGATGCTCATCAATTCAGCTAGATTGATCTGAGGTGCTTGCTTCATTAGATCGCGGAACGCTTTCACAGTGCTCATTTCTCTTGTATGACTCTTTCGGAATAGTCTTTATTCGTGTGAAAGTATGAGTCCTTGCAAGAACCTATTCACTGAGCACCTATTTTGCTCATCGATTCAAGTGCAGTTAAGATGAAATCAAAACTGCAATCAGTAATATAATTAAAAAGTACGCAGTTATCACCACCAATTGAGGATAGTGTTTGCCAAATTCTTTCTTTCTTGCAGATCATTTTTGAAGTATGCGTTTGAGTAGAAGCATTACGCTGTACTCTCACTTCATAACTTTGATTTTTGCTAAGATATACAACTGTGCGCTTTCAATTTTTAAACGTTCTCTTTATGGTCGAATAATCTCTTCGACGGAATTAGGCAGCGTTTGAATTTATGCATATGACATTCAAACATTCTTTGAATTGTAGTATCAACTACAATAGGTGAACTTTACTTCTACTTCCAGGACAACGGTTTTCCTACATTTTTGTTGCCGGCATGAGTATTTTCCACATTTCGCAGCTCCATGAAAGCAAACGCTCCATATGATTTCCCGCTGAAGAAATTTTAGCACTTTTGAACATCGATTTCGTTCTGTGACTGAAATAGGATTTCATTGAAAATGCAGCGAAGTTTAAGTGCTTGATGGATGAAATATGACTGGTAACCTGTTCATATAGACCACGTGTACAGCAAGTTTTCAGATTCGGTCGCTGCAAAAAAATTCTGCGTGGAATTTAATGATAGCAAAATGACTGTACAGCACATACAGATCGAAGAGCAATAAAACACATTTCTGCAGAAACTACTGCGAAACATTTCTCTTCACAGAGTGACAACTGCAGAATGAAATTGCTGTAAGTGCGTAAATTGTTTTCACCTTCTAATCAACAAAATGCAGTAATTTTGTGTTGCAAATATCTGCTGGTGAGGAATCAGTGAGCTTAATAAGGCATCCACCTACTAGTGAGCAAGCAGTTAAACAGCTCGATCTACGTGGAAGCAACGTCCTAGAAGGTTATGAAATATATGTGCGCCAGCATATCTCCTTGCGGTCGTAACGAGCGCGTCATGAGTTCTTAAAAAACAGTCTCCAGGTCCCATGCTATCGGGAAAGTTATAAGAAATTTTATCACTAAACACTGTCTTGATTTTAACGAGAGGGCATAAATATTTCCACATGTTGATAGTAGAATATTATCGAATTTATTAAGTCGCTGCTCCAATGTACAATATATTGTTATTTCTGGAAACGTGCACTTTTTTGTGATGACCTGTGACGGAAAATGTTGCTAACGTGCTTCCAAAAGCAGTATGCATTTGAGAGCAACCAACAGAGGGAGTATAATCGTGAAGTACTTATGATGAGTTGAATTGACCAAGGAAGATATGTGGTAAAGTGAGAAAGTGGAAAGTTGTTGCATTTTTTAAACGCATATGAGTCTTTCCTCTCCCCAAGGTCAGCTTGGTGAGAGGAAAGGCGCATACACTGATAGCCTGATCTGTAAAAAATCGTTCAAAGTGAATGAATGAAATCTTTTTGAGCTGTCGAACTCCTGTTGACCTGGTTTTGCTGTGGAATTTTTCTTAAAAAAGTGAGGTTCGACATTCTCGGAGTTCTCGGGATTTTCTCGTGTAATCCGCTCGCTAATCAATGATACGATTTCCTCGGGATTCACGCGCTTAAATCTTTCGTCTGCACGCGCCAACAGAATTTCTTTTCCATTCTGAGTTAAAAGGGTCGATGCTGTCAATAATTTCAAATCTTGTAAATGAATAAATGGAAAGGAACAAGCAAAGGCCGAGAAACGGCTGACGAAGTAGAACTTGAACGTATTTACAGCAGCATAACCACGTCTACAAATAAAAATTATGAGAATATGGGATAGAGCGGAGGATTTACGCGCAAAGATTTCTGTACTGGACTTCAACATCGGAGAGAGTTTGATCAAATACGTTAGGCGAGCGTATGTGAACAGGTTTCTTGTCATGGCTAAATCAGTACATTCTCAAAACAACAGTATCGCACCTTCTTATGGGAACTTCCTTTCCCCCCTGCAAAAGGTCTCAGAGCATTTGCCCATGTAGATTCTTAAAAATGGCTTCTATGAAATCGTTGAAAAAAATTCAACTTTAACTTCCACCTCGTGGAATTTGTTTAAATATAGGCACATTAACTGGTTTCTGCTGTAACCGTGTATTTCAAAAATTTATACCACGCAAGAACATATTTCGAGATCTCAGAAGGATCGGAGGACCATTTCAAGACGTTGCATATTTCAGATGGTGTTGTATGCTTGCTGCCGGCATCGCTGAAACTGAAACAATGCTTTCAAGTATGACGCCGCTGAGCAGCACAACGTGCTTTACTTTACGACCATAGAAATATATGCGTATGAACACATTTGCACCTCTACAGGCAACAAGATTATATGCAACCACTTCATCAGTTATAATCGCTTCGATTTGAGTTAGTTACTCGTTCAAGACTTGTGACAACCACCTTCCAGCTTGTTTGAGCAAAGTGCATTACGTCACATCTCGAGTTCATTCTATTTAATAATATAACAATTTTAAAGAGCTAATCATGAGCGAAATTGCGTGATGCAGTCTTCCTAAATGAAAGGATCTCTCAAGTTGCAAAGTGTTGCAAATTCGGCTTTAAACGTCTGCATCTCACTCACTAAAAACCTACTCATTCGGGCAACGATCCAAAGATAGATCCGTCAGTAAACACCAGTTTAATCATAATGCGTCGGCAAACTTTCGTTTGCGAACTCAGTGCTTTCCACGACTTCCTAGTTCACTCGTCTCCCGCGTATCCGGCTTCATTCACCTCACCGGCTCATTGCAAAACCAGACGTTTGTTGGTAGAGAGTACTTCCTGATTATCAGTAACTGCTCGGTCGTCCGTCGTACTGTTAGGTAAAGATGTCATCATCAGGAAGCAGTGGATTCTCAGAAACTAACATGATCTATCTGAACGGCTGACCCTACCTGCATCACTCATTAGCCACAACATATGCGGTTGCTCATGGAGCTTTTAGTTTGTGATCAAGATGAAGGACCTTTTGTACCAAGCAAAATTTTCATTTTTCTTTCCATAACTGTACTTTCCCACAAAATCGATGAGATGCAAAATCGGTGATTTCAGTGAACAACTTTGTTAAGGGGTCAGCTCACTTTGGTTCACCCACCCCCTCAAGTTTCCTTGTGGATTTGCATTTTCTGTCGAACTACGTCGATGAAATCATCAAAACATCAAAAAACACAGGTATTAGGGGGCGAACAGTTTGTTACACTAATGCAGTATGGTAAAATACAAGATGAGACAATAAGATAGCTTAAATCGTCAGTGCGGTCCCATCCTCGAACTTCATGCTTTCGCCGATCACCTCTCCTATTTCACTGGCCACATCTGTCCACTTACCCTTAAAACCAGTCTAGAAGCTAAAGTAATTATACGGCCACACCAACCTCTTCTATATTCTCGCAGTGCACCTGAAGCTAGTCTCATAACAGATGCTGGGTAGTCGCTAGACCTGCTTGTATGCCTTTAATCTTCTTTATCGTACATTGCTAGGACGCACTATTCCGGCTCGGAGTACTGCTGACTGGTCCATGCTAAATATGGCCCACTTGAAGGGAAACATCTGTGGGACTCCTTGTAGCAAGGTGCTATTCAAGTGCTCGTCGTAGAATCAAACGTGCATATTTGAACAAATTCTTCATTACGCAGAGCATTAGAAGAGGACACTGTATCGGCGCAGCTGCTCAATGCTGAAATGCTTGATCAACTGTGATAGCAAACACAGAAATCTGTGAAAAGGACTTTTAAACCTCGACATCCATGATATCGTAATGTCATAAAGTGGCTGGAGTTGGGTGAGGATATTATTCCAAAAACGCTTTCATGAAGGGACTAAGCTGGCATGAGTATGAGCACTGCGACAAGCACTAACAACGGTGATACTAGAGCCCTTTCCTGTTCATGAGCAAATGAGTGATGAACTGAAAGAATTCGGTGATGCTTTTATCGCAGTAAAAAGGAGGAACCCGGTAGAAAAGAGGAAGTATGATATAGCTCAAAAACCTCCAATAATAATACTGAAAGAATTGGTGGTTTCCTTTTAACTAAGATGCGTCTTTCTGCGGAGAAATGTTAATAGGGAAGTAGGTCAGAGGCATATTTTATTAACACCCTCTGCCAAAGAGCAGAAACATTAGCTTAAAAATATAGTTTCTCAAGTCCGAACATGACCTTTGTCATACTGTGATTACGGCTCAAGGATCCGGAATGTCTCAAGTTCGAACAGTGTTGCTACGCATTATGGTCGCAACTGTAAGCTGTCGTACAGTCATATCTATCGATCATTTTCCAGTATTCCCTCCAATTAAGATCTCTTAAAAACGCGTTAAAATTATGATGATGAAAAAGAAGGCTTGATGATAATATAGCATTTTTCATATATAATCACTCCTTATGAATGTCATATATGCAGCTTTTAGCTTTATTGCATTGCCCACTTATGCATCATCCTCAAAATCGAAAACTGACATGGCGAACAATTTTTAGCTGATATGATGCAAAATTTGTATGAAGACGTCATAAGAAAAATATTATCCATGTAAAGGGTCGCAGAAAACATTACCAGCATAGAACCTTGATCACCTCAAGAACTGTTTTTTCTCGAGTGATGTGGCATGAACTTTCTTGTCACTTTTAGGGTCGTCGAGGATCTCTTGTTCATGTTGAGAGTTCTCACGTGTCACTGTCAGTTTTGTGATGTCAATAGGAGTTAACGGCAGAACCAATTCAACAAGTGCTATATCCACCAGAATTCTCATGACAGTATTGTCGCACCAATGCACGTAACTCTATCTTAATGATGTGGATACGTATGGTAGCTGCACTACTCGCTTTATCACTGTCAGAAACTGGTCATCTGTGTTTTTGCCAGAAAACAAAGAAAAAGGTTCTCGAGGGAGCGAAAACAGGTTCCATCGTAGCTTGTCTCATATGCAAACTGTTTTTTAAGCCAGCCTGAATGCACATTTGCCCAAAGTGACTTACTCTCCTCTCGCAGACTTCTGATATGCACGCATGACAATCATAATACAACTTGCAGTTGGATTACTCCGTTTGAGATTTTCCACATCAAGTTACTGGGATGGCACACAGCAGATCGTGCTGTTTATAGTGAAGGTCTTACTAGGACCAGTGTCATTTGATGCGATTAATACCATCAACGGCCCACTAATACTGGCATCATGATGAAATCGAAGCTGATGACATGGAACCTGACAAGTAAACTGGACTGTATTTGTCTGTCGCAGCAGCACACGTTTAGGCTTTCGTTAAGATTTTGCATAATGAATACCAACTGAATTTAAAATCATTTAGCATCCAGTGTTGTTAGTTGTTTCAAATGGGCGGAAAAAAAGAAGAAACCAATCAGTTAGATCCACTTCACGCATGTTGTCAAAGAGGGACTCAAAATCTTACATATTAACTTGTGGTGGAAAACATATAAATTTTGAAGGATAATATTAGTTGTCCAGCAACTAGGCGATAACTGCGTGGTCTTAATAAAGGGCTGCAAATTTGTGCACAATGCGAAGTTCTCATGAAATGTGTGCGATCATGTGTAGTTGCAGAAATTGTACACACACGTCCTGAATGTGATATGTAAATGCACACTCTAGGCAAATGCCTCTCAGCAGTATTGCGATATGCACTCTTCACAAAAGCGAAAACGTCTTATTCCTTTTGTTTTTGAAGAAAATAAGAACATGAGAAAGCGAAGAGCTCCTCGCATTTCTAGAATTGAGTATTTCCAACGTCCTTCTTACAAGTATGCTTAGAGGTGAAGAATCACTCTTGTTGAAATTGCCATCAATGGCGCCAACTGAATCGATGAGAAACAGCGATGCTTTATTGAAAAATTTAATCTCTTCATAAGAATTTCGGAGAAGATTCGTGAAGATATACTTGAGAATTATTGAGCATCTCATTTGCGTGATAGCACTTGTGATGGCTCGGCACAGCCAACGACGATTGATACCTATAACGAATCGGATGTGAAACAAATCTACTTTCCCGTCTGAGAGATGCACTCTGCTTGACAGTGAGGAAAAAAAATATTCAGAAGCATGTTTCCTAATCTACGTCCTAAATTTTATAGCGTGAAATAAAGTAAGAAGAGCCTTTTTTCAACTTTAATTTCCGCTATTGCTTTTGATTTCAAAACATAAGCACGTCAGCGTTCATATGTGCAGAAGCCAAAAGGCGAGAAAGAAAGAGAGTCAGATTAAGGGACGAGGAGAAAAAGGCAGAGAATTTGATAACCGAGGCTAACTCAAAGCTAAGACAAGTCTTCGAATGGTGATTTCATTTTATTCTTGAATTAGAAACATACGATGCGTTTAATCGCTGTTGAAATGCAGAGAGAATTAGACTAAATTCGTGTAGAAAAAGAAAGAACTCGAATTGAAGGTGCCACTTTTCCTGCAACAAATTTCACGCCGCGCACCGTGAACGTGTATTACACTTTGCAAGAACGTTTCTTTGCACGAATAGTGGAATGATCGAATCGTCGAAAGCGTATCTTCAGGAATTCAGAAAACATCCACGTATATATCGTTTCTTACCACTACGGCGATAAAATTGAGCAACGACAAATGAAGTACTTTTTAGGACTTAGCAATAAACTGTTTCGCTTGGTATAGATTCTTTAATACGATTTAAGCGACCCACTTGATTGCTCAAGAACCCTTGACTATACCTCAGTTGTGGGGAAGTGAAAAAATCTATGCATTTTAAAGCTCGAACTCTTCCACATGTTGGATTCCTTTACGCTTCATTTTCACAGCTTTATTGAGCCGTTGATGGAAATATTGGTCCCACAGAACGTATGCAAAGTACATAAGTTTTTTGTCCCTTTCTGAACAAAGTATATACTCTGCTCAGCCTATTATGAATTTTTCGATGAATTCCACATTTCATAGAAATCAATAATAACCGCATCATTGCCCTTCAAAGTGCACATTTGAACGCCTATTCTCTGCGTCGTTTTCGGGCTACTTAGTTCCGGTTATTCATCTGCAGCATGTCTTCGACTTCAGGGCAATATGACGTTACACTGCACAGTTTTTTTGGGGACGATAGTGATCCATTTGCCAGAACAACCTTCAATTTGTGGATATACACAACGTTTAAATAGAAAACCATCGTTTCGCGCATTCCATTGTTTGCAATCGGTTTGCGAAACCGGTTAGGCTGGTGAATGGAACTGCAAAAACGCATACGATGATAATATGATAATTTATGTGGTGCGCTTTCCCACCTGGTTGAATAAAAATGTGACCGGCATCCTTAACGAGCATTCAGAATTCGTATTCATGTTGGCTTTTTTTGCGCTGGATATAAACCAACCTAAAGAAGCGTTCGTTGTTTCTGTATTCCATCAAAGTTATTGAAGGCAGGTGCCCGGAAAAAGCTACGTTGAAAATATCTCTCAAAATGACGTGAATTTTGCACAACGTTGAAACTGTAAGAAGAAGAGCAACAGCAAGAAGCCGAGCAAGTTAAATCTATACAATGTCTCCAAATCAAGCTCTCGATTTATTAACTATCCCGCGTTGCCGGAGAGTGGTTTAGTCGACTGTTTGTCTCAAATATACGCATCAAGAATGAGATCGATGATGAATCTTTAAATCAAGGACAATATCAGCCCCCACCTCGGCATCCTGATTTTCAGATGCCATGTCTGTGCGGAGCTCGTAAAATTCGGATGGGTTTAAAGTGGTGCCATCCTTCAATATGACGCATCGCTGGCAAGGCTCTGGAAGCTTTAAACATTCTGGACTGAAATTTTGGGTTGCTGAGGATACGCACGATGTGACAACGATACGACTGAAATCTTGTTATCTGGCCAAAAACCCTTCAGTTGTTAGAACCATCATCATTCACCACGGAAGCAATGTTGATAAATGAGGCATAGAAAGATTCTCTTTCATAGATCTTGGAGAAAACTTTGAGAGAGGTGACGATTGTCTGATCGATAACGATGGAGCGGCAATGAATAGTTAACTGCAGGGATTCCTAAATTTCACAGATGAGGAAAAGTAGGGTGGAAACCGGCGATAGCATTTCAGTTACGTGTTGGTAATTTTTTGAGTTTCTCCTGGTTTTAGATCGTTGATTAAATGGTGCCTGTTTGCCCTTATGCTGTCGAATGACGTGCTCGAACGCGAAGACTTCGACGTTCATTTTCATAGGATGATGCCTTAGGTGCTTGTTGTGCACGTGAGCTGATCAAAGTCTCAAGCGACCCACATGCTCCACATCAGCAAGGTGTTACTTGGTGAATGTGGTGAATGACGAGTATTGCTGATATAGAACGAAAAACGCTCTCAGTATTCGATTATGTGCATGGTCATCTTTACATGGCAAACTCCATTTTGATCCCTACGCATATCTCGATTTTTCCAGTCATATCTGCAGTGATGAACTTGCAACGGCAACGATAGTCATGATTACCATGATGAATTCAGCAGGAGTCATTTCTGCGGTGAATTGCGGCATGTTAGGCGAGCCGAAGTTTTTGAATTACTCACTTACCTTGCAATAACTGTATCCGTGACGACCTTGTAGCGGGCGAATTTCGAGAGAAGAGACTTCAGTTCTTCTTCTTTACACAGGATTTTATTCTCATTTTGAGTGGTTCTGCTTGTGCATTTTTCGTAATTTCAATTCCAGGTTCACGAACGCTGTAACGGTAAAAATTCTTGCTTATAATCTGCTCCGACCATAATGCTTCCACCACAACTTTCTTGTCACCCTTCTAGATAAGTTAAGACGAATTTAAAATACCCATTATGAGACTAACTTGTTATATTTTTTCTTGAGATTTGCACAGAAAAATGACTTGTTTGCTCCTCATTTCGTATTTCTCCTCTCTTCCGCTATCCTATGTGAAAAATTTTTGCCTCAAGACGAGTACAAAAACAACCTTTAAGTCTTACTGTGCTGCCAATCATGCCCTATCGTTGTGCAACTATAAAATCTACGGTAACGTTAAATTAAGGAGAAATCTGCACAAATCAGTTATCTGCTCACGCACTATTGTGCTTTGCATCGGCTACAAATTGTAGATTTCTAGATCAGCAGTTGCTGTTTTTGCTTTGTGGGTTTTGTGATTTAAGGCTTTTATGGATTCTGGGTTGCCACAGTCACGTCAATTCTGTGCCTTTCAGAGCACGTTTGTCCAATTTCGCTGAATTTACACTGATGGCAATATTAATGTAAAACAACGTTTCGACACTAAGATCAGTCTTCGTTTTCGAAACGAGTTCAGTTGTTTTCTCATTCCTGGCTTTGGAGTACGCAAAAGTCACCACTGTGGTGAGCAATCTTTCACCACCAACTCCATGCGTTCTATGTCCTCCCCTTTGCACCGTCCGAACACTATGTCCTCATACTGCGTGTGAAGCAACATTCTTCAAAAGACTTTTATGGAAGGATAGCGCAGAACCAGCTGATAGACACGCTCAAGGTGGTGGCACGATATGTACTTTTGCGCTGATCTCTCCTGAGCAACGAATTTCTTCCTTCACTCTTCATACGATATACCACTTGATGAACAAGTCAAAGAATATATTCAAAGTTTAACTGATCCGATCGCTTGTAGAGATTTTCTGTGAACGATTAGATTTATTCTACAATGAGCGCACAGACGAAAGATGGAGCCCAACTGCGCGCAATATATTTCAAATTTTCTGGCGCTTTTGCGGCAGCAGGAACTCCTCCAGCAGTTGACCGATCAGTATAAAGTCAGTTTAGGAGGCCATCTTATGATACATTCCATATTCCTTCAGTCTCGCAGCTAATGATCTCAACGGTCCCAGAGTTGGAACTATCGGAGAGAAATAAGGACTAGCATGTCTGTACTAATTGGTTATATTTTGTAACAAAGATTCATTTCAGCCAAATAACCCTTTTACCTCAAATTTCAATGCAAATACAAGAATATGCTATTGAATATATATATATATATATCGCTGCCGGTTGCCATGTTAGTTTTCAGGCGTCTTATGTTGAATCGAATGGCTATTAGGGTGGAGTTTTGAATCAATAAAGTTATATGCAAACTTCCATTCTAATCCAACTCTCTGAGCTGTCCTTTTCCACCACCTCGTCAAGATTTATCCCCATTTGGCTGCACGAACGCTCATTTATAAATGAAGGAGAAAATGAAGGAATGAAACTTGGTTTTCAAACATTGATTTTTATTGCAAGGTCTCCTATGTTTTCCTTCAAATGTTCAGCCCTCTCACTTTCTGCATAAGACAGTTATGCCCTAAAAGTACAGGTAAATTACATTTCAGCCGAATGCAACAAACATTTTTCTTGAGCATCCTGCTGCCATCGTCTAATTATAGATTATCGATAGTGATGCTCTGTTTTTGTCCCTGTGGATGCATCTATAACCGATACTCGTCCCCCTTGCATGGATGTGCCTAAGCTGAAAAGTTTTTTTCATACAATAACGAACCCACTGCTTCAACGCTTCCTATAGGGACGTGAGACTGTTTAACTCTGCTTCATGCACAAAAAACTGCCTCGAAATTATGTTGTCGTTGAACGCGTGGATTGCTTTAGTTTAATAAATTTATCGGATCAAATCGACCACCCCTTGAATATTGCCTATTCACATTCAGCTCAGCCACTGCCCCAGTTCAAAAGAACTACGCACTATCCCATGTTTAATTAGACGAATTCATACTGAGGGAATGAGCAACTTATTACCAGTGGCTGCCAAGTAGCTCGACGAAAAATGCATCCAAGATTCATTCGCGATAAGTAGAGGCGAAATGTTATACCGCAGTGAAGACTGCGGCACAAGATTAACTCATACCGCAGTGAAGACTGCGGCACAAGATTTTCCCGCTAAGCAAAATAGAAATCAACGGTCGTGCCGACCAGTAAGCATCGTACGTAATCAGACCGAAACGGCTTGCTGTAAGATGCATTTTCATGAAACGCTAGGATGCCTCCCTGGAATTCGATGAATTATGACATTAAGTCAGACTTTTCGTGAGCTGCACCGACAGCAACTTGTCCTCTCTATGTGAGCACTGTTAAATGTTAAATATTTATTTGCGCTCCATTAATTCACTTTTTCATATAGTTTCTGCGATGATAAATCTAACACAACAGGTGAATGATAGAATTGCATGGTGGGGCAAAGGCTGCACGTGTGCGTTGAGCGCACTAAGAGAATCTTTGCAAACTCAAATACACTAAAGAATTGGGGTCCGCTCTATAGGTCCCACTGTTTTGTCTACCGCAATAAACGTGCGACCAGCCGATGGAAAATTTATTGCAAAATTCACTTCGATTCTTTTCACTTACACATCTTTTTGCGAGAGTGTCGTTATCTAATTGCTCAATCTATCATTCCGTCGGTATATGGCATGATTTTGTTCCAGGTCGTCGGAATTTCTTAACAGTCATTACTCATTGGTGTTTCAGCAAATTCCGTAAGTAATTCATTTGAGATATTATGATTTTTCAACTGTTCGATTAAATTCTGCAGAGATTTTCGACTATACAACAGTTGTTTTACTCAATTTCCCTCAGATTAAGGTATTTTCCCCATAATCGTATACGAGCGTGAACTTTTTTAGCGCACGCCTTCACCAAAATGCTACAAATCATTCATCACCTCTGCAAAGACTAACAACTCATATCCACATATTCCGCACTTGCCTCAGTAATTTCTTTATGTCACAATGATCAAATAGCGATCGCAGAAAATTCAGAATTTTTGTTGTCTGAACGAAAACAAATATTTTTTCGTGAACGCATTTCTCATAATTAATATGAAGTATGACATTTGATATCCGCTTATATTGATGTTATATATTGCTGCATTCACATATTTGTCCTGTGCCTATGCGTAAAATGACAATTCTCAACACCGAATATCTCGAACATGCATTTCGCGCTGAGCGCCAGATGGCTGCGTGAAACGACCTTGTCTATTTCCGCACAGCAAATTATTTCTACTGCCCTAGCTGCTACAGTAGTATAGAATATATCTTTATTATTGCATTTGTCGTATCAGACTATCAATCTTCCGTGATTCCACATTAGGTTTTTCACGATGGAGTGCTCAGAAAAAAATTTCCCGCTATAGAGGTAGGTTTTCCAGGAATAACCGCGAGAGTCGACGGGTGTCGAAATGGAATTCGTATATTTTTTAGCGCATGATAACAGTTATCTGAGAATAATAGCTTCCGATAGTATTTTTATTAGTTTCTTTGCAATTTAATCCTCCCACCATAACGGAGAACTATAAAAATGTCTCCACTGAGTTTGAGTCACCTCGAAATTTATCACATTGAACGTGGAATTTTTCGGTTACAACAGGATAAATATAAAGGCCAACTTGCAAATACATCTTTTCGCTATGTATGCGTGAATCACTTAGATGCTCTCAGTGAGACTGCAAAATATTGGCATTTGAAACTCAAAAAATAATAATTCACTGCCTCAAAACTAATTTTCTTGTTTATGGTCAACTCCATCTACCGTGTTGGGCAAGAGCATTAATGATGCTATCGTAGGCTATTTGATACTACTGTGATCTTTTTAGAATGTCCATCGATAACTTTGCAGAATAAGAACTGCCCCGCCACTGAATAATTACAACGAGCATTTATCTATGGGACAAGATCGTTCCCAAGTTGCGTGATCAAAAATGTAATTACTGATCAGTAATCCGTATCCACACTTGATACTACACCACTAAATTCATGGCTGGTCACGAAACACGATTAGTAACATATTTTTGATAATCTGCTCTTTACGCAATACCTCGATACCTGAGGGCGCATCCTGTAATCTTCGACCTGTTGATGTTCATGTGTCTTAACGACTGTGACATTCAGCAGTGTAGCTAAAAAAGGATTTCTGTCGATAGCCGCAAAAGTCGTTTGTTTTCTTTTTTCAAGTTACCCGCATTCGAGTCGCCGTCCCTCTCTTTTCGTCGAGGTATAAACGTCATGTATTTGATAGAATCATGGTTTTTTCTGTTTCTTTTGATTTATCGTTACTACAGACAATAAAAAAGGATGGATTTGATGAATGAACTTCCATGAGCTCTTTGACAGCATTATACATAAAACAACAATTGTTGGCAGCACATAGTCGACGAAAATAATTTTGCTTCTGCTTCAATGGCGTCTTTTCGCCGAAAAACTGCAACGGGTAATAATCCGCCGCTGACGCTGACCTGTCTGGTCGGCCTTGCCAGGAAGTCAACGGTGTTGTGCGTTCCGTATGTCGAAGCATGTGTTATGCACGTGCGTTCAACGACAACGGCAAGATGCGGTCGTATTTATTTCATATAACGGCCTGTAGGACGCATATATTCCCGCTGTTGTCTTAATACACATCTGCGGCTTCTTTCTTCTTATGACTCGCCTTTTTGGCTAATCCATTGCAACAATATCATTTATGCCATGCGCTGCATTCACTGCAATCGTTTGACTTTTCCGACCGAAGTGCACCCAATCATGAACCAATGAACGAGAGTCACTAATGCGGGAAGGTTCTCATGCGATTGGGTGTCGGTGCTTGCATAATGCCCGCCCATTGGCAGGGTGCACGTGTCCCTCGAGACACTTGACGATCATCTTCGCAAGTCGTATATAAATCGTTATTGGAAGCATTCTGATCAGACCTCCACACTCGCCACCTCTTGATATTCGAGGGCTGCTTTTTCTAGATGTTGCACCTTTGATGGCCTGTACCAGGCGACTATCTCGCTGCTGATGCATCGTTCTCCGTTTGGGGTTGTTGCAAGAATGGTTAAGTTCCACGGAGCATACTTGTAAAATCGAGTATATATATATATATATATATATATATATATATATATATGAGGTAATGCAGTGCGCGTTTCGCTACCCTCAGCTTCTCACCGCATTCAAGCTCATTTTTCTCGGCAAACGTTCCCAGCCATTCGCTCTAATCGTTCTGTACCCAGTTATTCGTCTCAGCTCATCACCATTAACGTCATATTCTAACTGCAGTTTTAAAAGGCAGCTTTTTAGAACATGTGGGTACAAGTTTCCTGGTACAACTGGGTGCATCAGCCTCACAATAAACGTGATCAATTATGCAAGCGTGACAACACTAACATCCGTTCGATACTTATAGGGTCAAGTCTCTGCCATCCTTACGTCTCTCCTTCTTGGCAGTTAAACATTGTCGCACTTGCAGAACCTACACCAGCACCATACGCATCTGCCTTTCACTCCAGCCTCTGTCCTAATCTCCTAAGGAACCGTACTTCTTATTGCATTTACGGGTCGATTTTCTTCTGCCGAATCTCACTATACAACAAATGTGGATGTAGCAGCGTGTTGCCGTTGTTGAGTTCTCTTATTAGCAATGCAGTGTGAAACGTGTTATATATGGGCTTTGATTCTGGACTCTCAAGCCACGTTTTATTCTTAAACGGAGTCAAAAAGGCATAAAGAATGACGCAAATTTCTCACCTTTGCACACTTCTAAGACGTCTATTGTTTGTTCATCTGTTGGATAATTCGATGCAGCTGCTGCAGCACTTCCAAAGAAAGGTTGTCAGCTGTAGCGGATTATCTATGGTTCCGATTTCTTCTATCACCAGTGGAATTTAAAGTGCTCGGAAATTAATCAAGTCAAATTACAGGTTATTCGTAATGTTTGAGATCTTCACCGACGGGATCACACTTCTCAATGCGATCTCTTTACTTGCTTTCTTCACAACCGTCGGATTATTCTTCTGTGGGATGTAAGTCGTTTTTGCCACTGAATTTTTATAAATATCTCCACTTTTCATCGCTTTCGTGCGTGCTGGAATATGCAGTCCATTATTCCTATCAGTTTCTGTTGCACCCTTAAATGTCAATAGCCCAATACAGACGTCCTTCCAGAAATTATCTGATAGCCCAGTGAAGTTAACTTCAAATCCTTTTATTCATAGTGAGTATTTTTCAGAGGTATCTGCCGACAAGTGCTGAAAAGACGGGACACAAAGGAGATCAGTGGGGCGCCCTTTATGATGGGAGTTGTCGGGTAAGTATTTGTCGACGAACATGCGCTCTCTCGAATTAGTTCAACGCTTCGACTGTATATCAACTCACAACTTTCTCTCTAACTTCCTGTTCTGCAGTTTAAGAGGATATCTAATGATGTAACGCCATGGAGGTATGCACGTAGTAACCGGTTAATCACTGATTCACCTATTCGGTGACAGAACGAAACAAATTGCTCGAATCTTTTAGCGATATTTCAGCTTTCGTTACTAAGAGACCTTGTTGTTTGCAGAGGTTCATGTTGGTGGGCGTACGGATATCTCAAAAAAGACCAAACGGTACTGTATGTAACAAGTGTGCAAGTGGTCCTCTACTCATCCTACCTCGTTTTCTACTGGATTATGACTAAAAAGAAGGTAAAGATTTTATATGATTTATCTTTCATTCATAGTTTTTCCAAAAAAGATGTTTTATGAATTAAAAAAAAACTGATTATCACACAAAAACTCCTTTCTCATATTATGCCATGCTTTTATATTTATGCTCATAAAGTTGTTTGCTGTTGCAGCTGATGATAACGCTGAAAGTCGCCGCTGTGGTGGCCATATGTTCGGGCCTTTATCTGATGGTACACTGCTTCGGTATGAAGGTTTATCATCCACTTGGAGTGATTTGTTTGTGCCTGAACGTCGCCGATTTTGCTGCACCTCTCGCTAACTTCGTAGGTTTTCCAACCTTGCATTTTGATTTTTTTGGAAATTCTTCGAATAAAATCGTCCAATTAAGACTAACTTTTAAAGGCGACTAATTTGAACTTTTCGTGTTTGTACTCACGTCAGAAATCTTCAAATATTTCAGAAATATGTGATTAGAAAGCGCTCATCACAAACGTTACCTTTACCTCTTTGCGTTGCGAATTTCTTGGTCTCAAATGAATGGTTTATTTATGGCCTACTCAAAGATGATTTTTACCTCACGGTAAGATTTTTGAAATTTGCTTACACTTTCTTAAATAATTCATGCAAAATGAATTCAATTCAGATCGTGTGTTTATTCCAAATTTTCGAATTTTTGACCCTAATTACAATAATCAGAGAGTAATTCAGCATTCAACTACCACTTTTTTTCCAATAGATCAATTTTTCCACGTCTATTTCGAATTGTTTCGTCATCATCAAATGCTACTTTTACTCTCATCAAGAAGATGCCAAATTTGCCGATAAAACGTAGTACGCATATTAATCAATTCATAATTTTTCATGAGAGAGTATCATATTCTCGAATAAGCGAATAACACTGAAGGAACATTTCTAGTTACCAAATGGAGTGGGTGCTGTTTTTGCGACTATCAGTCTTGTGCTGTTCGTTATGTTGCCACGTAAAACCGGACTCAGAAGTCCGCTTCTGATGCTCGTCGATCTTATTCTGTGCCGATCACATCACAACGTTGAGAATATCGAGGCTGGTATTGGTAAGCCCTTCTTTACTAAACCATATATTATCACCATTATTCAAACTTTACACCGGTTTCAGAAAATGTTATTATCGTTTGTTTTTTATGATGAGATGTACGGCCTGTTTATAAAAAATAAAAGAACTTTCAGCTGAGGTTGTATACGACGAATTGAACGATGCAGGCGACAAGAAGACATGGTCGGACAGAATGATCGCGAATGTCACTGGCGAATTCGGGAACGTCCTCACAAAGTGTGCCATAAAAGACCAGTAAGTTATCTAACTGTTCTCACATTGCATAATCATACGGTGCAAGTTCAATACCTACGCAAAGTTCCCCGAAATCTTTCAATAATATTTACGGAAAAAGAATACCTCTTCCGTTGACAACCTCTTTACAAGTGTTAATTTCGTGACGTTTTTTGCAGGTTTGCTTACTCGAGTAAACTCAGCAAGGCAAGCAACATCGATACAGATACGCTGAGTGCTTCTTCGGTTACGAGCGACGAGGCTACTGCCAACAATACGGTAGAACCTCAAATTTGCACTGCGGTTGCGGTCGCCACTGATGTCAAAAAGCTGCAGCAGCTATGTCGCCGGCTTTCATCGAAACTCGAGCCGCAACAAAAAGTGCCCGTCCTCAAGCGTGCAGCTAGTGCACCCAATCTAACCAGTCGTCGTGAGGAAGAACGTGGGACAACCGATTTGTAGACGCAATACGGTCGGTAATTTATTGCCTCTGGATCACAAGCTTTTGGATTTTCACGAAGGCAGCCGTTCGACAGCGATTAACGGTGCCTTCTTTCAGTGACCTGACGCCAAGTCGGCGTTATATTCCTGGACGCTCTTAGGAGCAATTGTTGCTGAAACCCTCTTATGCTCGCATCTTTGATTTGAAGTCACAGAAAAAAATCTTGAGTGTACCAAAGCATCCTGTGTCGTCGCTTTTCTATCACTTATGATATTGTATTTTCTCCGAGAACTGTTCTGCTGTCTTAATATCGACATCCTCACTTCGTCATTGAAAAGAGTTTGGTTTGTTCAAGCAAATTTGTCCGCATAGGTTGGTCAATGTTTCACTTGAGTTCATTCTGCTTTGAAACGAATATGGAATTTTGCGTGCCTTGTTCCTTCATTGTTTCACTGTTGTCTTTTCATAGACGCTTTGTTGCATGAGTTTTTGTCTATTTCAACTTAAACTTAAGCATCACAGATTAGTTCCAACAGCCTTTGTTTTAGAATTAATGCGACCGTACTCTTCGATATTGAATTCATTTTGATAGGAAAACGGAACCATTATTTTTTCAAAAATCGAACACCGAAAATTAAAAATAGGTTTCCATGGATAGTGGATTCACGCACTGTGATTGTTATGCAATTGTTGTGTTGACGTTGTTGTAGCCGCATGGCAGTTTCGTATTTATTGAAGCGATTGCAACCATCTTAATAGTGTTGAGTATCGTTGCTCGTTCCATGATATTGACGCGGGACTTATTTGTCCTTAGACGGAAAACAACGCCTGTTTGTATATATGATCTGTGCAAGCACAACATTCTTTCACATGGTGTCGTTTCGTTCGTGATTTGTGTACTCGACGGGCCACTGACCGCTGCGTTATTTCTCGACTCTCATTAATCAAAACGTTTCCCACTCTCTTTACATGAAGTTCCGATCTCCATCTTATTCTCGCCTTCTTAACCGCATTTCACCAACTTTCCTGATGCTTTTTTTTGTGAAAGGGAGAGAAAGAGAGAGAGAGAGACTTTTTCATTTGCTCAACTCCATTGGTCTTTGTTTATCGTCTCAGCAATACGCAATAAACGTGTTTGTTGTAATGCGTTCTTTCATGTCAGTGGTGCGTTCCTGAACCTACGACGTTTATCGGGATGAAATGGCTGAACGTGGTGGTGATTCGATATCCGAATGCGGCAGCATAAAACTTAGAAATGCTGAGGAATACAGCGGAATTATTGCTAGTATAAATTGAAGTAGCAGGTTTACCGGTGTTTATGGATACTCGAATGTACATTACAAATAGTCTGTTGCTCCCATTAATTCGAGCAGAATTATACCATAAACTTACAAGACCTAAAGGCGGTGTTGTTTATTTTTTTTTAGCATCAATTGTAATCGTATTGCCATATTATATCGTCACTCCCTGATTCCATGCATTATAAAACGGTTCTGCGACAAGGAACGCATGCAAAAACTTCCGGGAAACGCTGCAGAACCGTAGCAAATGCTTGCTTGTTCTGAATGTAATTCATGGATTCGTTGTTTCATTTCGTCAAACTGAAATGGTTCACGATGTGCTGGAGTTGCGGCCTCTTTAGCCTAATAGTTGATGAGACGAAGCCATAGAACTTCATCCGTCAGTCGACTTCTTGTATTTTATTGGGTACTCGAAATGCGAGTAATTTAGGATGATCGAGAATAGGCGCAGCGCGCTTACTCAAGTTTTCGTAAAACTGCTTTGCAAAGCCGCGTTGTGTCTGTGTATACAAACGCAGCTTTGCTCATTTGCCTGCTTAGTTTTTTCAACCTCCGAACTATCGAAACCTCAGTTTAAAAGTTTAGCGTCATACTGCACACCATAGGCAGGCTTCATGTAACCTACCTCAAATTGATCCTCCACATTCGAAGCGGGTCATGAAAATGCAGGTGCAAAGAAATTTGCATTTTGCATCACTGAATTTTCATTGTGCATTGGCCTGACCTCGGAAAAAAAAGAACATTTGATGGAAGATTTAGAGACCGACAGGAATAGTCAAAATGTGGAGACATTATTCTGCGTATTTTATTTTTCGTTGTTAAGCGACGAAACCTTATGGTCAGCTTCAATCACGATTCGACTTATCGATATCGCACGATATAGAATCGCAGCTAACGACAGCTGGTTTGGGAATTCTTCCGCATTTTTGTTATTGTTTTTAGCCTCTTGTATCTTCTAGAAGCAATCAGTGGAATTTGCATTTTCAATCAAGAACGTATACAAGTGCGGCATAGTGCCATCACAGGCAGCCATAATGTGCATCAGAAAACGAAAACCTTGAAGTTGGCTTCTACTTCTGAAACTTGCATGAAGTTCACTTCCTTGGGAAGGTAATATAACGCTGAAAAAACTAAGAACTATGTCGGAAAACGTAAAAATTTTCTCATCAAATCAGCGTTTACTTCTCTCTCATTTTTCTTTAAATAAGTGAATCGATGCGAAAAATGGCGCAGAAATTCGACAACCTTGAAGCGCAATATATTTCCGCTCAGTGAATCCACTCACAAAATGCGGTGTAACTTGATACACACTGTTTATACCTTCTCAACATATTATGTCCAATGGATTAGAATATAGCTGCAAAACCATTTCATTGTAAATGGCAGTTTTTATGCGTCTGCTAAGAGGACGTATAATTCTTCCAGTAGTATCGACTAGAGGTTATCTCGATAGCAAGATGAAGTATCGAACAAGCGGGAAAGTGCACGCTAGCTACGATTCGATGTCTTTTAACTTAAGAAGAAAGAAAAATAGAGAATACGTAAAATATGATTAAGAAATGTATAAAACGCATATTGGAATAATGAATTGACGAACGAAATATCGAAATGTATCATTCATTCACTTATATTGAAACAAAATAATAGTGGTAAAAACTTCATTTAAAGAGTAAACGGTATGAAAGGGATACGAATTATCTGCATAATTGGAAAGTGATTATCATTTCTCATTCGCCGACAATCACTATAAATAGTCAGCATTTCTCTTTGGAAGGCGTCTACGACTACTGTAACGACAGTGAATGTGCTGGAAGATAGATAACCTCAATGGTTAGCGAAACAATTAATTTGTCATCATTAGCGGCAGGAATATCTCAAACGGCCTCCCCTATTTACTAATTTTGCTTTCTTTAGGCATTTCATATCAATGCCCGGCATCGTTAACGTTAAAGAAATGCTTCTTTCGGAGGAAAAAGTTCTGGATGCATTTAAATATACTATGCTCGATAGCATATGCGCCCTCTTTCTTTGAATCACTCGAAACTTCTCCTTTATTAATCGACTCTAACGTTTTAAGATAGCTAACAATGGATCTGGATACTAGAAATTAGCCAAGATTGCAACCAGTCTATTTGACGTCAACACTGTCTAACAACAAGACATTCACTCATTCAGTGGATAACCTGGAAATAAAACTTCAAAATTGATTGCTATGAGTATGAAAATTTAGGCTCCATGACAGAAGGTTTCCAAGAAACCTCACGATTACAATTAGACCCCCTTGCAAAATTCATAAATAACCGCTAATCTGCTAATTGAATAGAGGCAAAAGCAAAATGGCGGAACAAAATAAGATATTTTTTGATGGAAATGAGGTTACATATGTTACACATATTGCCTAAAAATTGCACAATGAAATAGTAACCAGAAATAGAAATCATTTTGCATGAAATATCACAAAAAGTCCCAAGAAAATTCAAACCGATACGAAAAAAACTGCTATTATAGAGCATTTTTGCAAAATTCGTTCTTGCTAAAAGCAATCGTCTCGGTAAAGGCGAGTTTCTACAATAATTTGTTTCACTCATTCGTTTCACTAAAACTTTCCCTACGCATAGATCTTCTGAAACTTCTGAAACTTACAAGTTAATCAACTTCTGAAACTCATTACAAGTTATTTTATTAGTAGGTGAAAGCCATGAAACTATGTATTCGAAGATATATCTTTATCGAATAAATTTTTTCCAGCAGATTTTGAAATTTCGCCACGCTTTCCAGTGATTTTGAAGTGACATTTGCGCCTTCAGTGACTTTAAATAGCAAATATCTCAACTGTTGCATTCTTCAAAACTTCTCTTTCTCATTTTGCCGTAATCGAAAATTTACGTTTGTGCAAGCGATGCCATCACCAAAATCAACGTTGACATGGGACACCCCCATGCAAAACAACATAGACACGAATCAATACTTGCTACTAGAAACAAAAATTCTCTGTCTTCAATCTATCCTTTGAGGTAAGAAATATAGGAAATATGTCTTCTTCCGCTTTAACGCGACTCTTCGCCTATAATAGGTGTTAATGCCACTGCGATAGGCGAACTTTGCCGCTATATAGATTCCTTCAAGAAAGATGTCAATATTCTCAAGAGCTTCTCCAAGAAATATCTACATCGATGGCTAAAGGTGAATCCTCTTCGTTATATGCTTTTAGAGTTTCTTATTAATTCAGTTCTACAAAAATATGCTCCTTCACATGTTAATACGGCCATAGGCTACTCTGCTTCAAAAGATGCAGTTTATTTTCGCCGTAATGAATAAATCCGATGAAATAAAGGTGCAAAAACTGCATAAGGATCACCATCACCCTAACAGCGTAGTGCCCATATATCAATGCAAAGTTTCCAAAATGAAGGGAAAGAAAACGTCGGATAGAATTTCAAAGTGCATGAAATGATTAGTAAAATGAAAAAAACCAAACCGTTAATGGGAGAGCATATGCGTGAATGTAGTGCAAATGACATTTCAACTCTCGGCACTTTCATTGAACGCCTTACCTTTGAGACAATAAAATGAAGAAAATAGACGTATGCAGTTTCTCTTAAGAAAGGAAAAGCTATAAATGAATACTACCACTAGATACCACTAGATCATCGATGAGAATCGAGAAGACCGATTTCAACAGATACGAGATAAAACGCATCAATCAATTGGAAAATAACGGAAACAAACGACGAACGATATATGAGATCATGAAATCATCTCCAATGTTTCATAGCGTATGAAAATAATATCGAGAAATTCAATAGCTAATAAAGTATAATGTGTTCTCATAAAACATAATAGTTGAATGTGAAGAAAAATGTATAGTTCTTAATATTTCTATGAGATAAATAGAATCCTAAAAATAAGGATAGCCAAAAATTATCGGCTGCTTCTATAATGGAAATAACAAAATCTTTCCCCAGCTTGTAGAAAATCATTGATGGCGAAATTGGTCGCGATATGTGTGGCACAATGTTGCACAAGAGAGATCACAGACTGACCATTGCAAGGGAATTTTTCGTTCACTGCTGAAAGAGCCGCTACATGAGTCATCTTCACGTCGTTTATAAAATTTGTTCGAAATTCTAATCGTCGAAATTGAAAAGCTTCGCAGCGGTTTCTTATCAATGCATGGCGCTGCGACAGAGATGGAAAAATTGTGAGTAATTTCGAATTCCGAACAAACACGTCATTGAAACAAAAAGTCGTCGAAGAAACAGGAAATGAAGTCATCATTACTTAGTTTAATTCATCAGCAATCCATGTTACATTTGATGAGTGCAATTAATCAGTAAATGATAGATTAGCAATGGAAAAGTTCTGGCGGATTACTTATAGATTTCTATAAGTTAATAAGTAAGCTCCTAAAATAATATGTAAAGAAGTCCTATAAAATCAACAGCAAATAAATATATCCAATATAAGTAAACAAGCGATTTCCAAAAAACACAACGATGTAATGAGAATGATCAATGCCACTTCGAAATCCAATAATTTGCGTAGAAGTCGTATGATCGTTGACTATTGCACAACTCCTTATCACCAAGATATCACACACTTATCATGATATCATTAAAATTTTTAATGGTAGTTCAGAAACCTTAAGTTGAAGAGGTGCGTTAACACTTATTAATATCTAACAGTTTCGTTGTGCACATGTGACATAGACCAGCTCACTATTAATCAAGCGAGAACAGTGCTCAGTAAAAGGTAAATCAAAGAAGGTCGTTAGCAGACGGGCAAATCAAACGACCACCCAGTTTGAGGCTAAAATGAGACATGACCGGGAGAGTATGGGTTGAGATGCTCATGTATTCCAGCTTCTAGACTGGTCTTAAGGCGGAGCAGGAATACGGGTGGCAATTGGCGTGAGCGAGGTGGTCGGCGGCATTTTTAGTCGAGTGGCGGCTCGTGCCTGCGATTTAGGCAATCCTAGTCCTCATTTTCGTTTGCAGTCTTCTCGGATAACTGCAGTAAACTGTTCGTCCCCTTGTCTCGCAATTTGCTTGTCTGCAGCTCCACAGAGGGTGTAGATCCTCAAGGAGACCTGCACGACTACAGGGCTCAAACAGAGTTGACCCTTACGCGCAAATAGTATAGGCATATTGATAAACAACATTCATTGTAGAAGAGGAGATCTGCTAATGACGGACGAATTCATTCATAAAAAGCAGGTAATTTCATATAACATCACACACAAACAGATATATTCGCGATAATGAACATTTAAAATTTATTGTGCTATACATCAATAATATCATAATATCTGCTTTGAAGTTCAATCAAACATCGGAGGTCGTTATTCGTCGTTTGCCAAACTAACGGCCAAAATGATAATTATTGTCTCCAGAAGAACTACCACTGCTCGCCTGTGTCCTTCTCGTTCACGTTCATCTTACTTTCTTTTCAAGCATATTTTAGGCCAATTTCTATTCAGCACTCAAATTCCTCTAAAATCCTCCCATTTGAGCATTTTGTTTTGAATAATGTATGATAAAATATTGGAAAAATCAAGAAAGAAAACAATTGAATTAACTTTGCTGACAAATTATTCTGACAGATTATTGGATACTTACTTTTACTTGCCAGTTAATAAATACCTTATAACCAATGCTAACGAGGAAGTACTTCGGAGCATAAGTTTCGATCGGCGAAGAAAACAAGGGGGATGTAGATCGATCCCTTTCGTTATACCTTGAATGAGAAATTTTCGATGCTCGGCGATTCAGTCCCAATTGATAAAATTTTTCGATGAACTTTTTCCACGAGTCCGATACCTTTGCTTTTTTAAACGAAATTTTAATCGCCCGTCTGTAATAATAGAAGATCTCTCACATGAAGCGATCAGTTCAAAGTTTGAAACGCGTTCAAACGATATCTCTGTCGACAGACGGCACTGCGGATTTGTCACATTCAGGATAGCTGACACTTAAGCAAGATTGTCGATATGTTTGGCTTACTTCGAAGATAATGGATCGAAAAAACTTATCGATTAGCTTATCAGGTAGAGAAGGGAACTTATAAAAAATAAACTGTCCATTTCGGATAATTCTCGTTGTTGGAAAAACTTTTTCGCTTCGAAGTCTCTTTTTCTCTCATGCTTCCGGATTTTCTGGGGAAATTTTTTAAAGCATTATGAGCACATTCGACAGGACTTGCGCTAAGAAGCTGAAGAAAGATTTGTTCTCGCTGCCTGATGAGCCATTCCCTAGATTCAGCAAAAAAAAGAACTCTATTCTATGTTTGCCCGGTTTCCCCCACCACTTCAGCACAAAGCAGTAGCCGTGGACAGTTAAGTTGATACAGAAGTCATGTTACACGCTTCCCATTTACACAAAAACTGAAAACATTATGCCTTTGATTGCAGCTACCGTGGCGCATTGCAACAATAAACAAGCAAGTTCACTCTGTTACAAAGCCCGTTCCGAGAAAACAGAAAAATAATTCATCATGTTTACATGATAAGCATTATTTTACGCTATCATTCGTTCTCTATTTTGGCTTTTCCTTTCATTAACTTCCATTCTCCTCGTTATCCTGTAATCTTCATCTTGCTTCCCGCCCCCCTCCCTCTGCTGGATGTATGAATGTCCATACTAACAAGTTACGAGCTTCGTTCTGACGACGGCTAGGGTATAATCCAAGTGTTCACGTCGATGAATGAGAATGGAAACTTGGCCGTGACTGATGCGTAAATATTAGTTTCAGCGAGGGGCTTGCGTTCTCTATTTCTAACGCTTCTATGAATCTTTTCCAATACTTTTTTCTTTCACTTTCAGTTTCAGTCCGAATTTCTTTCTGGATTCCACCCGGCAAATTTTCCGTTTTCCTCTTTCACTCTCAATATTCTCCAACTCTCTCGTTTTAAAGTCCACATTTCATTGTTCTCTTTAAATTCCATCGATGTTTCGGCCTTTATTGACTATTTTTTTGAAACGTTTCAATCTTCATTGTTTATGGCTATTCAGGTAAAAACAGTGTGACTGGATGCGATTTAAGGATTTTCGATAGGTTAATGGAGTATAAGAAGAAACAAAAAAACTGCAGTGAAATAAAATAAAGCAATGATTTATACAATTTCCATGTATTACTCATTTATACTTCCTAATAATGCGAATATCCACTCTCTGTTATCAGTGCCGATGAGGTTTCTTCGTTTGCGAAGTTATTTTAAACAGGTGATATAACTTGCCTTCACTGACATAATGGTAATCCGTCCGCTGTTTCTCATCGAATCCTCGGAAAATTTGGAAAATTCATCGCCATCGCGTATATTGAAGCAATGAATTTCATGATACACATAAATGTATATATATGCACATAAAAGACATAAACGTAAACATTCTGAACTTGCCCACCCACACACGGAGACACACTTGCACACTCGACAGCACACACACGCATCAACACACCTGTAAATCACGCACATGTGCATAAGCACATGCAAACGCACATAGATCTCGCCACATACCCCAGACAACAGACAAACCCACCAAATCATTACTCACAAAAACGGATGCATATCCAAGCGCAGGAATAGCGGCAAATGCGACATTGCTCAAAAATTTTCCGGATAATACTATATGGTGCTCCTCCTCCGAAAAACGGTGGAATAATGTGATCATGCCAAAGTCGTGTGCGCTGTAATTATACCGCACCCATAGTTTTCAATTTAATGCAGTACATAGTAAATATTTTGGCTCAAAGACTGCAGTACTTATACTGTACTCAGTGGATATTGGATTTTCCAATGTTTAATCAAGACGATAAGGAGTATTTTATTGATTTAAGATATTGAATGAAGCAAATCGATAGACGTGAGAGCATGGTTGGCTACAGAAACGATAAAACCATATTTAAAATAACCTTCGAATGAAATCATTACTTCCTCTCCCACGGACAGAAATGTTTGTATGGTTAAATTGTTACGACATCGTTCAAGGATATTTTAAACGCTGGAACGTCGTTGCTACTTTTTTTCATGTCTTGCAAAAGTTTATTAAGCAGCCATAGTTACGTTCCTGCATGCGGACTACTCGCATTTGAAAACTAGCATATTTTAGGAAACGATATACAGTTAGTGCTACCGGGTTAAGAATATATCAGAGATAAAGGATTAGAAACCAATGAAGGCATCGATCTCTTATCAGATTGATTGGATTTATACGGATGCATTTCAGTGAGTCTTCGTTCAAGCACGAAGGCAGAGAGTTAGGAAATGATAACTTACAGTGTGAAGCGAAGAAATATCACATCAATCGTCCCACTTTCAAAGAAAAGCAAGTAAATCAGGCGCTTGAGCATATTTGCTTGCAAGTCACCTTCATTTGTTGAACGGATGGGAGAAGAGGGTGTTCCTTCTAGCCTCCGGCCTCAGCAGTTACTAAAATCATCCCACATGTAAGCAGTTCAGAGCTATAGAGTTCAAATGTTCCTTCGAATTCTATTGTTCATCTTCTCTCTTCTCTTGGAAGAAGCATGCGGGCACTGTAATTTCTACATGAATAGCCTAGAAATTACGTCAGCTGTAATCATAGTTGATATAAGTAGCAAGAATTAAACAACTAGAAGGAGTGAATAATTCAAATGATGAGCAGCAAAACCGTAAATCATTCTGTTATATTAGGCATTGAAAGTAACCGGCTGCGATGTAAAGTATGCACAATATGTTACTATGGTAATCGTTTTCTGTCGTCAAACTAAAAAATTGCATTCCATTTACTGCGCCCTCTAGTGATGCCACAGCCATCCTGAACATAACTTAACTCCTTATGCAGAATGACGGCTTTCGTTTTAGGTCCTGCTTGCGCACTTTAACAAATTCCTAATGCAGGCTATAACAGACTTTTCAGCGTATATGAGAAGAACCGCAAAAAAGAACAGACATTCGATGGCATTCGTTGCCTTAGGGATGGACGGCTCAGTCAACTGCGCGAACTGAAAATCTAACCAAATAAATCACTGAAAGAGGTGCAGTTTCCAGCTATCATTTTGAGTCTTCGTCCACTGATACGGTCACAAACCCAAGCTGGATGAAAACCTACTATTTACAATTCAAACACTTTTCGGAAGTGAGGTTTGAATGCCCTGTTGCAGCATTGCGCTAACTTTCCCATTCGAACTTCTAAATGTTCATTTGATTCCCAACATAGCACAAAACCAGCAAATTGCCAGTATAATGAAATTTTGAAGATAACTTTAAGGACATTTCTTCGGCAGTAATACTATCTACGGTGTCCCTTCATAGCACTGAAATACACTACTATTTAATGGGAGCATATGTGATAATGTCCAATTACAGCAGTTAGAAGGGCGCTTCGTTTTGGATTGGATTCGTTGACGTCATAGAACTTTTCATTTCATTGGCATTTACATTTTCATTGCAGCTTATCGTTTTACACAATGTTTTCTATACCTTACAAAGCAAACTTTTTCACATTCATATAGGCAGTTTCATGAACTATCTTTAAAATCAAGAAAACAAGAGATATTGCAATTGCTAAAGAAACCTTGACGGAAAAAACTATTGTTGACCATGAACCTTTCAGCTGCTCTTCTATCGTGAGGTTAACGGATAGTCATTTGAAATGGCCACGCAATTATCACAGATGCAGTGTATCTGTTTCTTCGTCGATCGACTTTGTGCCACGTACGAAATTGCCTTAGAGCATGATATTCTTCATGAAGATCCATATACGCTATTGGAAAGCATCAAATTTCACGACGGAACAAATTCGATTAGGACTAATTCCTCTCAGTTTTTTATACTGTGATCTTGCAGAATGGAATATTTGTTCGTTTTAGCATCCACACACTCAAATGCATAAATTTACTGTTTCACCTTCGAAACTACACGGAAATACGCCTGTGAGAAATACCGTTGGTTTTGATTCTAATGCATTCATAGTTACTAAGGAAAATGGTAACGACTTTCTCGAAAAAAAACTCGGGTTTAAAACGAAGCGCTTTCAAATCTATACAAACAAAAGGATGCTAGGTGTAAAAGTCGACTACTGTTAAGCTTCAACATTTCATTTTACTTCAGCTGTCCACGAAAAAGCATTCAGCAATGGCACAATTGATGAAAGGCAGCGGTGCTCCATAGCTTGAGTGAGGGAATTCCAGCGACTATTCCTAGGCATTATTAAACTGACGCCGGACTCTACACAACGACTTCCCGCAGTAGCTGCAACGTTTCTGAAATTAATTCCCTACTTCTAAATGGGTGCGACTAGTTAATCGACTTCGGTGAGGCATTTGGCTATATTCACAACCTTCGCTACGGCAAATTGCCATTTTCAAGTGTCTCATCAAAATATCTATTTTCATTGGACTCAAATGTTTCACTACCTGAACTGGTAGACCTGTGGTTACCTTCATCCGCTCAACTAGTTTCCTTGGTCAGCTTACGCTCTCTTTTATAAGTATTACCATCCAGCACTTTCCGTTTTTCTGAAATAGTTTTGCAGGAGTCAGTCATTTTTGTGTACTTCAGCAATTCGTCAATGCTTCTGCTGGCTAAATGTTCTAGACAAATACTTTAATTGTGCAAAATTCTTTAAACTTTAAGATACCTTTTTACCGATCTACTTCTAACGGAACAGAGGTTGTCGTCGCAATAAATAAATCCTTCATACACAGTTCTTTCCAAACGTCAAAAGTAACCGACGCTTTCATTTTTAGTTCTAAATACCAACGCTTTCATTCCAAGCACATTCTCCTCCCCATTTATTTTAAAATGAAACTTTAAAATGAAAACAGTAACTTGCTCGAGAATTTAATAGAGCGAGTTGCTGATTCGATACCATTGAATATTTCCGAAACTCATGATAAAGGAAGAAGATTACGG
Source organism: Parascaris univalens (assembly GCA_037576465.1). Classification (NCBI taxonomy): domain Eukaryota; kingdom Metazoa; phylum Nematoda; class Chromadorea; order Rhabditida; family Ascarididae; genus Parascaris; species Parascaris univalens. The sequence goes on along the minus strand of CM075173.1, from coordinate 38,630,600 downwards.
ACGCATTCGGCAGATCGAGCAGCTTTTGGCGACCTTTGCCTTAATGCTGCTTCTCCTTTGTGTGTGACCTTCAGCTCCCTCACCCGACTTTCGTTACAGTTCTTCAAGAGTTCGCGCGATGTGGTACCTTTATTGGACTTTTTCTATTTCTCGTAGATTTCTTTAGCCATGAGTCTTAAAGTTGTTGTTGCGCTTTCGTATGTTCGAGTCCGACAACATCCGTAGCGTCCAATTCCACCACCTTACGCCGTCATATTTCTTTTCCTTGTACATTCTCCGGGTGACTCTTAAAAATTATAAATCGCAGCGACAAGCTGCTGTTTCTCTGCAATTGCTGTGTAACGTGAAGGTCAGTCATCTCAAAGAGATCAGCTGATAACGGCTACGCAGAACTGTAAATGGCGAAATATGCAAGGAGAAAAATTGAACGTAAGTGGTAGGCTGTCGTAGCATGTCAAATATAGTCTGGCTCTTTTATTCCGCACTCATCTCCTTCTTTAAAGAAGAATCCTATTTTCTATAGGCTGCCCACTAAGAAGCCTTCGATTAGAGCGGAAATGGCTAGAACAACAAATGTGAAAACCAATAAAATATCTCCTCCCGAATGGAACAGCGCATTAGTGCGAAATGTACGCGTGCTGTGAAAATTACTCTTGCGTAACTCGTATCGGAAATCACAAACATTCGAGGCTTTCATGAGCTCTGCATACTTAGGCTCTCTCCATTAGCTTAAATCCCATCTAAAGGCAGAATCCATGTCTAAGGAAGATAATAGAGACGCGATTTTTCAAGCAAATATTTCATGCATTCCAATAATCAGTGGGCAGGAGCGCTTCAGGACTCCAATTTTGAAACCTCAAATCGAAGACAAAAAATAGCGCTCTGCGCTCAAAGATACATTTTATTTGCTAATAGAAGTACATCTGTCAATTGTGAAACGTCAAAATGTACGTGTTACAATGCCGTTGCTGCAGAACCTTCCAAAGCCCAGTTCAATCTAACTATACCGTAGTTGCTACTGACCTACCAAATTCGAGAACCGTGATTTTGTAGGTATTATTTACGAACTAGGATATTTCCTGACCAGCTCCAAGGTTTAACCATTCTTGACCATGAAAGCCATAGTCTAAACGCCTTGAGCGCTCTATTTTCGAAGAATCTGGAAGAAGGTTACTGCTCTATGATGTTGCGCGCTGCATTAAAATTTACTAGAATGAGAGTTATTTATTCCTTAGATTATTGGTGAGCACATGGAGAAGCAGAGCAATCAAAACGTTTCAGTGCAATGCTACGGCAAACAATGAGCAGGGGTCAATTAGCATCCTGTTAGGATATGCACATAAGGAAACAGTAAGAGCGACTGCGAGATGGGAAATTTTCATGGAACCTACAGGAATCGGGGATGGCATGTTCTCCCCCAAATGAGGGATGTGCCACTGGAATTCGACGCTCTCTGAATTATTTGGATGACTAAAGCCTGCGCCAGTTGAGAAATCAAAGGTCAGGAAACCTGCAATATCAGGCCAGCTAACAAGGCAGTTGATGATGTCACGTTGACTGTGTTTCACAGGGGGAAAACAACTTTTAGTGTTTAGGCGATAGAATTTCATTAGCTAATAATATCATGATGATTATGCTGGAACCCGAAAAAATGAAATATACACGCGCTACGTATTTCACGCTTGATGAAATGGTAATCGGTTTAATATTAACAGCTATACGACATAAACGACTGTAATTTTTACTTTCTGAAATTTTTTCAGCTCAATTTATTTTCAGTGTGCAAAATAGGGGATTTCAATGTCGTTTTGCAACTGTTCCATTTGTTTTGCAATTAACTGTTCTTATATCGTCACCTCTTTGTAATGTTTTCGTTTTTCTTCACATTAAATGCTCGCATTAGTGTATCATAAAGTGTGGTAATCGAAATATCGCGAAACGTTCTGTGAGTGTGCGCATGTGCTTCGTTCAAGATCACTTTTTTGTACGTGAAATGGAGGAATTCATTCTCGAAATGAGGTTGTTGGCTGTGCAAACGAACAAGTTTTGCAGCGAACGAAAGCGCTCGTCTACTGATTCACAACAGCTTGGCAGCAGCAATTCGTCGTCCATCAAATGCACACCCATCTCTATTCGATTCCGTTCGATCATCATTCGCCCAAGTATTATCTCTTCTGTGCAAATATCCACTCTCGTGTGAGTGAACATCAATACATTTTCTTCTATAGTAGTTACTATAATGTGCCAAATAAGAATGTAATTTTGCAATTTCTTTCCCCCTTATTTCACTATGCATACTTAAAAATAACTTACACTCTCTATCATCATGAATGTTTATTGTCTTGCCAAATTCATAGAATTATTATATGTAGAGGAATGAAGCGAAAGGACAGAAAAATGTAAGATTTTGAACGAGAAAATGAATAGGGAATGTTGGCTGTTGTGGAATAAATTTCAACTTTCATGGCATTTAAAGAAACACTTTTAAATGGAGGGCTTTATGCCATAAAAGTTCTGACTGCAGCATATCTTTAATACGGAAAATTGTCTCCATACTGATGTACTCGAAATTCGTTAAATATGGAACAAAGAGAATTATTTTCTCGTTATTCCGTATTTCAAGGAACAAAGTAGAAGCAAATGAGAAGCACTCCAGATTCCGCACCTACCACTGACCTTTCTAATTCAGTTTATCATCAGTCGAAACATTCGATGGAATGTTCGCATTGGTGATTAACAATGAATTGCGTATATGAAGAAATTCTTTTAGAAAGCGATATATATCGTTACCGGGTGGGTAATATATCGACTCATCAAAGATCTTGTTGCTGTTTTCATTATCAGTATGAGCGAAACGATGCAAATGATCTATTCCCTGTGCACAGTTACTGCATTATTCGTTATTCTTTCGTTATTTAGTGCTTTTCGAACGAAAAACGAGCTGTTAATTTGGCCGACAATTGCATTCTTGGTGAGCGAATTTTTACACTTTTAAATGACTATCTGAGTAATCCTGGAACGCTCATTAACCAAAAAGACTTCGTTCGAGAGATTTCGCTGCTCATTAGGGAAGACAGCAAACGATATAGGCTGCATAAAAAATTCAGTGGATAGAAGATGCTCACTACCGAAGACGAAGAAAGAGTAGCTTCAGTGAACTTTACGCTGGAATATTTAAAAATCCTATTAGCCTGGAAACAATGAACTTTAGGAATGATCAATATGCTCGTGCACATATGCATTATTAGTCTCACAATGGCAAAAATATGCAGTGTCAAGGGAAAAGATTTCGCCTCCACGAACCTCCTTCCTTCACACCTTCCTCCGTCCCCCCAACGGTAAACGCGTCAAAAGTGTTGGTAATGGAAACGTGACGACTGATGGCCTTTCGATGCAGCACTTTTTATCGCATCTCCAAATGCGGCAACGTTCGCCACCTGCGGAAAAAAGTCAAATACGTACTCGTATTCGATTTTTTAGTTCCAGATGTCCACTGTTCAGTATTCGTTCTTACGGTTCACTTTAATGTAATCGCAGCCTACCAAATTAGTACATTTCCAAAACCGGTTGGTGTGGTTTTCCTCGTTATGGGACGTTCCATAGCGTTCCAAACAGCCAGTATCACTTTATACTGTGATACTTGCCATTCTCCATTATTAGTGGATCGTTTGATCGTCGAAGGCAAAGACTTGGTGGAACTACCGAATACCATCAAATTTTCAACTTCAGCCTCGTAATGTAATTTTCCCCAATCTCTTTCGGTGAACGCAATGAATTAAGCCCTACTCAGTATCTAAAATGCGTAATTTATTGTAACATGAATTAGATCAACGTTTTTGGGTAAACTGAAGTGCTCGATTCTGTGAAAAATTTCAAATGTTCGACCGTTGCTCACTATACCATTGGCAGAGATAAACGATCCGGCAATTGAACAATACTGCTGCCAATTGAGAACGTTTTAAACTAACCCAATTCCAATCTGCTCACATTATGGCTTCAACTAAATATGCACTTTACCCTCATGGTACAAGAGATTTAAAAAAATTTATCAAGAAACGAATCAGGGACCAAATTTTTGACCATTGATGACAAATAATCGCTGACAGAGGGCAAAATTTCGCTACCATGCGATTAAATACACATAATTGCCACAAACGAAAACGTCTTTAGCAGGCGCAAGGGAACGAAGCACAAATGATAAAAATAGCGTTAAGTTGAGCATCGCCTAAAGGAATCAAGCTCCATCGTTCTGCTTATAGCTGGAGAGACCTAACGCGACATGATGCCAAAGCCTTCCTAGACAAAATATATATAAGTAACCTGTTGTTTACGTGAGGCTAGCTAACATTGTAGCAGCCTTTTTGGCTGTAACCGTACGAGCGCGATACCTGTTGGAAACTGATCAAAAAACGAGAAAAGAGCGACATAATCGCAGAGGACGATGTGTATGCATGAAATCATCACCGAAGTTATACAGGATCGGTAGACCAATCCTAAGCACGATCAGCACTAACATTGTAGTCGATTTCTTCTGAAAAACGGTTACCATGAGAAATTCCAAGAGCTAGGCTATCTCAGATCTTGTTCCACTGTGTTTTTACTATCGAAAATATCAATTTAGTAAACTGTATAGAATATTTCCTCATTTTAAACCGATACTGCATGGAATAAAGAATTCCTCCTTTTTCATGAACTGCAACATCCTTCACTTCTAAAATACGCAAATTAAATAATGTTCATTGTAGCCTCATAAACCGCGCACTGCGTTACTCCATACTGGTTCGCTTTTAAACTTAAACGAATGAAATGGGTTGCAATATTTGCTCGATGATGCCGTATAGCCACTGAAGAAAATGCGATTGTCACCGATGCTAATGATGAAAGCATATGATTAATGTATAATGAATTTATCGATGGTTGCATGCAAGCAGTTACTTCGTTTAGATATCTGCTACTAAGTGCAATGAATGTTGATATTGGTGGTCATTTTTACAAAAGTTTTCATCGTTACAAAATTGGCAGTCGTTTACGATGCCTTGTTTGTTGGACAATGAAATTAACGTTGCAGATGTCGGAAATAATCGCATCATACTTGGAGACAGTTTGGGCTATCGCTACACTCGTGTTTCCTGAGTCAGCTGTAGCTAAGCACTTCGACGAGTATCACCTTATCACTAACAAACAAACCTCCCCTCCAGCTCATTCGTTCTTTATCAGAAGCACAAGTAAGTTGTTTCTATCATCTACGGTGAAACCCCAGCACGAGTTGCCTCTTTTGAACTGTTTGTATCAGCTCCAACAAATCTCCAGGGAATTATAAGTATCCGGCGGAGATACTTTATTGCGGAAAGTATCTTTTTTTTCGCGAAACTTTTATGATCCATTAGAAAAGATGAGGCGAATAGATATATGGATGCAGATATGAAAATGAGCTTAAATGAACTAGCAATTAGACGAATTTCTGTTATGTGTTATGTGGAACAACTGTGTGCTTGCACTGATTGACTGATATGTCGCATTAATAGAATATTATCCAATAAAATATCTTCAGTCACGTTAGTGTATCCGATTCTTTCTTCAGACACATTCGCGTTAGCTTTCACATGTATCTGTTGGTTAATCTGATGACTAGCAGAAGCTGGTATTGCTACTGCTCAGTTTGTATTCCTAGTTCTTTGTTCCATTGATTCTGCTGAAGTGAGCAGCCGATGGGTTTTGATTATCCCGGAAATGCTATTCATGCTGCTAAAATACTCGATAGCTGTGAAGCTGCGATAGAACAAATTACATTTGCAAGTGGAAAAGGTAGAAGAAAAGCCTCCCATTCTTATTTCAGCTTTTGTCTTCTTCTACCTCCGTTGCTTTTATTCCACTTCGTTAATAGCTCCCTACGGTAATTTTATCAATCCATCTGTAACTGGGTGATGTAATTGAGTTCCTTCATATTGTAGCCGGCAACGGTAGCATACAGGGGGATCGAGCGTATCCAAGCGGTAAGAGGACAACCGTATCTGTCCATGCGGATATACGAAGGCACAAGCAAGACAGAAGTAGGTAATAAGGGAGCACCACAGTCCCCCAAACACGAGTATCATCAAAATGCAAAGGCATAAAAACCGGTCAAACGTCCATTTATTACGTCCCCAAGTGCCGCCTGAGGGGGCACAAGGGCACATAACTCAATCAATAACGCAAACGAGAATCTGCTGTAGCGTCAAATGTGATCATTGTAGTACGAGATCAAAAGAAGGTGATTCGGTTGCATCTGTGCCATACCGTGCACATCAAAACTCCTAGGCAATTTATTAGGGCTTGTTCTTGATCTTATATGTTGCACACCCTTTGTGATGGATGGGGGAGAGGAATGGGAATGCTCACTTCTGTCAGCAGCTGCAGTCAACGAATTTCCCAGTTCCCTCATCTTTCTTAGAATCCACAGAGTTCATTAAATTCGTGCAATCGTGGGATTTTTGAGAAGAGACTAATAGCTGCTTTCCATGCTGGAGCTAATTATGTAAAAAAAAAGTTCTTTTCAGACTAGCTGGACACATAGAGCACTAATTAAATCGATGTACACTGCCCGGCTAATCAAAATTCTGTAATTCTTTTAATTTCACAATTCTTTGCACCGTCTTTTTTTGTAGTCTGGTTTCGTTGGCTAAGTTAAACGGAGATTCGCACACCTTTTTCTCATCACCCATCTCTACGAACTTCTTTCGTTCGGCTTAAAAATACGACCCGCCATTAACAGTGTTACAACTCAACGAAATGAAAGTCTTGCAAGCTGCTATCCTCTGCGGCTAGCTGAGTCGATTTCATGAACCCCCTTCTACAGTACATTTTTTATGCAAAGGTGTTTGACTTGTAGAGACAACAGTGGGCTCGTTGTCGCAGACAAATACTCCTTAATGGGTTTTCCACTCTTCGGTTTACGAATTAGTAATTTTGACCCAAACTAGGTGAATTATTCCATTTCACCGGATCATTTATTGCAGCATCGTATTCTGCAAATGGAGCATTGCGTCCATATATGTTAACTCAAAGGTTTTGAGCACCTATTGCAATGGTGCTATTTTCTGGTGCTATTTTCAGTTGTATCTGTCTCAGTGGGCAGCTCCACAAAACCCTTATCACCCCAACGATATCTTCTTAACAAAAAATTTCGTTTGTTATCTCCCCGAGTTTTCAGTATTCAAGGATGCGCATGCTATCGTATATACCGCAATTTCTTCGAAAAGCGACCTCAGTTGCTAAGTCGACGTTATTGTGTTTGAGTAACGACATTCACTTGGCCGACCGATGCCGACCTGTAGTCATAACAGTCGCAATGATTTTAAAACTATTCTCAGGCAATCCGGATTCATCAAGGGTTCGTAGGATATTCCGAGATCGTTTATAAAACTGGCGTCTGAGATATGCAAATCAGCTAGTAAGAATATTGTTCTACAAGAAACGGCTGATAAACTTTCCGCACAGCATTCCTAATGACATCCGTTCTCATGCTTCTGTTTTCGTAGGAGCGACTTCAGTTGCGAAGCCACATCTAATACCTTTCTCTCTCAACTGATTTTGCGCAATTCTGCACATCTTTTTTACCAGGATGGAAATGATGCCGTTGGTACAAAGTGTTCAATAATGCAGAAATCCTCGACATGGCCTGTTCCATATACAGACGACTGCTTGCTGTTTCCCATCACCTATGGCTGCCAGTCGAAGCGTCAACCTTCATAACTAGTTTCTGTATAGAAACAACAGTCCTTTGGTTAAAGAAAAGGATCTGTTGAATTTGATATAATCCTGAGTGAGCGCAAGTTTCACATTAATCGTCTACTGCATGAACGCTAATAAAAATCACTCGTTGAACATTTAGTTCATCAGCATTATGCGGTGCATTAGCTGAAGTGCCATTTACACCGATAGTGCATAATATCACAAAATGCTTGCCACATAACCGCGTCGTTATTCGCTTCTTAGGAAAAATAATAGGTCGGTATTTCATCGTCTCTAAAAGGCAGTTTGTCGAGGAATAGTTTTAGCATTAATATCGTTTCTACTACTTCAGATCCGGTTATTGTGAAAAAAGATGCACATCCTTTTCTCATGAACATCCAGTATGCTGATTAAATTCCTATTTGCATTATAATCACTCCATTCTTATTGTTTCAGTAACTAGTTATCAGTCAGTCGACGTGTTTGCCAAATGAGGAAGACCCCTGCTGGAATAAGCTGATATTCGTGATACAAAGTGTCAAATCTCAATTATAATACTCGCGGATGTTTTCGCAAACAGTATTACATACAGCTTCTAGATTGAGTTTCACAAAAAGCAATGATGTTTTCATCGCCATAACATCTGTAAATGATGTCCATAACGCTGCGGTTGCCTTACATAAATTACGTTCTTCTCACAACAAAGCCATCTTCCCGGTTCATTGGTTCACCTTTGCTGCTCATTTCATCGTCGGCGTATACGCAAATGCACCACAGCACTTTTCAATAGATGATACTTTCCAGGTGTCGCATTCTATGCAGCGATGAGTGCCGTATTGTCGATGGTTGAATTGCTTCTCAACTCAACCCTTCTCATAATCACATTGCGGTTTCATCGCTATTATCGTGATTGGAGAAATGCACGTATTCAACACTCTCCATCCGTTTCATACACTATTTATAAATCATAAATGATCACCCATATGAATCGTATCAATCGTATATTCAAGTAAAATATCTTACATTTTTATGAAGAAATAAAATTTCATATATTCTAAAAGTTACAGCGTTCAGTTTACCTTCTTATGACTAACTAATTAGCGAGAATTTATCCCATAGTTAGTGAATAATTTTGTTTAAAAAGGTGCAATTTTCGCCCTATCTTCGTTATCGAATGCCATCGTAAGTATGAAGACTATTCCTCCATCGTTTGCATATGAGAACGATGCAAAATTTCTCGTCTTTCAGTCTGTCGATGCAGCTATGAAAAAAAGATTAACTGCTCTTCGAAACGCTTTCGTAAGTTCAATTGCACGGAAGCGCATTACGCTCACATCGTATCCATGACTTTGAATGTTTTGTATGCCAGGCTCTGCAGTGGTCTCAAAATTGCCAGCACATAAGTTAGAATTATCAGATTCGGTGGGTGTGACGTATGTTACCAGAAGATCTACCACATCATCTTCATTTTGGTTAAATAAATTTAGATCTTGCATGTAATTAAAGCAACGGAACAAAAAAAATTCCATTCATTGCACATCGGTCGGTTTCACATTCCATACTAGCCGATTCTCCAAAAAGGAATCGTTTATGCGGCATATGCGGCTCCTTGATAGAAAAATTATCATGGATATTCATTGTTTACTGGTATTTATGCAATTGTCCACGAAATTATTGAATACTAAGGCAGTCACTCATACGATATCAGTCCGCTGATGCAATATTTAATGTGTTGCTGTTTGTTTTCAATCTATTATCCTCGGTACGCGTTTCCAAATGCCGGTGAAATTCCCAAAACATACCTGAGCGTCTGAACGTTTCAACGTCTTTTTCTCGTAAAAAATCCATCGCCATAATCTGAGGCGTCTAATCAAACTTTGAGCAGTTCCGGTTGATCTGCACATAGCGACATTTTTGCAGTTTATGACCGAGAGTTTCAAACGTTTGTTTATTCAACCCCTTATTTATTTATTCGCTTATTGATTCACTGATAAAGATAACTATTTAACTATTTATTTTCTCTTCCTCTCATTCAGTTTTTATTCCTTCATTTACTTATTTACTTACTGATTGATTTGCCTTTTCAACACGAATATATATGCGCGTTAAAAACGCTATTTTATTTATAATTTTATCTAATTTTTGTTTGTATTTATATTTTATGTATATCAGTGGTCAAAGGTCAATGGAAAGACCAGGTGTCTTTACAATGCTTCTTCAATATGATGCAAACTGTAATCGCGTTCTCATCATGAATGCCTTATGTTTTAGTTCGCTTATAATTTCGTCGCAGTCCTTCATTCCGTCTTTAATAATTTCATTTTACATACTTCTTTGGCCATCTCAAGAGTTCGCAAGTCTGCATAAGGAACCGTTCTTCTATGCTAAAATCGTTGAGCCAAAAGTAATCTGCGCAAACTCCAACTTTGCACTCTGTGTTCTACTAGAAGATCGCATGGGCAAAGTCTACTACGGTGACGTGTTTCTATGTGAGTGTATAGTGTCTGTCTCTCCATCTGCCTGCTCAACAGTTTCCATCACGACGACACTAAGGCACGAGTTGTGGAATGTCGTCACTACGATTACATGTCGGCTTTAAATGAGTTTTCGTAGGTGAAAGATGCATTAAAGTTGATTTCCTATGAAAATTGCCGCAATTACATAGTAAAAAAATGAATTTGCGCTCATTTGTAGTTGAAAATTTCGACTTGACGGAATAAGACATTCGGAGAATTTATAAAACACGCTTTTTGATAATATTTGCTAAAATGATCCGAAAAGTTCATAAATAAAACGACAGCATAATATATCTGTCAATTCATTGGATAGCGAATATGACGACGAACATAACGGCATTATTTATGGTTATCCATTTCAGCTATTGAGAAACAACACCGCGTGGAAAATTCCACTAAATTGCTGCATTCAGTCAATGAAATCCTTAGCACTCGAGAGTCACAACACAAACCACGTTTAATCATCAAAACGAATTTTCAATGCGGAAAGCTGCGATATTGAGAAAAATATAAATTAGTCGTGTCCTCGAATAGCAAATGTGAAAGATACCATCATCACCTTACCATCAGCAGTGAGACCATTAATTGCGTCCTAAACGACTTCCGGTTAGCTTTGGAAAGTAAAATTTGCTGCAGAATTTTGATGGGACTGGATTAATTAGAAGACATGAAGAGAGGATATAGTGTTCCATCACAAAGGATTTGAAATAGTAGAAAATATCTATTTCTACAGATATGAATAGATGAACCTTCAGCAACATGCTAATGAAAACAACAATTGAAGGTGGAAGATTTCTGCAGAAATTATTCTCTCTCATTGGAAAAAGGCAGCAAAGGTGAAATATTTCAAATTCTATAGTGAATATGTGCAAAAGTGAAAGGTTATTGAATCCATAATGATCCTTCTTGTAGAGAAATTCTTTGAAGTATCACGATAGTACTATTGTGTGACTGCCTCATCATAAAATTCGCTTTCGCTTCACGCAGTTGCATTTGGAGGAAAAAACGCATTTATTTCCGTCAAAATCAGACTGATGGAATAAAAGTTGAATGTCAGAAAATTTTAGCTCGAAATGCAGCACTGCGATTCTCCGAAGTTCAGCGAATCACCCTCTCCTCCAATTTAATGAAAGTGTTAATGCTGATGATGGATAGCATAAGCTGAAATTGCAAATGAAAATCGAGCATTGTTCAATGAGGCGAGCAGCTATCTTCGACTTTGAGCTGTTGCATATGTTTAAGCGCGACATAAGCGATAACCCTTTACGGGAAAATATTTCAGCCGGAAATTAGTGAGAAATATAATTGGAATGATTTATGGCACATGGTGCGAAAGCAGGCATTCCAATTTTGCACTATTCACATAGCACAAATTCCACTCAAGTATTTGAGATGTGCTCGTAGAATGGGGAATTGTTGATTATGTGTACCAGGTGAATAAAAATCACTTCAATTAATGTGATGGGCTCTTCTGCTAAACCTACTCTTCTTTCTCTCAATTTAAGCGATAAACGATAGTAAATTTTCCCTTTCCACTTATTTAATTGGCTACGGTGTTATGCTAAAGCAAAGAGAAAAAATAATTGCTTTTTCAACCCTTAAAATACTCTCAAAAGTATCGCCTAAAAATAGAGATATTCATGTTTTAAAGAGAATCTTTTCGAGGTGTCTTCGCGATCATTCCTTGAAATTGTTCGGATATTTCGATGGCGCAACTATAGAGTTCATTTTCTCAAGAAGAATCTGGATAACATGAAGAAGTGCGGAATTTCTACAGGTAGAAAACGCAGAATTATGAAATAATTTCTGCTTTTCACGGCCATCTAATTACTTCTTAGGAAAGTTTCAAGCCCGACTTTGCAAAACAAATAAATAGCTAGCTGTGGTAATGACTATGGTTGTTTTCAGCAATGCTTAAGACAGTTTGCATGCATTCTATCGATGTGTCTGATGTGTTTACAATGGAGAACGGGTCTCATTAAGATCTATCATATGACTTAGACCTTAAGCAAAACAAGTTTTTTGGTTATTTATACGACGTTTTATAAAAGAAAATGCCGATGAACATTTCACCACAATAACAGCACAAATGGTCGTTGCGAATGTGATCCGTTTTGATCATCAGGCCAGGACTTATTATCTTGGCCGTATTCATTCCAGAGTGAGTGTTGCTACTTCGTTGGATTAACAAATATGTTTATTCATTTTGCGTGTTTTCATAAAAATACTTTTTTCCATACAATGACAGTAAATTTTCATATATCGACCATAACAGACTGCGTAGGACTAAGATTAGCTTTATAATGCTGCAAGCAAGGAGCTAACTTAGTCGGGAAATCATTCGTCGGTATATAGTTCCATTAATCTTTTCTCGTGCAAAGAATTTGGCAACTATTATTGACCGAAGCTCTCTTCGCCTTTTTCTCATGTCATGAATAAGGAAGTGAAAAAAAAAGGATCCGCGTGAGCTGAGTCAAAGCGACGATGTTCTTTCATACCTTAATATAAAACATTGTCGGCCGCACAAATCGTGTACCGCAGATTGAGCCAAAACACCTGTTTCGACGACAATTTTCAGTTAACTTACTATATTTTTACGCTTACTCATATTAGTAATCGCAACAACGCCTCCTTTGCATTTATAAAGTTTTCAGTTTTTTCCACGTCGTTTAAGTGTTCAGTAGTGGAAAAAAAGTCAATTACTATTGAAAAATGTAATAAGTAATAATAGATGACAAAAATGAGAAGCAAAAGTGTCTACAGACACCTCATATGGTATATCGTAGGAGTATTCGGCGACTGTAAAGGCGTTCAGTACTAGCAAATGCAAAGAAAGTAAATTACACTGTACTCTTGAAGAAAACCGCGTTCACTTAAGAAGGTTATTGCAGCGTTTAGGAAACATGCCATATGCAGAAGTTCGATGCTTTGATAATGCCCTCGAAATACCCTCTCTATACCTCTGTTATACCAAGGATTCAAAGATATCGCAAAGGTTTTTGTTAATTCGTTGGATTAAAATATCAAGCAGTCATTCTTTCAGAAGTTTATCTTCGCAGTGGCCGGATGGATTCTGTTCCAAGTATTCAAAGATGCATGGTTTACGTTCTTCATGGATATGATGATACCAATGAGAGCACTCTATGGTTGTTATGTTATTGTTGAGATACTCTCTGTACTCGGACTATTTCTCACCTTTTGGAAGAAGAATGAACTCTTTCTTATTCCGGCAATTCTTTTTCTGGTAAGTTTGATGTCCATTTCTGTCATTTTTCACCATCTTTTGGTACAATCAACAGAGCTTCGTCATCTTCGATTACAATAGTGTACAGACCAAAATTCAGCGAAACATTTATCTCCAGGCCCCATTGTAAAATATGCTACCAGATTTGATATGTTATTACCGAAGTTGATATTACCGTTATTACATTCAATAGGCAAAAGCTAATGAATTGACATTTGCACCCTCAGCAGTCTGAAAAACAATTAAAATTAAGTCTGAAATATAATATGGTTGTAACTGTAATGATGCCTTTTGTTCATACTAGCTGCGTCCATGATCACAGCTTTAATAACATATATTTTTAAGACCCGCATATCTGTAGCCTCTCTGCGTACGTGACCAGTATGGCATTGGCCTGAAAAAGTGCTGTCATTTGCTACTTGAAAGCATCACAGTGAAGGGAAATTCTTCCCCATGAGAGAGGAAGGGAAATAAATCTCTACTCAACCCCAGTGGACAGTGAGTACGACGTGAGTGGTAGCATAACTTATCATGTATTATGCATAATTTCACTAACCTAAGCTTTTGTTTACATAGCACAGTAGTTAGAAGCAAAAGTGTTTGTCCCGCACCTCAGTTTGCTATAATATGCGATTACAGTGTGCTTCGGTAGCGATGTCTATCTGAAGGATCGAAGGACCAGCCATAAATGAACTGAGAATTCCCTACTTCTTTGACCCTGCAGAGTTCATTTCTTGATTTCGATTAGTAGAAACGCGCGCATTGCCACATGCGTACTTTTTTGCCTTCTCCTGTTGACTCGTATGTCTTATTAGGATGCCGTGAGGGGATTTTTTCGTGGTCGCAACAAATACGCACTGCCTGAGGCGGGTATTATTGGGACTGTGCAGAAGAGTTTAAAGCGACCGAATGCGGATGAAGTGAGAGCACATGACGCATATATAAACCCATTCACGAATTATTTGAAACCAATCTTATATGCTCTAAAGCATCAAATATTTTTGCACACGCATCGGTGCTAAATACTTGTCCATGGTTGTTAACAATGACGGAGAAGATAAGAATCGCCACATAACGATGCTATAAAACAAATGGAATCAATATCAAGATACTGACGGCCAATGTCGATCGGATATTTTTCATTCATGCAACTTCTCACAGCTGCAGGCTGTATGGGGAGAGGGCAGAGGGGAAGAGAGAGGGATGAAATAATATCACTTCCAAGGAACGAATAGGATAGAACCGGAATCTTTAGCCGGAATTGAGATTCCTGTTCTCGTAATGAAGAAGTCGTGTCCTCCTTTCAGCTTTTCCGCTTGGAAATCGAATGGGGTAAAACTTACATGTTGCCACATGGAGCGGTGGAGGAGGTTGAGTAAGTCTTTGAATGCATCTCCCTTGCTTCAAGACTGAAATCATCATATGCTAATGACCATTGGACGTAACCAACCGATACCTTTTATTTGCACCTAGCTGCCCTATGCGCATTGTTTAGTTAAGTGAATGTTTTGAAATTGTTGCATAATTACTTCACTTTTCCCATCGTACATTTCATAAACGCATTTTTATAAATGTATGTGCCTGCGAGTGTCTGTGTCTTGGATAAGTGTGTCTGTATACGTGTATATATGCTCCTGTGTGTCTCCGATTGCATGCGCACGTTTGTAGTTCTGAGTTCATTCGTATATATGTGTTTACGTATGAATATATTTATGTGATGCTTGTAGCGTGTGCACGTGTTTGTGAGTGTTATGTATATCTGTGTGTACGCATGCAATTGTTGGTTTGTGCATCCATGTTTGTGTTTGTATGCCCATGTGGGTGTGTGGTGTGTAGAGGAGTGCATATTGTGGGTGGGTTAGTATACGTCTGTCTATATCCGTGTGTGCGTATTTCTGTGCAGCTTTATTATGAGTAAAGCGCAAGTTATAATTACGACCATTCCTCAAACTCCATTTCTTCCAGATTCTATCAGTTATAACAGACCTCAAGGAAATCGGTATAGGAATTTGGACACTCATCTTCCCGGACGCATCAATCCACGAGGCGTTTGGTGAGCAGCATCGATCAGCACCATTCAACAACACATTCTTCTATCATGGATATCGAGCACCACTCAACAGTAAGTTCACATTTTCAACTTTTTAAACGTTGGATGGAATATGGTCTCCACTGTTTCGATGAAAATAAAATACGTACTCGCAGCATAGACTAAATTACAGCGAGCTTTAGCACGATACAGCAACTTTGATCATTCCGCATGTGCACGTCATTTTACATCAGAAAAGCTTTCATTACTTATTTAAAGCGGCTTTCTTACTTCCCCACTTCAGTCGACCATTTCAGGATATTATTCTCAGTTTTTCGTGTTAAAGTTGAAAGCATGAGCAACCCATGCTGTTTTGCTGCATATATAAAACTTCAATTTTAAAGTGGACAATAACTCTTCGAGCAAAAAAGATTGAGGCATGAGAGAGTGGATTATGCAATGATGTTAGTCTTAGGTATTCACACAATAAGTGCTAGCGACTTTCCTGTAGAAAACATTATTAAACACACTAAGGGCTCTGAAAAGTTACACCAAAATTCTTTTCCTTCTAATGATGATCGTGCAACTAAATGAAAATGTTTTTTTCATAAGTTTGTGATCAATCAAATAGCCATAAAGAGATTAGTGCCCAATGCTAATGTAATATTCGTATGAAATCTCCTATGTACTGAATTGCTTACTTTCGAAGCTAATATTGCGGCAACTGAAAATTGCAGCACAAGCACGGGGCAAAGAAACGCTGATCCAAATCTCTCTTACTGAAAGATGTAGACGGTTCTCCATAAATAATTCACGAGCAGCTGCAAATCTATGAAAGCGCTTTCTCATCATATTTGGAAGCATATATTGTCCGGTAGACTATACTGTTCGTTGTAGCCATCGAATTTAAACCATCGAAATCCAGCACATTTGACAATGACCATAGGATGGCTGCATACACCAGCATTCAAATGGACCATCCAGCGTTGGAAGGGGTTAATTCACTCGAGCATACCCAAAAATTTGGGCGCATTTTAGAACGGGTAGGTATTCACATTGCGCGAGTCTTACTACAAAATGGATAGTGCAGCGTACCAAGTAGCTAGTGGGACGACGCGGCCGGCTTCTCAAGCATTAAGCGAGCAAAAAAAACGCATGTGGAACATCTCATACACTTTTAACTGATAAAATCCCTCTTACAAATCTTTGTCGAGCGAATGACTGTCTGCTGTTCAAACACTGCGAAGTAAAACCTATGGCCTGTTACGCGATTGGTACTTTTTGTTATCTTCAAACTTTTATGGCAGAATTCCTCTTAAAATCTGTGTTCTATGTTATGGATGTTTCACCATAATTACTAAATCTCACTTTTGTGACTCTCGAATCCAGAATACTAGATCTGAAAATATATGCTGTGCTGACGCTATTACAATGACTGATAAAAAATCACTACAATTCTATTTAGTCTCGTCTCTCATTCCAGATGGTCAATTCTATTCTATTCTCACGTTATGCATTACTCCACTGCTTCTCATAGTTGATATCATATTATTGATAATAACGGTGAAATTCTATCGCTATTATCACGACTGGAGGGTTGCAAGAGAGAGTGGTGGTGAAACGATGGCATATGCGTCTCGAATAGTCGATCCATCGTCGTTACCGCAGGCTCAAACAATCAATGTGGACAACTAATGCAATGGCAATATCCGCCGATCGTCAAACCAATCAAACTGAATTTTCATATATCTGAGAATAATAAAAACATGATTTAGGATATTTTGCATAGTCTCTACAGGAGAAAATGCATGTGAAAGAGGAAAATGTAGATTGGAAAATGTAAAATGTGCGATTCATATGGAGAAATAGCACTGATTAATTTAGTTTATGCATCGAAATCCTCGTCTCTTATGCTGTCCTCTTTCCGTTGCTCAGTTACATAAATCTTTTTTCTTTGCTAACTAAAAATAGCGCTGAATTTTATGCCATCATTTTGTCTACGAAAGAAACTATAGTTTACTGCATAAGCACGGCGGTGCTAATGAAAGTAATCGTCAACGAGGATTACTCTTAAGTAATTCACCTTCAAAACTTCAAGTAACACTTATAGAAACATTGGCTGGTGTTTTTCTTCTTAATTTTAGGAATTTAGATATATTTTATTCTTACGCCATACATATCAGATATTTTAGGTTAGGAATCATCTGCTCTATCCACAGATTTAAGATACTCTTGCAATTGCAAGAACTAGCTTTAGGGCACACATAAACGTAATAAAGTAAATATACCATTAGAAACAGGAATCGTACATAGGAGAAGTGAACGTTCCTATGCCTGAAAGAAATATTCGTAAGTGAGACTCCATATTCATCCTTGCCAACATGTTTTTCTTCTAGCGTATGGCCTAGGATTGACCTGTAGTACCTCGTAACTGCGATACCGCGGAGTAGTGCTCATAGCAACGGATATCACTAAGCGAAGAGAACAGAGCCGCTATGCTACATATTTGAATTTTGTTTCGAAATTCGCGATACATTATTGCGCTCAAATTCTCGAGAAACACACATTATTCTTGCAATAACGACCAGGAGGAAATCTGATTGAGAAATCCAGAACTCGAATTCTTTTTTACGTGGGAAAGTAGATACTTGTGAGGCACAAAAACTTTTCGAACCTAAATTTACATTTCATTGACCGAACTGAAAAAGCTATGTATTTTCGTTGCCATTTTTTGCAGTTGTATCTGATATCTCATGTCACCAAATCCCCTGTTTTCTTCCAGACAAATCGTCGTTATGATTCTTCTTCACTGTCTGCAATCGCTGGCAGCTATTGTACGCTGTCATTGACTTCATCATACACGTTTGGTGAAGGCATTTTCTTGACTTTGTTGGTTACTGTCAGCATAGGCCTGACAGCACGGATTGAGCGTTGCGCATTAAAAACGTATCGTTCAGTAACTGAAACCGATCATATTATCTATCATATTTATTATCATAGGGCGTGACGTGCTGCACCATTTTCTGGATCACTTCAATGCGGAACACTGACATTTCAAAGAGAGTAACAAAAATAAAACATGAAGCGATGATTCTGAAAATAAAATCGCCTTTACTTCAAGTATGAGGAAATCATGAAGTTAGTTGTTTGTGTCTTATATTTCGGAGCATATCAAGTTAGTCGTGTTAAATCGTTAATTTTGCATTTTCTTATGCCGTTCTATGCAACCGATTTCTTCGAATCAATCTCTTATAGTTAATCAAGAATAAAGCTCAAATAGAATATGCTTTATTCTTTCATGTATATATAACACATAGAGTTCGATATAACATGGAGCATTCATCCGTCTGCACAGTTAAGTAGACATCTGTACATTTTGCTCCGTTTAGGAGTCGTATGTTGTCACCGTGAGTACATGGACAGATGTGTTCAGTTAAACTTTTACGCTTCCAAATGCATACATTAAATGCCAAAATGATTGTTTTAGCATAAACAGAATGGCATTAAGCTGTTCATCCTTGCATTGCCCATCTGCATAATATAATTTCTGTTATAGAATCACTTGCTCTATTATTTTACACTATTTTCCCGCATCATAATGTAATTTGAGGTTATTTAATCTGAAATTCTCGTATTAAACGAGGTTATTTGGATAGTCAAAGTCAACATAGTATGATGAAAAGTGCCGCAATAAGATTTTTTAAATGTTGGAAGTGGTATGACTATTACTGCTGAATAAATATGCAGTAGGATTAACGACCGTGAAACGTTACGTGATCAAAGAGCACTGGCAACTTGTGAACAAGTGTTACCGTGTTGTCGCAAAAATTGAATGCTTGCTTGAGGAAGTAGCTGATTCGCAGAAAAATTAATTTTCTCAACCCACCATTCGATCGCTGCATGTTCAAACACTGAAAGACCGAAACAAGACGAACAGATCATGAAAGAGGCTTTTGTTGCATTTTCGAGCAAGCTCTTTAAGACACAAATTTGAGCATCTTTTTTGCGGCATATAGTGCTTGCGGTACCTTCGCCGTTTTGCAGTTTCACGATCCGGTTATCCATTCAAATTGCATCCAGAGCACACGTAAGTGTTTCATATGTAGGGAGCATTTCCACAAGCAAATCAGATTTGATTATTACTAAAACAACTGCGGAATGGTGAGGTTGCACCCAACTTTTTTTTTGAAGTTCGGCATAACTGCGGAAAGATGGACCCAGATCTGTTAATCAAGTCCTCCACATCTGTCATGCCAACAGACATGTTATAGCGCAATGTTGAACATAGAAGCTTCATGACAGCGCAGAGGGTCAGAAGATAGAAAATGTAAGTGGGATCCCACGCAAGATACTGATATCGTATGTGGTCGACCCGCAAAAAACATTTCATCTGCTTTGCGATACAAAACCCTTGGTCAAGGTATTCGACCAATAATAGAAATGATCTGCAACAAAAGGAGTCTGCGATTCAAAACAGCATGATTTTGCAAATTTCATCTTAAACGCAATCAGGATACTCAAAAGAGCTGACTGTTGATTATCGATACAATGCGCTGCTATGCACAATAAAAGTGTCATGGTTGCATAGCAGTCTTCGCCGTTAGCACACGAAATTTTGTTCATTAGCACGTTGTAGAAGGAATTCGTCAACATCCTTGAATTAATAATCTAGAACGTTTATAACCAACATTTCCACAAATATTTGACAGAAACTTTGCATACATGTAGTCGTCACAAGTGACTTCAAATAGTTCACTTTGAAGAAATGCCACATATCCGTCTAGATTAATTCGTAACATTGCTTGCCGTCGTTACAAATAGAGGAAGGGAGCGGTGTTCTATGTATCAATTACTCCGCTCAACTGTTCTAAACAAAGCTGAGACCATGCTGTGTGGCCTGTACCACAACAACTATCTTTCGATACAATTGTGTCCTTGCCACAGCCACACGGGCAACAGTTCTAGCTTTTCCTTAGCCAACTGCGTTAGGCTTTGCTTGCCTTGCAACTTTGAGCTTAATTTCGGTCTTAATCCACCTTCAAATTTTAACTCGTCTTTGTTTTTGCCATTACATCCACCATCTGCACATCAGTTGCAAGGGATTCAAGGTGAAAGGAAGTGGCAATGTTGTTTTATTTAATTCGCACTACGCTCTCGTCGTTCAGCTTTATGGACTTGTTCGACTTCTTCGGTGATTTTCTCGTTCGCTCAAAAAACATTCATCCACACATCCGTATCGTGTGATGTACGTAACCATAGATGACAAATGGCAACTAAAGCTGCGTTTTGTAGTCGCAGACAATCTGTTCAAAAGGAATCGATCTATTAAGGTTTAGTCAAAATATCCAATCAATTAGTTTGCGGTTTCAGAAGGTCGAATTAGTGAACTCAATCCTTACTTTTACAGTGCAAATTATTTCCACAGAAATCACGCAGGTTGCCGTTTGCAAGAATTGCCAAATTATGAAAAACTAATTTTATATATAAGACATCGAAGATGATTCCTTTAAACGTGAGTGACGCTCTGTGAATTTTGGCTCTTTTTAGTATATCCGTTCGACGTCGATGATAAAAGATCAAATTAGCCCTTTATATGTCCATCTCATCGATATGGAAGTCATGGCAAATGAAAAACTTAAATGCAAACTGTTACCTTTGGAATCCAATACCACATTGTTTTGGGTAGTGCTCCACATCCGCATCTCATCTTTCGTAAAATATTTTTACTAATCCCTTTGCGAATTGTAAAATATTGTTTGTTTGTTCGTTGTTTAGTAATTTTTGTCACAACGTAAATATCCGCAGACGTTGGCAGGACATTTTTGCTGGGAGGAAGAATTAATTATTCGGCCAATGCACTTATAGCCGGCAACAAGCCAGCGATAAAAATTAACAGCCTGGATCTTTGAAATTGAACGCAATTTCGCAGAGCTTCCAAATACCTGTCAGAAGATTTAAAGCACCTCTGCCTCGTCTCTTTCTACGCCGGCACTCAATCAAATTGCAGATAATCTGAGAATCGCATAACGTTTTCCGTGGTCTATCGAATAAACCCAGCTATTTAGTGAGCAGGAAAACTTGCCTAGAAAGTTCTTCAATAAGAACATGAAGCGGAACACGAGTAAATTTGATGCTTGCTTCGACTGTCCTCGAAAGCACATCATCTTCCTCAAGAAGAAATGAGCCAAATAGAAACCTTTAGATAGCATCAAAAGATTTAAAGACTCATTCAAAATACCACCTCTTATAACCCCTACAGCTTTACAAGCCGTTCGTTCGTTTGCGTTAAATTTTATCCAGTTGCACCGATCGCTTGCTTGTAAATGCTTACCGAAATCGCTGTTTGTGAGGTTAGTACAAGTTGTTTCTTTCCATGCATTCTTGCAACCATTGAAGCAAAGGCACTGTGACATTATCCTATCAACGTGCACATGCATAGGTATCTATTTGTTCTTTTAATGATTTCAATTCAACAATCACAGAACCGCTATCAAAGAATTTTTGATGAATATGATGTTATTTTTCGTACATTGTAAAACAACCTAAAGAACACTTTTGAAGCTTGTTCGAACATTTTCTTCGGTAGAGTATATTTCTTGTCTACGAGGCGTCCACTAAGGAATGTGTTATCCGATATTTGTGTCACATATGAATAAATAGGGTGTGGCTGAAATGTTGAAGATACTATCTTCATTATTATAATTTTACGCTCCAACAAATAAAACCGACCATCGTTTTTCCTAATCAGCATTATGCCATCTCCTTTAGGCCACTTCCGCTGGATTTATGCCATCATTCTTAGACGGTCGTGGGTTTGAAACTCTCACCTGATGACCACCCAAAAGATACTGGTAGCGCAATACGCGATTAGTTATGGATGATACCATATAACTAATGCATTGCTCGAAGGATTCTGTTATGTAGACTTAAATCTGTTAAGAGTTCCTTACAAAGAAGAAAATTAAACACACTTTTGCAACTTAACCATTCGAAATTTCTTAAGCTTCTTCACGTCCTCTGTTCGCTGCAGTTCACAAGAATTGACTGAAAGTCGCTATATTTGCCACCTACGGTAGGTTTTACAGGCTTCGAGATATCCAGCTCTTGATCAGGTATGTTCAAAAGAATGTATATGAGCAAAGTAGTTATCACGATATGAACCTACAATTTCTGCTGACAGTGTTTCCTCCCCACCAACTTTCCAGTGAAGATCTCTTGTCCATATAAGCACGCGAACTCTTAGCAATTAAATGTTTCTGAGTTATCGTAAGGCAGGTGGTGTGAGAAAAGGGGTGCCTGGTAGGCTAATGTGACATAAGTTTATGAATTACAAAATCGAAGTGAGTTTCACGATTCGGTTTGCCTGATATGTGAAATATGGCTAAAACATTTTGAAGAGGAATCAGCAAAACTTTCAGTTTGTACTGTGCCCAAAGTTGGAGGTGGAACAGTATCGCCGCAAGTCGTAGCAAGCATTTTTGAGTCACAACTTTTAATGCTTCTTTTCGGTGATGCTTCTCCTTTGAACTGAGAACTGAACGCTGTAATTGATGTCCATTTCCTGTAGATTAATTTATGCGCAACCTTCGACACCTTAAGATGCTCTGATGTGCAACCTTTGAAAGAACATAATCAATCATTTTCTGACAAGTGATAAAATGCGTAATATTCGAATCGTTGCAAGTGCTCGGCATTGCGAGCACATAGCTTGACGTCGTGTTTTTTAGAGCTCCTAGTTTTCATTACCGATGCTTTCTTTATTAGCTTTATAAAGCAATTTGACCAATTTTAATCTTTTTCAAACTCCACAGCTCAGTTTTTATGAACGCTATTAGGGACGCTAGCAAAATGAACGTTTCGTTGTGAATTGCACGAGATTCTTCATAAGTAACATTAGTTTTTAGTGAATCATTTTTGTTCAGTTTCATGTATTACTGCTCAAAAAATACAATGGGGATTGAATTTCATTTGATATACTTGTAGCTCAATTTGTCCACTCACATTCATATTTGCAAACAAACGAAGTTTCGTTGACTTTGAATGAAATTCTTATCTTGCACCTAGCACGCAAGTAATTTGCAGTGGTTAGGTGCAATTTGTGGAAGGTAGTTGGCTACAAAAACATTAACGGCCGATGGCTGTTACGCTTCAATGCAGGTTACGCTCTAGTGGTCAGCTTGAAACCAGATGATAAGAAACCGGTTGATGGCTTCATCGACGTTCTTATATTCACTCGAACATGTTTCTCATTGACATCAATATTCTTCGTTTGATGGATCAAAGCATCCAATCGGTGATCCACCCAGCTGTCACTGCACCCTCTGTCGAATGTGAATAGAGTCTTTTTAGGGATTATGACAACGATGAGTTCAACGTTTTAACGTTTTATTTGAAATAAATACAATAGAGCGGACCTATCTGAATAAAGCACTTATTGATGGAAAGCTTAAAAATAAAATATCAACGACGTATACCACCCTAAAGTATAAAAAAAATAAGAAAAATTTCACTAGTATAACAAAATACGAAACACGGTCGCTCGTTATAGCTCGCTCGTTCTATACATGAATCGAATGATGCCTAAGTGCGAGAGTGAAACAGGTAAGTTCGCCTGAAAATTCCGGCAGGAAAGCCGATTGCAAGTCGCGACAGGCAAATCGACAGGTTGCGACAGGTAAGTCGATAAGTTCCATTACAAATAAAAGCATAAATATGTAAACAAAAGCAAACACCCTACTTTGTAAGGAACAACGTAAGCCTAACTGCGAAGTGACCTTCAAAAGTCACATTAGATCCATAACAAACGAAGACAAATATGCAACTTGGTGATGATACTGGTACAGTCACTACAAACATCAAAACACCGAAAATGAAAGTTTGCAGCTCAAAGCACTCTTTGTGAAAGTTTTGCACTTAATTCCCGCTGCTCGTCCACCTTCTCACTCCCTTCAAAAAATACAAATTTTCATTACGCAAACTGTAAGGTTTCATTTCTGTCTCATAATTTCATGATTAAGTCTTAGGTTTCAGTTCATGGTTACGTTTCTATCTCAATTTCATAGTATGTAGAATATATTCAACATCACCAAGTTACAAATGAACCGATAGATAAACCTACTATGGTAAAATGCAATAAACACAGAAAATTAAACACCGCGAACAAAGGCACCAGTAATAACGACCGGTATTTGCCAAGATTCAACGTCACCATCACATAGTCGATGAGCAGAGTACGCGGTGAATATAAATAATATTTTATAATGACAAGTAATGCCGTATGGGGCCGAAGCTCTCGCAAGTCAACAATGTCGTAAGCAATTATGTGCATCTGTCAATATTTTCTATTCTCACAGAGAACAACATAAGGCACATTCCATCGCACTGAGAATGACTTATTTTAATCGCACTTCAGAGCTATATGCAAACAACAATTTCGTTTCTGTAAGAGTGCTGGATGATCTCGTTAATGCAATTCTGTATATTTATGCAATAGCGTAGAAGAACGTCATATTTGGCAGCTAAATTCTTTCTTCATATTCAAGTGCTTAAGATACGACTGCTAAGGAAATCGTGAATATGAAGGGCAAATAACGCTAAAAAAGTTGGGTGTTTTAGGTAACGCCTAAAACATTTTGTTAATATTACTATCGAAAATTGCTCTAAGAAGTTACTAGTTCTAAAACGGTGAGGATTATTTTCTATTCGTCTAATCTACTTCACGGAATAGTGCGCATGAAAATTTTCCTCTCTTTTCCAGAATCATATCTGTTTTTCCTCTCATCTTCTTAATCATCACTAGACCTCTTCTTACATCCCTTTCTCCAGAAGAGAAACGGATGCAAGAATCAAAAGTGTGTAAAAACATCACTAAAATCCGTTCCTCGCTCAATCGTTATGGATGGAATTTGATCCAGGAATGTATCATTTGTGAAGGATGTTAAGGAAGTTTTTCGCTCTTGCATCGCTATTGCATAAGAATAATTCATTAACGCATCATCCATATACCAAGTTTAGGCCATTTGTTGAATCCACACTAACACGTCATCGCCGCTAAAAGATAACGCATAGAAAAACGTGAACTGAATTCGACGTGATAGAAAATCGCGTCCACGCTATTGAAATCAAACAAGTTACTTTCGCCGTAATGCATAAAATTGTAATCTTTTCTGAGATTTCGCCTTAGTTCTCGTCAAATTGACGCTACATTTGCGAATGCGCATTCGAAGCACTCAACATTCCAAATAACAAGCAGTGGCCAATTCTTGGCCAATCCAACTGCATAGGATAGGAAATTCAATCTAAACCGTATTTATGATAGGTATAGCACCACGTTCCTTCTTGTCTTCCCGCTTATTAGGGCTGTTACAGCCATCGTTGTTACTTTTATTCTCTGGATGCGCAAAATCCGCTTTGCTCTTCCCCCCTGAAAAATAAGCACATTATTTGCATGTGACAGGAAACAACGATAGGGCTTGTTAAGAGGTAAGGAAAAGCCCGAAGATCTGAATATAGCATGGCACCCATGGTTTCGGATAATACGTCCTACCCCTGATGAAGTTTTCCTACTCTTTTTAAATGAGTATTCGTCAGCTCCTATATTTTATCAAATGTGAAGTCCTCCCGCTCAAAAGCTCAGCTGTGCTCGTTTCTAGGCATTTCACAAAGCTCAACTCACGAATATTCAGTCAACAATTCAGCATACGAATTTCAGGCTTTTTTTTCTTACGATCTGATGCTTCAGTTCGCATTCTCTCAGTGTAAATTCTTGTTCAATCCTGAAATTCAAAGAACAATTACCAGCATCGGCCTT
Organism: Parascaris univalens; assembly: GCA_037576465.1. NCBI lineage: Eukaryota > Metazoa > Nematoda > Chromadorea > Rhabditida > Ascarididae > Parascaris > Parascaris univalens. Next base: position 38,604,291 of record CM075173.1, on the reverse strand, counting down.
CTTTCTCTTTGCGGAACTGTCGATATTCTTCAGTGCTGATTCGCTGGATTGGTTGAACTCAGTCACTTCGGTCGTGGTGCTGCCATCCATAGAAACTGCGTCGTCTGTGGCCTGTTTGCTGAAAAAAGGTTCGAAAACGCTACTGAATTATACCCGTTCTAGAGGTGATGACTACCGCAGTTATGAGTTCCTCGCATCTAAAAGAGTGAATCAATACTTGTCTGCAATGATTTCTGTGAATTCTGCTGCTCGGAGAATTCTCTGAGCAATAAGTTGAGGCAATTATTACAATTACTGTGTTCCCGTAAGTTCGCAATTGCTAAAATGCATCCGACAAGAAAACCATGTAGAAAAGGAAGTTTCTGTAGCGGAATCGAATCCTAACGAATCACATAAGTAGAGATGGCAATTTTTGGTCCTTTAAAGAAATGATATTACGAACGACACTGAAATTCCAATTTTTGAATGAACCCAGTTGCAAGTGATTAAGGACGTTGACAAATAGTCATGAAATGCATTCTTATAGTAAAAAGCACTGGATGAACGGGTCGTCGTTTCAGCTAACAAACCTGTTCTTTTTCATAGAATCTTTCTCGCCGAGATCTTTAGTCGAGATCGTTTCCGCAATCCATGGTTTCTTAACTGCGTTCTTTCCTGAAATCATTTCTCTTGTGCTTCCGAAATTTGAAAGGAAATGAGCCGAGACAGAGGTAAGAAAAAGCGTTCTGACATTCAGAGAAAGCGCAACAGTTATCATAGCCACACATCAATGCGTAAGTTCATATTTTGCGACGTATCAAATAACACCCCACGAGTTTTTCATGTCTTCTTGCTTCAGAAAAGTATCATATGTTAGGGTGATTGTTGAAATAAAATGTGCGAAAATTATCATCGACTGCAAGATTTGAGGATTTTGAACGTAACTCCGAAAGAAAATGACATCTTCCCTAGAGGAAAACGTTATAGACCGCTTGAGCCCCGGGCACTTTGTTTGAGGCAGCGTCATACTTACCTGCATAGTGAAAACAACGTCAGCTCACAAAAAAAAATATGAAGCCAACTGTTCGGGTTTTGCTAGTGACGTCAATAGAAGTATGAGGAAGATGAGTGAAGCAGAAGAGACACAGAAAGCACAAGGTAAAAGAGATCAGCGTCATATAGTGACGCCTGAACGTGCAATTATGCTATTATCAAAATCACCTGCCACTTCAACGCCCTCTTTCAGCTTCTCTGTTTTTATGAGTGGAATCGTCGCGTCTAGCGGTTGCTTCATTGGTTCTTCTAAAAGGATACTTTAATCACGAAAACAGCTCATTACATCCCCCATCTATGCAGCACACGGAAGGTGACTTCGGCAGGCTTATCCACTCCTCGCGCCTTCAGCATAATATATTTAACAACATAAACAGAGTGCAAAGCGAAAACCAAATGCAAGCAAAATATGGCGGCGCCTCCCGGCTCTTGGTTGGTGTAACTAAGTCGTATCGCATACGGAAGTTGTTGAAAGATCGATAGCCGGTGCAAATAGAAAAGTTGGCCATTGCAGCTACCTACTGAATACGCCGATTACACTCTAATGTTGCACCATGGAAATTTCAGAAGACCCTTTGGTGTTTTCAGCAAATATGGTACAGGTCGTAAAACGCCTTTATTAGCAGAAAAGTGATAATTCATCGGTCCGAAACACTCCTTTGAGCTCGAACTGGGAAATTCAAATCAGCTTTAATCAACTGATGCTTCCAACAAATTGAAAAGAACTTAAGAGCAGACAGCATGAAATAAGGGTGCCCACTGATGCAATTTGAGCGTTTGGAACAAAACTATAAGTAATTATTTCTGTCGCCACGGTGGCATATTATTCAAGGAACAGTGACCATCTCCGCAATCGCGTCATCTGTCATCAGTTTCTCAATCGTGCTTCCTCTTTGCAGGATTGTTTGCGTAAACATCGAGTTGACTAATATTATTAAATATGTATATACAGCTGCCTAACAACATTTGTAAGCTCATGTTTTCAAGCCTTACAAATCAGCAGGTGCTAAGTGCAGTTTATTGTCCGATATGTGCTGCAGTAAGCATTAGTACCAGTTTATAAGATCATTAGTAAGAGGAGGTATAAGTACCAGTAAGAGGTTTACGTGTAAAAGAAACCAAAAATTGTCGTTATACAATAAAATCTAAAGAGTTTTTCCTTCAAATTCCCAAAAGCGATAAAATTTCGAAGATTTTTCTCTAATAATAGGTGTTATTGTCATGGCAACAAATATACACAATAAATAAATCTTCTCTCTTTCTCGATCTCGTAAAAGGTTTTCTCCAATCTATTGCTAACAACTATTGTTGCAACCAAAAAACTCTTTTACGAGGCTGAGAAAGAGGCATTTTCTCTTATCTCGATCACTTCTTCTGGCTGTTGTGAAAAACGGAGACTTCATTTTGCGAACGAATATGATAGCCTCGTGGTTCGAAAGCATGACACGAGCTGCCGTCTTCTATGAGACATGGATTGTTTCAACTTGCTATGTTCTACGCTAACTGGTTATTCAGTAGTTCCGTATGAACCATTAGCAGACACAAGTAAAGTAGAACTCGTCGTCGAATCTGTAAAATGGCTGAATTTGCATCACTTTCTGTTTTGTTGATGAAAGCTGGTGCTTATACGGCCAATGCCTGCACGTTATTTGACTTTGAATTTGACTCCTTTGTTTGTTGAAGTCATTTGCTCCTTTTTTCTAAACTTCGGAACGGTCGGGATCTGCTCTTTCGCCAAATATTCTGTATCTAACAATTAGAACGAACTGGAATCTTTCTTTCACTGACCACTTCCTCCTTTTGCGGCTTCGATGTCTTCCTTTGATGAGGCGCAGTCGATGCCACAAAGTCGTTTCGCCAGCGCTTGTTTGCCTTCCCTCATTGGGAATATAACGAAGAGAGCAAGTTGGATGATCGCAAGAGACATACCAATGCCGTTTGGAATCTCAACAGTGATTAATGCTGTGATGTAGATTAAAACACTTTCGTGCGTCAAGTAAGAGACCGAACTTTCTCAAAAATGCCTCCGCTGTGGTCCCATTCACTACTAAAAGGATCGGTGATAAAAATCATCTTCCCAGTATCACCTGATACTTCGATATTGGTAAGATCGATGACGACAGTTGCCTTTTTCAATTCTCTATTGAAGCTTCCGCTATTTTGTTGTGCATTCTCAAAAATGTCTTCAGCTCTTCATTTGCTCATGTCTTTCAGAGCTTTCCTCAGTTGTTTATCGACTGAATTATTTGTTTTTATCTATTGTATTCAAAGATAACACTTAAAACTTGATTACTTGTACATTAACACCTACGATGGAGCAATTACTTATATTAAGCCTGAGATTGGCGCATCGTTATACCCTTCCACAGGTCCCCCGATTCGTGCTGCTGATTAATTGTGTCATTTTGTTATTTTTTGTCAATATTGGAGGCTCTTCAAATCGCGAAAATAAAGAATCTTGGTGAACCAATTGATATTCGCATTTTTTATCTTTGTTGTTCACGCATCTACTTTGCAGAAGAACCAAGATGATTGGTTTAAGAAAGAAAGATTGCTAAAGCAAACATATCAAAGTGATAAGGTACTCACTATTAGATAGATATCTTTTATAAGAACGCCATACAAACACCATTGGCTGGAGACTGCGAAATTGGCAATACACAGCGGTAGAGGCAACGTCTCACAATTTCGTTGACGCAGCACCACCCTCTAAGATATACAGTGTTTTTATGATTATATGAATAGCATGAGAGTTGAAAGCAAACATTAGCAAAACATGTTGATGTGTACCTGAATGATGAGTGCATAATGTTCACTTATATATCCATTTCAAAATTAATTAGCTATTAATCATTATTCTTATCAAAACATTCCTTTACGAAATTTTTTGTCATAATTCCGCGTCAAAATGATGGTTGTCCTTTGTGACCACAGTTAAACATTTCAAGTGTATTCTTACCAATCCAGCAAGAGGCGCTCCAAAGTTGATAATATTGAATGTCATACAAGCGAAACCCAAAGGATGAATAATTGAATGACCATAAATTTGCACGAGAAACGCCATAATTGAAATCATAAATAGGACGGCGCTAATTTCAAGAGAGATCATAAGCTGCAATAGAAGCGAGTGGAAGTATAGCAGATTATATCGGTCAAAGAATTCACCTTATAAACTGTTCTAGCTTCTCCAATATCAGATAATCATTGCAAATTTAAAATTGCTATTTAATTCCTTGGATGGCCAATTTTGCTTATAAAATAAATTAATATTTCTCCGATGAACTCTATCCTTTAAAGCAAAAATTATTCCCATCAATTCCACCTCTATATCTATGGACATCTCCTTGTGCGAAACACATAATCTTCGCTAACCAGATAATCTCAGAACGACCCATTTATGGATAATTATTATTTCACTATGTGGAAGAATTATCGTCAGTTCCGAATTATCGTCTGTTGGAATTTACTGAATACTAAGAAAATCGTAAAAACAACAAACAAACAATTGAATGAATGCTTACTTTTGGCTGCGTGAAGAAAAAATAGAAAATAAGATATGACGCCATTAGTGAAACTGCCGTAACGTTAACCGTTATCATCGCGAAATCCATCTTCAATAAACCGTATCGCAACCAATATGATGCTCTACAATTTGAAATCACTTCAATACAACTTCTCTTTCCTTATTTTTCAATTATTCATTTCATAGTTGTGAAACTTGAATGAAAGTGAATTGATTTCGAAACTAACCCGAGAACTCCCATTAAAAACGGCGCTCCACTGATATCTTTTGTGCTTCTGCGCTTGTAGATATTGACACATATTGGTCTGAAACCAGCATCACAATAATGACATATTTCAGATTCGAGGAATCTTAAGCACTCATTGAAAAAATGACTTCATACATTGAAAAGGAGAAAATTGCTCTTAATGATTGGATATTTTAAGCGGCTCTAGTTCTCTCTGCTATTTCCCAGGGTATTCATCTCACGAGTGGTGAATGCTCTTCATCAATTAAAAGTGAAGCTGAGGTTTTCAAAGCTTAAAGCATACTTTTATCAAAAATATATTTAGATTCCTATGATAAGACAACGAGAAACTTACATCCCGCAGAAGAAAAGCGTTATCGTACTAATAGTGGCGGTGACCGAGAGAACGCCAAGAACAGTAATATTTTCCAGAAACATTGGCGTATAATAGACTGAAAACAAAAATGCCGTTATATAAGGGGATACAATTTTTGTGTATTAGATCCGATCGTTAAATTTTTAATCATTCTTTAGTCATCACGTGTCTGTTAGTGACGCTATGTGGCGAACAAAACGAATACGTCATCGCAAAAGACCGTATTCTCGATGTTGAAGTCAAACACAACATAGAAAATATCATCCTCTCCTTCAATAACAAAAAACATCGCGACTATTATCGAATTAATTTCGCTCTTCGTTCTCAATCACTCCAACGAGTTCTTTTACGGCTCTCTTGACTCTGCTTTTCATTATTGAATTAAGGCCATCAGGATGTACCTGGTTGTTCAATGAAGGGCGCGAAGAATTGACCTGAATTTAATGATTGCACTTTTTACCAACAACAAAGAAGGTTCATCCTACATATCAAGCAAATCAAGTGATTACACATTATAAACCATTAGGGCAAGAGAACTTCTTCATCGGGGCATATAACTGTGAACGGAAGCTGTTATTGCGATAACGAATAGAAAAGAAAAAACAATTCCACAACATGCTGCAGTAATCACGCTTTCGTTTTTGTCTTTTCTTAAATTTTATAAGAGCGTTAACATAAGAGAGAAAAATCCATGCCTTCTCGTCTGACTAAAATCGCTCTCACAAATTATCCATTAACAGAACTTTAAAGCTGTTTATCCTAAGGAGCTATTAAGGAAGAGTCTACGAGTCCTTAAAGCCCACTAATCGTAAACGCACTGAACGCAAATATAATTTATAGCGATCTGGACACAACCGGTTAAAGTTTTTTTCCAACGTTGCAAAACCCGTTCTTTTTTGCTGATTGACTAACTATGGGTTTCGCTTCTGCTCCTCCCAAGTTGACGACGTATTTGATTAACCTATGAACATGCAAGAAAAACCTGTGAACGCCGGAATTCATCCACAGCATATCTGATTGAGCACATTCGATATCGCAATGCGCTTGCAACTTCTTCGCTCAACATCACGTGAAGATACCCCGAAACAACATAGAAATGCAAAAAAAAAACATCAAATGCACAATGTCGGGTAATTCTTCTTTTCATTTCCAAGAATGCTTTCAATTCCTCCTTGAGAAGAGTGCTTTCAATGACTTGCAATCCAGCATGCAGTTTCATTATGCAGGAATCTATGAATTATTAAAACTCTCAAGTGTTACAAAAAACTCGCATAACAAAACGTTAAATGGGGGAATCTGAGCATAATTCAGCCTTACGCTAGCTAAAGCAATGTTTAAAAACTGATACTGCTAAGAAATCACATTTATTGCAGAAGGTTTATTCAATGATATTTTTGCGGTTAGCATTCTTTATGAAGAAAACAATTTTAGCGGCTTAAATGGCAAATCTGAGCATTCGCAATAGTGCAATGCTTAACCTTAAGTTTCTATTCAAAATATTAAACTAATATGCTTTCAAGTGGCGACGTCTCACCAACGTTCGCTTATCACATTTGTCTGGGATTATTAGGAAAATAAGCATAAAATCATATACTGAGCTCCTTCATTCTCTTATGATTTTGTTAAAAACATTAATGAGACGATCATCGGGTGTCATATTGTTTAGAGGTTGCAGAATTTCAGTCGCGGGCCTCATTTTTTGCTCAAAACTTTAATATAGAGCACCGACATATTATAGTTAAACTGTTGAACATGCAGTTTAAAAATTCAGAACACCGGCCAACGCTTTCACTCATCCGAATTTCGTAGCGATCCTCCAAAATCTTAAATCATATAGAAATTTCGAATCATAGGTAGCGCAAGTTAGCATATGTCATGGGCATACCGGAATTGCGCCGGTTTGCGTCGCATGATTCTTGCTTGATAATCATGATAGGTGAAGTTATGAATTCATGATTCCGAGTAAAAAAATCCAGGAAACAGTGAACATAAGCCGCAGCAGCAATTGGTCAGGAGATTAAGCACTTGACACAGAAATATACATATTGTTATCATTTTAAGAAATAATGAGATTAAATGCCTGATTTATCCCATAAATTGCAAATGGATCAGATTCACTTGCAACAAAATCATGTGTATGTCTAACCGATCCCATCTGTTAGATTTCGCGGAATTCTAGCACAACATATCGATGGCGTTCTCGGCCATCGCATGCAGCAGCCGTACGCCATCGAGTACCTCGGAAGCAAACTGCTTTGCGTATGTACATATACATATGTAAGTTGCCATGAGCTCCGCACTCGAACTCATGAGCAGCAGGATATTATTAGCGTGGGTTTGCAAATGAAATGAGAAAAAAGGCATTCCATCAAGAATAACCAAAGTTCGTCGCCATAAAGGTTCCAGTAACCGATCAGATTGCTTAACCTTTTAGCATTAGGTCACATGGGGCGAGAAAAATAGAGATAAACGAATTTCCATACGAAATATAACTGATGGCAAAGCAAAGAGAATTAAGTGCGAATATTTCGTTTCCTCACAACAATACTTGCGGCGCAGAATATTTTACTGACTGACTGTCATTGGAGCCAATAAGTGACTGCTGCAATGATGCAGACATATCATGCTGCAGTGATCAAGCACCACAGACTAAAGAGCACGGGCTCTCCATGCATTCCCCTTAAGCTCGTTATTTATTTTGAAATTTAGTCTAGAACATAGTACTTCCATGGTTCATGTTTCCATTGTTCCTGCGACCGCTTATTCATGGTCTGACATCATCGAGCTTCGTTCAGGTTTTACTTGGGATACTGATGCACGTCCCATTCCACCAGCATCAATAACACTCAGGACAAGTGGTTCTCAACATTTGCGAGGCGCGTATCGTCTGCAGGAATTGGATGGAAGAATTCTTTCCTGATTCGATATAAACACTGCACTGGACTTGAAGGTTTAATTGTGAAGTGTACACCATTCAGTGGATAGTACAGATAGCCAACAGTGTTCCCGAATCGGCAAATTGTTTGCAGTGATTTTATATAACAGCCCCTGTGCTGTGCTAGTGCTGGTGTGCGATCTGAACAGACCTTTGGCGCTCCGGTGGATTTATTGGACTGATGACGCGAGGATGGTCATCACGAAACGACAGCGCCAAAGCACCATCGAGCAGTGATAAGGAGATGCGCAACGTACTGCTGCCTAAAGACACAGTAATCAACTCCATAAACAACGCTTTTACAAAGTGGCACCTTTATCATTCGCGATTTTCCCACTGCATCAGGTAGTATTTGCCACCAGCCGGACAAGATGTAGGAAACAACCAAAGCTTCTCATACATTAACCAAAACATCATCTGAAACGTTCTTATACACGAGTACACAGCATAGCGATATTCGTTTCTCAGCGATGTGATAAATCAAAGAGAAAGAACTGAGATCAGGTCCTTGCAATGACATGTGCGACACAAGAAGTTTCAGCTACCTGACATTCCCGTAGTTTCCTATAGCTGAAATTACCTTTCGATTTAGCTGTTTCTTCACATTGACATAAACAACTTTTTGTTTTTCGCCACCAACAAGCTCCTATTATCAACGGCCTATATTTATGTTCCAACGTAATTCATGAGGAGTATTTTTTCTTACACAATAATGCAAACTCAAAAATTAGCTAGCACAAAGCGAACTAGTATGAAGAGGTAAACTTCTCAGCTAGAGTGAAAGCATCAACGTCGTTTAGATTGCCTGAAACGCTCAGTCATAATCACAACAGCAAATCGCACTCCGTTTCACTATCGTTGCAAATATCGAGATGATTCGAAGAGGGCTTTCTTTAACTCTGAAAATATTTTTCAATTCCTCTTTGCATCATTTATTGTGAGAGAAGAGTGTTATCCATCTTTATTACTTCAATACCTTTCTTTTGGTACATTTTACACTTATTTTATCGTCGTTTCAGTTATATATGAGTAAGACGCGTCATTCTGCAAGCATTCGCTTTCCTAGGAGATCCTAGCCTCAACTGTAAGCGCATGTCGCACTCAGTATTTAGCGACAAATCCAGTAGGCGAAGGTTTCACCAACAACAAATATTAAAGACGTAATAATGTTCCTCTAAAGAGAATAAGTTGGTCAACGACACAACTCTTTCAGCATTCTGACCATTTATCGACATCACATATCCTGTAAAAACAAATCAGAAAAGCGTTCTATCCATCATCAGCGTATTCGCTGAAAATATTATGCCACAACATAATGCATTCATGTCCATGTCAGTCGTCATTGAATGACGGATGCATTTATGTTGTCGGATAGGTTTTTACGACCACTCACTAATTTTTCTCATTATAGCTCAAAGAAGTAAGTGACTTTATGATTCCCCCTTCCACTGCAAACACGACCTAATAAAGGAAGCTGAATCTCGACTCGGTGATACAGAGGTTAAATGAATTGTTTCGGATGCCAATAGCGCAAATATTGATATTGATTTTATCACATTTGTGTAGAAAGTCTATTGCTCATTACCGCATACTTTGATACAAACGCGCATCAATGAAAAGTGCAGCATCGCCTGAACTTCGAACACTTCAAAACAGGTTCTTCGATGATACTCATAATTAAATCTCAGTCGACTTCATTTTCGACCAGTTCCAACAGTTTGATTTTGTGATGTTCTTTCAAAAACTATGAGCTACCAACTGCGACTACATTGGAGGATGCAGTTGATGTCTTTATCGTCAGCGACGTATGCGCTCATACCTTCCCCCAACGTCAGCTAACTGCTTCTATGGACAAATTTACCCGAACGACGCCGGACAATATGTAACAGACGTTCCCACTCTATACATAGGATCAACTAGCACATTCGCATAGCATTTGCTATGGGAAGGTAAGTAGTTAATACAGTCGAAATGAGAAGAGGAATATGGATCTTGTGGCCACTGTCAAGCTGCTTCAAATTTTTCATCTAATTCGAATTTTACAAAATATTTCATCTTGCAGAAGCAGAAAGTCAATCGCTATAGAGAAATGAAGGCGACGTGAAACATCAAACGATTAACTGACAATACTAAATTTGTTCCTTAGGTTCATAGTCGCCTTGTTCTTAAAAATGAATAAATGAACGATGATTTAAAATTACTTCTGCGCCAACAAACGATATCCTTGTTTGATGAATATTACGGCAGTTTTGTTCATATTTGCATCATTGAAGGTGACCATCACTCAGTTTCTTAAGGCAACCAACTTTCCTATGCGCTAAAAAAATCATTTAAAAAGTGTGTTGAAAATTATCGCCATCCAATTATCCAACTAAAATGGCGACTAATTAAATTTTCCACTTATCGAAGAAATACAAACAAGTATCGCCTATTCATATGCTTTACCTACTAGTTTTTTGTAGTTATGAGCAAATGACGGCGAATTTTTTAGCTTAAAAGACGTTACTCTCGTGATTTTAATTCATCTTCGTTGATAATTCTAGTTGTGATATATGTTTCTAGTATGTCTCTTTCCTCGCCTTCCAGTCTACTATTTCAACAACTCAGCAATAATGCCATGCGCTACAGAATTCCAGATTTCGATTCTGACGCTTAAATTTTCCTTGTGAATCCTACACTCAACCGAAGTCCCCTATACCGACGATAAAGTTTTGCGCATCACCTGGTCAAGAAATTACAGATTAAAGCTTGTACTGTGCCAACTTACAGTACAGGTATCTCTCAAAGTTTCATATAAGCAAAGTTCTTATGATGTAGTCCATTGTCGTCACTCGAATGCCAATAAACTGTCTTATGTCAAGTAGCGCAGGTCTATCAATTCTGCCACCTCGCATTCTTTAACTGTCCCCACGGGAGGCTCCGCCGATATTACCAGTAGAATCGGGAATGTTATCAGCATGCCTTTACGCTTAGGAGTTGCTCGAGGGAAAGGAGCAGGCGAGTGGAGATGAAATAATACGCCGACTTTGACCTACGACATACGGCCTTTTGACAAGGCAGCATGACGTCACACGCAGAAAAGTTCAACGCACTCTCAGTGGATGGAAGACGACCGGAGAAAGGAAGAGATGCCAAGCAGAGTTTGATCGACTTAAGGAATAGCAGCTACTCATAGAAGGAGCAGGAATCGATAGTCTCACTCCACGAAGTTCTCCGTTCAGGTTCTTCACCATAGCTCTGTCAAAGTGAATGTAAATCAAAAGTACATACGGTGGATGAGAGTTATCAAGAACGGCCTTCAAGACGGGCAACTGGGTGAGACAAAGAAAAATGTGGTTAATCAACGTTGCGATGCATACAAATAAGAAAGTCGACAATGTTAACTGAGAAATTTGGAGCGACATCGCACCGCGTCATTTTTGAGTTCAGAAAACTGTATTCCTCTCGGGCAACGTTCCGGCTTGTTTGCCGTCATAAGGCGACGAGGAGAGTAAAATAATGCCAGATATAGTGGCAGTAATGTTAGATATAAGAATGTTTCCACTGCTGCAGTAAAAGAGCAAGTAATAACAATGGATGATGAAATAGTGAGAGCGTTAACTGGACAGCGAACACCATTTCTGTGAGGAAGAGCTTGACAATGAACGCATCTATCTCACCGAACTATTTAAGAGCGACGACGACCATAAAGAAGGCGTGGCTCCTTTTGATCGCTTTAACTTGCGGATTAACGTGCCACGACCGTTTATGGCATTAGTGACCCCAATTACCACCTTATGGCAATTGTGCACATGAAAAACTTGCTTAGAGCCAAAAGATTATTCATTTTGAAATGTAGTGGTGGAAGAAGAGAGCACGAATTTGCTCACGAAGATACTGGCATTTTTCAGATATTTGAAAAACAATCAATATGATAGAAAACGTCTGCAAAATAGCAATCATCGAGTCTGCCAAATTCACACATTCTAATCAAAGTTCACAAATTTTGTAACATGAGAGGTAATTAGACGGATGTATTCTTGTCTATCAATGAAAGTTAAGTTTAAATGATGCAATCCAAATGACCGCTTAGTAAATCTTCTTCAAATCGACACAGATGCACTGGAAAAATTCCGTTACAGGAATTTTTGCCGAGTTCGGGAAATATATAGGACTGTATTTTGCGACAGACTATGAGTGATCGACATTCGCTGAGTACGACCCATAAGGGAACTCTGAAATCATACTCACACCTTTTTTTGAATTCCTCCAATAAAATTAATTTCGCATGGATACGGCATCGGGAACCTTTCGGACATCTAGGTAAGCTGCCCTAATCATATTTTTAAGCTCTGTGACTATATTCCACTAAATCAAAAAACATAGCAGTAGCGAAATTGTTGACCGATGGAAAAAACTGCATTACTCAAAAACATTTTTGCACCAACAGAAATTGCTTTCTTTGTTGTGAACAGTTCATTCTATAAGACAGTTTGACGCTGCTTGCCGACGTAGACGTGGTACAGGCGGCTGCGATGCGCACCTCAAGCAGGCGAAAGTGGAGCAACTGCTTCCGACCACTCAAAACGTGTCGGTGACGGAAATCGGTATCTCGTGCTTCAGAAAAATGAAAGTAAATATTATTAATGGGGATCCTGAGTGTCAAATTGAATGTCAGCTAGGAACGGCAAATAATGGCTCACACTCACTTGCAATTTCTGTAACAACACATATACTTTAATATGACACCTGTAACGAACGTTTCAAAGAATAAACCAACTGGGGAGTCTTCTAAAGATATTTCGACTCTTTCCCATCTCCATCCGCGAACTTCAAAAGCTACAAATATTGTTGTGTCGTCAAAGAGAATCAGAGCGAGATAAATAATACTGCAATCTTGTTGCTTCATGCAAAAGAATGAGAACTGAAACGTTCATAGCAAGACGCATATAAAAGAGCGAAATGAAGGACTGTCAGCTTATATGCCGCTTTTAAAAAACTTAAAGGATAATTCCATGAAAATACAGCAGTAGAGAAGCGTGAGATTCTACGTCTTTAAAGATGGCGAATAAAATACAACAAAGGGAAACTGCGTTATATACAACAAAGTGGCTAACCACACCAAGGGAGCCGTTTGTGGAAGATGTGCAAATAAATGAGAATAAGTAGGGTTACAAATTCGTTTGGGACGGAAAAGGAATTATAGATGAATGAGTCTTCATGCATGGCCTATATAGTAAAGGATCTGAAAGTAACGAAGAATGAAAACTAAGTTGCAGAATGAAGTTTTCGACGCACATGTTGGGGTTTTATAGAGAACGGGTCGTGAAATATTCTATCTTGTTGGCATCACACTGCGGAAATATGAAATGGGCGTTCCTTTTTACGTTCCCAAAGATTCGTCATCGTAACATTATCGTCAATGACATCACTTCCTATGTGTTGAAAAATGCTCTCTAAACTTCAAACTAGCACGCTGAATTTCTTATGGTTTCACAAAAGAACATATGAACTTTTCAAAAAAGTACTAGTAATAATAACTACACAATGACCGCCTGATATAAGCGAGGTAGACAAATAAACTCTTGGAATAGGCGATACACATCGAATTGAGAGCTTTTCTAGACGCTTCACCGTTCACACTTGTGACGAGTACCACTACAAAAACTAAAGGTGCATTAGGCGGCGTTTTATACCTTCAGAAAAACTGAGTGCGTCTATTTAGACGTCGAAGTGAGTACATCAAATCGTTCATTCTCGGCCATCACTCACGTTTGTTTCGTCATTGCTCAGACGACGGCGGATTGCCACTTTCCGATTATAAACTCGATTATTTCATATGCACTTAGTCTATCAATTACGGCAATGACCTGACCTTCACAAAATACGTAACATTCGTAACATCGAGACATAAGTAAACAAAGTGTATGGTCGATGCTAATGACACAGTGTCACTTTGGGTAAAGTCACTGCACTATCACTCTTGTTGAGAGTTTTTGCGAAGGAGGAAATGTCCTCCGCGATACATTGACGCTTATGTCACAACGACAGCACAGGTTTTTTGTACTTTATACCTTTGGAACGGGTTATTCGTCAGTGCTTATAGCGAAATACTAGGCTCAATAAGGGGCATTTTTTCTTAAGCTTTGAAATAAGAATAGATGTAAAAATCGGCGAGGACACAAATCCGACTGAAAAAATCGGTCACAGAATCGCTAATACAGCTCCTCGATTACAAAGATCATTGTGCAGATTTACGCACAGATTCGCAGCATTACTTTTGAAGAAATACGCACTTTTATCATTTTATTTCAGGTCCACTTTTTTCGGATTCTTTTGAAGTAAGAAAGATTAGTCGGAAATGCTAGGCAATTAGTTACTTCTGATCCGATGAATTTTTACCGTTTAATGTTTTATCTCACGACCTTTTTACGAGAACAAGTTTACTTCCTGACCAAACGTCTATAACTTGCTTTCTGACCAAATCTCTAAGCTAGTGATCACATTATAAAGACTTATTAAATATGCAGATTCAATGATCATTGTTACTGGATGAGCGTTAATTCAATATGCGGTGAATCAAAGCAAATAGGGAATGCTCAATTTATTGTTGAATGATTTAAAATATATCAAAAGCTTTCCTCTTTTCAACACCATTAAATAATTCCAGAAATGTTTCCAGTCAATTTATGATGTGTGGAACGTTGAATTGAGGAAATTCACTTAACAGACAAAAATTAGAAATTTCCACGGTAATTTCTGAGATATTTAGTAATGGCAATTAAATTTTCACCATTATTTACTAATTACAGTTTTGAAATCAACGAACGGCAAGATTTGCTACTATTTTAAGTGATTACTTACTTTTCAGCTATAAAACGAAAGTGATTTTAGGAAGTAGTGAATGATAAAAATTCATAGTGCAAAGATGAATTTTTACACTAAAATTGAGAATGAGTGATGGATTCGAGATGCGTAAATATTGTGTATATGTTGTTTCGTCCACTTTAAAGTAATTGCAAGTATAAGTGGAACACTTCCAACGAATGCATAATTGCAAATAATGTTCTTTAACTTGAAATAATGTTGTCAAAGGGCGAAGTAAAAAGACAAAAAAATATTGTCTCTCCGACCAATTCAGTAATCAAATCCGCCAATCGTAACCAATTATCCATTAAGCAAATCTATGGAGGAAATGTGGCAGACGGAAATAAATTACATAAATACAAATGCCACTGGTGAGTGTTTCTTTAGTGGGAGGTTTTCAGATTATAGGAAACAATCATATTTATTTCGCCGATAAAATTTCACCTCGGAACCTCTATCAAATTTTTTGTGCAAGTTCAACGTATTTTACGTCAGCTATTATCATGAAAATGTGTTTAAGTAAATAGTGTTGAGATTGAACGACGTATATCCGACACATAGCAAAAATAATATGCTTAAGTGAGGGATATTTCGCTCATATAGCGAAATATTCTCGACCTAAGACATATTACTTCCGGAATTCATTTCAGGAATTCACTTCCGGAATTCATTTCTCAAGATTAAGTTGAGTTACTAGAATCACTAAGTAGATTGAATTATTGCAAAGCAGTTTAAAGGCTAAGAAATGGAATATAAATTTGAAAAAGCTTCACTGATCTTATCGGTGTTATTTATATTATTTAGTTTATTTTATACTGTTATTTATAATTATTTCACAGTCATTATATATATAGATAGTCCAAATTTGAAAGTCTAAACTTACAAATGATACAAAGAGATCAGCGACAAAGATATTCCGATATTAAGACATGAAGATACGCTGTATACTTTACTTTTGAAATCACTGCAGTATATCATAAAAGAATCGTGATATTTCCATATAACTGCACTGAATACTTTTTTCCTTATGAATAAACACCACTGTAATAGCAATTCGGAATTTTAGCTCTTTTAGCGGACAGCTACACAAATAACACTTTGAACCAACGTGTGCCACCATTTATAAAACTTCTCCTCACAATAGATCTCCTTTGAAATGTGCCATCCACATTACGGCTTACAAATGCTCCATTCGTACATATCCTTGAATTAAAGACGGCACTAGTGGAAGGATGAGGAAGGATAGGAAGAAGAACGAAGGATAAGAGGGAATCGTTACTACTGGATGCAGTAAAATGTTTAACAGATACAGACGGTGGTCATTAACGCCTGAGTGGAGAATTAATGTCGATATACTACACATTCCCACAAATTCCTCCCCTCCCCCTCCTCCCTAAGCCAATCAAACTTAAATATCGAACTTGTCTGTTGATTGCTGAATTCTGCTGCATTTTCTTTGCAAATAAATCCACAAAGAGATTAAAATCCGATGAGAAAGAATGCATTTATGAATGGCATTTCGATGATAAAACTAACCGGCTGCAACGTTCAGAAAACATTGAAATGCTATAGAATCTATTTGCCATCACAAATGTTTCATCGATCAGTTCCGAGTAATCTCAACGTAATTATTAACGTTCGGCTGCAATTGAGCGATTGCAGAGAGCAGTCGTGGTACTTAATAACGGAAAAGACAATTTGAGATGAAAACATTTTCCTCCGCAACTTTAAACTTATTAAAGAAATTGCTTCGAGTTGCATAAAGTACATCATAACTATTTTTATTAACCCTTGCTAGGCTGTTAAGCTGAATTTTCTTCCATTTAAACTTTCATCTTTTATATACGGGAAAAACTAATGCCTAAATATGTGGAAATTTCGTCGCTCGCTCCCATTATCAGTAATTCGTTTAAAAATGATGAATTGGAATGAGTCCAGCTCGATGAAACGGCTGATGTCTACGATGGAGCTGGTTGATCATGCCTACTTAATTTCACGGCACTGATTTCTATGGTGCACAAGCTGAAACCAACTAATATTTATTGGTTTAATTACTTGTTAGTTACTTGTTCAGGCTCTACTGGGTACGATTTTTAGCGGAAATTTGTTCAAGTGTTTAATTTACATAAATATTACTTTCAACGGTTAAGAGTGAATAAACCCACATCTGTTATCATTCGCAATTCACAGCTAAAGTGAGTGTCCGACAAGGGGAAATCTGCTCTAAAATCAGCACACCTGTGAATGTTTACCATCCATCTTCTTCGTTCTGCCTCCTCTACACGTAATCAAACAGCTGCCACATCGAAGAAAAAGAACTACATTATTGCACGTTCAAACACTGAATAATACACTAAAGTCTCAACTTTCCGGCAAGAAAACTCATCGTCAAAAGCATAAGTCGAGGCGAATTGCTCGTTAGGTTGTCGGAAATAATGTCACTCATCTTTCTATATTTGATATGAAAGGAATTCAAAAGCGAGGAAAAAAACTGTTTGCACTCGCTAAGTGAGAACGCTTCATCGATCCTATGCAACGTTGCGATCGGCACGTTTGTAGAAGAAACAAAAATTGAAGCAGCACACATTTTTAAGTGTGCAGTAATAAAGGTTATGAGTTTCTTTTGTCGATTAGTCGAACATGACGCTCCTACGAATTGAACGTCGTAAAATGCTCAACTCTAAATGAGTCGGAGTGATCTCATCTCAAATGCCTATCATTTCTCTTCTTGTTCCACAGCCATTATAGCAAGTGACACGTAGCGTTCGACCAAATTCCTTCAAACCTCTCTTATGTCTTCCATTAGTAGCACCGACTAATGACTAACTTAATAAAGAGAAACCAGTTTAATTTGCTTTCACTTTAGAAGTTGCTCATTGCGAACGATGCAGTCAATTCTGCTTACCTCTCCATTACTTCAGTTAAGACAGTAGAAATAATAATATGAGCATCTTTCAGAGCGAAGTTTTTAGTAGTAGAATTTTGTTTTACATGATGATACTATGCAATTAAAATTATATTGCCCTCAATTGAAAAGCCGATCTGAAGAAGTCTCATACTCTTCGATACCATCACTGCGGTTAGTTCGTTGTAAACACCTTCATTTAGACGTTTTCTCGCCTAAATTCCCCGTTCATTGGAAAAATGCAATCTGCTTTAAGCATGAACTAGGAAGTCTCATTAGCGCATTCCACGTACTCACATCTCATCTTTGCTAAGCATTTTTGAGAAGTAGCCGTATTATGCAATTGAAAACAAACATTATTTGGCTACTGCAAAGAAGTTGACGTAGGAAAATTGCATAACGACAAGAATATTCTCAACAGCAAAAAAGCACATGAAGATTTATTTGTTCCCTTCCATCGCCATGTGCCTCTCTATTCCGCTCTTCCCTCTGTCGCTCCCCGTCCCCCTCTCTCTCCCTGTGTACGATGCAGTAGTAGTCACCCTCAAGCGTACGAAAAGTATTGAGGACATAACATCGAAACTTATAAATGCTGAAAAGGATGTTGCTCTAGCGCTCATATTCTCTAAGCAACGTGTTGATTTTTCCATAACCATCAGGGATCGGTGGACGGTCCTCAAGGGAATCATCACATAGCAAATAGGCAATTGTTTTTACGGATGACTAATGCAAGCTATTACAGGCGAATCACCAAGATTTATTTGATCAGCAGTTGCAAACGAAATGAATAAACAGCATGATACTGATAGAAAAAGAAAAACACACATGAAGCTGGTTGAAAGACCGCTGAGAGCAAGCTCTCTCATGGATAGAAACGTCTGGAAAACAAAAAAGTTAAAATTATCCGATTGGAAATGGAAAAAATTGCAATTTTTGATTTCGATCTTCCATTAGCCATGAAATTCTCCATACCTGCTTCCTATACGCCAATTTCTTTCAAATCTCACTGTAGGATGCTCGAATCTTCGCGTTCTGCTGTGATCCCTGTTTTAAGTATCGGAGGAATTTCACTTGTTTATGTTGAGGAGGATATATTTATAGAGCAGAATGTGTTATCGACCGTTTAAGAATTGTGCGTTAAAGGCAGGAAATCAAATACAAGAAATTCAACAAACGTTGAACATAAACTAATAATTTTTTTTAAGAAATAGAATAAATAAATGAAAAATGAGAAGCATTTGCTGGATGCTTGCCTTTCACGTCACTCTGAATACCTATATTCTAGAAGCATTTACTTGTTTCTCGTCTGTACGCTTAATGAAGTGAGGAGGCGATCTCGGAAGCAGTCCATAGCACAAAAATACCACCAAATATCCATCATATTGACTGTTGAATGGTTACTTTTAACGCAGTTATGTTGAAATGAAAAATGATAGCGAAATTATGCTTGCAATAAACTCCTCAAATTTTTTTATTAACGTATTTAGCACATCGAAAGCGATGAGGACGCATATTCTATAATATGAAATTCGAGCTGATAAAATGAGGGTTAACAAATAGAGATTCTCTTGCCCATGAATTAATGTTTTTGAAGAGAAACACTTGCAGTTCAACGGTTAAACTCTTGTGCACCTGAAAATTTACCCGTGATTAGCGAGGTTAATTATTTGGGGTACACCTGTCGGAGCTATATTTGAGGAAATAAATGTAATCTACATTTTGCCGTATATTTATGCTATCGCCAAACAATCCTCCTCTTGAGTGAACATTTTCTCGAGTGGCTTCGCAGAATCGATAATAATTCTTCGGCTACGAAAACAACATTCGCCTATGTGGCTTTCGCTACCACGAAAACAGCTAAAGTTAAATGTTCGACGCTACAACTTCTCTGTTACTGAAAAATTAGATCAGCCGTCAATACGCCTCAGTGTGTTACTGCTAAAAATCCTCATTAAATTCTTTTGCTCCACTATACTAAACAACAGCACTTGAGCATATTACGGTTGTCGCATTTTCCGGCAAGATAGGGCTGCTTCGAGAAATTTTTAGCTCACGCCGCTTCGGCCCAGCCTATCGAAACAACTCGAATGATTAAAGTTTTCAACTGATGATTTTAGAATGCATGCTCACATAATTTGGAAACCAATATTTGCTCAACTATTCACATTCAACTCGCTTGCTAAGCTATTTTTAAATAAAGGATGATCTGTCTGTTGTATCCAGAGTATCGAAAATCTTAAATTACCTTATTTTCTTATCGTTGCAAGCCAACAGTTTTGAGCATCAAAGGTGCTTTTATACAGAAAGAATCGTTCCGGAAATGCAATATGTACTGATAAACTGCCTAGGTTGACAATTGGAAACAATCTTCATTGATGAAATGATAAATTTTTCAAGCAAATGATTCTGCCATCACCTGATCAAGTCAGTTCGATACTATATTAGATGAAGAACAGCTGCTCCTGACCACTTAATACTCGGGGCAAACTGGATAGGGAGTAAACGTTTATTGATCAAACAATTTTTGCCGAATTAAGCTGCAATTTTCCACATGAGGAGATTTTTCTAAACGCTGTTTTTGCTCCTCGTTTCATGCGACCAAACCAATAATATTACTCACGCCTCAACAAAATGAAGTTATTCTAACTATGTCTTTGAACACATACACAGATTCATATGTGGTAATGTGGAATTTGAGCTATGTGACCTATCGGACTTTAAAGGCGAAGTCTTGGCACATTCTCATTTGCTCGTATGAATGCGGAAATATGCACTCTTTCAATTCATGCATTCGGGAAGGAACACTTTCAAATTTGTTGACGTACTGGTTATTTCAAAAAAGATTCCAGAAAAAAAAGGAAATCTCCATCAAACTATAAAACTCGAAACGATGCAACTTTAAAGCTGATCCGTTCCTTCAATTGCATGAGAAACCTCATATGACATTCGTGAAATTTGAGTAAAGAAAGAACGCCTAAGCTATCATTCAGTTATAGTTGGCGAAATGAGCAGTCATCATATTTCTTTGTGCATAAATATATTCGTGCAAAATGTGAGGAAGCTTTACACATTTTGTGGATATCATGGATTAACGAGAGTCTTCAGTTATGTATGTATTCGATAAGACAGATTTAAAGAAATCTGATTTCTCATTCATCAGGATGGAAATTTCGGAGTACCCTTACATGGTAGCATATTATTCAACGATATATATAGTCTTGAAAAATATTTCAAGCCTATTAAGCAGGAATAGTCACTGAAAAATTTATGCAATTTCTGGTGAATCCTTAAGGTCTTGGAGATACGAAAACACGCCAGACTCGTTGCAATCAATAGCCAGCTGTGGGCGATCGATATCGCATGGAACGTTGAGTGCCAGGAGGGAAGTGGAGGGAAAACGCGAGAATGCTTTTTCATTATGCTTTTAAGCGCAGCTGATTTTCGGCTTCGTTAGCATCGTTACGAGATAGACAGTTAACTCGTTAAGCTTTCAGTTCTTACAGCTTACCGGTGAACACTAATTCCACTGAAACGCATTCCGTGTAGTCTTTGCTAATCGAGAAGTTTTCATTGCTCTTCGAAACTGTAATTGAAAAGAAAGAAAACACATGGGACACCATTCTAAAGGCGCTTTTAATGGCAGCTTTATGACCTTCGTCAACATAAATGTCTCAGTCGATCATCGAAACCTCTTTAGTTTCACGCTAAGTCATTTACAGACTCAGTAACGACACTTCAGTGCCTTAAAGCTTCCTTATCAATGAATACATCCAAGCGATTTATTCAACTCCTCAAAATAATACAGCGTGTGCGGGTGTGGAACTTCTGATAATATTTGTGTTTCTACGGAATGCAATAAATGATATGAATGGCGTCCAACAGTGAATAAAAGCATTATTGCCGATTCTTATATTAATAAAAAGATTAGTCATAACGGTTGTTTGAAATTTGTGTATGTATTCTTTTCTTCAGAGCATAACCGATTGGCAACTATAGCGTTCTGAACAACGCTTGCGCTTCAACAGGTATTCTATAAATCCAGCGTTGTTCAACGATGAGTTTAGTGCGCTCATTACTAAGAAGCTAGCACGAAGCTGGTTGTTCAGCGCTGGCTGCTTCTTTATGCTCGTAAATAACTAAAATGTATAGAAATCAGATTAAAACTTCATAGCTTCTCTGATCGTCATTTAGTTTGCTGAATTATGAAGAGAGTTCGCAGATGAAGCGTTTTCTTAGCTCCGTTAGCAAAAGATTCTTGAAAAATCTCTGCATTTCAAATGTCATTAGCTAGTAAATATGAACCACTACATGCGTTCCGAAAGCTAAACGAAAAGAGAGCATAATGGAATAGATATTACTTGCAAAATAAATAGGGAATTAAATGTCCGCATAGATCACATGAAACTTGTTAAATGAATCCAAGATAAAGCAACAGCTGATGAGCTGCAAAAGATTAAAATGAAATAAGCAGAAAATGAAAGGCGATGTTCTCCATGTGGACCACTGCTGACCAAACTTTCCAGCTCACTGCTCCCTTCGTGCTGAATTGAAGCGCACCGTCTGAACACAACAACGGCCACAAGAAACGCACCGACGCGACCATCTCATTTATAATGGGCATTCTTGCACCGGCAGACACCACCCCGACGCGTTATGAAACGTTGTTTCCTACTTCAAATTGCTCACCGAAATACATTGCATTTGTTTTTTCGAGTGCTTGTGAATAAATAGGTGCTCCCTCGTTGGACTCTAGCATATCATAGCTCAAAGAGCTCGAGCACTTTTACAAGCCTGCAATGAAACCTTCGGACGACGTATGAACTCAAACTTTGCTCACAATGTCCCTGACTAAGTTTTTACAGGAAATACCGCGTTAAGAAATCACATCTGCTTAAATATTACTCTTCGCTACATCGTGCATCCTGCTGTTTTGTTTTTGGTTAAACACCTTATTGTTTTCGGCTTCATTTTGAGAAATGAAAAGAGCATTCAAACGTCGCCTTAATCGTTATATATATATATATATATATATATATATATATATATATATATATATATATATATATATATATATATACATATATATATATATATATATATGTATATATATGTATATATAAATATGTAAAATTGATAGTTTGAAATCGGTGAATGCATCAAATTCTACAGACAGAATGCGAGATATTTCAAGCGAACAATTTACTGCCTTTAATCTTTTGATATATTGAATAGACTTAATGGTCCATGAGAAGCATGACTTTCAATAGCGCCGATGAAGAAGGTGCATGCCTGAAACGACGGTGTCGACATTGTTTCCTCGTATCACTGCATGCAAGTTGTCTTTCACTATGAGCACAATACCGCAACGAATCCCATTCCTCGCGCTCTCTTTTTAGATACTTGTAGTGTGGAAGGAGTTCTCGTTTACTGAGCTTCAATTTTCAACGCCTCATTACAAGTAAATGATTGCCCCTCCCATAACTGCTCACTGAACCAGATAGGTTTTTACGTGAAATAAATATAGAATGCAAAAGTCTCATATGAGATTTGTAGTCACTTCACTGTTACCGAAAATATAGTGCATTCATTTAGTGATGACGGCAATTTACGCTATTCTATCGCTCCTCTAGTTTGAACTACCAGAAATACCAAACTGCACTAAATGAGAGTGAATATAACACAAGTACTGTTTCTGCAAGATACTCAAAACAGAAGATTCATTACCTCTTTACTGTTGGCCAACGTTGAAATCGCTAATCATGTGCTGTTGTTTTGCAGTGTTATGTTCAATAATAATGTGCTAAAATTACTTCCCAATGAGCAGTTCAAAATTTCCCTCAATCAGTAAACATTCGGACCATCTTTGAGCTAGGCTGTTATTTTTTATGCGATCAAGATTTTATGCTAAGACTTTTATGAAATTTGCGTTATCAATAAATAAAGACATCGAATTCAATTAAACAAACGCCCGCTATCCGTTTTACGAAATTATCAGTACCAATAGAATGACGCAATGAGCGGATAATTCGACTCGGTATATAGCAAATTTGAAGAGTGGTAGGCATTTCTCTCTGAGATAGTTGAATGGGAATCCCTATCGTTCAGATGACCTAGCAATCTCATCGTTATATCGTTCGCCAATTATTTTTCCGCCCTATTGATTAATGAGTTATTTTTCAGTTCCTAACAAAAAATCGCTAATTGCCTTTTGAGATATTTTCCATTGGTTTTACAGGAGTTGTTTGATTCTCCTGTACAGTCATACTGTCCTACTATAATGATTTCTTTGCTGTCTGCATGTGCTAAATTTGTAACGTTAGGAAGTAGCCATAGCGGGTTGCTAGCGCGTTCAGTTACTCCATCTTTAGTGTCATGAATTTATCAAATTGCTTCCATATAATAGATAATTTTGATTATATCCGTCATCATTTTGCAAAATTGCCATCCTTTTGTTCATATTAACGAAGCAGCTGAGGAAAAACATCTGCTGACATTTACCACTACGTCAACAGTTGACACTGCGCGATAGCACTATGCTAACCGAAAACGTTCCGAGACGATAAATATTTTGAGGGGGCCATTGCATTTCTCCTACTATTCGAAGACTATCACGCAGAGATATGAAATAGTCCTTTCAAATTTGCTCCAATTTAACAGCAAAATTTAATCATCGACATCGATGTGTATGCATCGAATATCTTTAATGCTTCAAAATGACGCTATATATATGCATATCGTTATCATTAACATGTTGCCTGTTATAAAGATAACAACAATAAGCGCAACAGCGATGAATCAAGTGGCAATATGTGTACACCAGTTGGCTATAGATTAAGCGGGAATAGTGCGCGTTGCAAGGTAAGTCAGTGACGATCAAGAGCATGTAGGGTAATCAAACAGCTGTCCTGCATGTGCCCTGACCTAACCTGTGACAGAATGTGGAGGGCATAAAATGGGATTGGTGAGCTCACATACTCATTCCATCCTTTAGACTAATCGCAAGGCACAGTGGGTCTTCGTGTGGCCATTGAAGTGCACTAGGTGATCGGAAGCAATATAAAGTCCGGCAGCTGGATCTCGTTTGTATTCAAGCTCTCCTAGCGTCCTTCCTCGTTCTCACCTTATTATAGTAGTAGGATAAACTGCTCGCCCATACACCTGTGTTGTCTCTCAATTTACTGATCATAGCTCGACAGAGGCTGCAAGGAGAATTGAATGATTGGACGGGCCGATTAGAGCCACCTTCCAGCAACACAAATTTATTGGAAACTACAGTAAAAAATTACAGCACGTATCTCTCCACGTTTTTACACTTATATCCCTTATAAATGTGAAATGTAACTGATTCTGCGTAAGAAATAACTGTAATATAAAAAGGATTGGAAGTGACCAACAAATAAGTTTCATCATAAGCTTCCCTCAGTTTTCTACAATCACTCATAGTCTTCCTATAGCACAAATGATTCTAGTCGAACTGTTGCCCTGAGATCATTAATCAACGTCCACCCACTCGGATGTTTGTGCATTCACAAACTTTGTCGGCTGGAGAAGCGATATCGCGAGGAATTAATGAAAACGCTCACGTTTAGACGAATCGAAAAGCTAAAATGTTGTCGTTTCCATCAATATCGATTCATAGATTTGGTGATATTTTTATACTTTAAAACGAAGCTCAGACAAAATCACGCAGAAATGAAGCATTCTTCAACAAAAGATGCAAATTATTAGGCAGTATATAACGTTTACTCGTAACTGAACAGCTTATTGAACAGATACGGTTGTGTTTTGCGCTGAATTTTCTCGTCCGCTAAGTTCAGCTCGTACATCATCTTTGCTTGCTCCACAGAGTCTTAGCAAACATTTATATAATCTCCTAAATTAGCCGAAATCAACGCTTTTTCACCAATATGATGTCGATGATATTCACAATCGCCCCTCATTAGAGCGGCATCAATATAACTCTCAGTTTAGTGACATCACACTCATTTCTTATGACTTCATTAAGCGAGCATTTGATTAACGACGTACACAAACGCTTATGAACATTAAGCTTGTTTCATCCTCTTCAAATAAATTTAAAGAAATATATATATATATATATTTTTTTTTTTTAATTGTGTAAAAATAAAGTTTTACGAATTATTTGCCCCCCAAATTTCAACAACATTAATGATAAAATTCTAATTTTCAACGTATTAAGCAATTCTTTATTATCTATGTGGAATTTATCGCCTTGAAATATTTCAACTTATTAGGAGACATTTCTTGAATATAATAGAGAAAGTTTGATGTGAGGATTTTTCGGTCATAGTGTTTAGCATCTATGATATTTTGAGATTTATGGCAGATTTGTGGCAGATTTAGTATATCTGAACACTATGGCAGATCTCAAAGAGAATTTGAGATTTGCCATAGTGTTCAGATTTTATGAGAAGCATTTATATGGCCGTAGATAACGATAGTATTTTTCAGATCGATCGCTTTCGATCAACACATCGAGACTGTCAGATGATCACATAGAAAGCCTAAGAACGATTGTTTCAATACAAAATGTAAGCATATGTTCACTCATAGTCGCTTTGCTTAGCGAGCGATAGATAATCGAGGTTACTTCTTCTCGGACGAGTATAGCTTTACAGATTTCTGCTTTCTTTTCATTTTTGCCCTTGAAGAAACTTTGCTATGCTCACTTTGCATTGAAATGAGCCGCTTAATATGCATTAAGCATTCTAGTCATTTTCAATGCTTATAAATGCAAAAAAACGCACAGACGGAAAATATCCCACTCTCATTTCACCTTACATAGAAGCGATTTTTGCATAGTGAGATTAAATGAATATTGGAAATCGGGAAAATTTGTACGAAGTTAACTGCACTCAAACGAGATCGACAACTGAAAAAAAAAATAGTTAAATTTCTGAAGCTTTTAAGTGAAATTTCAAGTTCATTTTCAATTTTGGAAGCATTTTCCAGAATTTTATAGATTGCATTTGCAGGAATATTTTGCCCGGAAAATGAGGTAGGAGTTAGAGCAGCAGCGAATAGAAACCGCTTCAGCAAGAAAGAAGTCATTAGCCATCTCAACAGACTATCGTCGACAATTACTGAAATGATGCTGCATTTATTGCCTTGAATAATATGCATCACAACAAAACTTATTCAAATACAACTGGGCAAATGCGTTTTTTGATTATATATGTCGACAGGAGCTTATGATTAGGTTGCTGCGTTGTGAGTAAAGGATTAAGAAACTACTAGCAACGAATAATTTAGCCACCTAAGCGTTTAGGTATAGGAAGCATAAATGTGCGAATAGAAGAGCATTTGAGAAACGATGACAAGTTGACGTTAAAGCAATGCAAATCAACGATGCGCATTTTGAACGAAGCAACGTTGTGCCCATTGACGTTGATCAATGATGAACATCAACGTTATTGACCTGATGCAATGCTCACACTATGAAACAATCACATCGCCGTCTGAAAGGCGTCTCATGTTTATATAATCACTTTTAGTGGCAGTAGACACATTATATATTTATTTGTGCATATCGTGTACATCAATGTTGTAAATATGCATGATAGTGCTGTGCATATTATATCGATCATATCAGTAAACGATTTCATTCGCCTTGAAGCTTCTTACTATCGATCGTTGTTTAGATGCTGAACAGTGGCACCGATATGAGAGCAAAACACTCGATATGCAAGCGTTTAGAATTTGTGATTTTGAAGTTTGCTCACAAAGTTGTTTGTGCAGTAGGAGAGCGATGATCACAGCTTGTTGAGACCGCCTGGCCGCGTGTAGAAAAAGCTCGTTATATATTACCGCTATAACTATTCAGTCAAATCATATTGAAAGCAGGGTTCGGAACGTTATGAACATACTATAATATTTTTGTTACTGTAGAGGCAGTGTTATCTACTTTGCACTTCAACAGATACAATTTCTAAACGACAACTGCAATATGCGCAAATATTTGTTTATTTTTGGCTATGAATTAGTTGTTTATTCTTTCTTCTATCATAATTTTTCACTTAGTACTTCTTCTGCCCAAAGTGCAAGCAAATTTTTAGCCGATAATGTTCAGTGATAGGATTTGGCTTATCACAATGCCACTAAAGTCGAACGTTAAATCCCTAAGGCAGTCTCTTCCAGTATCGTCTGCTCCAGTGACGCAAAACAGTTCCAGCAAGTCGTACTCGACATTGTCTTCACTTATGTTGTGGTAATATTGTCAACCAAAAGCACGCTCACGAAAAAAAAAGAACTAACTTTGTCGTTAGTTTATATCTCACAAGTGGCAGTAGATAAATTTTATAGGTGTTTGATTACTTTGTGCTTTTAGTGCGAATGCAAAGCCTTTCAATGGAATCAATAATGTGATAAAATGTAAAGAAATTTCACCGCCGATGGAATGCATAAGGAGGAGTGGCATTAATGCATTAACGTTTATCGGAGAACAAGTTAATTCTAAAATGCTCAGCGTTGTTAGTGTGGTACCACATCTTGCGTCGAATATTTATTCAACCAAGACCTGTAGTAACATTCACCGTTTAAATGAGAATGATCACTTTCAAACTGCTTTAGAGCTGAATGTTCTATGAAGTTGCTCATCTGCACTGAACAACAAAAACTTTACAGCACATCTGGCTGCTCCAAAATATGATCATTTTCGTTCGATGAAACAGTAAGCGTCATACGAAATATTTCTCATTGATTCCTCTTAACTGCATTGTTGCTTTCGGCTTAGTGTGACGCAAATTATACAATGCTGCTATAAGCTCTATCACTACTAGCATTTAGCATCCTATAAACACATGAAACAACAGACATAATGTGTTAAGAGCAAGATCAATAATCACAGAACGATCAGAAACATTAACAACGAGTTGCGCTTTTCTTCGTCACTTGTTTACAGCTTCGGCTTGAGGTGTTCACTTAAAAATGACAACTGTTGTGCCTGATCAGTTAACTCAGAATTTCGAGTCAACGAATTTGAAAATGATCGTAATGATGCAGTCAGAGAGAAAGTTAAACACTTAGATCGCATAGATCCTTAAAATTTTTCTGGCTAATTACGAAAAAATCTCAGCGATAAGTGAAATTCGAGACGAAGCACAGCTTATTATAGTCCACTGTGTTTTACTTCCACAGTAAAAAGTAATGGCTAACATTCGTTTGCAGGTTGAATATTCTAAATCGTTATGATTGTGCACAATGTGCTTAGTATCTGATGGGCTGTAATTCGTTCCCTCCCCCCTCCCCTTCCCTCCCTCCCTCTTCAAAAAGCGAAAATTGTACCCATCAAGTTCATTACTGAATATTATGTTATATCTATAATTAGTGTGAGATCACATGATAAGAAGCACACCTACAACACGGTGAAAATAAATGGCTGCTAAACCACGGTAAGCAAAATGTGTTCAATCTTTTTAGATGAATAAGTTATTGTTATTTCTTATTAACTTGTTGTTCTGGGTGCTTTTATTCGTCATTCCTTAACCACCTAAACCAGTGTTGCATAACTAACATAACTGGTTGCAAGCCGTTCAAGTAGGCATAATAAATATCATAGAAAGGGAAAGAAGGAAGTGTTCGCCTTGATGAAGGCGAATGTGGCTCATCTCTGCTATGATTTAATGAGTAGATGAGTTCTTTCCATTGCTCATATTCCTAGCATTGGTGCTGCTGAGATATGAATCATCAATAGCGGGGCTGAAAATAGGATCACCGATCACCGTTACGCGACTGTCGTTACTTCAGCAAATATATAGTTATTGGAATACCCCTTTATGCGCGTGTATACACAAATGTCAATTTTTCCCCGTAATTGTTATTTCTTGCGACAAACATTACTGATGAGGAAATTGTTCGAGCTGCTTTGAGATTG
Source organism: Parascaris univalens (assembly GCA_037576465.1). Classification (NCBI taxonomy): domain Eukaryota; kingdom Metazoa; phylum Nematoda; class Chromadorea; order Rhabditida; family Ascarididae; genus Parascaris; species Parascaris univalens. The sequence continues at coordinate 38,574,555 of CM075173.1, read as the reverse complement.
AAGACGATTAAGGGTTTTGAACAGTTCGGAAATTACAATATTTTAAAGGCGCCCCCGAAGCGTTACCTCAGGACCAGTTGGATTTGATTTAAAACCGCCAGCTGCAGTGCCATTTAGGTTATAGCCTCATAGAGAGTATGTTGACTTTTTACGTGGCAGCGATGGCAGGAATGCATTATTTGAGCATTAAAAGGCACTATATGAATCCATTGAAAAGCTACACTGTATGAGTAGCAACGATCCTTAATGTTAACGTCGTGTTAGCTGTCACTCGTAGAAAACCACAATATTCGTAGGAGCGAGACTTGCCTTACTTTATTCCTTAAGCTAATTGAGGAAATTTGAAATTCTCGTTTTATGTACGCAATTTGCAAAAAAAAGCTACTGTTTAAAAGAATGCTAAAGAAGTGGGGTCAACTTCCACAGAAATCTCATCGCAATAGCAAAAATACTCTTCACCTTAATACGCGCTATGTTTTTTGCATCGCTCATAAAATATGGAGTTCGTGAAATTTAATTACTGCAATAATTTCCGTCGCAGCAGATTTTAATGCTCTAGAAGTTCGGTTTTACTCTTAAGACATGAATGTTTCTCGGATAGACTCTTCTACTCCAATGTATTATGACCTGAATATAAAACATAAATGCTGAAAATCTAAGATTCCTCTCCCCTATCAGACAATTGTGACCATTGTACTGTGCACATACAGATAGCAGTCTGTGCTGCTCGTTGTCTTAACGTAACGTATTATGTGCGCAAAATCAAGCAATAAGGATAGCTGCCTCATTTTCCTATATTGTAATATATGAAATGCGCTTGTCGGATGCAAATGTTTGCAGTTTCTTGAGGGAATTTATGCGCAATAGTGGGTTTTTTTCTTTGCATTTCAAGAAAATTTATCTCATTTATGACTGGAAAACATACAATACACACAGCGTAACATTTCATGTTACCTTTTAGAGGTTCCCAACTCAATAAAAGCCATAGAGATCTTTTCTTGCCAAGAATTTTTGTTGAAAGAGAATGAGAATAACTTTTTTCAGGTCTCTCAAAAACGTATTTTCGAGCATATTTTCGATAGAATTTCTTTTCATTAATGTTTCACATCTTAAGTGGGGAGCGGAAAGTCTTCGTAAGAAACATTATTGGCAAGTACAAATAGAATGTACACATGTGATCTGTGCATCCGACAGCGCTTTCACACAAAGTTCTCGGAATAAAGTGACGTATGAAGATCTCGTGGCAGAATATATTTCTATCGTCCCATCAGTCTGAATCACATTGCTTGAGAGCGACAACTGGTTGAGAATGCAATAGATGTTTGTAGGCACCGCGTGGTGATGCAATTTCATCTCATCGAAAGAAACGTTTCCCATGCATCACATTGAATAACACATTTCTCAATGTCATAATGGAATAAAATCATTCGTTCGTATCTGCCAGAAGCATCTCGTAAACGGGTACGTGCATTAGCCGTTGGTTTCGTCTCGGAAAATTTATGTCTTTTATCACAGAAACGGGATGGCGGCTATAAATGTCAACAATAGAAGGAAAGATATTGCAAAATATCCGTGAATCTTCCCTCGAATAGTTTGATTTAAATGGTGGATGTAAAATAGCATAAAATACAGTTAGCAATGCCTAAAGGATTTTGATCCCTCCTATGAATAATAACAAACAGTCATTTCGAGGAAACACTTGAAATTTGAGCCTATGTATTGGTCTTATTGAAAATACATCTGCAAATGCAGTTAGTTAGTTATCTATGTGCAATAATGCATTTATAATTTCATCAAAACCAACCGCTCCTACCAAACTTCTATAAAACTCTTACTTTTTCAATCATCTTAATATTAAACGTATACAAGTTCTTTGCGCACTGAAGTGCATCCAACATTTAGTGCACGTAGCACCATGAGAACTCTTATAGGCTGATGAAGCAACGCGAATTGCCGCCAAGAACTTCGTCGCTCTTCGAGGATAAACTATCCTGAAGGCGGATAGAGAGAAGCATGTACATGCATACAAACATTTGCACCGACTCTATGCCCCATAAAACGCTTCGGGAGTGTAATTTTGCACAGAGAAAGCATTGTGATTGCTCCGCCCAAGAAGAACATAGTACCTCAGTGACACTAAAATGGGGTAGGGCGAACTTCTTATTTTTTAATGTTGTAATTATTTAACGTTGTCAAGTCATAAGTCAAGTCATAAAGAATCTTTCAACAAGTTCCTGAAGCGTATTGCGACTATAAATTAGCCACATACGCAGATCTGAGCCTCAGGTATCATAAAAACAAATATACATTTTTCTATTGACGCACTGACTATGGCAAAGTTCGTGAATTTGCTTTTTTTTCTTTGACGATACGAGACATTTCATCAAAAGTCGGTGAAAGGTATACTCGGGTTAGCAGCACGCGTGTGAAACTTTCATTTTCTTTCTTGAGAAGATTTGACATTTCAGCGACAAAGAAGACATTCAACGTTTCCTCCCTTGGTAAAGGTTCCTGAAAAAGGACCGTCTAAAACTGCCTCGAATTCATCAAACGCGCAAGAAGCATTCGAGGTAGGCGTTGCAATGTAGACATATACGAAAGAGCTGCAAGTTCGAGCCTTTTGGCCACATCCATCTCAAGTCTCGCAATGCAATCGTTAAGTTGTTAAAATTGGAACTGCTGAACGGTTTGCTCCCGATCGCAGCAGTTCATTTCGGTAGTTCGGGAAATGCTCTCTTTCTGCTAGAGGCATCTCAAGAATGTGGGGAAAAAGTTGTGTTTAACTCTTTCCTTAGATGATGCTTCTTGCACAAATAGTATCCCCACCATGTTCCTGATGATCGTCCATTTAAGCCTGCAGAGATCGAATTTTTTCTGATCCTTGAATTCTTATCGAGAGGAGTTAATCAGAAGCTTGAAGAAGATTTAGAGCTGGGAAGGAAAGTCAAATGGTGCTGGTCTTTCTCATCCCAGAAAAACTTGGTCAAGAAAACCAAATGGAAAATAAGTAGCGTAAAGTTTTGCCATAAGTTGGCTTTATTTTTTCGATTAAGCACATTTTTGTAAGCTTATTCTACGAAGGGAGAAGCTAAACTCTTTTGAGTTATTTACTGAGAATTTCGAATAACAGTTTCATTCTCGAAAACACTCCCATGTACTGATTACAGAAAAATTTACTGATTTTTTCATAGTTTTCTAATTTTTCTTTTGACGGATTTTCGCACTTATCAATTAATGTTTCTCGAAAATAATATTTCACTCTTAAGAATATCTCCTAAAAATATTACTGCCAAAGTAAATTGATTATGTTGTAATCGTATCGGCTGATAAGCGCAATCGCCGATATGTTTTTGCAATATGAATGACGGTTTTTCATAGAAATTTCAATGCAGCTTTTTCTGCCCATCAAGCGTCATATCAAAGCTCGCTGGGCTCATTTTTCATGACGCTTTAAAAATGCTCATCTAATTTCATATCAGTATAATTAACTATTATTTTGTAAGCCTTTAATCTCGTAAATGTAAATATGAAACGTGCCGTTGATACTCCCAGCGATGATAAATATTCCACTTCCTTATTTCGATGGTTTTGACGAGCAACCTAATAAAGCCATTTTGTCGGCTAAATTTGTGCAAATATTTTTTTCTCCCAACAACTCACCCTTCCATCGACTAATTAATGCTTGTTTTACTAATTTTTAGGTTTAATAACTGATAAAGATATCATCTTAGGGCATTTGGCTTGCTATGGTAAATTATCGCCATTTCGAAATTGTTGTCGAAGTACAGCATTATTTTTGGCAAACACTTCCCTACTGCATTCCCAAACTGCCGTTCCGAGTTTTTGAATAAAACACATGGGCGGTTCTTGCTGCCAAGTACTTTGACGGAATTGCTCATAGAGGCCTATCAACGTTAAAAAGCGACCACGTGAATGATCTCCCGTTTATCATTTTATAAACTAGGCAAATTTGTTTGATGGTCAGGGATCGCTGGATGAAGTCCAACTAAACAGATCAAGTTCTGCCAACAATGCAGTTCATCACACGTGCGACGGTCGGGCGCTAATCTGGCATGAAGTAAGCGGATTAACGAATACGCTGACGTTCACGCTTATTATTATAGTTGAAGTTGCATACTCAATTTAGGTGCTAATTTTGATCGCACTGCATATTTATCAATGAGAATGTGATTTTTATTGAACATAATGGCCGCCTTTCATTAGTAGGGGCGTGCTTCATGCATTTAAACTTTCACCTCACATATACAGTACTGAGCCATTCAGTTTCGAACCGTTTCATCGTAGTTATCATGCTGGAAAAGCTAGTGAAGAAAGGTGAATTCCGTTGTCTATATTTAAGTTTATCCTGCTACTGAGCATCTGTCTGAAAGTCACCACCTCTTGATGGAGTGTTCAACTAGCGTTACGAACATAGAGCAATTTTCCAAGTGAAAAAAGATACGGCTAATTAGGAGCAAAAAATACAAAACAAGAGGTTCGAAGCACAAACTGAAGATTCGAGCCAGTGCATAAATTCAGGAATTTTTTGATACCAAAAGTATGATGCGTTTAGACGCAATATTTTACTCTGATCAGTTAAGCCGAGTGAAATTTGCCTGACATATTTGTTTCCAGGACCTCTATAGTTGTGAGATCAAATTTTCGATTCCTCATTTTCGATTATGTTTAATATACGCCATTATTACAAGCAGAATTAAAATGTTGAGTCAAATATATTTTGCTTGCACTTACCGAAGGGACTGCTGCACTGAAGTGAAATGCCCTTCAGTGAGTTAAAATTGATGTCAGTTTCTATTTCCTAATTGTTTCTTTCTCATAGATTGGAATGATACCTACAAAATTATTTTCAGAGAATTATGTTTCAGATGCGACCTTCGAAATTCACTGAGAGTAATTTTTTTGTATCAAAGTAGGTGGTACGCAATGAAAGATTGCGATGTTCATTTCGATAAACGAAAAATATCCATCATTGAGATCAAAAACATCGAATGTACTGTTGGCGAGTCATTGTTCTAAACGATCGTATCACCTTATCTCTTTGAGAATCATTGTTTTTGCACTTTCAGCGCATAGAAACTATGCTTCTTGAAATATTTTTGCTCATCATGAAATACTACGCTAAATTCAGGTTTGCACAATGATCGTATTTGAAGTTATGGTTGCTTTGTAAGCTCGTCTTTTATAATTTTCATGCTTTTTCATGCTGTTCCGTTGCCACGGAAGTAGTAAAAAAAGATATCGATGAGTGCATTTCCCAGGAACGTTAGCATCCAGCTCGAAAGTCCCTTTTTCACCAAGCATTCTTGATACTCCTATCGATTAGAAATCATAAACAATAAAAGAAGCGAGTGATCGGCCTATTATCAGCGTGATAATACTGCTTGATTTACTGTCGTGAGATGCGATGAACTACATGAACACCGTCATCAGCAAGTGAATGGAACAAAGGCTTGCGGCAAGTATTATGTTGAGCCGAATGCTCGATACAACCAGGTCATCGATCAAAGTTCTGCTTCTTCATCAAAGCCCTTTTCGCAAAATTTTATATAAATGGAACGTGTGTAAACCAAACGGATAATGTCAAGCGAGGCGACTGAACACACATCAGATCAAATATAAAACATTTGACTAAAACAAATTTAAATAACGTCGCTGCATATATAGGAGCGGTTATCCGATTCTGCACGCAACACATCCTTTATAACAAAGGCCAAATCATTGAATACCGACGAACCTAATGAAGAAAATGAACAAAAGTTGCATCATACAATGCATTCTCATGTTAGAGATTTCTTCTTCGCTTGCGCTCACGCGAACAAATTCATTAGTGAATAACCTTCACCTGAAACACAACAACTAATACTTAGCATATCGGGAACAATGTGCTTATACCTCTTTGTTGTATACCCATCGATTATATATATATAGCAGATTCAGATTCATGTGCAATATATTCGTTGTTGCAACGGTTTCGAGATCTGCTGCAAGATGAGCTTCTCTGGTGGATGATAGATAAAAGCGCTATAGGGGATTATAAAATTCCCGTGGACTTGCATCAACAAAAGGAATCTTCGACCCTCGAAATGTGCAGAACAGTTGGTGCAATTAAACCCGAAATGGTAACAAGGCTATTCGTTGTAGTCATTGAAATAGTGCACAAAAGAGCGAGGACTTTAGTTTGGTCAATTAGTGACAAGTTGAGTGACTCGCGTCACCACTGATTGCAAAGAACGCTCGCAAGTCTGCAAAACATTAGTAAACTGAAAAATTAGGAAGCTGACAATGAAAGGAAAATTACTCCGTAGGTGCAACTTTGCAAGCTCGAACTCCAGATCATCGTCGAGGGCGTTTTTCCACTGGCGATCCATAATTTTGTTAAGGAACCGCCGAGTACGGATATCCGGATCAAATATGGGCTCGTCCAAAGGTGAGAGATCATGTGGCCCAACAAATCCGGGCATATCTGGATCGAGCCAGAATTCATCTAATGGCCGCTTTCGTGGATTCATCGAAACTGGTCGCGTAGATTTAGCGTATTTCGGGCTCTCTACTTCAGCCTCTTTGACCTTCTGTAAGAAAAGCATATTTTGCATAGCTACATAAATTGATAAATAATATTGACTTGCATCTACTTGATATAAATGTCTTTATGATATTATGGATGCATGAAGCAAGTGTAATAGAAAGTCCACATAATCATATCGGTTAGATTTCAATTTACTGAAATACTTGGCAGTGGAATATTCGAATCGACGCTTAAACGTATGCAAAATTTTCTGCCATGAAAAGTAGTGTATTCACATTGCACGCCAACTTCAATCCTTTGCATATTGACTGATGATAACAATACGCATATGATATGAGCGATTGATGCCTTATTAACATAAAATTTTAAAAAGCGTTTGACATTTTCTGCATCAGCTTAACTCAACGAATTTATTCGTGGAAAACAACACGGCAATGTGTGAATTTCAGAATAACTTATTCAAATTTACTGTGGCAATGAAATACCAGCAGGAATACCGAGGAGACACAAATTCTCCGAGCGTTTAAATGAAAGCGGAAAAATTCTACCAAATTTTCCTAATTTTTTCTGGATTTTGATTCGTAAAAATAACAAAAAATATCGCGGATGCCTCCTTCTTTTCATCTCGAGACATATTTTCATTTTTAGGTTTGTTCAATCGGCTTAGATGTAAATTAGAGGATGGTTGCCGAGATGTCTCCTCGACTCGGTTCGGTTCGAAAGGCATACATACGTAAACGGCCACCAGTCCCACGACTCATCGAGTTGCTTCATACTGAAGCCCAGTTGTTTGAATCCCCAAGGGATTGATTTTTTTTTTGCAAAAGTTGTTTAGATTCGCAAACTTTGCAAACCACAGTTTGAGCAGATTTTTGGGAACGAAAATTATTTTTATCATGTGGGCTTATGAAGCTGATCGCGCAGCTACTGACTGCAACAACCCACTTCTCTGATGCTACCAAATCTTTCGAAATCCAAAAAAATTGGTCATACTAAATTTGCTGCTACCTTATTCCCAATATGAATGCAAGTTAAGAGATGATCTCTTCAAAGACGTCAAGAGTCCTCGACTATAGAATAATGCTTAGCTCAGGATCGTCCAAATGCAGCGGTGTAGTGTTCGATAATCGGTTTTTTTCGTTATGCTATCGCATATTGTGCCAATTTTATTTAGGTGGACAAAACATTTCAACTTTCAAGCGGGGAGACTTTTATGAGGCTCTGGTTTAATGAACGCATTTTGATGGTGAATCTTTATTAGAAATATAAGAGAACTTCGTTTAAGTTCCGAGATAATGGCCCGAGCACTTCTCCGTTGTTATCGTCTGACTTCACAGCGATCAAGACTGGTGTCACCAAATTTGAGAAAACGATACTAGGGATGCTCCTCGTGGTGGACGGCCGCTGTCTAACGGATCAGAAAAAAATCACTAATTTTATGCTTCAAAAACTGCGTTGAGCTCCACGGTGCTCCGGTGGAATCGAATCGGTTATTGTTTATTATGATCTCAATTACTCTCACTGTGTTCGAATAAATTTTTTCATATTTCCCAAAAAGAGTCAGAATTCATACAGTTAAATTTCTATGAGATATGTAAAGCTAGTTTTGGGCCATCCTTTAAATGAAAACCTCTTAAGTTATTGTTGCAGCGAAGCGTAGTATTGTGGTTTCAGGTGGTAGATTTCATTTTGTATCAAAACTACCAAAAAATAGCAGTTACTAAACTGTCGTCTTTCGTCAGAAATAGCAGAAATTCCAGGTTTTCCGAATGAATTTTTTAAGTCTTATGTCGCATTCAAGAGAATATTTACCAAAACATCGGCGATCGTCTCTTTGTCAACCAACTCAGAAATATATTCCACAATTGGATCATCCCAATAAAGATCATCAAATGGTGCGTTCCTCTCCTTTAGTATCTCCTCCCATTTCTTCAACATCTTTCTTTCCTGAAAATCGAATCCAATAAAAACAATCATGCAGAATTCTCCACTAATAAATGATAAACTTACGCCATGCTCTTACAGTTATTTTGCTACTATTATCAGCTCATACATCACATATTACTAAATTAAGCCAATCGCATTGCCAGAAAAATCGTTTATAGCAACAAGTCATTTATAACAGAAAATAGCAGTTTCTGCTGGCTCGAAATATCAAACAATTTTTGCAAAAAGGCTAATATATATATATATATATATATATATATATATATATATATATATATATATATATATATATATATATATATATATAGAAATTCGGTCTATATTATTACCGGACGTGAAGCAAACGTGGAAAACTACCAAGATTTCTACTATACACAAAATGCCGAAAATGACTTGAAACTAAGAAAAGACAAGAGAAGACAACAGAAGATTAAAATTTGATCGGCATCTTTCAAACGCTGCCTGTTGTCAATAATCTCTAATATGTTTGCAGAGCCACCGACCCCTTTTTCGATGTGGACCGAGGCCATGGTTCCCTTCATTTTGTGGAATAGCCGTGGAATCACGAAGTGACGAAGCCACGTCTTCTCTATTCTACAGATGCTTTTGACACACGCGCGTTCAGACACGTCACGACTGTCGAAAAGTTGCAGAGGCACAGAAAAATTATCTCATAGTAAAAAAACCTTCGAACACTGCGTCAAACAATTCAATACGGTGATGATCGAAGTAAAGCGACCTGCATCTTAAGCCTTACGGCTGGGGCCTTTACAATTCTCTCACGTAACGTCTCACCATTACACGGTCTCAAAGCACTTATTTCCATGTCACTGAGGGACGAATTTGATTCCATTACCGGCAAGAACGGATTTTTGATCTGCAAACGCCATCATTCACCTGTGGTCGAACCGTAAACGAAGTTCATTTGCTATAATTAGGAATTCTGAATAATGCAAGCACAAATCGACCATAATCCCTGTCGAAACTGAATAGGATGTTTGTAGGAGAAACTAACGAATCCTGTTCCGAACAGACATAGTATTCATTAGTTCAAATGAACTAAAACAAGCGAAAAGATTCGTTAACAATTTGCAGAATGCATAGTAACATTCTTAAAATGTGCAGCAATATCAATCCGATTTTTTGCCTTTATCGAACTATATTTTCGGTTATTGCAATCTATCAGTTCTAATGAATTTATAACTGTCGATATTTATGCGGAGCTCATGCTGCAAGAAAAAATTCAATTCACAGATAGCTCAAAATATGGATTTATGAGGTAGGAATATTGAATTCGAAATGAGTTGGAAGGTGCATGATGATGTATTACTGCTATGATATTGGGCATATAAAAAATTAATGAACATATGCTTAATATGAGCCCACCTACACCTCGCTATTTCAGTAAGCTGAGCGCGACTTGTACGAACTTTGAAAATCGCCTATGCGCAAAAAGCGAAATCACTCACCATTGTCGCTCATATGTCACTTAGATTCACAATTACAGAAATGACTATCAGAAAAGTCACTCCAAAAGGCAAATCGCTTCTGTGGTGACCATAAGAACTCCACGAATACATCCCCGTTCCCATCCCCGTTCTCATAGTTCTCAGTTCATAAAACACTTCGCATATCCAATATCAGAATATGTTAGCTTCGCTCACTAGATGCTGTTTTTCTCATTGAGCAGAATGCTTGTAAACAAAACATCTAAGTGAAAATTGCTTTCATATAAGGCATTTTTATGTCGACCCACTAGCGAATGAAATGAAAGCTAATGAGAGGAAATTTTTGATTTGGTTGTTTCATCTCAGATCGCTTTCTGAGATGGTTTTCATCCATGTTTTTTCCTCCATTGGGGCATAAAAAATCCTCGACGAATATTTAATAGCTGTATTATTACTCGGTTTTTTCGAAGAATTTCTGCTGGAAAATTATCCATCGTTCGCATTCGATTCTCCCAATCACTCCATGACAATAGTTCGCCTAATGTTAAATTGCTGAGATAGTTGTCTGCATCGATGTGGACATCCTTACTGACCTTAAAGAAATTCTTTCTTCACAGACCTTTTGAAAAGCAGTTGTATGAAATAGTCAAACGAGTAGATAACTGAACTGATCAGGACACCGACAGTTGATGAATGAACACATGCCAACTAAGCAGCAAAGTCATAAATAAGACTTATGAAGTTTCCCAAAAGCGATTCAATTTTCGGTTCATTTTTCATCACTGTCGAATATTCTCTAAACAAATTACCTCATCAGTGCTATTTGTTGCATTCTTTTGCGGCAGCATTTATTTAACTCAATAAGTCAGTGCTGACTTCATCTCGTCGAAGTAAACATGTCGTTCAAGTGATCCGCATGATGCCAGAACCCCTAACACAAATCATGTTGGACTTTGCAATTTGAAGTATCTTCATTCCCTTCAAGACAGATATCTTTAAGCAGTTATGCAGTATGGCGAATGCCTTAATCGACTTATCCACATCCACTCCGGCCCTTCTACATGCCACGTATTTTTCCGTCCAACTGTATTGCATCATCATTCGATTCCATTCCGGCACATAACCGTCATCAGTAGGAAGCAGCGGAAAGCTGTTCGGGAACATTCGTGGGACGCCTTCCTCAGGAACGTTGAACAGTAGAAGCGGTGGAAGGTTCGGATACTGCAAATGGCATGATCGTCATAAAATACGACGATCTAACAACTTTATAGCATTTCACTGATCAGTTTTCTTTGTTTCTCATATTTATATCTACTATGGCATTCTGCTTGGGTTACACAACTTTATATCTACTTGGATTATACAAATTCAGTAAATTCAGTTGCCAAGCAATTCGCGTGAAATGCTTCAAAATTTTTTCCAGGCAAGGAAAGTACCTTTCATTGAGGTAATTTCAAAGTATTCCACAAGTTTCAAATCCATTTCAGGATTGAGTATATGCTATTGCAAACTATCGTGCTTCTACGAATTTAGGACTTTTTCTGCGGAAAGCTAAGTCAATTTCCGGAGTTTGGGACCCAGCTTGAATATATGGTCCACCTAATGGCGGAAAAGAGAAGAATAAACCAGTTTTTTTGCTCAAAAAGAAATGCACTAACACGAATTTTAAACAAAACTTTTAAGTAAAAGATCTCTCCTTGGATATGTGAAATTTGAAGATTCAAGTCTAATTAAAGATTTTCGCAAGTAAAAACAACGAAAATTAACACCTTTGTGATTAGTTCCATAGGCGAAGCTCATCTACTATGAAATTAATCTATTTGGTTAATTCGCTGAAGTTGTTCCCTGTTCTCCTCTCGTTCCCTGTTCTCGTGGCACCTTATTACATGAACGCTGTTTTCCTCCGGTATTCGAGCAAGGTTACGTTGCCACCGACACCGACCCAGTCCATTGCGACATAATGACATTGCTTGAGAGCGTTCGTCGTCTTGCCGAAATGACTGTACGAATTAGCTACTGGACACTCAGAGCACTATAAGAAGGCTGGTGAGAACACACCTTCTGAAGCAACTGTTCGTTGTGACGTTTGATTTTAATTGCATCCTGCTGTCTCGCCCTCTCTTCTGCCTCTTCGGCATCCTTCTTCTCTTTCAAATATTTCTGTGGCTTCCAACTCGCTAACACCTCCTCTCTCGTTAACATATCGAAAAACTCGAATTTCGGTGATATCGACTTTGGCAGAAAAATAATTGAAAAAATCGTCGCATACTTATACAACTGAAATGTAGTTAAAATGGCCACGTTGATCGAACCTCCAGTACGTTTCTTAACCTTTAAAAGAAAATGCATATGTTTAAAGGAAACGTTTTACGTAGTGGCCTTCATTTTTGCCACAACGAACTGTTAAGAATTCGACAAATTACTAAATAAGCGAAGAAAACTTTAAAGCACAACTTGATTTAATATAAAATCTTGCAACGATTTTGCCTTTCCTGTTTAGCTTAGCTGCGAAAATAGTAGTTAATGCTTCGAGTAGAACCAGTGGGAATTGTATACTCCCTCAAACTTGTCATGTCTAATTCATCGGATCTCATATCCCTTCCCCAGTTTTATTTATCTTTGGTAAAGAAGATTCGTTTCATCATTTTTGATGCCGCTATTTTTGAGTTTATAAGCTTTGAAATTAATCATCACTTCGAGTTTCCTCGTTCAAACAATGTTAGATCGACACTTTCAAGCTTCCGTCCTAAGGCTGCAATATCAATAAAATCTATGCTGTGCAGTTAAGGAAGTCGAGAGACACAAAATTCATTTCATATGAGGGAATTGCTAAATGAGGTGGACAAAATGAATCTCACCTCTGCTTCTGTGAATATTAGCTGAACGACGATAAATACGCTATAAGAAATGAGACAAAGCACCGCAACACTGAAAGAACAATGAGCATTAACTTTTATTTCAATGACACATTTCTTTGTCTTCGTATTTTTAAATCTATCCTTTCATTTCCTACTTTTACTTTAACAGTAATAGCAACTATTTGTTACTGCTTGTTACTTTCTAATATCACAACGATCTGTTTTCGATGAACAGAGCACTGAGGAGTTCACTTTTTCCGGGCTGAGAAGAAGCAAATAGTCGTTACTATGTTCGAAAACACAACTGTCGTGCTCTCACACATTTCCGGTGTTGTGCCGTCACTATTCATCCACTTTGCTACGAAAAAATAATTAATAGGCCGAGTTAAAGCAAAGGACCCAAAGATTGCAGAGAGATATTTCGTATATTTCGTTGGCCCACTGAACTTCAGGTGAATTTTCTTTATCTTATTTTCAATCGGCCACCTTTCCAACACCATCCGTAATGTGTGGTGGACAGTTCCGCGTGCTGCTACGAAATTATTTTCTCTCAAATACAATTTAATAAAACTCCTCTTCGGGCAAACAGTATACTCGAATCAATTTCTCAAACTCATACTTGGAAGGTATGATAAAAAAAAGGATCGAAGAGCGATAGATAGAGTTATAATGTCAAGCAAGCCGGAAGAGATACACAGTAAAAGCAGTGTCCTCCTTATCGGTTGCAAGTGTGACCGCTATCCAGCATGCGAAATGAAGGATCGAACCGACGGGGATGAACGGGAGATTTCGTTCGACAGTCATCATGCACTTACCCAACTCATATGGCCAATTCGAGAGAAAATATTCACATCGTGTTATCTCTCTTTCCATGCAGTGTCTGGAATCATTATCGGAAGCCTAACATCTCTTTTAACCTCTTATCGATCAGATTTGAATGACGGACACCGGCGAAACCATTTCGAGCGTAGCATTAATAGGAAAAGTGGAACGTTGTAAATGCAATTAAGAAACTATAGAAATATCACGATGCGGTGAAATTTTTACTTCGAAATATGCATTTTCTCAGTTTCGAAGTACCCAATGATGGTTTCACTTTCATCCACGGAACTTGAGGTTTTTTTCTCTGATTGTATACACTACTTGGTCACTTCAAGTATCCACCGAACGGTAACACATCAGTGTTGTCTTCATTTCAAAAAGAGAAGGAAAGAAAAGTAATAAAAACAAGTCGTTGGGCACTACGCATCTGCGAATATTGAATGTGTATGAATAGTCAAGCAAAAATCATTGCTGTATCATTGGTGTTACAACACACTTTAATTTTATTTCGTTCTCTCTCATTTCTGGAATTTCATAAACCGCCGTAGGTAGACGAGGAGAGCACCATTGGCTCTCTCTGTATTCGCTTAATTCTTTCAAGTTATGATCTTGATAGAATCTCTAATGACTCTCAGATCCTCATCACTGCAAAAGCTATTCCAAAAATTACTGAAAGAATAAAGAATTTGAGAAAATAATCCAAGTATGAAATTTGTGGACATTACCTCTTAATCAGAAACGCACTCTCACAGAGAGCAATGGATACGATCGTAAGAGAGCCGTTGAGAGCGATGAGAGTCATCTGCAGGCGGAAAGTCTCTTCAGAGAATGAGCCAATGCACGACGACGATCGAAACACGCTTTTCCAGTTGGTTATTATGGCCGTAGCAACGGTTACAAATGGCACAATATAACATGGCGGTAAGCATACCTTCAAACGTCTTTCAAATAAGTGCACTCCAACTTGTGTGTCATTTGTTTAAAATACACTCATCAGCGTAGTGTTGACGGTTTTTTAACGCTGCTGGAAGGGGGTTTGAGACATAATTTCCGGTAAGCTTGGAAACACCATCTAAGTCATTAGACGTGATTACATCTGTTGTCTGTTACGGTGAAATGAGAAGAAAGGTGGATATTTAAGTGAAGTTTTCGAAATACGCCCACAACAAAGAGCTGTCCAACTGTGAGACAAGGTGCACTAATGCGAAGGTGTATTGAGACTCGAAGCTTTGAATCGGAAAAGCTCTTTATTCTGGCTTATTGCGGTTTATTTTGGTTTATTCTGGTTTCTTCTGGTTTATCTGGATCCTTTTGAGTTGCAGAAAAAAATCTGATTGACGAGCTGTCAATACAGCTGTCCTATTCTGATTTAACAGCCTTTACCCTCTCAAAACAGTGATCTTTATTATGCAGCTGAGCAAACACGTTGGAATTCTTCGCACTAGCCCACTATGCTTAGAATATCTTCCGAAATATTGCTAAATTTCATTTCAAATTGTTCATTTATTATCCGCTAGTTGTATTCCGTTGGATCGGATAGAAGAATAGAAAAATCTGCATCGTTATTTCAATGCGACAATTTCGACTGTAGTGTTTGGAGGATCCAATAAATGTCGCTAGCCAATCTGCAGTGATGGCATTTGAAATCAATTTTTCACATCCTCTGCAATTTCTGCTGTAATGAACGCTTGTTACAACGGATTCTATGGCTCTGTGTTACTGTCCGCGGTTTTGCATTACCTTGAAGTACGTCCCCTAAGAATCCAGATCTTCTTCCCGACCTTCACAGTAGTGGTTTCCGAGTACTAATATGTTGAATGCGATATTTCTTTGAAAGCAGTTCACAGATACTATTTTTGAACGGATTGTGACGTTTTGTTCGCTTTCATCCACGTCGCAATTAAAATCATAAATTGAAGCTTGCTCACGATGCGGATATCAAGTATGATACACTGCTGAGAAAATCACTGTGGGAACTTATCACTGTGGGGACTGTTTTAGTAGCCATAATACGCATAACGGAAAATTTCCTCAACTAGAAGCTTTGAAAGGTTTGATGCCGGAAATGATACATGGAAGATCATGTTTGATTTTTGTTCGATGACAGTCACTATTGTCCTTATTGTCTCTGCTAGTATCCTACGAATAACGCCTCACTCAGCGTAGATGGTTGAATACTGAAAGATGTTGCGTTATCACTAAAATTTATTCTCATTTAGCCCAAAGAGAACGCTACAATTCGAAAAATATATTTAAAATGAAATACTCAAATATTCCACACTAAAAGATCATATAATCAAAAGTAATTTTGATGAAAAACACCGAAGGAAAAAGATCAAAGAGTTATTTTTTTCTTCACGATTATTCCCTTAGGGCATCGGTTTAACATGCTCATTACTGAACGTCTAATTATTGATATCTGATAAGGTCTTCAAAAGCATTTTATGCAGCCCTCTACATCACACCACATAGTATGAAGCGCTCGCAAACCCCAACTGCAAAGACATAAAGAGCATTGAGACCTTAGGATATCATCAGATGTATAGGATAGTGCGCTAGCGTGTTAGGTAACTATATGTGTCCAAATAAGTATACTTACCAGATAGGTTAATGCGTGCCTATCGTTAGAATTTTGCCAGCGTTTCCACCTATTAAATTGTGTTGAACCGAACATTTTTTCAACGTTCATTGCTTCGGCCGTCCAGAGACATTGTCCTGCAAAACACCGGTGATTTATGCTGATCGTTACGGCAACCGTGAAATTCTTACAGTTAATAATGGCGCAAGTTAACCTTTACACACTGGATTTTCGCATACTAAGGCCTTCTTATGTATGCATTAATAGTAAGCTTTATTAACTAGTTGCCTTGGCATCTCATTATAATAATCTTTAAAATAACCAAAAAGATCGGAACTGGATCAGACATTCTTGTAAACTTTGAGTTATTCCCTTCTGCTTGTGATAAAAAAAACTCACCGATAGCATAGGCGGTATTTACAAGCCAGTAATAAAAACGACATCCATAATGTATGTCTAGCTCATAGCGGTATGGGTTTCGTGCATAGAATGTCGCTACTGCCGCAATAGCAGTACTGCGCAGGCGGTGTGATTGAAAGAGAGCTTGTGGTATCTGCAAAAAATGTCTTTTGTCGAACCTGCTGCTGGCCGAATCTCTATTCATTTTACTCTTTCTTACATCTACTACTCGTGTTTCAGAAAGTCAAGCAAGTATCTGGGTAGATCTCCTCACATTACAGAACCCGCCCACTCAGCAAAGAGGATAGTCCTTAAGCAGCATATGTTGATTTTTTGCGCTTCAAGCATCTATATCATTTGAAAAAGAGGTAAACAGGTCGATCGGAGTAGGCGAGGAAGCATATGAGAAATGCTGCACCATCTGCGTTTTTATAATTCAGGATATTAGACAGTCGGCAGTGTAAGCACTTAAAATCAGAACTGACTGCAGAAGTGAAGTCTTTCCCAGATTCCGACCAGAATTGACTTTTCGACGTCCAAATAGAGTGGAAAAATATCTGCTGCTCTGCTGGAACTTTCGTCATTTTATGTCGGCTAACTTTGTTTTAACGGGATATGCGATTTCTACAGGATTTAATGAGAAGGGGAAATTGCTAGAAAGATTAGTCTAAAAAATCTGAGAAAGGCTGATAAGAAAGCCTCACGTAATCGGAATCGTCGCAACCAGAGCTGAGCACCGCCATAACTGCTGATGAAAAAAGCGCAGCTGCAGCCAGCAGTCCTAAACCACCTTGAACCCAGTTGAACAACACCACCTAAAAAGCATCGCTGATCGGAGGAATGCGGTGCTATTCCAGGTCAACCTCTTGTCAGCACGTCTTCCTTCGGGAGCTCAAAGAACTCCTTTTGCAATAAACCAAAATATGGACCTCGTGCAGCACTATCTTTTTTCTTTTGCACAATGTTCGCCTTTTCTCTCCAAAAAAAATATTTTCAACATATTTGACGTGAGTTCGCCGCAGTGAGTGTAATGGAGAGGAACAACGTAATGGAGAGAACGATGAATCGTCGTTGCCAGTTCCTTCTCTCGATGCAGATAATGATAGTACAGGATTAGAGATTCGTTCTTATCATTGAGTCACATGCTTGCGAAAGCCTGCTTCAGCGGGGTAAATTGGCTAACTTTTGGCCAAAAAAGCATGACCAGTGAACTCTTTTCCCGGCGTGCTTTTTGGTTTCAGATGTGATTAAGAGATTCATGCTATTTTCCTCATGTCCAGCCACAAATAGGCACATGAGCTTGAGAAGCTATTGCACTCTGAGTTGTCTCACTTCGTTAGCCAATCGCGTATTGCACAAAATTCTACAGGTCCAGCCGGCTTGACTTTGCCCTTCGCTAACACCTTTTGAGCATCAGCGTGCAGGAAGTTATAATGCAATTCGATGGAAGATTTAACAATCGCCTATACCGCACTGCCCAACTTGTTTTAACAAGTGAATTGAAAATAAGGGGAGTCGGGTTTGATTTTACCGCTTCAGCTTTATTGAATGCCAATCAATCATTTAGATTCTCAATTTTGAGGGAAAAGGACAATAAAAATAGGTTCGCGAGATACGGCGATGTACAACGCGTTCGGTACAGAAACAGGAAGCGGCTGTGGACCTAATAAAATTATCATAGCTTCAGTTCTCAACGGAGTGAATTAACAGCTTCTCTCCTCTCGTTCTCGGAATGGCGCTCATCCTCAAATAATCTCTTTCTTCCTAGAAGACTGGGATCACAATGTTCTGAAACATTTCTTGATAATACACTGTATACGTCAAAATCTCATATTACTTCAGAAGTTCTTTCCTGTTGAATAGTTTCTCAACAGTATTCAGCAAAGTTTGAGTAACCTGCTACCTCTAAAAGCAAAAACACATGTAGTATTCTCTTTTAGTTCATACCATTTTCTTGGCCTGCTGAATAGTTTCCTTAAATATTTCGTTATCATCGAAGGCATTTTGCATTCCTGCACTTTCAGTTGCACTATGAGAGAACGCAATATTGAAGATTTCAGCTGCATTCACTTCGCATTTAGGTCCCTTCCACCCTTCATCACAGACACATCGTGCATAGCCTGCCATTTCGACGCAAGTTCCATACACACTGCATGAGTTCGTGTGGCAATATATGGGTGCCTTCCAACAGGTGAGCATCTGAAACTTGACTAACCGATTTAAACTTCATGCTGAAACAGTAAGGTGCACGGACTGCGTTCTTTACGCGAGCATGTCTTGATGATGCGGCGCATAAATGGGAAATCTGTGTGAAATAACCGCAGTTTTGTGAGAATACACACAGGCCACTTACATTAATTCATCGCTTTTATACATCATGCGAATTTGTACATGTAAGCGCATTATGACGACGCCGCGCCTATATGAGTACAAACGTTTGTGGGTGCGTTTGTCCGTTGGATACTTTCACTCAAGGATCAGTGATGTTGGAGTTATAAGATTCATTAGTTGCGTTGTAAAAGATAAACCTTCATCCTCTTCAGCTTTTAGGTTGATCCATTAACACATGATAGAATTAGGTAATTCTTTTGATGATTTTGAAAATCGTTCAGAAACTTAGCGAGCGTTTCAGCCATTGTTGAATATGCTAATTGGTTAGTTCCGGTTAGTTGCGAATTAATTATTTGCATGTTTATTTAATCTTCGCTAATTCATGAAGCATTTTGAAAATAGGCGTGAATAATATGCTCTTACGAATATTCCCATAACTTCGGGCAAATAGCATTCGCGCAAACGAATAGTTATAATTGCGCAGCGTTGCTTCTCTTCAAGCAGAAATTAGTGACTATATGAAAATCTTCATGAAATTGCTCGCATCTGAAGTTATTTTATTGCATTAATTCATTAGCAATGTTCTAATTCTTCCGCTTTTGTGATCTTTGCCCGCAGATAGCTATGAAAGGTTTTCTAATTCCAATTTTCTCCATCCTTATAGCTTCCAAATTTTGTGATAAGTTCGATATTTGGCAAAAATTACGGCTATCTATTTCAAACTAAGATTTTGATTTCGTTATTGTTAGACAGCTGGAAATTATTTTCGTGCGGGGAAATTGAAATCTGAGCTGCAAAACTGTCAGAAATCCTATTTCTGAGATCAATAGGTAATGGTTTTTTCAAATCTGCTCACATGGTCAGAAAAAAGGCAGTAAAATTCAGCGCTTTCGAATGGTTCTTATTCAAACCTTTAAAGATATTTAGTTCATTCCAGAATCATCTGTAGTTTCATTAAGGATGAGCTGTCTGATAATTGAAATGAATAATAACGTCATTGTGCCATCCTTTAAATTCCTTGTCAGCTTAGAAACTTGCTTAGCAATTTGATATCTTTAGCGTCGAGTGCTCAACTTTTCCTCGGAAGCAGAACGAAAAATCTTTTCAGAACAGAAGAATGCAATAAGTAATCTGAAAAGAGGCTGCGATCAGTCAGATTTTTAAATCATAGCTCTTCAATTGTTTAAGTTTCGACCACAGCGCTAATACAATTGAGAGAGTATTTTCAAGCAGTACAAGAAACTCACCGTCCATCCTTCTTTGCAGTTGCACTTAAACCCTCCGCTTATTGGTTCGCAACTTTCCGTGCCTGTTGAGTGGCACTCACTACATGACTTCCTTATGGCAGGCACATATTTCGAATCCTCCAAGGGCGAGATTTCATTGTCGTATGAAATTACATCAGTTAAGATAACGCTAATTACATTTGCCACTATTTAGACGTACAATCCATGTGCGGCGTATTGGTCCAAGTCGTTTTGCAGTATCGATTGATTCGAATAAGATCGAGCAAATTTTCATGAATGTCTGAGGAGGACAGCCGTAAACAAATAGTGCAGATTATGTGCCAGACTGCATTTGGTTTATGCCGTGCACACATCACAAAGCATCTTTGGGATTTGACAAGGAAGGAATTTTTATATTTTGATGACATCCTTCTACGTCTCAAAAGATAAAACATGACAATCACCAATGAATACTTTTCCATTTGTGTCGTTCCTTTTACTTCAATTCATGCAGCGGATGTTCTAATGTAAAAACCAGTAATGCATTATCACCGGCGATCTCGACAAACCAGCAGCAACACAAAAATGCAGTGATTTTTGAGGATTTTTATACTCAGCAGTTAAGTTTCCTACTTTTTCCTTCAAAGTTTCATAAATCTTTGCAGCGGATGTCCGCTAGGTTTGTTCGAGCTTAATTTTCAGCTTGGATAGGTTCCAACAAGTGTATAATGGCCGACACATCAGTCGTTCAGTTCAGTATTCCATTCTGTCTTCGGCAACTCTACTGTGGCGTTTCTTCCATTATTTCAAGTGTCGTACATTCCAGCCATGTAAACTTACGCGGCGGATATGAAATGAGCATTGCAGATATATTCCTTTAAAAACAACTGTGGAATAAGTTAGAGATATGTTCATCGTTGAACCCTAATAATCGCCGAGCAAGTGTCACATTTTGGGCACTTAGCGTGCGACAAATACTGCTGCAACCATACAAAAACGTTTCATATTTCCATATGGTGGTCATTGCATTTTTTGGACCATACAAATTACGCTAACAGTGTTTCAGTATTGATAGAATAACTCGCGGTAACTTTGCTGGCATGAATGGGCGCCTATCATGTCATCATTCAGAAAATCATATACCGTTTTCCGCTAATGTCTTGATCTCACTCCTGTTCCCTTTCCGCTACTAATCGTATTCTATTGCATATTCTCATTGCAAGAGAACAATTGTGCAAAAATCCATTTAACTGATCTCTGCAAGCGTAAGCAATTCTGTTCAACGCGAAACTGGAGAACACTGAGCCGCAAATTTCCGCTCAAAATAGGAAAACGTATAGTTTTGTAAAATTTCTATCTTGAGAGATATGACTGCTCTACTCTTTGGAAGGGACGATCGTAACTAAAAGCGCCTGAGGTTATACAAGTACGCCCACAACCTCAAAACCTTCAATGACGTTTGGCGATATGCACAAATCTAAAATCACCGCTGACTTTTTGATGATTTTTCGGAGAAGAAAGTAGCTGAACTGTGACCACCGCCAAAATTCCTATTGGAGTTGTGCGCCGAGCAAACATTTGTCACCACATTGCACTTCACCGTAGAAAATTTCGCGAACGCATGAAAAAAATGTGGCAATGAGACTTGTATGGATGAATATTTGAGTTAATGTCCTCTATATACGCCTAGAAGACTATAAGCGAAACTTGGTGGCTGTCATTTAAAAAAGTTGCGAGTTCCAAATCACCGCAATCCAACTCAGCGCTTCGGTTGTATATATCTCAAGTATCGCTGCGCAGGTAGTAAGCTTGGACATTCTGTTTCGTTTTTTTTCATTAATCTGGGCCGATTATCAGGTACGTTGAGTATGCAAAAAGATCTCGAAAAACGCACTTTCTGCCTTTTGGTTGGTGTTCCAAAGTAACAGTATTCTAAAGCGAGCCTCAGCATGCAACTTTTGCTATCCGAATAAATATGAAAATAAGGTAAACATGTTCACAAAATAAGGTAATAAGGCAGGTTCACAACCTGGCTACGCATTAATGAAACAAACTAACCTATGAATAGAGAGTAGACTGTAAAAAAACTTCATTGATATTTATTGCAAGCTGTTGATGAGTTCACTAACCTGCTTCCACGGCCGGCACACAACGCTTATCACTGGGATGTGGTTGAAACTCGCCAGTACTTTTACAAGCATATGTGATGTTGAACACATTCGATGGGTCTGCCTTGCAAGGAATGTTAATGGTTGCTCCTGATGGAATAGATTTCACGCTCGGCACTTCCAAATATATTTGCTTATGTTGAATAAATGAGCCCATATCGCATACAATCGGTGCACAGTACTCTTAAAATGTACAAACACTATGAAGAAGACTATCAGAATGCAATTCGCTGTTTCATTAGAGATCAAACTAATTGAAAAACTTCAAGTATATAAGTGAAGTTCTCCATTTTCATTTATAAACTTACACGTATGTAATTCTTCTAAAATATGTAAGTCTTCAAGAAAAAACTGATAAAGAATAATGCTGAATTACTTACTCGTTAATTTGCAAATAGCACCAATATTGCCCACTTCTGCACTACTCTGTACTTGCCGAGCGATATTCACTTGAAATATGGTGCTTTGCTCCATATTCGCAATATTCACCATTCGTGTTCGCTTATATTCGGCTGTCAACGATGCGAATAGAAATATTAAATTCGTCCGATTATTGCTTTAAAAAAAGGATTTATTAGTGAGAATTATACTATGATAGAAAATTCTTTATGAAATGATGAAGCAATTATGGATTATTTTAATTTTAGCATTTGCTTGGATTGTGTTCACAATGAAGTGAAGTGATTTTAGCTATGCTACGGAAATATGCCCAAAACAAAGTGCTTTATGAGGTTTTCGACAATTCAATGAAGTCTATGAGCTTCATTATTGTCTAAATGGAAGTTTCTACCTCATTTTCATAAAAAGTTTAATATTCTCCGGATATACAAAATCCTCAACGCCAATCATCGTGAAATTCTGTTGGCAATATTGCGCAGCAATATCGTATGATGAAAATAACGATTGGTTAAGCCAACGATAGCAGAATTTCTCGCCTTCGCGCCATTCAATCGTCGGACAAGGCACTCGACAGTGGGCAGCAACTGAAACAGCATAGTTGCTATTTTTGTTTTTCACTTCCGGCGATATTGTGACATTTTATTCCGTTTTCCACTAGTAACTGATTTTGGTTGAAGTTGTCACAACCAATTAACGAATTCTCTCCCAACACTCGTTCTCATCGCATTCGACACTAATCTCTTATATAATCCCATTTATGGTTAGCGAGCGTTCATAGTAATATAACCACAGATAGTTTTCACTGAGTATGGTTTAGTGTGTATGGGATAAAGTTATGCTCGCCATCCTTAAGATATTCACATCATTTCCAACAGAATTATTTACATTATACAACATTATCAACATGAGATTATCAATGTTATCTATAGTGTCTAAGTCTATTTTACTCGATCTGTTCCTGATAGAATTATTATCAAGAACGGTTATAGCGACTGGCACCAGTCAACTTGTCCATATAAGGCGTATTTGGTTAACGAAAGAATATTTTACGAGTGGTTGTAATTTCTTCATTTGTTGGAGTTATCGATGTCGCCATAGTCGTCTGCTCCTTTTCCGCTTTCATAGAATTTGTCTTTATTCTTGTGCTCTTTGCTTCCATTGTGGTAAGCTCACTGATTGAAATTCTCTGCGAAGACACCTGATCTCTTCCTGAATCAGCTTCAAAAATATAACATAATTGGCGTTGAAATGAATTATTAAAATTACTGAAATATTTCAAATATGATTGGTGTTGAATTAATCGATTTTACGATTCAAGTCGCAATTTCAAGTAAGGACCAGTCATGATAATCCACTGCTAAACTGCTGAAAACTCCATCCTGAAATTCGTTAAGATAAAATCCTGGAAAGCTGGAAAAGATGTTCCAGTACGAATAATAATTATTTTGCTCAGTTTCCAGGTTCATGATGTACGAGTCTGAAATCTGCTTTCCATCGATGTCGTAAATGCATTGAATTCTTTAGCTTTCAAGTTTCCATTAAGTTGTTTCAATCAGCGCACCATTACCATCTGATATAATAAATGCCTCTTTGTCTAAATTATCGTTTTTGGAGTGCTTTCCTCGTCACCGTTAATCATACTCACATAGCTTTGTATGTTTTCCTGCTTTTGGACGTTCCATTAAGCAAATAAACTTAACTATCGATTCTGTCTGAAGATAGCGACTATTAGTGGATTCTAGGATATTATTTCAAATGTTTAATATTACGGATCTAAGAGAAGAAGTATGGTCATAGCGAAAAATATATTCTGAGAAGCGATAATTCCTTTGTTTTTGTGCAAATAATGCCTTCTGAAGTTCTTGAATTTGCTTTATAAGCGGATTGAATCTGCTCGCTGTCATTATGATTATTTCACTTTCGCCGCTGTATTATACGTTCGCCCCCCCCCCCCCCCCCCCCCGATTTGTTGCTTCGCCGCGAACATTTTGATATTTCTTTGCAATTCTTCTTCGGCTTATATCTCAGTATATCCCTGCTTGTCGGGGACATTGAAATATAAATAAATAAAGAAAGCGCTATCCGTAGGATCTGTAGGATCTTCAAAATTATAGAAATAATTTCGGATTCGTCCTACGAAAAGGATAATTCCATGAAATAATAAGTCATTAAGCTAAATAAAGAGGAAACAGCAATAAAAAGTTTGTCCCATTTTGACTTTTACTATAAGATGCACTTAAGTAAGTCAATAACTCCTACTGAAGATTCTAGAAGTCTCCACTGTTTCCAGAAAGATTTGATAATGTGATAAGCAAAACTAACGGAAAAAGAATGCAACGTGCCAGTCAAAACATCTCCGTTTGAAAACCGGAAATACACTAATCCGGAAATATATTGACTGCCAACTTATTTATTAGTCATTTGGACCTGAACTGATCGGTATACTTTGTTTATATATAACATCGCGTCAAACTGCGCCGAAATAGTCTTCAGTCTTGTGTTTGGGAACGTGCACGGAGTGACCCTTCTTCGCTGTTCGCAATTAATTTATCTCTAAATGTGGCATTTTCCATGCGCGCATCCCCTCAACCACTGGCCCTATTCCCTCTGTCGATAAAACGGATTCCGTAGCGATGTAGGATCAATGGCTTTTGGAAGGTAACATAAGAGATAGACTTATACTTAAGAAAATCCAATTTGATTATATGAATTGATATATGAATACATACGTCGCACAAAGTACACTTAAGTGAAAGGCGCACAACGAATAGCGTGCTCCCCTAACTGAACAATCAGTCTACGCCTACAATGAACTAACCGATTGTGGGTAATGTTGTTGCATTAGGAGCCTGGTTTTGACGTGACGCAGTAGATTGCCCTAGAACACGGGTACTCGATGGTTTTGCATTCGACTTTTCGGTGAAGCACGATCGTTTCCACGCGGGTTTCTGTGTTGTTGGTGTTTGAAGTTCTCGCCATCTTGATTGCTCTGTTGTTGCGGTGAAATAATTCAGACCCGAATCTGTGGCACGGAATTATGAAAAACTTTTTGAGGTACTGGGGGCAAACAGTTAGCGGTCTCATCACCATATTGTAGGGAAACCTTTGAACAAATCATGAATTGAAGCAATGAAGCACAGGATGTGGGGTGAGGAATGATGGGGGGGGGGGGGGGGAATTATTGAAAGGCATAAAATTCATGGAAACTTATTGTCAGATATGCCGCTAGTACTTGAGTCTATTTTAGACAACGGAATTTTCGACCCGAAACGTTGACTATTTTATAGCTTCTGAGAAAGGTTATGGCTACTTTCAACAGGCTAATAAGTAGAGCTCTAAAGAGTCGTTTAGAAGCGCCCGAATGATATTGTCGTTTGCATTTTGCCATCTCGCCAGTCACTTTCATAAATTCTCAAGAAATAACAAATATACAAAGTGATTCATCCTCGCATTAACAAATTCAGCCTTTCGCCCAAATCTTCTATGAAAATGCCACCTTTTTGTGACCTGATCAACTTGAAAGAAACTCATCCGGTGCAACAAATCATCCAGATCTTTTATTTCCTAAAATCCACAAATTCTTAAACGTTTATAGGCGTACGCCGATTCTAAAAGGTACGTTACAGCTTGAGCATTTCGTTGCCCTTGTCTTTGCTGTTCAAAATGTGGAATTACTAAACGGACGGACGAGCATACATTCGAACATAGATTCAGCCACGACATTGCAAAAATGCGCTTCTATGAGTTTTTGCAAGTAAATCTGTAATTTTGTCTGCGATATTGGTTGCCGTTCTTCTTCGACGAGGAAGCCTAATCTCACCTTGATGGTCACAAATGTTGCATTTGAAAATTAGTTGGGAGCTTCACCGAATTGTTACCTGATCGAGGTGATATTCCTTTGACACGAGGTGAAATAGGTCAGCGTTTAGCTCATTTTTAGTGGATAATGATCGAATAAAAGAAATACATAAAAGAAATAGAACTGACCTGATGCAAGGTTTGTCACCTCTACCGTATTGCTGTGATTTAGAGGCGCTTCCTTTGGCAGTGTAAAAGATGATGTTTTTGTTGCGGTCGTTCTCGTCGTCTTATTCGAAGACAGCGCCAAGTTCGTCGATAAGGAAGATTGAGTGTATGGGAAGCATGATTTTCGCTTTGTGATGCCGGCAACCGTAATTACACTTACTTCTCCGTGCTTGTTATCTACTGTTCATTATGTTTTCACATTCATTTGGATTCGTATATACTGTCGATAAGCGAGTTTTTAAAAGTCTATAAGTGTTCGTCACAGGCCTTATTCCTACTGATCAAAAGCAAATTTCGCCACAACAGCTCGGCATTCATTCAATCCAGTTTACATATTGAGCTTCCGGGGACATTGTTTCAAGGTGTTCGGTACAAATTTTTCGCAAACATTATAGAACTGCTCTGGTTTTTCTACGTGCAGCATCTCATACACACTGCATCTTACAACAGATGCAGATGATCAGTCGGGAACCTCAAGCCACATACGTGTAATAACTAAAGGAAGAATTCGCTAAGCTCATATTTTGCACTAAATATGCAAACGTTGATGTATCCTTACAGGCGCGTTTTAGGGAATACTACTACCCTATAGATTTCCTCTGAAATGTTTGTCGAAAACATGAAGCGAGAAGGGAACTTAAGAGCGTAAACGAAGAACCGAACTCACCAGTAACTTCGTTGTGATACGTTCCTCGGAAGTGGGACGTGCTGGAATCGAAAATTCTCTCATTCGACGACAGTATTTCAGCCGCATTTGGATCACCTTGTCGCAACGAACTCTCCGTAGATTTTCTTGCCGTAGACATCGGCATATTTTGTGAGCTGCTACTTTGAATTATTCTATATGTGTTCACCGGATTTGTTCGGCTACTGAATGCGTGGTCATTCGACGACGAGGCAATGGAATAACCGCTGGTCTTATTTTGAAGCGATTCCGTCGAGTGTGCGAACTCGATGGTGTTTAGCGTTGACTGCTCTTTGTGGGAAGTGGACACCATATTGTGTGGGAACTCATTTTCTTCCTCTCCCTTTGAGTGTGTCAATTGTTCGATTCTGCTAATAGTATGCTTATGATCTCCTGAACTATGCCTTTCTTCAATTTTACTTTCACTCAACGGTAAAGTAGAATAAACAACACCGTTGTTATTAGTAGGTGACGGTTCTGTTCGAGTCGACGTCGAAATTGCCGAGGTTGTGCGTAATCCTTCTTTCTGAGTTGTGCGGTTAAATACTTTCGTATATTGGGATGAGACGAAACTCTCACTGGCTGCAATAGAGTTACCCTCAAAAGTGGTCATTTGATCTAATGTTGTTGAATCACTAAAGTCTGACCGACCTTCAGACACTGATGTGGCATCCTCTGATTTTCCTGCATGTGTGACCGTATTCCTATATGTCAAATCGATTTCTGATTCAGATCTTGCTGCCCGATGAGATGCGGTCGAAGCAAATTCGGATGGCTGCGATTCGTTGGTTTCACTTTTTTCATTTCTCAAATCTACTGTGCTCGTCCGATGCGCAGTCGAGTATTGCAGACTGTCGATGGAAACATTCTCTTTTGTTCGAATATCGGAATATTGAATCGACGTTGCTTCAGGCGTTACTCTATTTACAGTAGATGTAAGTGATGGCAGTCGTTGTTCCAGAGTATCTGTTTTGCTGTGTGATTGATTGCTATAAACTACCGTTTCAGCAACTTTATTAGTTCCTACCATAGATTCCGAGACCTTTAAAGAAACAGTTTCAAAATTATTTGTCGATTCGACAGTCTTATTCCAGCCAGGTAGCACCGTTTCGTGGACAGTGCTCTCCGAAAGATCAATTTTCTGCGTACTTGGTAACTTTGAACTTTGTGTTTTTAGCTCAGATGTGAAAATTGATGTCTCGTGGTCAAGGGTCTCTGTTAAATGACCTGCTGGACCGGAAGAAATCTCCGTTGTATTGCCCAC
Source organism: Parascaris univalens (assembly GCA_037576465.1). Taxonomy (NCBI): domain Eukaryota; kingdom Metazoa; phylum Nematoda; class Chromadorea; order Rhabditida; family Ascarididae; genus Parascaris; species Parascaris univalens. The sequence continues at coordinate 38,545,857 of CM075173.1, read as the reverse complement.
TGAACCACGAGATGTCTCCTCTAAGCGAGCCATTGAACTTGGAGACGCTTTTCTTAGACCACTCGTTGAGGAGAAAGATGCCTCTGCTGAGCGGCCTGTTAAACCTGCAGGTGCCTCTGCCCAACCAGCCGTTGATCCAGCAGATGCCTCAGCTGGTTGACTCACTGGAGCAGAAGAGGCCCATTTTGGGCTACTTGTTGAAGTGGGAGATGTCCCAGCTAACGGACTTGATGAAGCAAGAAATGTCTCCGTTGGACGAATCGTTGATCTTGTAGCTGCGTTATCTGGAGGACTCGTCGAAGTAAGAGATACCTCTCTCGAGCGAACGACTGAAGTGAGAGACACCTGTACTAATTCACCTGTTGAAACAGTAGATGTCTCGATTGGACGAACAGCTGAAAAGGTAGGTGTTTCTGCTGGATGAATTGTTGAACCGGAGGATACATTGTCTGGACGAGTGGTTGAGGTGAAAGGTGCCTCTACTAACCGATCTGCTGAAGTGGGAAATGTTTTCGTTGGACGAATCGTTGACCTTGTAGCTGCGTCATCTGGAGGACTCGTCGAAGTAAGAGATACCCCTGTCGAGCGAACTACTGAAGTGAGAGATTCCTCTACTAATTCACCTGTTGAAGCAGTAGGTGTCTCGCCTAGACGAACTGCTGAAACGGTAGGTGTTTCTGCTAGATGAATTGTTGAACCAGAGGATGCGCGGCTCGTTAAACCTACAGGTGCCTCTGCCCAACCAGCCGTTGATCCAGCAGATGCCTTAGCTGGTCGACTCGTTGAAGCAAGAGAGGCCCATTTTGGTCGACTTATTGAAGTGGGAGATGTCCCGGCTAAAGGACTTGATGGAGCTGGAAATGTCTTCGTTGGACGAACCGTTGATCTTGTAGCTGCGTTATCTGGAGGACCCGTCGAAGCGAGTGGTACCCCTCTCGAGCGAACTACTGAAGTGAGGGATACCTCTACTAATTGGCCTGTTGAAGCAGTAGATGTCTCGGCTGGACGAACCGCTGAAACGGTAGGTGTTTCTGCTAGATGAATTGTTGAACCGGAGGATGCATTATCTGGACGACTAATTGAAGTGAGAGGTGCCGTTACTGATCGATCTATCGAAGCGAGAGATACCTTCGCTGGACGAACCGTTGAACCAGTAGATGCCTGTGCTAGATGAATCGTTGATCTGGTAGGTGCGCTGTCTGGAGGAGTCGTCGAAACGAGAGATATCCTTTCCAGGCGATCTTCTGAGGCGAGAGGTGCCCCCGCTAATTGACCTCTTGAAGCGGCAGGCTGTTCTGGGCCGCCCGCTATACCGGAAGATGCATCCGATGGACGACTCGTAGTCTCATTTTCTTCGTCAAGATTATCGTTTGTGTTGCTCGCACGGGTATGAATTTTTGCCTCATTTGTCGCCCCTGGTGACAGGCTTTTCGTCCTGATTTCCGCCTCCGTAATAGTTCCGTTAAGTTTGGTTAGTGTTTTTTGTGCATACAAAACGGTATGAGCGTGAATACTGTAGATATTTCGATATTTTTCATAAGTCGTTTCGCTCATACTACTGGTCGAATTCGCATTCGACCATTCTCTGATCGTCATTGGTGGAATTGGATCCGGATATGCATCCGAAACAACCTCTGTTATGTGATCCGAAACATCCTCTGTTATGTGATTGGGAGATTCTCGTAAGCTGCTTTCTGTATTGAAGAGATCGGATGTTTTGCCATATATAGATCCAAAAGGCCGCAAGTGGTCACTGCTACTGCCATGTTCAAGCGATTTCGATGTTTCCAGAGTTCGCACTGTTGTGGAGGATTGCTGCTGGAAGTCTGTTGAGAGAGAATCTTCTTCGCTTACATCTGAGACGACTTTATCGCTTTCAGTAAACGATCTTGCGACAGTGCCTGTATTCCGTGTCTCAACCATATTGTCGATGATCCCAACAATGATTGGCGTGGCTGTTGCATTGGCGTTCGGTTCATTCAGATGTGCTTTCAACGTTGTGGTTGTTTTTGCGCTGTGGAGATCAGTTGCTCGTTCAGTAATCGCTACTTCGCTCGGATTTTCTTCGGATTCCTTCACAGATGCAATTTCAGTGGAATGGCTGGAGAAATCTTTCGAATTAACGAACTCCAGAATTCCTTTCTCAGCCGTTGTTGGTTTCCGTTGATTCTCTTCATATGCATCAGAGAGTGTTATATTTGACCTTATTGATCCTTGAGAAGGCGTAGTAACCTCATTAGAAAATATGGTCATTACTGCGCGCTGCTGTTCAGTCAGCTGATTTGTCGAATAGTGGTTTTTGATGCTTGTAGCTTCTTCAGCCGATTCGTTTTTGCGTTTCGTGGTATGCGCATCCCATGATGTAACCTTCTGTCCCTCTTTTGTTGATCCACTGACTTTGGTTACCTTATGCTCCATTGCTGTTGTTAAATTCTTATAAGTAATGGTATGATCTGTGAAATGTGAGTTGGAAGTATCTAGTATGCTATCATCCTTCACGCTTGTTACCCGAGAGGAGCGAGTAGTTGGCCTGGCCGAAGTTTTCGGAAGTTTTGTCTTTGTCGATGATATGTCACCGTTAGTTGGTTCCACGGAATCGTTGAGCTGCTGCCTCTTAGTATCGGAAGTTCTCGCCAATATTTGTTCTGTGACCGTATCTCTTGATTCTGTCACACTCGTGGAATCTGTTGAACTTTCAGATTTCGTAGTCATTTTCCTGTGGACGTCAGATACCTGTTTCCACACAGTGGAATCGTGCTCGTCGAGTGCAGTGCTAGCGTTTCTGAGATATTTTTCCATGTCGGTTGGTTCCTGTACATTCGTTGGTTGTATGGTTACTCTCTCGCCAACGCTTATGAACCCCTCTGTTCGGTGTTGCGATACCTCAGAAGACAGAGTATGACTCACCAATTCTACCTCGAGTTGCTCTGTAGGTGCCTGTGCTTCTTTGCTTTCTCCTGTGTGCAGATAAGTGATAACTGTTTTCGAGCCTGACGATTGCAAGTCGTTCGACGTATCCTCTGGACTATATGTTGCAGTGAATGCGTTTTTACTATCGACAGGTGTTGATGAGATGAAAGTTGGCATTAACGGGTGGGACGTATAACTGCTGAGTTGCGATAGTTGTGAAGTGGCTGCTTCTTTCGTTAAAAACAAGGCACCCGGCGATTGCCTAGTGGGTTCGGAAGTGTGATGTTGCTCAACGGCTTCAGCCTTATCAGAAATCAGTGTTGATTGAAGAACTTTTTGCTTGGAACTATGTCTTAGATCACTTGATATAGAAACAGCGCCGTTATCATAAGTAATACTTCCCATTGTGATTGCACTTTCAGGATTATAACTTTGATCAATGCCTATCTTATCATCTATGGTCGTTTCATCATCGACGGCCGTGGAATAAATTACCGGATGAGGCGTCTGTGTGTCGTGTTGCCCTCTTGCAACATCTGACTCATTTGACACTATCAGGTTTGTTCCTGGTTGAACAAGTGATAGGTTAAAAGGTCGAGAAAAAGATGTGCGAGTATGCGTATAGCTTTCGTTTTCAGGACTGCTGATGTAATCCAGATCATTCGATACAGATGATTGTAGTACTACTGCAGAAGCGCCATCGATAATCGCCTTCGTACTTATTACACGAGTTGCCTCTATATTCATTTCACTCATATGAGGGCGGTCGTTGCTATACGTTAGCGACTGCGTCGTCGAAGTATCCGCGTCGTCTTCGATTGTGTCGAATGCTTGCTGTGTTTCTCTGTTCTTTGAGGTGGGTGACACTGATGTTATTATCACTCCATGTCTTGACATATGTGGATGTTTCGAAGAGTCAATGTTATCACTGTGACTTATCTTATCATAAATACTGCTTAGTCTTTCCTCTGAGTCAGACGATTCATATGAAACCGCTGTATCATTAAAGCGTACATCAATTGTAGCTTCCCCACTTCGTGCGGTAATTAAATACTTGACAGTCACGTTTGAATTTTGTTCTCCATTTGTAGTGCTTGATATCGGTGTACTATAGTCTTCTTGTGTTGTCTGCTTTTGTGATACTGATGTCCACGATTTGCCGGTTGTAGTTGATTCGTTGAGAAAGGTGCGAAAATCATCACCTATAGTGTATTTTGAACTTTCCATAACCATTAGCGATATTGGTTCATATTCATATCTTTTTAGTTGTGTGCTTTCCTTGGAGTCGTAGAAAGTTTTCGTTGTGTCATCACGTTGAGCAGAGGTCATTTCGCGAGAAATTTCGTTCAGTTGAATGTTTTCAGATTGGCTGCTCGTCAAATAGCCTCCAAAGCTTGAAGCCGTGTTTTTGCTATTCTCTCCATCGGAAGAAAGTATTTGAGAACTTCTTGTAGATGTTGTTTGGTTGCGTTCTTGTGGGATCGTTTCTTCCTTGTTCGAAGTAGCGGTTGTACTGTTTCGATCATGCGAATTCGTGTAAACGTCGAATTTCGTTACTGTCGAAGATATGAGAACGCTTCTCGATTGCATGTCGCTATTCCTGAGTACTTTTGTGCTGGTACCGCTTACGGTTCTTTCTGACGATTTTTGTGTTATTCGAGCAAGCGAGTTTTCTTCACTCTGACCACTCGACACGTCCACATGGGCTTTCGACCGGGATTCGGCTGTATAGGTGGATGTCTCGGCCGTTGTTCTCAGATGCTTTGAAATCTCATCCAGCTTTTCATCACTGCCTATAATTTTTTCGGTAGTGACTCTCTCAGCGGTTATTGTAATCGGTCGCCAAGTTGAAGGCGACCGTTTTCTGGATTCTTGAGATATGTCAACAACTGTTTGCCAGTCTTCTCGCATTTCGGTCGACCCCTTATCAGCATTCACACTGATTCCCTCCATGATTCCTTCTGAAACTGTTGCAGTTGATTCTGATGGTGAAATTTCAGTTTGTTGTGAAGACTGTTTTACTAGTGTAGTTGTGATGGAACTATGCGGATATTTAAAATCCTCGGTTGCTTGCGTCCTATTATTAATGGACATAGCGTTATTATTAATGGTCATAGCGTTAGTGGTATCCTTTCTAGTCATTTCCACGCGTTTTGTCGTAGGGATTTGCAGAGGCAAACTATTGTTTGCATCCGTTTCTGCTGGTTTGATTTCACCAACCACCTTCCCTGACGCTGAGGTTGTACTCGAAAGTGATGATTGGCTCATCACGGTAGTAATTATCGCGTCCGTCGTAGTGTTTTCAAATAAAGTTAAATGGAGTGTTGGGACGGAATATTTGACAGAAGTGTCCGTGCCCCTTGAAGATTCAATGGTCGTAGTGATAGAGTTACCTGCAGTCGTTAATGCATCAGGATCCCCTCCTTCCGTAATAATGGATCGAGGAGAGATTGTGCCTTCCGAAGGAGTTGTGGCCTTATTCGAGGGAGAATTAGTTGGAGTGGACATTTCAACCGTATTTATATTATTCATAGAGTAAGTAGATTCGAATAACAAATGCGTTGTGTAACGCGAGGGTCTTGCGAAGTTTGGTTTGGTGGTACCCATGGTTGATATCGTTTCAGTCGTTGATATAAAGCAGCGATTGATTTTCGGTTGTGTACCACAATATGCTGATTTAACGAACTCAGATTTATTCATGCTGCTAATTGATACTTTAGAATTGGTCAATGTTGCGGTCATCTTATATGTCATTTCTCTTTCTGAAGGAGTCGATTCTTCAACGGAAGTATTCGTCGAATGATTTGCTTGTTTATCATTGCTGTGGAAGAAAATCGAACGCTTTCCTCGTTTGTTGTTTGTTTCACTTTCTCGTTCTTCATTGCTCAACGCTAAAGTACGATTGAAGAGTGTTTTATTCTCTTTTGCGATAATGGGCAATTCTTTGCGTTCTGCCAGGTTATTTCCCTCACCGTTCTCATATTCTGAATTCACTATTGAATAACCGTTTATGATTGCAGCGATCCCTGAAAAAAAAAAGAAAATAAACCTGTCAATATAATCGTTACGCTAAGCGAAGTCTAATATTCATAGGTGGAGATGTTCATAACGACGTTAATTAATGAAATAAAACCACTATATTAATTTCTTGAAAGCAGCCGTTAAATATCGAAAAAATTATCCACTCAATAGTTGCTATATTATGACGATTTTTCCGGATTCATAATCCGGGATTTTGAGGATATCAAATGAATTTTTTTTGAATTTATGGTTTTTTGAGATCAATTTTGAAAATTACAATTGCAATATTTCATTTTAGTTGTTGAGAAATTAATTTCAAGCATCTATAAATTCATTTTATCGCACCATGTCGTTGGTTAATTAATTTTTTGATTTTCCGATCGGCTGTGCGACGAATTACAGCTTAATGCCCACAGATCGCCGAGTGCGTTCATTAATTAAACGCTGATAGTCTTAATTAATGCCATTAGTATCAGTCTTATTTATTAATATTTGTAACACTAATTCATTATCATATATTTTCGCGTTGTTATCACTTTAATTGAGTGTTTACTTGTTGTTTAATTGCAGATCACCTGGAAATTCTGGAAATTTGTAAGCAAACCATCGAAGTTTTAGTGAAGTACATCGAAAGATTGAACAATCGTATATTATTTCATTGTAAATGATTGCACTCGTTAACAATGGCTTCATATCATTTTATCAGTTTTTCTTGCCGATGATATGATTGCCGCATATCCCAAGATCGATACTCTACGTTCCTTATTTGTACCGCTTTCCTCTCGGCCCTTTCCGCTTTCTTATTACCTGCACCCAGGATCATTTGATAAAAGAGATTTCTGACTCGGATGATCTCTCTATTCGATCGGCACTGTATGAGATGTTTTTTGTGGAGAAGAAAGCGACACAAACATATTTGAAGGTTTTGTTGCTTCCGTAATGATTGTGTTTTGCAAAACTATTCATTGCTAACTATGAGTGAAAGAGCCAAGAAAGTCTCTAAGATGAACAAATCATTGGTTCTCATTTAATGGTTTAGACAAAACCTCAAAAGAGAAGATCTACAATTTCATAGAAGAAACGAGAAAATCGAAATATCTTCATAGCATTCGATATGAGGGCGAGAATTATTTCAAAGGGTTTCGTTGTTTCGAGACGAAGAATAAGGGAAAATACCGACTTCGGAACAAATCAAATTCTGTTGAGGAAAGTGATGAGAATAGCTTAAAGATGTTTTGAAATGCTAAACTAAACCATGAGACGCATTTTATGATCTCTTCGTAATCTGATATAAAGCTCCTTCATGGTCTTTTTCTACGTTATCCTTAAAAATACTCAATAATTTGTAAGCGTTTATAAATTTCCCAGGAATAACGCAATAATGTCCATTCTTTGAGGAAAGCTTTCAAAAGATCCGACTGAAAACTTTGATGAATAAAATTACTCGCCGAGATGACGAGGAGAATATCTTGATCGTTCGCATGGACGCAATTAATGGATTCATAAAATGTTCGGAAATCGTTGTAGATCAGAAACGGCGATGCCATAACAATAGAACCGAAGTATCGACAATAAGTGCTGAATTACGCTTAAGTTATTTTAGGGTAACTGAGATTTCATTAGACTGCGACGTGATGCTTTGAACATGCTGCTGTACGCTAGTATTTCATCTTATAAACTGAAGCGAAATTAAAAATCTACGAAAGACAAACCGAGCACAATAATAACGATACGGATATCTCCCATCGATCGTCGGATAACTGCGATGCGCGAGACTCTACCACTTACGACTGTATCCACCATTGGCTTCGTTGTATTACATCGTCTTCGAAATTCACTCAGAGTGCACCTGCCGTCGGCTATAGAGATCTTCTCAAGACAGTCGTTACATTAGTGTGCATCGATGTTTTAGAGCGTACACGTTTAGTGCATTAGAAACCCCCTTAGCAACTGCATTTCGCCGATTTCTTTGGTTTCTGTGGTAATCCGTCTAAATATCATTAGCTATGATGTCTCTAATCGTTCGAAATATGCGTCTTGAAATTTAGCAGCGAAAGTGGCCCTTACCAAAGAAACTGCTTCTTCTGACGTTCGCCTAAAATCCATTGTGAAATTCTGCAATAATAGGAGGAAAATGTTCGGTGTTACCTTCAGTAGAATCGCCCAAACTATACTTTTTGACAGTTTCAAGCAACTATCCTCATGAGTGAGTGATATTGTTTGCGAGATTTTGGATTTTAGAATTGGATGATGAGAGGATCTTCCGAGCTATGTTTGCTTTCCTCATAATTTTATTCAGATTCACAATGGCATGCTAAACCGGCATCAATGGATTTTGTCGTTCATTCATTTCAGCAAACCGGACATACAAAAAGATTGAATTCGAAGGTTTAAGGTATATTGCTGTCGGTAAGGAAGATAATCAAAGACCTAATAAGAAAGGTCGACTTTTTTTGGTTGATTATGTAGAAGAGACTATGATACAATAGGACATTGAATTGAAGATTGGGACACCGGCGAATAAGATTGCACTAACTGGCTTGTGGCATGAATATTGAACAATAGAGATAGGGGTACTATTTCGAATGGTGTAGATGTTGCGTAGTACCTGGTGCTAAATGCGTATCATCGAGAATCTCAATGAGGCTGAGAGAGATCTCAGACAAGTTCTCATTGTTGCCACTGGTTTTCCTTCCGTTAGTTTCCAGCCTAACCTGCATCATGAACTAAAAACTAACCGAGAAGAGTGTCAAGAAAGTGCTCGTCTTATAGTTTTCTCATTCTGACTGGCTTATCGTTCCTCTCGGCCCTCCTTGGATCTTTTATGTGTAGTGAGTTATGCCGCAGTGGAAGGGGGAGAGTACGTAATGGTCACCTTACCCCGCCAACTCCTCTAAACATAGCAAAACAGTGGCAACCGAGGGGGAGAAGCCAGAACAATCTACCACCACTACTGCCTGGAATCCTATCCTCACTTCTTATCGCCTAAAAATAGAGATCATGCATAGTGATAGAAAGAAGCGAAGCTATAATGGTACATCTCGTTGCTTTCCACTTTTCAGCAACAAAAAGTGCGATCGAATTGAGGTTTTTTGTTTTTGAAAAGGCCTGGAAGAAACACAAATTTGCCCCAAAAACTGTTGAAACAGCTACTCGGACTACAATTCCTCGCGATGGATAGCTATTTCTATCTTCATCTTCATGTCGTTCGAATGAATGCTCGCGCCCTCTGCATGTCCGCCGATGAGGAAATATTAATTCAGTGAATCTCGAGCCCTTGGTGCTCAGAAAAAGCGAAAAAAAGACAGAAATCACTGAAGCGAATCACCCAAGGACGATCGTCCGCGCTGGCACACGTTAAAATATTCAGCTCCTGTTCATTCTAAGCGCCTTACTAAAGGTGCATGCAGCATCCATAACGCACAAGCCGGATCGACGTCCTCGAAGATATTTACGGTAGTGGTGAAATCCAGCGATATCGATCAGTTAGAGTTCATCGATCGTACGGTCTTACCTCGAAACTTTGCATCGTCACCAAGAGAAAGTGTCCTCTCAAACCTTCCCTTGCGGATCCCCTCTCAACGTGCACAATTTGTTGCTCCCGTAATGTTCACACGAACTTCAAACGATGAGGCATGCCGACTATTGAGAGTCAGAATTGTGTTTACTGAGAACGTTATTATAACCATTTTAACAATCATATGAAGTATTGGGAGTGAAAGCATAACGAGAATATTAACCTTAATACCAATAAAAATGAGGTTTAGAGCCCAACGAGCGAGCGACTTAACAAATTCGTCGCTCGTAAGCCAAAATTTATTTACGAAAGCATAATGCATTTGCAAATCGATACGAAGAAGCACATTATGGCGTTTGAGGTGATAAAACAAATCAAAAGGATCTTTTAAAAATATTCTACGCTTTCAATTAAAGATGCACTACAATCGGGGGGAGATAATCATGAATTTTTATGTGAACGATCGCTAATTCGGCTCAGCCTCTCCGCCAATTCGAGGCTCAGCCGCCCCGCCAATTCGGGGCTCAGCCCCCCCGCCAACTCGTCGAAATATCGCCAAAATGCACCAATCGACCGAAATGAAACGATTACAATGAAAACAATCGAGGATTTATTGAAATAGTCTGAATTGGCTAAAAACGTTTTGTGTAAAGATGTATGATAGAATGGTCATAATGAGTGATTATCGACCGCATACATATTCCACAAAAATTTCCTCGCCAATTAATAAAGTGGGAGTGTGTATGCAAGAAATGTGTTGCAACATTGCCGCTGCAACCTCAATGAGGTATAAATCGTGTTTGGAAGAGGCCACAAAAGCTTGTTCCACACAACCAACAAACTTCTAAGAACAGCTTTCAAGCCTCTTCCAAAACTTTTTCAGCATCACACTAACCCAGAAAAGTTCACAAATCGAGAAGCATACATGTTGTAATCCATTCGAAATGTTTTCGCGATTATTTCCAATGAAAATTAAAAGAATCTTTTCTGCTTTATCGCAAGGAAAGCTCACTAAATAATGAAGATTCGCTGAACTGATTTAGTCGGCTTCTCGATATACAAAATAAATATCATAGAAGATAAAGCACACAAAGGAAAGGAGTAAACACGGATCTTCATTGAATACAACAATTCGCCATAATTAAACGGCGCTTAGGACACCTAGTTTAAGATAGTTCGCATTGCTTTTGCCTATGTTTATCATCACTTTATAATTTTCCTACTTAAAGCCAATATCAATTCAGCAAGTGAGGACATATATATTTGCATTATAACGAATGCTACATCCAACTTATAAATTAAATATATGTTCTCGCCAGATTCCTTAGCAAAGGTGAAACATGCCATCATCGATAATATCAGAGGGAACCCACCATTTTAATTCGCTCAATAAGCAATCATCCCGCTGCACTTACTGCTCACTCCGGAAAGTTATTCACTCCCCTCCGATAACGAGATCGAAAGGGTGGAATAGGTCGACTAGCTCGGCCATACGTAAGCCGAGCGCAGATGTGCACGTATAAGTCAATCACGAACCGCATGCACTTAAATGAACTGAACGTTTCCATACAACGAATATTCAACGAAACTGATAAATGAAATCCAATTTTGCAGCTGCAATACTAAATGAGTAGAAGAATATCATTGCGTCTAAAGGTAGCCTTCGAGGTAAAGTGAAGAAACTCCACTGTGCCAGATCTTAGCTCGGCTGTTGTATGCACGCATTGATCCTCTGCGCGACGTCTTTCTTACATGCCTTCTGCTTACGAACATGGCGCATAAAATCATCGAACATCAGCTTTCCCGGGCCCGGAATCCAGTAAAATGCATCACGAGCTGTCTTCACCAGTTGCACCACCTAAGCCATCACTTATATAGGTTAACAATCATTATTTCCCACAATGAAAGTGAAAAACGGCGCATGTGACACCTTCTATGCTATGCAACAAATGAAAGCGGAGTCTGCGATGTCCAAACAGAGAAAACTTTTAAACTGTCTTCCATTCTTCTCATGTTCAAAGACTCCCTAAGGCAGAGGCAACAATTTTTGACGTTAGATACGTTAACACCTTTACTGTTTTCCAAAGTCGATAGCTGATTTATTTTTAACAGCCGCTTCTACATTGTTCCATAGTGCAAACATATTAAATGATCTATAGCACTACAGCAGAAACTTATACTTGGACAACAGAAGAGCTCCGGTAAAAAACGGTCTGCATCACATTTGAAGTACGCTAACAAAATGATAAATCAAAAGCCTTGGTCAACAAGGATTCTCCCTATGCCATCTTTGCATACCCTTGCATATTAGTTAAACCAATATTTAACCATCAAAGGGTACTTAGAACAACGATCATCTGATTTATAGCCTTAAAAAGCACAACAGGGTCTCATCAATTCCGCTCTCTGCGCACTCATGTTCAAATCATCAATATCCAGCCCCATACGCCTATACACCAAGGCTGCGATCTTGTACTTTCAATATTTCAGCAATACGCAACAGTCATTCAAAGTGATGGCCACAATCATTGATTTCATTCCTGCTTCTGCCTTTTTTGGCCAAAAAACGGGTAGAATTCGCATCCCTTAAACACCAATAACGGGTATGAGGCTCCTCATACCGTTTCTCAACAAATAACGTCTCGTAATACACCGCTGCACAAAGGCATCGTGGTCGCAAATTATACAACTTGCTCACACCATCAATTCCAGTGTAATAATTCACTTTTGCACCTAACAAGGTAGCAGAAACTAACCTCTTCCGTATCTGAGGCAACAAACCGAGGATGGCTTAGCTTTGAGCTGGCTGCCATATAGAACATCTCGACACAGTGTTGCATCAAATCGGCCGTTGGTGCCGCGAAACCGCTCTGCATGAGAACCGAACGAACCTGAAAGCAATCTTCTCGTAATGGCTACCGTTGAATTTGATTTCAGCTGTTTCCTGACTACCAATTTTCAACGCAAAGGTGGATTTCACCACAAATCTACACTGCGCGTAGGCGATGATGAACGTTCCGGCTTTATTATCAAGCTGACGACATAGAACAATACACAAAGACTTCATAGGACATGTTAAAAGCTTCAGTGTGCTTCAAAACACTTCAAAACAAAAGCGTCGCTCTTAAAACCCATGAAAGTAATGCAGCACAAACTTCGTAAACTTCAACTTATGCCTCAGCTATTCCGCTAAGTTTCAATACGAATATTATCAAATTCAACGAAATAAACTGAGTCAAACAGCACATCGTATGCGGATATGGGAAGAAATTAAACTGTGTTCAGATGTGACGATGAACACAGATGCATAAGATGATGTGCAAAATGGCAAATTTAGTTCTGGATTTGGTACTATTAATATCTTGCTCTCCTATAAAAATTGCGATTCGCCAACATTGAATAAATACATTTTAGAATGAATAAAAGAAACCTGAGGTGCATGATTGTGCTTCGTAGCTGATGTGCTATTCGCAATCTGTGACCTCACAATCGGATGAAGCAGCGCCTGCGAGTGATAATTCATCTGCGGCACTTGCCAGTGGAATATCTGAAATACTATTGGCCTGTCCGGAACCAAATGCTATAAAATGGCGGAAAAAAAGAAAAGCATAATTTTCTACCCGACTATGGATTTATGAGAGGTGAGACAAGGCTATTTAAAACAAACTGTTAGAAACGGACTTTAGACAGATGGCGGAATCTGGAAATCGACTGGAAATAACAGTTTTACTAAAGAAGCAAACTTTGCTAACAATGTAGGAGATCACACAACAAAACACTTAGATGACTCAAAATTGTTAAAAGCAACGAAAAAATCTTCGAAATGACATTAGAAATCATACCGTTAATAAGTGAAAACAAATGATGCGACAACATGGAGAACATCGGAAAACGACCTATTAGATCGAATAAGCAAATTAAGGGTTCTCCGCCGTTTTTTTTCGACCAATCCAACTCCGGCAGTTTCACTCTGCGCACAACACAAAACATGAAAACAAAACTGTGAAATGAGACCAAACGCGATTTTTCGTGATTACATCCGAAGAGATCTTTTAGCTGCTTTCTGCAGGAAGAAAAAATAGTCGAACACAATCGTACCTTTGTAGATTCGACTGCCAAAGAAAACAACACGAAAGGCGATGCGATCGAACGAGCTGCAACCTCACAGAAACTTTGTGTGAACACTCCGCCAAGTTTCACCGCTATCGAAAATAGCCATCGCACATCGTCCGCATAGGCCGGATTCTGAAAAATTCTATTATCTCCCGTTCACAGTGACATTCTCATCAGCCACAATCTTGGAAAATCTCCACGAATTCACAGATTTCAATTTAGTGCTTAATTTGATCTTAAAATTTGGGAAAAATATGGTGATTTCACCAGCTAAATTTCATCGCTGCAGATTCGTTCGTCAATTTCCGCAAAAAGAGAGCGATTTTCAACGGAAAAAAAATTCAACTCGCCCTCTAAGGGTTTCTGAAGGCTCTTGTGGAAAGAGAATCGAACGACATTGCATCGAACACTCTTTTAAAACGCTTAAACTGTAGAAACTTCGGAAGGAATGCAAACCTGCGAGAACTTCGCATAACTTCTGTTGTCGTCGTGGTTGCGATTGCCCATTGTCTCCAATGCCTTCATGCCAACACGATGCGCATGCACCAACTTGACCATCCTCGGATCGCCAACAATCATACCACCTGGTGCAGCGATTGCTGCATTCATAGTCGCTTGGTGATGGAATAACGGCACTAGTGAGCTCGGTGGCGCACCGTGATGCATTGCACCGACCTGTGAACCTGGCTGAACCAAATGTGACGTTTGAGGCATCATCTGAGCGTAATGCATCATAGAATTCGATGCCGCCATGTGGTGATGATGAGGTGGTGGAGGACCGCTCACTGTCGGCACCTGCAGCTCAAGTATGCCATAGCAAGGAACATACTAATACCCATAGAAATCATTACTGAGAGGGAAACAACTCGCTCATTTTTTGCTCGATGCCATTACTGATATGCGGATAATGTCCAACTGTATTCCCCTGTTCATTCGAATCAAAGCATTAAAATGAGCAGCACACTACGAGTCGACGTTTTCCTCACTTCTACGGAATATCCGACGGCTTGATGAGAGAATAACGATGTCACAACATCATGAAAATACTCTACTCACATACCATGAAGCTAAAATAGCCAACAGCAATAAACTCCGATAATAAAATAAACTTCCACGAGTTGTCCTTATAAATTAAGCATTATGTTACAACGAAATGCCCTCAAAATTACACAGAAAATATTCCCCAACAATTATATAAATGAATTTGAGAAATTTTAGCCAATAAATTTGTGTGAACGGATGGAATTTCTCCAAGAAGCTCTGCATAATGCTGTAAAATATTCGTTAGCATTTCCTTCATCTCTCTTAATGGCTAAGTATCAAAATATCCAAAGACCCTACTTTAAAGATTCAATAGTTAAGATGAAATAAACAATCCTCGAGCTTCAAAAGCTATGATATGCAATCATTTCAAGCATTTATGCATATTAACGCTGAATATAGTTTTTCCTCTTTCGTTTCTCCTCAAATCTCACTGGTGAGGTTTACTCTTTACAGTTTGGCATGCCATTTGAAGTAATAGAAGGGATGAAGTGGAGAAGTCATCTGGGTAGAAGCGCCATGAAAATTTCATGAGGAGCTTCTAAAAAAGATTACGACGCAATTTTCAACACACCTGATCGCACTCCTCTAAATTTCCCCCACCTATGAATGCAGAAAATAAAGATATTCCCATCGTCTCTACTAAAAAACATCAATGAAATCTGAAGCGTTCTCAGAAATCAAAATAAAAGAGAACGAAACAGAGACAATATGAGTAAAATATCATTCGAGAATAAAGAAAAATCGTTCAAACATTGCAGTATATTTCGTTTCGCGACTATGCGAGCTCATTTGCAATACAATAAACAGAGCATGAAGTGAAACATGAAGTGAAAATAATATAGATTAGTGCAAGCGGTGCAGATTTCTTACGTCCGATTATCAAGCACAAGAGCCAACTAGTTATGTTTAGAACTAAGGATCATCGAGGGTTCGACTGTCACAAGAAAGTACTACGATATTCGGAGCGATAAACACATAAACCCTTCGATGAAGGTGCGAATGAATTGTCTAGCGGTTTATGGAATCGTATTTAAAGCGAAAAATCATTCTTGTGCGGCAGGAATTTTCATCAGTAAGCTAATAATTAAAAAATCACTCCCTGCGACCAAACATCTGAAAGCAGATGTCATGAATTTTTTTCAGAATTTAAGGCTTTCCTCGCACAAGTGCGAAATTTGGTGACGGATTTGACACTGGCTGCTAACCTGCACAGTGTGATCGCCGCCAATGGATGCATGCAGTTGGGCTGCGGATGCGGTAGCCGTACGCTGTTGTTGCGTGGTGGCGTGCAGACCCGACTGTGGCATATTGGGCGGAGGGGCACGTCTTGAGATCTGCACCGCTTGCATTGGACTAAGGTTGGGTGCCGAGTGACTAACATGGAGGGATCGAGATGAAGCGCCACTCGAACAGGACGCCAGGAGGCCGAGTGCTGTTGGCTGCGCGGATCCCGTCGGTGCCACTGTCACTGACGTGTTCATAGGCAATGCAGACCCTGCCAACGATCCTCTGAAATGACTACTTCTAAAAACGACATAAAAGGAGTCAGCGCAACCATGAAAATCGCTACTGCGTAACACCGCTGCCTCTCAAAAGTCCCACCTCAACATGTCTTAGTGACGGACCCAAGATCTACAATTCCCAGCAGAGTACTATTTACTCATTCAAATTCTATTTCTACTAAATCTCTTTTAAACAGATAACCATTCTCAATCATCTTTCTTTCTATGTCAATCAAGTGCATCAAGTAGCCCGATTTCTAAACGATCCGTTTTTCTTCCAACATCAAGCGGACAACCAGTAATGGGCATGAGCTGGTAGTACAACTTCGAATACTTTCTGGCCACCAAGACAAATGTGGAAATAGTCTTCAGTTACTAAATACTGCATACACTGAAAACGGGAAACGACGACTGATACCAACAAAAATGCGGCAACGCTCGCAATATTAAAAACTGCTAATTTAGCAGTCAAATATTACTATAAAGAAACAACTTTGGAGCGGAGTGCCATAACACCCGCAATAAAGAGAGAAAATCGCTGTTGACCACAACTTCCTCTAGCACACTTCTCACGCCGTTTGTTGCAAGCACCTAAGACACTTGCCACTACAACTGGTTAGCTACTTGCTCAACTTTATAGTTTCTTCAGATATTGAACACACAAAAAAAGAAGACTAACCGAGGTCCATAGGGAATAATAAGCTGTTGCTGTGCGGTGTTGGCGGATGGAATGAATACGGCAGGTCGGTGCGAGATGCCGGCTGGATGCGCATGTTGAGGGGGGAAACGATAATACGGCGGTTGTTGGAAGGGTATTTGCTGTGCATGAGGCATTTGTGCGTATTGCATTGGAAGTGGCATCATTGCAGTGTTTCCACAAAAACCCTTAAAGTACGAATGATACGACAATTAGTCAGCGCCAACCAACATATAAAGAATCTTTTCCAACTCTCATTGTACAATTCTATGCAATCACTCATTTTACTAAATAAATGAATCGAAGCTTCAAGCAATACATACAAAATGATTAGGAAAGAACCGCCCTCCTCCCTGATCGAAATTCTAAACGAAAGTGATGCGTTATGTTTTAGTATGGTTGTAACTATTTCAAGAAATGAGGTTGAAAAGAAAATTATGTATCATGAATAGTTCACCTGATGCATTTGTGGAGGGGGATTATCAGTTTGCGGTTGAGTCGTAGTTCCATTTGGTGTGAAATGAGCGACAGGTGGTTGGGACGGCAATGTCGCATTACTCGTCTGCTGCATTTTCGTATCACTTTCGCAGAAAAGGTCGTACCAATGTCGAGCGACCTTGAATAAAACCTCTGGATAGACGCCATCCTTCTCAGCAGCCTGAAATTATCACACTCGTTATTTATATCAATTTACTGCAACAGCTTCGTTTCTGTCAGCGATCGGCATTTAAGTTTAAACGAAGCTAAGATGTCGCATTTCGCTCTAGCGTTCCGGATTTCAACAATTTCTTGAGGAATCCATATCTAATAACCTATTGCCCGGTAAGCTGTCAAACAACGCACTGTCAAGGTTTCATGCTGCTCTCGCTTGCATCTGTTTATATAAGCGCTGCCACAAAAGGCAACTTTAGTCCAATGATGGATGTTCTGATACGGCGAGACACAAAGACAGTTGTAAATGAACTCTAGCGGTCACTATTTCTACTTTGGTGGACCAGTGCAGTCATTCCCAGGCTTTAGCTAAGGAAATTTAGTCCCATGTGGCCATGCGAAATATTCAGCAAGTTACTTGTGGCCCATACATAAAAGGTTCAAAAAAGCGGAAATAACTTGGGCAAAAGTCACTGGAGCACTAGTTTCCTAACTCTCCGGTGGCTATTATCCGTGGTTGCTCTATGGCACAAAGCCGTTTCAATTCGATCTCCGTAAAAGAAAGACAATAATTACCTGTTCAACAGCCTTGCATGCCTTTTCAAGCATTTCGGAGCTCTGTTCTTTGCACTGATGGAGTGCTTTTTGGCTCTCAGCCGCAGTCAGTGCGTATGCTTTTGGCAATACACTAAGTGCCAGCTTTGCAGCCGCTTCAACCATACCAGGATCACGGCTTTGACTTGCCTGCAAACTCAATAGGTCATCAGGCGAAGTGAACAAAAACAGTCATTGAACAGTGAGCAATAAGAGTTCCACTTGCCTTAATCAACCCTTCGTCTAAACTCACATCGAACATATGAAAATTCTGAGATCAAACACCGTCAAATTAACTTCACGTTAAGTTTGATCGGCACGTTCACCTCAAAAAATATGAAATCGAGTCAAAAATAACGCAGGGCTACTGTTCCTTTTAATTCCAGGACAATGTGGACTATCTTCAATCACATAAACATAGAAGACGAAGTAAAGATAACTTCTCTGCATTTGATAATTCGAAAAAC
Source organism: Parascaris univalens (assembly GCA_037576465.1). NCBI lineage: Eukaryota > Metazoa > Nematoda > Chromadorea > Rhabditida > Ascarididae > Parascaris > Parascaris univalens. Next base: position 38,527,341 of record CM075173.1, on the reverse strand, counting down.
TATAAAGGGAATAACCTTATCAGCGAGAGCGGCCACTTCGGTTGGAGTGAGATGTGTCTCCCAAACTCGTTCAACGATCTTTATTGCAGCGCAACCTGTCAATACGGCTTATACAGAGATAATCAACCAAATATAGGCAATTGACGAGAGATACACTGCATACAGCTTCCATCTCAATTAAAACAAGGCATCAACAAATCCCCCTCCCCTCATACACACAAATCAATATATCCTCCCCTTTCTACGTATGAATACCCTATATTCTCCACTGACAATATCATCGCCGAGAACAGTGATTTAAGCGACGCAAACCTTTCAAACATCAGCCAAAATGATGAAGGCAAGAAATCGACAATAGATCTAACATCAACATCCAATACACTGCTTTATATATATAAAACTTTTCAGGTATTGAAAGTATATGAATAACATTAAATTCTATTTGTTTCAGATTCGAACGCTACGTTACTGGAACACTATTTTGAATTCATAGCATCTATAAAGGCAGACTGGATTTTCTCGGCGATGCACGTATCGGAGCATGTCGTCAACGCCAACTATGGAACCGGAAGCAACGCCAACATCACAGCACTCGTCCGCATACCTCGTATCAGTATATCTCCACATATGACTTCACCACCTCTTTATAATCAACAAACGTGAAGTGATATTTACAAAACGTTATCACTCATAACATTTAAAGCTCAGATCTTTCGCAGATTCACAAATAATTACCGATTTCGATAGCTTGCCCATGTATCCAGCTCACGTTGGTGCTATAGGTGCGGGTCTGCCAACTTGTCGATACAAGATTGTTCAAGCCGAGCGCATATACTCCAACCAAGAATGAGCAAATATGTAACTGTCGATGTGGCCCTGTAAGGCGACTTAAACTATATAAAAGAATGCATTTTATAAGAAGAACCACTTCATCAAATAAAGAATCTGCTTCACGATAAGGTGCACCATTTCGCAAGCATCTAACCATAAAGACTATCGTCAGCTTGAACTCCGTCTGCGATTGGAATTTCCATTCACTAATTAACTTATAGTTATTAATGTAAAGAAGTACTTCTGCCTCGTAAAACAGTGAAATCGTTACGTATAATACAGTCAAACGATCCATACTTCGCATCCAACACAACACATAGAAATTATGCGCTTCAGTACTTCTTAAAATCCGCATAAAACGTCTCAAAAGCACAAATCCCCCGTCCTCTATAAGGATAGGTTCCATTCCAGCAATGCCATCTAGCACATTCACATATGGAATTTTGCAACAAAACGCCTGAGTGTCCCATTCGTTTCACCAGAACTTCTTCGATCGGATTCAACATCTACGCATCTCATAATCGCTGCATTCTTACATCTTGAAATAAACAACGTTGAATTCTAACCATTATGCTGTGAATTACTTTGGCCACCAACGTTTTGTGACGCATTGAAAATCACCGTATTTTGACTGCCTCCCGCCTCAATAAGCAACCTCTTCGCCAATTCCATCATGTAATGAGCTTGAGCTTCCGATGCTTGATTTGGCGAGCTTGGTATCGGTTTTCGCCTTAATCGTACTTTTGTTAGAAATACTCCTAATGCTGAACCCAAATTATCGAATCAACCACTTAATTGTTAATCAACATCGAACAAGCTAGATGACAAGCACAGCCATATTAACGTTACATTACGATTATTTAAGAGAACAAAATACTCCCCACTACGATACAAAATAAACTGAATGTAAGGCGTGGTTCCTTCTACTTCGCCGAATTGACGCAAACCGACTACTAGCCGATACTTGCACCTATGAAACTCCCACTATCGGCATTTCCATCAACTGAACTCCGAATATTTTCATACAAGATGAAAGCCATTTTTGAGAGCTATACTAGAGTGAGAAACCCTCAATTTGCTCTTCCTTTCATCATCCGCAAAAACTTCCGAAGTAAGAACTTCATGATTTACATGCAAAACCTTCAACGCACAATTTGATTCTGCGGATCTAACAACAAATAAATCTGAAAATATTTCAACTACGAATAATATAACGCAGTAGAAATTAATATTCTCATACGACAAATACCTATTAAGCCGATAATATGGGCTACTCGAGTCATTACTACGAATCGCTGATGTCGATGGAGCATCTGCCTCCTTCTGCGATGAGCATGGGATCGCCACATGATGCGCCGGTGAAGGTGATTTCGATGTCCCCGCAGATGCACATTGACTCTCCTGAAACCGCATAATGAGACTTTACTTAAGAAGGATCCATATCCAAAAATATTCCACCGTCCTTATAAACACTGAAAGAAGAACAGCGTATTCCCACAAAATTCCCAAAATAATACCCCGACGAACATAGGAAATCAACAAAACTCCATTATTTCTCAATGGAATCCATGAATCAGCAGAGCAGAACTCCATTTCAACAAAATTTGAAATATTGCAACATAAGAAACTATTTCCATTCGCGTCTTTCCCCAAGTCCGCTTGATGAATTATCGTGAATATGAGAATTTTCTTTGATTCTGAACTTAACAAAAATGATATATAATTTCGTTTAACTGCTGCTAGCAAGAGAGGAAAACACCAACCGGAGGAGTAATCTTTGCTGCTTCGAGTACAATTCCGCGTGAAATGCCAGAACTAGTGCTTTCATCACTCGGGCTGTCGTTGCTTTCATCTGTGGATTGTCGGTGACCCATCGAAACCGACGAAGAACTTTCATCGCTGAAATCTTTCGAAATAACTTCAATATGGATGTCCTTTCTTAAAGAATTGATGACATAGATGAGAAGGAAAGCTGACAAAACATTCGCATAGGAACTAATTTCATTGAAATACTAACCTAGTTTGATGTTCAGTCATAAGTAGTAATATACGGCTCCAATATCTTGAATTCAAAGTTTGAGACGGTGGAAACAGCGGAGGGAAATTCCACGAAAACCTGCGGCTGCACAACAATCACATCAGCAAAAACGAACACACGTTGGTCGGTATGAAACACTTCATTGCGCAAAAAACTTCCCATCCGATAGGTGTGTTGCAGTCTCCCCTTTCCCACATACATTCTCAACCTTTAAACGAATAGCTGCGGAGAAGTAGATGGATCTCATTGAAACTGAAGGCAAAGATCGATTCAGTACGTAATTAAGCCTATATCTACGCTAATTTCGATAAAAAATAGCGAAAATAAAGATCCGTAAAATTGAACAAGTGGATAAATAAATAAAACAAATCACTATAGTGGCGGTCCAGTTTATACAGATCACACCGTACAAAAAACACGATCCCCTCATGCCCTACACTAAATGAAGCGCTCGGAACGCTTACGTGGATTCACGATTTAGATTGACGGATCCCTCGGAGAGTTGCTCCACCTCACGATCGTCGCTCACTACACTGCTTGCAGTCTCGGTTCTGGTCTCATCGCATTGCTGACTTCCCTGTGAACTGCCCGCACTATCGCATGAAGCTTGACGCCGAAAGCTTTCCTCATTCGCAACTGCTGTAAATGGGACGACTTTCATGAATCCGCTCGAGTGAAAGTATTAACTTGACAAATTTCGCTATTAAAATTACATCGATTCAAATAAGAAATACTTCAGAATCTGAGAGGATCAAATGATAAGTGGCGCAATTAATTAATAATAATAAATATATGCTAATTTCTTTATCATTGCAGAATCCATTCCCTCAGACTAATATTCCACATCCAGCGGATAAATCACGAGCAAAAGCTTATCATTTAAGTGAGCAATCAATTCTTAAATAATAACCGATAAGAAGGATCAGAAACAAACGAGTAGGAGCAATCGACGGATCGAGAAGACTTCCGACCATGACAACGAGCTTCTCGCATAATACTTTACGTTAAACAGAGAGATGACTAAGAAAGAATATCAACAGGCAAAACTTATGCAAACTGAGAACGAAATCGATTTACAATATGGAAAAATCAAACGTGTCGGCCGTAAGCAACATGAGAACGAACCAGAGATGTTCTCAACACTTGTTCGAAGCCAGTCAGAGCATTGACCATGGTACGGATAATGCGGACGCTGGACGCCAAACAGCTTATTGTGGAGAGGATCCTGCTCTAAATAGTAGGCCGCATTCGACTGATGATCCCTGAAGAAAAAAGGAATTAACTTCTCTCAAGTATACCTTCAAATTGCATAGCCACAAGGGTGCTTTCGATAGTGATCATAAGCGTGAACCTCTTTAACCAGAAATACTCCCAATCACATTCAAATACACCGCCACACAGCAATCGCATTTAGATTAGATTGCTTGTGTTTTCAATATTGGCAACAAAAAGCGAAATATAAAGGCATCACCTAATTGACTGAATGGAAATATCTGAAAAACTACCAACAAAACCATACATGAGAAAATGAAATGGACTCAGAACGTCCACCATTGGAAGAAAGGGTTATGTGGGGCATTCCAGTTGATATTGTACGGTTGAGGAGGCAAAGACGATAACAGATAAAACATAAAGATACAATGGGGGACGCAAAAAGCTTTCTTTTCTTTGAATCGAAGCCTGCAGATGGTCTTGGAAAATAAATGACGCAACGACAATCGAAGATCTCTCGAGGATAGCGAAGGATCTTTCGAGGATAGCGAAGGATCTCTCAAGGATAGCGAAGGATCTTTCAAGGATAGTGAAGGATCTTTCAAGGATAGCGAAGGATCTTTCAAGGATAGTGAAAGATCTTTCAAGGATAGCGAAGGATCTTTCACGGATAGCGACGGCGACCTCAGTTAATAATGTCCTTTTTAAAACAGTCGTGAAAACCAATACGCTTTATAATTTTCATACGGAACTAATTGAATTATCAGCATAAATGAAGAACACCTACTTGTACATTCGATGCATTGTCGGATCAAGTAAACAATCCAACACCACGGCGAGTTTCTCGGTGCAATCTTTGTATCTGAAAAGAAACTCTCATACTCCAAGTATCCGACTGAGGTCGAGAGTTTAATATCGCCTAAATTTCGAATTCCTTCTGAAGAACGAAAATCAACTATCGGCTGCCTGCAACGATCAACAAACCTTTAATGGGGCAACACCACCCACATATACTCATTTAACTCGGTGGCGCTTAAGAATGCACTAACTCTGATCGCAACTCTTCTGGCACGCCTAAACTGAGTTCGAGCTCATATATGACAGATGAATATGCTGGGTCAAGTAAGGCCAAAATTGACCTACTATACGAATAATTTGTTACTGAAATGTTGGCTTATCTCCTCTACTTGTGTAAACTGCTCTTCGCAAGTGAACCACTTCAATTATGTTATTTTTTCGCTCAGAACGCCGCAGCTCTCTAAATTACATCAATCTGCCTCTCTGCGTGGAGCCTCACGTTCAAGTGAGTAGATACATTAAGTGGGCAATCTCAAAATAACATACTAGAAGGGTTATCCACCCCAAACAGAGGCTGAGAACTAGTTTTCACTCAGAAGTTTCTCTCCTATATACAAATCTCGCACCCTCGAAACACTCTACCACAGATATGAGTGCATTATTCTAAATCCCGAGGCAGATGTGCAAAAAGCGTTCGCCCATTCTACTTTTGAATCCTCTCTCTTCAGCACAATATGCAAAGCGATAAATTCAGGCATTGAATAACAAACCTTATGAGCATCGTTATCGCCAATTCACCTCTCTGCCGTCGAGTACTCTCGCATAGCATCGGATGGTCAGCCTCAGAGACAAGCAGCTTCATGCCGAGTGCCTCTAGCGCCACTTTAACGGCTAATTCCTCGTCCGATGGACGTCGCTGTGCATTGCTTCGGGTTGCTATACCGCTCGACGAACGTCTGCTATAAAGCAATAACAACTGTCGCGAACAGAAACAATGAACTACTGCAAAAAAAATATATACACACATACTTATATCATTGATAAACCAATTCTCTTCCTCCACCATTCCCCTCTCTTCCTCCACCATTCCTCCTCTCTTCCTCCACCATTCCTCCTCTCTTCCTCCACCATTCTCCTCTCTTCCTCCACCATTCCTCCTCTCTTCCTCCACCATTCCCTCTCTTTTCCTCCACCATTCCCTCTCTTCCTCCACCATTCCTCTCTTCCTCCACCATTCCCCCTCTCTTTCTCCACCATTCCCCCTCTCTTCCTCCACCATTCCCCCTCTCTTCCTCCACCATTCTCTCCCTTTCCTTTCTCAGAAACTGCATAACACTCATGCGTTGCGCATTTTTCCGTATACCTACTAGACCTTCTTATATCTCCGAGGCGATAAACTACTTCATCGGATGGCGTTTTGAAAGTGCGACTAAAAAACGAATATTCTGCATCGAATTATATCGTTTAAAAAATTGTATTCTCTACGATTAAATAAAAACGAATACCCTTGACATGAAGATGTGACGTTATGTGAGTAGGAAAGTGCGTCGAGTATGTAATGGGCAAGTAAGATCGGGAGGACACGAGGATGTGGAGAAAGCGCAAACGTTGACGCATTTCTGATGAATTTCTTCGCGCGATCGCGAACCAATTGCAATTCTGCGGCACCGATTTCGAGCCTTCGTAACAACGTCACCAACTCAGCTTCCTGCAACGTAATTAATTCTCCGATCATCCCTTATACCCGCCAACATCGGAACCTTTATGTGTAGGTCGATGACCTCAGGTACCGACCTTTTCAACTTTTTCCATGGGAAACTGAAATTTCGAGCTCTTGTATTTTTCACCTCTTAAAGAACATATAGCTATGCTGCAGCAACATGAAGCGTCACATATTGCTGGCGTTTAGAGAAACCAAAAACATCGCGTGCGGCATTCAGCTCAATGCCTGGTTAGTCACTGAACTAATTCTAGAGTCCCGTATAAAATCACTAAATTTCATTATATGAATAATAAATGAAAACAACTGAAATTAGTCAACGAACTTACGAGATGATAGAGTTTAACCTCGAGGAATTTAGTGGCAGCTGGCCCTCTTGGTAACTCTAGTGCACAAAGTGCTAGAGAAAATGCCAATCTATGAGTCTCCGGTTCTTTCATAAGCGATTGCACGAGAAATATCGCCCTGAAATTAATTCGAATTATTAAGAACACTTCCAGCCTTTCAGCTTCAGTTGCTCCAGGTCTACACTGAAAAACCCGAATAAGAAAACGTTTCAATACTTCAAGCTGATCTCACTTCAAGCTGATCAAGCAATCAACTCAGAACGAACGCATTCGGCGTTTCCTCTCTCATTTCAACGTGCTTCCGTCACATTTCTATGAATAAAAAAGCAGAAATGAGAGAAATCGACGCTCTATCTCGAGAACCGTTTACTCAAGATCACTGGAAAATTAATTCAACTCGACTGATTCATTCATCTCAATTTCAGTCCGTATCACCTCGTCTCTATACCGTTGTCACTATATCGAAGAAGGTTCTCATCAAATGAATGACTCCTCCTTCGAAAACTGATCAAATAGCATCAATACCACTCAAATCTCTCACATATATTTATATCCACAACGATTCAAAGAACACTGCTGAATAAAGTAAATCAAGCGAACCTGCTGAACGTAAGCGCGGCGAGTTGTGAATTCCGTAGCAATCGTGAATCGAAATCGAGAACTGTGCTTTCAACTTGGGTTGTGCTTGATGGCGAACTCGTCAGCGAATTTTTACGTCTTCGAGTCTTCAACGGCTAAAGAAAAAGCCAAGTTTCGAGAGGAGAATAGAATAAAATCAAGGATTTCCACAAGGAGATTGTCATAACCTAAAGACTAGACAGTAAATGAGGATCCCACATTGTATTCGACGCATAAAATGTATCGCTTTGGGGCCCATAAATATAGCGAAATGAAAGCTTGAAGACTTGGCAAGAAAATCTGTAAAAACGATCGACCTTTATTCGCGATATCGAATGCACATTCTACCGACTAGCTAACAGCATGAAATATTTCCTTATGATACGCTTCTTTTAATTTTATAGCATAAAATACCCACTGCCTCCTATCTAATCAAGCTCTTTGACGTCCAACGATAGGAGAAAAGCTGACCGGCTTGCCAAAATTGTTCACTGCACTGTCGACGTGACATCGAAGATCGGCTGCAAGCGACGCATGCAGCAGATCAGGAGGGCGTTCGACCATCTCCTCAGCCAATTCAACGGCCATACGACATGCTTGACGTGTATAACCATGAGACATGAGGGCTTCGCAGCGGGCGAATTTCAAATCCCAGTTCGACTGCTGAATGTGTGCACGCGCGAATAGTTCATCCACATCTCCCGACGGTAATTTTGGCCTGTGAATCGAATATTGTTATTAAAAAAACGAGAATAACCAACCAACAAATCGCTTGAAAAACTTCTTCAAAATTCCCAACGAAAAATACGGTGATTTTATACTTTTCAACTAAAATATTATGGTAGCTCAATCAATCATTTCACCGCCTCCTTTCCCAATGAGGATAAATCTCTCTATTTTGAGGCAGCAGACGCCACAACTCCGAGAAACTGATCTCCCTCACAAAAAAATGCGATGATGCGCATCACAAGCCTTAGCATCCCTTCTCAGCCGTGAACTCACGTTCTCAAGTTTACATTCGAGGCTATTACATCCCATAAATAAACCAAATAGATACCTGCTTTGGTTCACAACACCATTCGCTGCCAGGCCTTCGGTGTTAACCTCCTCTCCGTCAGCGGGTGCAACCATTTGCCTTGAGTTCGCGGGCCGCGATGGACCATCTTCGCTTTCCTGCCCCGATTCAGCACTTTCTTCTTCCATTTCTTCGCCCAAGGCCATATCGCGAACAGCTCGTGCAGCTGCACGAGCAGCTCGAGCCAGTGAGCGTTCATCTTGGAACTCGAATGGTTGATGTGCTCGGCAACGGTTCACACGCGATGTTTTCTTGCGACGTTTCGTCGATCGCGAAGAACTCTGCAACTGCCTCGATCGGTGGATCCGACATCATATCAACAATGTACTATTAGTTGCACAAATATAAAACACTTTAAAAGTAACGTTTTGTACAGCCAATTATTGTCATCACAGCTAATGGACCTTGCAGCTTGCTATCGTCTGAAGATGAACGAAAGGCGTGATCCACACTCAATCAATCATACCACAACTGGAGAACCCTTCAATCGTTATCTCACAAGCTATAACATGGCCAATTCGAGTCGGTATGGACAAGGTCCCCGAATCGATTCAATTGATCAATTCAACTTATGTGAACTAAATGCCCCCATAATGTCAGAGCGACTAGCCTATCGAACAGTTAGGGCAGCCCCCCACAGTTCCAATGTAAGCGATTGCCGTTTGGAAACTGCAATGAGTTCCGATTGCGAACAGTCAACTAAGCAGTAAACCGACGAAAGAAAAAAGACTGTCATACTTGCTGATGCATCGAATAATATGCGGTCCCCGAGTGATACAAAGCATTCCGATAGATGGTACTATTCGTTGCCGGTATATCCGCAAAGGTGCTGCCTTCCGAAACGCGTGAATGACGCCGCAAAATGGGCATATTTGGGCTATAGAGAAGATCGTTTGCACGATTCCACAAGTCATGCGATGTATTCACCGTCAATAACTGAAATTGCAAAAAAAGCGTTCGGCTGAGCCCCTCGATGACGCATCTCTGTGAATTAATCTCAATATACATTGATAATGTGGAATCTATATTCAAGCATATATTAAATTAAACAAAAATAGGAGTAAAAAGCTGCAAAAAGCTTCGAAATATCATCTTGAAATAACCAAAAATCAAAATGTTTCATTTGAAAATTCGAGTGGAAGCGATTTCGTGCATAAGTTGAGCAGCAAGCCGGCAAATACCCTCTCATATCTCTTAGATAATTTATTTCCAACCATAAAGCTATTATACTCAATCAAAATAAAGATCCTCTTCCTCTCTCCCTCTCGGAAAAGCAAAAGAGATGCAAGAAAGTACCACTAACTCTATGCTCAGTAGCGTTCAACTGTAAACATCGTTCGATTTGAACGAGAGAAAATGCCGAGCCTATAAATGGCTATACCTTCAGCCCTATTACTTGATCAGTGGAAAAAGAAATATTTTACGATAAGAGGCTCTCACCTGATTTGGATTGAATGCGGGTCTTGGGCCCAAACTGGCCCCTTCGACCGTAATTCCATTCCATCCGACATGACATGCCTTAAGAGCATGCAAAAAACCGGGAAAAAGTTCATATGTAAAGCGTGCGTTCTCGGGCGATAGTCGTTCACCACGGCGGTCGATGATCGATGTTACGCCACTCGACTGCTGTAACAATAAAAAACTACCGAAAAGCACATCTAACAAGCTCAAATACATTCCTAAACACCATATGAAGGAGCATTTGCAAATGGAATTCCCCACGAAATTTCAATGAGTGACGTCGTCTACGAAGCAACAACAAAATACAACAGTCTTGTGAAACTATCTCGTGGTACTTAGTGAGCGGAGAGGTCAGCCGGATGTCTACTTCTTATTTCGGCCAATCATTTGCCCTCAGGTCGAGAACCTACTTCTTAACGAATTCAAGTAATCACCTCAAGCAAAATTCGTATCGAAATGCAAAAACACTTAGATATCTTACCGTCTGGGCGGCCGTATCCGGATTCGACATGCAAATATTCTTCCAGATTCGTTCCACAGCGTTTCGATGATATATTTGCAGAAAACTTGCCAACTATAATTAGCATAATTTGAAGTCAATAAAAAGATATCTTTATAGATATTCCGACGAAATGCAAACTACTTGCTACGTACTATAGACTTTAGTTAATTTAATCTACACCAACTATAGAAGCGCCCGTAGCAGTTCGGAGTTCTTTTCGTAAATTTCCGCAAGCGCAGCGAGTCTAATTTCCTCAACAGTGTGCGACCACACTGTCGGAGGAAAGTCCGCATATGTTTAACATATCCATCGAAAACCTCGTGCATTCCCCTCTCCTCCGCTTTTACCGATCCCTCAGATATCATCCTGATAACATTTAAGAGAATTAACTGGCCCTACTTTATGCACTGCTCTATTCTCACTGCGACTTGAGTCAGAAAATATTTCGCCCATCTAAGGGATTGGAAATTGTGCGAAAAATCTACGCTTCCCATTCAAAAATATACCACCTATCATATCCTCCCAATTTCAACAACTTGACTAGACCATTATTATATTAATTAAAACAAAAAAAACTACTAGATCAACTTGCATCTACTGTGTAAAGGCACCAACCTGTTCACGCTCTAGCTCCGAAAGGCGAGGATTCAGTGCAGCCAATCGCCATAGCTGAACGATTTCATCGCAAAGTGATGCGCAGTTGAACTGAGGAGCATTCTGACTCGACAACAAAGAACTCGACTTATTCCCTGATGGCGAACATAGAATCCACTGACCAGATTGCGAGAGTGCCGTCTGATACCACCAAATCAACACCTTAAAATATTCATTATACTGGGGTTCCAAGCAAAACTACGTTCCAAACAGATCCCCCACCCCATCCCCCAATCTCAAAAACCTAAATATCTCTGCTAAGAAAAACAAGCGCAAATATTAATAACAACTTTCGAATATAATTAAAACGGCTATGAGCAGAGAAACGAAAGGAAGAGTTCTGAATGCCCATTTCGTATGTGACGATCACCGCAGTGACATTCATTCATATGAACGCGGATCCATGTATCGGCTGAAATGAGGTCAACAATACCACTGAACTCTTTCAACGAGGAGAAAAAGAAGAGCACGACAAGAGAGAGAGAAATCCGACGTCTTCGTATTTGGCGACATCAAAAAAGACATCGTGAGGGGCATCGGACTCAATTAACTACGATGTAAAAAGCAAAGAAACTTCCTTATCCAATATATACTCCTATACACTAAGCTGCTGGATATTATAGGTGGAATTTGTTATAACAGAGTTGACCGAAGTTACTCGTCGATTACTCTTCCCACTCCCTCTCCTTTAAAAAATCGATCTATCAGATGCAGTGGTCTCAGCCATTCATATATAATCAAACTCTCGTCATTCCCGTCTTGAAGTACCATCATCGACCACACGCAAGATTGCAAACATTCCCCGATCCTCTAGCAGATCTGAACAACGCACAATCCCCTTCACAACTCACAACATAACCTCCACACCATACAACACTAACCTGAGTGCACGCCAAACATTCTTCAGTAATTATATGCAAAAGACTTGTCGCATTCTCATCTCTCCGCTTGAACATCTCGCGTACGATCGACAGCAAATTCCACAAGCCTTAAAATTTCATCGATTATTCATTAAGCTCCATAAATAGACTCAGCGCATAAAGAGAGAAAAGATACTTCTTAATGCAGTTAAACTGCGAGAAGAGAGACCTTCAACCCTTAATGCTTCTATTGGAAGCTTCAAGTAACCTCAAGCTCCGACGATCTGCTAGCCAGCCTTAAGGAATGTATCCCGACGCATTAAACCTATCAGCATAAGCGTATTCCACTTGAAATAGTCGCACACTATTACTCAACGTCCAGCATATAGCAGAAAGCAGATTCGGATACTATAACAATGAAAATACTTGCATGAAAGATTGTAACGTGAAGAAGCGAAATAATTCGATAATTCAGTACCTTCGGGATCTTTTGAGCGATGAGGTCGAAGCAAAGACTGCCATTCACTGGCGGCTGGGGGTTGATTCGATGACAAATATTGTACGTCACTAAAATACGGGAAGCATTAATGAATCCATTCCGATCCTTTAAAACAATACGGATTTGTTTCACTTCCACGAATGTAAGTGGCAAGGATAGAAGGTCCTTCTAACCTCACCGACAAGATCAGTTCCGAAAAGCGCTCCGCTTTGGTTACTTGACTGGCAGAATTAATCGAGGGGAGAGAGAGAAAACGTATAGAGAAAAACATCCTTTACTCATTGTGTCCACTAAAACAAATTAAGTTACAAATATATAAAAGAAAACAACAACGTTAAGAAAAAAGACTTAAAAATGCGTTACCAATGAACAGTAGGCGAAGGGACGCAGAACTTGACAAGGATGCGACGGATATTCTCATGTAAAGTTCTCTGATCGAGACACCATATAGCAATATCCTCGTGGCCGCCATCCGTCGGGTCGGGTGCCCCTACCGCCGCATTGATTTCCGAGTTCGGATTGCGTAGCTCATCAATCAGACGTTGTGCCAACGGTAAGTACTAAAAGGATTAAATCTTAGGACGGCGAACAGGAATTGAAGATAAACATCAATATGAGGGGACTGACATCCACACAATCTATAAGGATGAAAATTAAAAACTACGGGGAATCCCTGAGCATCGAACGCGAACTTCTTCACTACAGGAAGAGCGCTTCATCCACCGATTCATCGTCTCCTTGGTCGGTCACCTAAATTCGCTTCAACGCATCGTCACAGGGATCTATATCGTCAGAAATTATAACGGCGCATATCAAACAAAGCACTCTGATGATCATATCACTTGCAAAGACGAATTAACAATCCCACTGGTGAACTCAAACAAATCACCGAATGAAAGAGCAGTCGAACTTAAGTAATACCTGCAACCGATATTCGAATACTTCGGCACCTCGAGAATAAACCCTACCCGGCTGCCTATTTACTCATCGATTTCAGCATAATGAACAGCTATTTCTATAGAGCGCTATCAAGAGCAAAATGTTCATAGTGAAGAGATGGCTTCTGCCGAGTGAAAGCTGACTGAAGGATGCCGGAAAATGAAACGGATACGGAGCGAGGGGAAACGAGAATGACTCCACTATATGCGTGAGACGATCACCTGTCTAGGGAGATCATTGATGAGGAACTGTGCGAATTTTTTGAGTTTTTCATTGGTGAGCTCATTGATCGAATCCCAAATGGTGACTCGATATTCCACCTCATGACTGCGGTGAATTCGATGCAAGCAAACCGCCACAACGTGTTGACACCACGACGCTTTAAATGCGCATGAGCACGAACAACACACTATACGGCACCTATAAATGCCTCTCTTATCACATAAAACAGTATATTGAGAGTTGTTTGAGGGATAATTAAGCGTTGCGATTATATTTATCCTTTTTTGTCATCTTCTTCTAAATTCAGCAATATCTGAGAGATATTCTCCTCGTTTTATGAACAATTGGGGTCTCAAACGTGTTTCGGCTAAGCAAACATCAATATGACGTGAGTGCTATGCATCCCGCATGGCGAACTCCACTAAAATTCCCCCCGTTCACCAATCGATGCGGTAATTAAAGATGACAACTAATTAGGCCCCTCATCGGAATATCGGTTGACGCCAACATGATCACTAAGAAACTGCTGCGGAGAGGTGGACGAGAGCTAGAGCTAATCAACCCATAATCGATTAAACGATATCTAATCATAGTTCAATCAAAGAGAAGCAACTCCTGCGGCTTAAACCACCACCTACAAACTTCAGAGTATTCACGAATCACACAAAGCGACTTCCAATTCTTTCAGATTCCTTACTCTCACGATCGATTTATCGCTCAACAAACTTCAATGGCTAATCTCGAATAAACGTCCCCTCCATGGTGTAAAATGTCCAAAGGCACAGCTATGAACTCATCATAATGCTCAATGTATATGCAAAATCTGCATTAAAAAAGGGCTTAAAAGGCAGAATACTTTTCAGAAACAAATACATATATGATGTCGAATAGCGACGCACCTATCGACTCTCACAGAGACATTATATGTGTTCTTTGACTGACGGCTCGGCACCGTGGTGGTAGAAACACCCGACGGGGTGGGTACGGCCATGGCGCCTGCACTCATCGATCCGCTGATTGAACCGCTCACAACTGCCGATAAATGATAACCTAAATAAAGTAAACTATCGCTTCATAGTTATCGAACAGATTCCAAGTTTACTTCTCTTGAAAGTCAATTAGTTCCGATCACTACAGTATTAATTCTTTCAAGCTATAAAATCATCCACCCCAAACATACGTTTATCCATGAGCACTGATAGGACATGAAGGTCGGTTATATACGGATAACTTAAGCCTCTTCTCAATCTCATCCACCTAAGGGGGTCGATCACTCGAAAATGTATAGTTCCCGAAATGTAGCCTATAAAGAATAATCAGACGACAGGTGAACACTGAGAAAAATCGGCAATTTCACGATGTCTATGAAGAAAAAACAATCCAAAAAAGAGGAATCCATATCGCTTTCCTAAGACTGAATCAAAGCTTACTACATACTGCTCTAATGGTACTTAACTATTTCGTAGGTACGAATAATGGCTGTAAAGACGTCGCATGTACCTATTTGAAAGACATCGTGTACTGCATCCGATTGGTATAAATATTCCCCACGACCGAATTCATCAGCGTTTCCATTTGCGAGACAGCTAAAACCACAGCAATCACATTCGAAGGGAATATATAAAACACAAAAAAAGTAAATTCAACGAGAATGCTCTCAATTTCATCAGAAGATCGCATCAACCGAGGATAGGATCCCTCAAATCTGAGAACTTAAAATGTCGATGAGTTGGAAAATACAATTCTGAAGATAGTCAATAATCTATTCCACGATTTCCTCCTAGCCATTACTCTGCGGTTAGCAATCGAATTCATTATACCATTTGCTTTAAATACATAAAAAATAAAAACAGAAGTTTATCCACAATTCGACGCTCGAATCTATCTGAAGAAAAAGATCAGCAAAGACCGCGAGCACTAAATCACAGTTATCATCGAGAAATGACGCACCTATAGAGACGAATATCCTCCTCATTCTCAGGGAAGCACCATCGCACAATACTGAGGAAGAATTTATCCGGTATAGCTGCGTGGTCAGCGAACGCCGAATCCATGAGAAGAGTGGACGTCCGTTGAGATGAGTCATACTCGCCTCGAATGGTGCTTCGCCGTCGTTCAGCAGATATCGAGTGATAGGCCGCTTCAAGTGCATCGAACGAATAGCATCGTGCCGCTTTGCGTGCTGCCATCTCGGCCAAACTATGCACAGCTATCACGGCTACAAATTAAATGAAAGTACCTTCGATATCCACCACTGCCAATGAGCCCTTATATATGACTCAATGATAATATGCTAGGTTGCTGTATAAGAATTTCCACTTGAAGTCACCCTTAGAACTCGGATATCTTCCTGGATGAATGGTATGCGAATCTTCAGCTTCTATCAAAGATGAACCTTCATCTCGAAACGATTTTATACTACCATAAAGAAGTTCTCAAGCATAATCTCAATCGCTCTCAAGAGCAACTCGATTATCGCATTCTCGTTGACAATCTAGCTGCGAGGCCTAAACATTCGAAAGTTCTCATAGCCAGGAGCTGGTTAATAAAGAATCTGCGATCGATCGCGCTCACGGAAGTGTTGGCAAACATTTCGCTCTCGAAATTCCAAAACGTTCACTAATTAGGAGACTCTAATATCTTCAGCGAAGAATATCGATATGCAGGGAAGCTGCCGGCAATTAATTGCTTTTTTCGCAATGGAAATGAGGCCATTTCCATTAAATCTCTATTCTAAACTCTTAAAGAGCAAACGTCCTCTTCAATATCGGACTGAAGAAAGAGCTACCTAAAGAATATCGTGAAGAAAACGCCCATATTTTGAGGTATTCGATGTTCCGCTCAAAGCAAAAATTATCTCTCCCCATAGTTCTCTCGCTTAAAAGAGCGAAAAATGCTGAGTGGAACTCCCGACGAGATTCCAAACGGTATTAAACTCAGTCGATTCGACAAATTGCTCAAATATATTTTTAGCCGACTCGAAACGACCGAATGGCAGAGTGATCCGTCGAACACGTCCCTTACTCTTTTTTCCACAAACAGATGCGCTCTTCTACTCTATCAATGAATAATCACGCCTCAAATCGGCGATATTTCTCAGAAAGGAGTACCTCCGAGGATTTCTTCATCGGCGAAGAGCACCGCTTCCAATAAATAATCACCTCATTCACCGCAAATTGTGCATACCTGCTCTGCCCTTCTTCGCTGAGCTGTTGCACGAAGTGTTTGTCGGAAGGGGAGAAACAACTCGACCGGCTGCACTCGGTGATGATGCAATTGAGTGACGACCATGCTGACATAATGGAGCAGCCGCTATGCCTCCCGTATATCGATGTCCTGATATTTGAGAACTGCCACAAGGTCCCTCCACGAAACTCAAATCTGAAGACAATTCCTTATGATATGGAGAAATAAGCCGATAGGATATCAAAACGCGAGGTCTTTTCTCGCTTCGAGATTGATTCGATAAACGGTTAGCGATCTTCGCCCCTTCCCTTACCACCGTATTCGAAAAGTAATATTAAAGTGCCTATTTATAGGATGACAGTCTTGTTTCCATTTAAGATACATCAACTGACTACAGATTAAGCGTGAAAAGTCCGCCCTCCAAGATCAGTCAAAGAAGGTCACGACCATAAAGGTAGGTCAGACGGCTGCCCAGCATGCGTCATGTGACAGCCTAAGGTAGGATCGAGAGGGTACAAAACGGGCTGATGTGCTGCTCATTCCAGCTTCTAGATTGTTCCTGAGGCCGGATCGCCGTTGGCGTGCATGAGGAGATTGACGGTAGCATGGAGTTCGCCGGGTGCCACTATTGGGTGGTGGTGCCGACGATCGAGGTCACCATTTTGAACGAATCTCTACTTGTCTCTCACCTTACTGTACACGTGCAATAAAAAGTTCGCCCTCATTCTCGTGTAGTCTCATAGAAAAAAGGATAAAATACTGTCGACGACAATATAAGAGGGGAAAATAGTTTGAAGATAGATCGATATGGAATCAATCATAACAATTATTGGTCATTTGAAGCCCGGAAAGGCTTCAGAAATGAACAAAGGTACTTATATTCAAGGCAAATACCTAGACCCGAAGGGTGATTTAATAGCTCTACGGTGGAGCAATTGCCCGGCGAGTGAGGAGAGCGAGGTAAGAGTTAAATAAAGTGGTTAAAAATCGTTTCATTCCTTCTACGCCCACTTAATTTCCCCTCCCAATCATCCGTAATTAATAACTAGAGGGACGGAGAGCTGTCTTTAGACTATTTAATGCATGAGGACAAATTAAAGTTCAATTTTCTAGTCTAATTTCATACGGGAATATTTCGCCTGTGGTGCAATTTTCACCCAACTATAGCAATATGAATGTAGAAAAATTGAGTGAATATGAGATACCGCTACCTGGAAAAGGCATCAAACGCCTATATCAGTACCAATAGTTCAAAAACACGATCGTAAGGATACCAACGAACCTCCAACTCTACTGATATACTTCTCTAACTCCTACAGCACCTTGTCAACACAATTCCAATTCATATTTTATTATTTCCTCGCCGAAATACCCAAAGTTGTGGGAAATGCGCATATCATCCATGTATCACTACGAAGATCAGCTCGCTTTCAAGATGGATTCCCTATTGAAAAAGATATTTTCGACCTCGCAAACCGATATTTATATATATATTTTTATTTATTTACATTAATAATTTTATATATTAAACGTTCATTATAGAGATGAAACGCGATCCACTCAAACAAACAGTTGTAGATTAACCGATCCGTAAACAAACTATATTCCTATGCACCTTTATAGGCGCTTATTTGCGAGAATAATGACGAAAATCGACTAACCACCTCTGCCAACATGAACCGACGACGTTCGTGCAGCACTCCAACCTCGCCAATTCTGATTCAGCGATTCTGTGTCCGATATCCATGAGCATAACGAATCCTCCTCAAATCGCTCCGAATCCTGCAAAAAAAAAACTTCACCTCCATTCTATATCTATCAATCCAACTATCACAAGCCCTATAAGTGCTGATAAAGTCGAATTTATAATAGAAACCTCAAATGAGAACTGATCATCATCACGGGGTGCAACTGCGGCCGCCAAATTGTCATCGGGCTCGTCCTCACCACCCGCAGCACGCATCAACCAAGCATCATTCGGATCCAACTCGCCTTCCTTAATAAAGTATTCAGTACTGCTTCAATATGAGCCGTCAATACTTGAAGTTAGATATGAATCATTGAAGTCTATCACCTCAGCTGGCATCAATCCGATCCTCATCTTTCTAAATAATCTTCATTGCCGATCCGCTAAGGTGATAGCGGAATTAGTGGATACTATGAATGCATCTGAATTGTATCATGCGTGAAGAGCCATAGACTGCTATCATTTTAGGTATTTCATCCTTAACAAAGCCAAGTTTGTATCATATCCAACATATGCGAGATGAAACCAATGAGTTCGACTAAAATAAAAACGATAATATCGAAGTTTCGAACCTCCTCTCTCTCATCTCGTCAACTTAGGTCCCTTCCTCCCTCTCTCTCATCTCGTCAACTTAGGTCCCTTCCTCCCTCTCTCTCATCTCGTCAACTTAGGTCCCTTCCTCCCTCTCTCTCATCTCGTCAACTTAGGTCCCTTCCTCCCTCTCTCTCATCTCGTCAACTTAGGTCCCTTCCTCCCTCTCTCTCATCTCGTCAACTTAGGTCCCTTCCTCCCTCTCTCTCATCTCGTCAACTTAGGTCCCTTCCTCCCTCTCTCTCATCTCGTCAACTTAGGTCCCTTCCTCCCTCTCTCTCATCTCGTCAACTTAGGTCCCTTCCTCCCTCTCTCTCATCTCGTCAACTTAGGTCCCTTCCTCCCTCTCTCTCATCTCGTCAACTTAGGTCCCTTCCTCCCTCTCTCTCATCTCGTCAACTTAGGTCCCTTCCTCCCTCTCTCTCATCTCGTCAACTTAGGTCCCTTCCTCCCTCTCTCTCATCTCGTCAACTTAGGTCCCTTCCTCCCTCTCTCTCATCTCGTCAACTTAGTCCCTTCCTCCCTCTCTCTCATTCGTCAACTTAGGTCCCTTCCTCCCTCTCTCTCATCTCGTCAACTTAGGTCCCTTCCTCCCTCTCTCTCATCTCGTCAATTAGGTCCCTTCCTCCCTCTCTCTCATCTCGTCAACTTAGGTCCCTTCCTCCTCTCTCTCATCTCGTCAACTTAGGTCCCTTCCTCCCTCTCTCTCATCTCGTCAACTTAGGTCCTTCCTCCCTCTCTCTCATCTCGTCAACTTAGGTCCCTCCTCCCTCTCTCTCATCTCGTCAACTTAGGTCCCTTCCTCCCTCTCTCTCATCTCGTCAACTTAGGTCCCTTCCTCCCTCTCTCTCATCTCGTCAACTTAGGTCCCTTCCTCCCTCTCTCCCATCTCGTCAACTTAGGTCCCTTCCTCCCTCTCTCTCATCTCGTCAACTTAGGTCCCTTCCTCCCTCTCTCTCATCTCGTCAACTTAGGTCCCTTCCTCCCTCTCTCTCATCTCGTCAACTTAGGTCCCTTCCTCCCTCTCTCTCATCTCGTCAACTTAGGTCCCTTCCTCCTCTCTCTCATCTCGTCAACTTAGGTCCCTTCCTCCCTCTCTCTCATCTCGTCAACTTAGGTCCCTTCCTCCCTCTCTCTCATCTCGTAACTTAGGTCCCTTCCTCCCTCTCTCTCATCTCGTCAACTTAGGTCCCTTCCTCCCTCTCTCTCATCTCGTCAGCTTAGGTCCCTTCTCCCTCTCTCTCATCTCGTCAACTTAGGTCCCTTCCTCCCTCTCTCTCATCTCGTCAACTTAGGTCCCTTCCTCCCTCTCTCTCATCTCGTCAAATTAGGTCCCTTCCTCCCTCTCTCTCATCTCGTCAACTTAGGTCCCTTCCTCCTCTCTCTCATCTCGTCAACTTAGGTCCCTTCCTCCCTCTCTTCATCTCGTCAACTTAGGTCCCTTCCTCCCTCTCTCTCATCTCGTCAACTTAGGTCCCTTCCTCCCTCTCTCTCATCTCGTCAACTTGGTCCCTTCCTCCCTCTCTCTCATCTCGTCAACTTAGGTCCCTTCCTCCCTCTCTCTCATCTCGTCAACTTAGGTCCCTTCCTCCCTCTCTCTCATCTCGTCAACTTAGGTCCCTTCCTCCCTCTCTCTCATCTCGTCAACTTAGGTCCCTTCCTCCCTCTCTCTCATCTCGTCAACTTAGGTCCCTTCCTCCCTCTCTCTCATCTCGTCAACTTAGGTCCCTTCCTCCTCTCTCTCATCTCGTCAACTTAGGTCCCTTCCTCCCTCTCTCTCATCTCGTCAACTTAGGTCCCTTCCTCCCTCTCTCTCATCTCGTCAACTTAGGTCCCTTCCTCCCTTCTCTCATCTCGTCAACTTAGGTCCCTTCCTCCCTCTCTCTCATCTCGTCAACTTAGGTCCCTTCCTCCCTCTCTCTCATCTCGTCAACTTAGGTCCCTTCCTCCCTCTCTCTCATCTCGTCAACTTAGGTCCCTTCCTCCCTCTCTCTCATCTCGTCAACTTAGGTCCCTTCCTCCCTCTCTCTCATCTCGCCAACTTAGGTCCCTTCCTCCCTCTCTCTCATCTCGTCAACTTAGGCCAACTTTCGAAAGCTACAAGCATTCCAATGCTGGCGCATATTTCCTCATCATTCCTCCGAATATACGACCTTCTGGGATAAGGAAACTTCCGTCGAACTTTATCTGCTGTTTATGAAAAATTACAAACAATGTAAAGTGTGGATTTTATAAAATGCGAAATATGGTACGTAGATCGATAGAACACACTCCGATCGTTGTTGCTGATCTCTTAATTGAGTTCTAAATCGATGAGATTTTCGTTCTACGACAATCAACTCCCCAGTAGAACGAATCTTTCGTGCGAAAAGATCGAAATATTGAGGCGCTATTCTATGGAAACTCTTTTTGATTAACCTATAGAGAAGACTCTTTAAATGATATGAATTTGGATAAAGCGACATTTGCGCCGATTCCAATTGATACGTTCCTTCGTTCATTGAAAACTTAACTATTAAGCATATAATTTCAGTAATTAATCTTTTCGACAATTTCAAATTTAATTATTTCCAAATAATATCAAAATTAAGCCAATCAAGTAGAGTTCGTTAACAAATTCCACACTTGGCATACCTGTTCGTCGGCATTAAAAAAGTCGATACTATCCATGCGATCGGCTGAACGAGAGGCACAGAACTCTATGTGGAGCGGTCGACCTCAGGAAGATCGGTATACGAACATCGCGCTCAAGCGCCAGCGGATTACGAGGACGGCCGTGACGCCCGCAGTGTTCGCCTACAAAATGCATCGACGATCGAGATGCGATCACACCATAGCTTCATGACGTTTTTTTTTTCTCGTCACGGGCATATACGAGTAATTAGGATCATGACTAATTATGTCTATCAAAGAAGAAGAAAAAAAAAGCGAGCTGACATTTGCGCCAAATGAGATCTATAAGTCGGCGAATCGTTGATCGAATAAATCCGAGAAATACGGGCGATCGTTATCCGATAATGCGCCGCTCCCTTAAGCTAAATTCTAGGACGTTTCTAATTTCAATATTCTTCACTTCGAACACAAATTAAATCACTTTCTATTGCGAAGTAATTCATATCGATCCATAGAACAATATGATAACAATGATAATAATTCATTGAGAAGAATAAAAATTGCTGATAAATTGATGCTTAAAATATTTCATAGATGGGTATTATTAATAAATATGCCGCTTGAAATGTGATGAGAGAGATGGAGGGAGAGGGAGGGAGGGGGAGGGATGGAGGAAGAGGGAGGGAGGGAAGGGAGGGAGAGAAGGAAGGAGGGAGGGAGGAGGGAAAGATGGAGGGGGAGGGAGGGATGGAGGAAGGAGGGGGGAGGGAAGGAGGGAGAGAAGGAAGGAGGGAGGGAGAGAGGGAGAGGGAGGGAGGGAGAGGGAGGGAGGGGAGGAGGGAGGAGGGAAGGATTGAGGGGGAGGAGGGAGGGCGGGGGGAGGAGGGGAGGAGGGAAGGAGGGAGGAGGTAGGGGATGAGGGAGAAGTAGTAACAGCTAATAAGTTAAGAAATTCTCAGCGTGAAAACTTAACGACCCCTATCGATAACTGCAAACAACAAATTTAATTCGCAATTCAAAAATACCCACGTTGACGAAATGTAATTTTCATTGCTTCAAAAAGTTATATTCATCTCCCTATATCCCCCCAACCATTCCCATACCGTCCCCCAACCTCTCCCGTACCGCACCCCCCCCCCACCTCTCCCATATCCCCCCCACCTCTCCCATACCCCCCCCCCCCCCACCACTCCCATACCCCTCCCCTCACCTCTCCCATAGAGTCCCATGAAATCTTCATCGAATCCGATCCAATATCGGCATTAATTTCCAATTCGCCTGTATCGAGGGTGAATCGGGAATTCTATCATAGCTAGAGCTCCCCCTTATAAAAGGATCCATCTTCTAAAAAACGTTTCTTTCATTCATCGGTATGATCCCGTTAAAATATTAACATAATGAATAAAAAAGAAATGAAACGAGGTCATCTTTCCGCTCACACCCTAATGAAAAAGAGCGATCGTTACCCTCTAAGTATCGGAAGTATCATCTCGATAGCTCGAGAATGTAGAGTGAAGTTCGAGAAGTTCGAGCTACTTCAATGATAAAAACAATGGATGACTTCGAACCTAATTTAACGGCAATAGCTAATGATTATAATTTCACGCAGTTACTATCTATCATGATATCTTACCGATGAATCATCCATCGCTTCGCAAAGGTACTGAAGTTACTTCCCATTCTATCAAATATAAAAAATCGATCTTAGAGCTCTTAAGCGATTATCTCCATTCCGGAAATGTTTAATTACCCCCTTAATGATAGCTGGGAATCGTCACAACACATGGACATATTGCCCGTTGAAATCTCCGGCTTAAACCATTCGTTGATGATCGCATCGTTTGCATTCCACTTCAACCTGTATCCGACGATCTCATCGGTATGCAATGATCCGACGATCACAAATCTTCCCATCCCGTCTATGCTGGTGTCCCCTATATCGATCAATTGATGCACTCCTCCAATAGCAACGTTGGATCCAGAATTCTTTATTCGGGAATATATAACCTCTCAGATACGACTCTCCACATCGTTACCATAATTAAATTGAAGATTGCGGCTAGAACCCTTTTCTGGATCTGAAGTATACTTCTTCTTTTTTCCTTTTTTTCTGGATCGGTTTCCTTTTTCTGGATCGGACTAATGCGTTAAGATGAATCATATCGACAATTTCGATGGGTGGAAAAATCGATCCAATATTTTCTAAAACGTTTATGATATTTCTTTCCTTCGAATGATAGAGCCAGGATGAGTGAAGCTTGAGAATATCTCATAGAGAGACGACCTATCGATATTGAGTGCCAATGATTGCTCGACAGCCGATCACCACACAGTTGAGTTCGAGTTCTTGGTGGTTCTCCCTTTGAGTTCAATAGCACTCCATCAAGCAACACTGCTTCACCTAATTACACCAGGCCTAATAAATAGGAATAATTGACCCCTATCACTATATTAAACGCTAAAATGACGTATCCTTCATGCCTATGGATAGAGGATCATTTCCATTGGTATTTCCATCCACATAATAAGCTCAAAGTTCGGCGAGAAAGTTTCGCGTATGAATACTCATAATTCCGAAAATGACGACGCATTGTCCACGAAAATGACGAGACGCATTGTCCACGAAAATGACGAGACGCATTGTCCACGAAAATGACGAGACGCATTGTCCACGAAAATGACGAGACGCATTGTCCACGAAAATGACGAGATGCATTGTCCACGAAAATGACGACGCATTGTCCACGAAAATGACGAGACGCATTGTCCACGAAAATGACGACGCATTGTCCACGAAAATGACGAGACGCATTGTCCACGAAAATGACGAGACGCATTGTCCACGAAAATGACGAGACCCATTGTCCACGAAAATGACGACGCATTGTCCACGAAAATGACGAGACCCATTGTCCACGAAAATGACGAGACGCATTGTCCACGAAAATGACGAGACGCATTGTCCACGAAAATGACGAGACGCATTGTCCACGAAAATGACGAGACGCATTGTCCACGAAAATGACGAGACGCATTGTCCACGAAAATGACGAGACGCATTGTCCACGAAAATGACGAGACGCATTGTCCACGAAAATGACGAGACGCATTGTCCACGAAAATGACGAGACCCATTGTCCACGAAAATGACGAGACGCATTGTCCACGAAAATGACGAGATGCATTGTCCACGAAAATGACGACGCATTGTCCACGAAAATGACGAGACGCATTGTCCACGAAAATGACGACGCATTGTCCACGAAAATGACGAGACGCATTGTCCACGAAAATGACGACGCATTGTCCACGAAAATGACGAGACCATTGTCCACGAAAATGACGAGACGCATTGTCCACGAAAATGACGAGACCATTGTCCACGAAAATGACGAGACGCATTGTCCACGAAAATGACGAGACGCATTGTCCACGAAAATGACGAGACGCATTGTCCACGAAAATGACGAGACGCATTGTCCACGAAAATGACGAGACGCATTGTCCACGAAAATGACGAGACGCATTGTCCACGAAAATGACGAGACGCATTGTCCACGAAAATGACGAGACGCATTGTCCACGAAAATGACGAGACCCATTGTCCACGAAAATGACGACGCATTGTCCACGAAAATGACGAGACGCATTGTCCACGAAAATGACGAGACGCATTGTCCACGAAAATGACGAGACGCATTGTCCACGAAAATGACGAGACGCATTGTCCACGAAAATGACGAGACGCATTGTCCACGAAAATGATGACGCATTGTCCACGAAAATGACGAGACGCATTGTCCACGAAAATGACGAGACGCATTGTCCACGAAAATGACGAGACCCATTGTCCACGAAAATGACGAGACGCATTGTCCACGAAAATGATGACGCATTGTCCACGAAAATGATGACGCATTGTCCACGAAAATGACGAGACGCATTGTCCACGAAAATGACGAGACGCATTGTCCACGAAAATGACGAGACGCATTGTCCACGAAAATGACGAGACGCATTGTCCACGAAAATGACGAGATGCATTGTCCACGAAAATGACGAGACGCATTGTCCACGAAAATGACGAGACGCATTGTCCACGAAAATGACGAGACGCATTGTCCACGAAAATGACGAGACGCATTGTCCACGAAAATGATGACGCATTGTCCACGAAATGATGATGACGCATTGTCCACGAAAATGATGACGCATTGTCCACGAAAATGACGAGACGCATTGTCCACGAAAATGACGAGACGCATTGTCCACGAAAATGACGAGACGCATTGTCCACGAAAATGACGAGACGCATTGTCCACGAAAATGACGAGACGCATTGTCCACGAAAATGACGAGACGCATTGTCCACGAAAATGACGAGACGCATTGTCCACGAAAATGACGAGACGCATTGTCCACGAAAATGACGAGACGCATTGTCCACGAAAATGACGAGACGCATTGTCCACGAAAATGACGAGACGCATTGTCCACGAAAATGACGAGACGCATTGTCCACGAAAATGACGAGACGCATTGTCCACGAAAATGACGAGACGCATTGTCCACGAAAATGACGAGACGCATTGTCCACGAAAATGACGAGACGCATTGTCCACGAAAATGACGAGACGCATTGTCCACGAAAATGACGAGACGCATTGTCCACGAAAATGACGAGACGCATTGTCCACGAAAATGACGAGATGCATTGTCCACGAAAATGATGGCGCATTGTCCACGAAAATGACGAGACGCATTGTCCACGAAAATGATGACGCATTGTCCACGAAAATGATGACGCATTGTCCACGAAAATGATGACGCACTGTCCACGAAAATGACGAGACGCATTGTCCACGAAAATGACGACGCATTGTCCACGAAAATGACGAGACGCATTGTCCACGAAAATGACGACGCATTGTCCACGAAAATGACGAGACGCATTGTCCACGAAAATGACGAGACGCATTGTCCACGAAAATGACGAGACGCATTGTCCACGAAAATGATGACGCATTGTCCACGAAAATGACGAGACGCATTGTCCACGAGAATGACGAGACGCATTGTCCACGAAAATGACGAGACGCATTGTCCACGAAAATGACGAGACGCATTGTCCACGAAAATGACGAGACGCATTGTCCACGAAAATGATGACGCATCATCAATCCTCTACGTTTGATTGCCTTTATTCGTGGAACACAGCCTGACACGAAATTGCAACGACCAACGCAAATAACATCGAATGTAGTTGAGAAAAACTGCGCATTTGCTGCGAAATCTGATATTGCGGCACTCATCCAAACGCTTCACAAATACCCAACCAAATGTTCGGCTAGACATTTGATCATATGAAGTTCGACCTGAACTCAGTTATCTCGTGCTCCGATGTTGCTTTCGTCGCGAACAACGTGACGGTGAAAACCGGTATCCCGAGCTGATTAAATTGTAACGCTTCTCGATAGATGGTGGCGAAGCCTTACGCTCAATGAATATCTCAGATTCTGAACTTATCAGCCGCAAGTGACTTAAATCAAAACGGCTTATGAGGAAGTATGCGGCACAAGTTCATTTTTGAGAGCTTACGAATTGATCGCTACAAACGCAGAGGTTTATTCATACCTCAAAATAGGTAATCTCATTTGCAACCGATTTAATTTGAAGAGAAATTTTGCAGTGACTTTAATAATTAATCACAAAGATGATCTCTATAATACGATGATTATATGAGATCATTTCAGAATGCATAATTACATGCTTTAGTAAATCATGCTATCGTTACTCCATAGAACTTAACCAGAATAAACCAGAATGAACCGGAATGAACCTGAATAAGCCACAATAAACCAGAATAAACCAGAGTAAACCAGAATAAACCATAATAAGGTAAAAATATATGAAAAATTACTTTGTAAAAATGTCAAAGTTCAATGTATCGATGACCCAGCAGCACAAAATCATCACCACACGATCGTCGTCACATTAGAGACGACCCTCACTAACACTCCCAATTCGACGAACGTAATGGCTAAATCGTTATGGTCACAAATTCAACGTTCACGCAATGATGGTGGAGAAAGAAAAAGGTGACCGGATACCGTTAAGTGCCGCTGAATGTGCGGTGTTATTTCGATTCCGATTGTCGCGTACCTCGTGCCAACCAGCACCACAATTGCCGTGATCTTTAAAGAACATTTCATAGCCTATCACACACACTCTACCTGTATGCACCTGGTACTTTCAATTAACATACGAGCGTTTCGAATCCATCACCGGCGACGAGAACAATGTAAATGATCTTGAGAATTCTATCATATTCATAGAGATTTTTTTAAATCGAAATTCATAATTTTAATATTTTCATATATTCTAAGAATTTCTTCCTATTACTTATTAATTCTATAATTTCCTCAATAATATTGAAATTACTTTATTGTATATTACTCTATTTACTTGAAATTGTACAAGTAATCTATTAGAAGTAAACGTGAACTACGTAACTCGTTCATTTGCATTTTGTAATAACTTCATCTTTAACAGAAACAATGATTTCCATCGTTCGATAAGTGGAAAATATAAAAATATATAATTCCATCAGGAGAGAGGTTAGAGGGGTGGGGAGGGGATGGGATAGCAAGTAGGAAGCCCAGATAAAAGAAGATATATCCGAGGGCGGCAAATAGATATATTTATGCGCACACATGATACTGCCATATATTAATGTGTTCACTCAAGAAATACCTACTAAGTTACTTTGAAGTTACTCTGTAATTCGAGATGATCGACTCCATAAAACAACGATCATTTCGATGTTTCATCCAATTTCTATGAGGAGAAATTATCATAACAGTATCGCAGTCGATTATCACAACGGCGAAAGTCGAGAGCTAAATTACTCGGGAACTTATTCCCGAGAATTAAGGATAAATCCTCCATTCTTGGATGAATATTGACTCCTTATAATAATTAACTTATTGTTTGGAATTGCTTCGATTTCGAATTCATAAGAGAGATTATTCCCTTTAAGTTACATCGAATGAAACCTATTTCTCTAGCGTATCACATTGTAATCCATCAACTTCCAGAAAAAAAAACCAACTAAAGAAGTTCGATCGTGAAACAAAAAAAAATCCATAAGTCCTATATCGAAGAGATTCAGCAATAATGAACCTTCTAGAAGATTTAATTTATTCGAAATGTTGCGATAATAATATTTTCGCCTCGACCTAATCGTTTACTCTCTGGGACTCAACAATTTAACTCCTTCGATATACCACTATCACTTAATAGTTCTCGGTTGAGGTGATTGCAATGCGGCGACTAATTTGATGATCGTTCAGAATGTCCGGAAATGATTGGGCATCCAGGACTTTTTATGGTTTATTTTTCAGGAATGAGGCGATTCAATGAAATGAATGCCCTTATTTTTCGAAGTCTTGGTTTTCTTTTTCTTTCACAGCTTCTGACAGTGATTAACTGTATTTTGTCGAATCGAATAGCTTATGGAAAAAACCCTTCTTACTGGAGTGATTCTTGTCAAATTGGACTTTATTGATATTCCATTTGAAAATGGAATTAAAAAATTCAGAAATCTTTCGTAGCGAAAGTTACTAAATATTAACTTTTACATTTCTCTCATTTCATTAATTATTTTCTCAAGTGGAATAATGGCCTTTAACCTGACCTTTGACCTTTAACTGACCTTTAACTCAATCATTCAATCACTAACATAATTCTCCTATGAGTGATTCACATTTTCCACTCATTAAGTTAGTTTAAAGCGAAGAAACGAAATATCTAAGAAGCACATAGACATTAAACATCGATGATTTGCTTCAAATTCATCGTTGAGCGCAGAATATATGTTCGCATAGATTCAGTCTGTAATATTGCTTATATTCACTTAATTTAACAACATTAACATGACTTTTATTTCAGCGAATTGCGGAAATAATAACTTGACTTAGTATGATCCAGAGATCGCCTTCGAATGCTCAGGATGGGAATCTTCCACGAAAAAGCAAAAATTCCATTCAAAACAAATGATTATAATGATTATTTCAGCTTCCATAAGGCTAAAAAGAAAACGTTGGGATATACTTTCATACTAATATCAATTAAATCGAATATATCCATTGAAAATCTATAGAATATGTTAAATGTTACTATTGTTCGTTAAGAAATTCATTTATAACTGTGAAATATTCGTAAAAATTTATCTCCTTAATTATTCTGAAAAACAGATTTAAATTTAATTTTAGGTTTAATTTTTATAAATAGGTTTAATTTTCTATAAATAAGTTTAATTTTAGGTTTAATTTTCTATAAATAAGTTTAATTTTAGGTTTAATTTTCTATAAATAGGTTTAATTTTAGGTTTAAATAATAACACTAAATAATAGTAATTTCATAAATGAAAAAATAAAATACAAAAATAATTTGATAGAAATAAGTTGGAAATTACGAATCCGCTTCAAGCCTAAAGTGTAATGAGCGATGCGATATAGAACGAATAGCGTCGGCTTATACGTCGAGCAAATCGTTCCAATCAAAAGCCGAGGGTGGTGCGTCTCGTTGTATCGAATTGAAAGCTCTTGGCTCTAGCATCCACCACCACCTATCCATCAGTGATATCGCCGTTTCGTTGTTCCCCCATCGCATCCAACTATACTTCCTTTTCCCTATCCGATCAATTTATACGAATAAAAATAGCACTATATATAAAAGGCATTAGGCGACCTATTCCATAGAACGACTAATTAGACTTCCGTCAATCGAATAAACGATAAGAACTGATAAAGATAACAAATTCGTTTGCTTTATTTGCGATTATTTTCTATAGAAAGCAATATAAACGTATAATTAATTTCAGGTTTTCTTATGTTGATTATTAATTTGCATTAAAGAATTTCACCTCATCAAATTAAATAATTATCATAGGTACCATCGATGGTCTCATCAAATGAAATAATTATCATACGTACCATCGATCCGACAGATCACTCGTAGAATACTTTTAAACCATCAATTTCGGCTATATTCTTTCGTTTTTTAGAAAATAAATTATCTTTAGTTTTATGTTTAAGTTTAACCAATCGGCTTCACCATTTTAGATGAAATTAAATAATAAGAAGTGAAAAGAACACTACGAAAATTGCTATAATATTTATTTTTCCTATTTCAACATAATAGGTGATCCATCGATCAACCGATCGGTGATATGTTCAAAAATGCCATAGATAAATTGCTAGAGTTCGTTAAACGGCTGTATAAACATATAACATCAAAAAAATACGTATCAAAACGCCAATACGGATACGCGTTAAATCTCTCAATAGGATAAAGTTAAATCCTCTTAGTAATTCCACATTATCATCGGCGCTTTTCAAAGCTCATAAAAGAACTTAGCCTCGAGAGAAATTGAAAAAAAACCTCGACAGACGAATAAGCAAGCAGATGCATCAAACATCACCTCTCATAGAGCGCTTTCACAAGTTCCATCAAAATCTTATCATGAAATATGCCCCTCAAAAGTGAGCTCTCCTCGCCCGAGTTTGACCTCAGGTTTTAAATTACCTCTCAACGATAATGATATAAATCGTAAATTACTTAAGAGAAAGTCAGGTTTACCTCATTGTGATCCAACAAGCTATAAATGAGCTATCATCGTGATAATAGGAGGCTTTACTATGAAACTTCACATATGATTCAGATACGATTATTGGCTTCATAAGGTAATGGAACTTACCTTAAAACGATACTCCCTGGATTTTATGCCCTTTGATTTCCCGAATGAGTGCCTTACTATTGGCTGCCACAGAAAAATCCGGAATATAGAAACAGGTAGAAAAGCAAAAGACATGGATTAAATGAGAAGCGCGACCAATCCGAATAGCCAACCAAAAACATTATTTCCTGGATATTACTCTTGATAGCATCATCCTAAACACTTACTAAACTTTTTTTGTGACTTCAACACATGAAATGACCTATGACCTTTGACCGTTAATGAACTATTTTCTATAGGTAGAGGAACTATTAAGTGGATAATTTCCATCTCAAAGAAAATACTTTACAACAGTATTACATAAATACCTATGATAATTGACCGTTAATCAAATATTTAATACAGGTATACATAAATAAGTGGAATAATTAAAAATCTTACTAAATCTTTCAAAGTATACATAAATAACTTGAGTAATCCAAAGTATAGGCGAAATGAAATCTGTTGCTGTACACGATATAGACCGATACATTAGAGGATAAGGCAATTATAGAACGAAAGGCGTACGTAACCGATGTATACACACACAATACCTACTCGAAGCAACGTTGGCATCCCTCTACCTCCACAAATCCTTTCAACTTTCTATATGATAAAATATCCTATGAACGAAAATACGATGAGTCACCCCGATAATAGGTTATTAAAAATATAATAATCTACTTGGATATAATCCATAAACGAATATCCATAATTTATATTAGATATCCTGAAAAATGCCTGGATAATTATCCTGAAAATTGAGGATTTTAAAAGTGAGATAAGCTATCTTATACATTGCATATATGCGGTTGAAAATATATCCTTATCGACGGATAGAAAAATGCTTAGGAGATAATGATAAATATCTGCCCAAATCTATTCGAATCGAGCGGTTCCATTAAATATCGTCGAAGAAAATGCAAAAGGCAGCAAATGAAAAATGCAAATAAGGTAACGATCGACCGACCGCTCATAGAAATTAATTAGTAGATTAATTAATTATAAATCTTTAAGATGCGCTATATAAATTAAGATGCGTCTCGACGACATCTAATTGGGAAATTTTGCGGCACATTCACGCCTTTGTTACTTCATAGAAATCGACGGATCAATCGGCAATTAATAGCCAAATCCTTATAAGCGTAGATAACCTTAAATGGCGTTGAAAAGACACACATATCAAAATCTTATGCTCGCCAATAGGCATAGCTTATGCAAAATCTACGTCCAATAATCGGGCAAAATTACCACAAATCAATGAACACGAAAGATGCTCGCATCGAAATGCGTACGAGCGCCAAGTGGAGCACTCACCGAAAATCGGTGAATGAACTAGAAACCGCAACCTGGCTTAATTCGGCATCGTCGTGCTTCCGCTTAATTCGACGACATGAATACCAAATAAAACACCTGTGTTTCCCTCTCCCAGGCAAACGAGGCAACATCACTACCAAGAGATATACATCAAACCGTCGACGTTGAGAGCAATGCTGAGCACGCCACGACACAAATCACGCCAATCGATACATCGCCACACACCTCGCTTGAGGACTCGGGCGCAGTGCCCGCCTCACTACTCGTCTCAGTGTCCGCCGCGTACGTCGGTCGTCGATGTCCACAAGTCGCCAATGAAGTGTCACAATAGGAAATAAGCAAGTCTAAAGTTAGATCGCTAATTCAACACTTCTGGATGAAAAGGACTGTTCGAGGACAAGAGAAGGCAATAAAGAGAAACACCGTCACCGCAATTCCACCAACAGTTTACTCTCACGATCGTCGATCCTCGAATATACAGTGAACAACGTCGTTTTGAGCTATAAACTTGGTGAAGTTCAATCGTCGTTTCGACTGCCAAACGAGCGGTCACTTCCGCGGGGAAACCCCATGCCACCCAACTTATGCACTCATGTAAACAAATATCTCATTGAAGTAAGCCATTTTCCACTTTCCTACTCAAACGGACATCTGTATACCACATGTGTGCGTTACAAATACCTCGGAGTAACTGACAAGTTACTTCGCTCTTTCAACAGATATGGAGAAATACCGAGGAGTAAGAGAAGGAAACTGATTCTTGAAACTAAAGACTAAAATAGTCGTGGGTATGATTTCAGTGTATTCCTAAAGTACCTCTCAAAATTTGTTTAGCTCCTAGTGCTTCAGGAGTAAAATTAACTCCGAACGGCTCTCAATTTTAAGGGCTGCGAATGTCAAGAGACTCCCAATCGCGGAATAATTCGATCCGGAGTTCCACATTTTTCAGGAATTTCATTAATTTGGAAGCTTCGGCCACCTTTAAAAAATTTTCGAACAGGTATACATCAAATACTTCGGACTGATGGCAGGTTGCCTCATAATCTTTCAACAGAAAACTACGTCAGCTCCTTGGAGTAATTGACAGGTTACCTCAAATCTTTCAACAGGTATACATCAAATATCTCGGAGTAATTGACAGGTTACCATCAAATCTTTCAACAGGTATACATCAAATACCTCGGAGTAATTGGCAGGTTACCTCAAAATCTTTCAACAGGTATACATCAAATACCTCGAGTAATTTGGCAGTTTACCTCAAATCTTGTCAACAGGTATGCATCAATACCTCGAGTAATTGACAGGTTACCTCAAATCTTTCAACAGGTATACATCAAATACCTCGGAGTAATTGACAGGTACCTCAAATCTTTCAACAGGTATACATCAAATACCTCGGAGTAATTGACAGGTTACCTCAAATCTTTCAACAGGTATACATCAAATACCTCGGAGTAATTGCAGGTTACCTCAAATCTTTCAACAGGTATACATAAATACCTCGGAGTTTTGACAGTGTTACCTCAAATCTTTCAACAGGTATACATCAAATCCTCGGAGTAATTGACAGGTTACCTCAAATCTTTCAATAGGTATACATCAAATACCTCGGAGTAATTGACAGGTTACCTCAAATCTTTCAACAGGTATACATCAAATACCTCGGAGTAATTGACAGGTTACCTCAAATCTTTCAAACAGGTATACATCAAATCCCTCGGAGTAATTGACAGGTTACCTCAAATCTTTCAACAGGTATACATCAAATACCTCGGAGTAATTGACAGGTTACCTCAAATCTTTCAACAGGTATACATCAAATACCTCGGAGTAATTGACAGGTTACCTCAAATCTTTCAACAGGTATACATCAGATATTTCGGAGTAATTGACAGGTTACCTCAAATCTTTCACAGGTATACATCAAATACCTCGGAGTAATTGGCAGGTTACCTCAAATCTTTCAACAGGTATACATCAAATACCTCGAGTAATGGCAGGTTACCTCAAATCTTTCAAACAGGTATACATCAAATACCTCGGAGTAATTGACAGGTTACCTTAAATCTTTCAACAGGTATACATCAAATACCTCGGAGTAATTGGCAGGTTACCTTAAATCTTTCAACAGGTATACATCAAATACCTCGAGTAATTGACAGTTTACCTCAAATCTTTCACAGGTATACATCAAAAACCTCGAGTAATTGACAGGTTACCTCAAATCTTTCAACAGGTATACATTAAACACCTCGGAGAATTGGACAGTTCTCAATCTTTGAAGGTATACATTAAATACCTCGGAGCAATTGACAGGTTACCTTAAACCTTTCAACAGGTATACATCAAATACCCCGGAGTAATTGACAGGTAACCTCAAATCTTTCAACAGCCATACATCAATACCTCGGAGTAATTGACAATTACCTCAAACTTTCAACAGGTAAATCAAATACCTCGGAGTAAATTGGCAGGTTACCTCAAATCTTTCAACAGGTGTACATCAAATACCTCGGAGTATTGCAAATACCTCAAATCTTTCAACATGTACATGCAAATATACTCGAGAATTGGCAGATTATCAAATCTTAAACAGTGTAAAAAATACCTCGGAGTAATTCGCAGGTACTCAAATTTGTTTAGCCCTAGTGCTTCAGGCATATTAAAATTAACTCCGAACGGCTCTCAATTTTAAGGGCTGCGAATGTCAAGAGACTCCCAATCGCTGTGAATAATTCGATCCGGAGTTCCACATTTTTCAGGAATTTCATTAATTTGGAAGCTTCGCCACCTTAAAAAATTTTCGAAATTCTCAGCTACTCGTACTTCAACTGAGGCGGTTGATTCCACTCATAATAATCCATTACTGCCGCAACTACGTCAGCTCAGTTATCAGTAGATTTCGAGAGAGATATCAGTAGTGAAGTCTCGATTTCCGTGATAAGGCTCATTTAGGGCTAAAATCCAGAAATCTAAGCGAATTTGTTGCTTTCTGATTTCTCAAATTTTCGCTTAAGAATCTTTCAATTAGCGGCGAGAATTTTGCTAAATAGCCTGTGAATATTCATCAACGATTATATTAATCATCATTGATTTTATTTTACTTATCATCTTCAAATAATTAAAATGATTTATACATCAAATACTTTGAATTTTTTTGAACTCAGCTTACAAATAAAATTACCAATGGAATACATAAATGAATGGCGGAAATGATTACGGCAAATTTGCAAAGTTATTTTTAAATATCGGAAAATTCATTGACATTACCTCAAAACTATATCAACGAAGTTGTTTACATCAATCGATTTCGTTTTCTAATTGATCAATCGATTTCGTTACATTGAAATCGATTTCACTTTCTTTGTTTTGAAGAAATACTTCGCTGATCAAAAGTTGTGTCCATATTGCCATTAGAGTTGCCTGTGAAATAAGGGTAATGGCGATTAAGCTATCAACGCCGCCAATGAGGTGTAATCAAATACCTAAAATGAAATCTGATGCGCTTATGCCCAAATCTTTCAATTGAGTCCCTCATCAATTAACTGCTCACTAATGGGCTCTTACCTCAAATCTTTCAACAGTCTACATCAAATACCTCGGAGTAATTGACAGGTTACCTCAAATCTTTCAACATGAAACATCAAATACCTCGGAGTGATTGGCAGGTTCTCCTCAAATCTTTCAACAGGTTACATCAAATACCTCTAGGATTGGCTGGTTATCAAATCTTCTCGGAGGTATACATCAAATACCTCGGATAATTGCTCAGGTTACCTCGAATCTTTCAACAGGTATAC
Organism: Parascaris univalens; assembly: GCA_037576465.1. NCBI lineage: Eukaryota > Metazoa > Nematoda > Chromadorea > Rhabditida > Ascarididae > Parascaris > Parascaris univalens. The sequence goes on along the minus strand of CM075173.1, from coordinate 38,490,533 downwards.
TTCAAATGTTCGGATAATTGGCAGGACCTCGAAATTTTCAACAGCTAAGAAAGCCATTACTTTCATCAAATGGATCGAGTAATTGAAGGTTACCGAAATCTTTCAACAGCTATACATTGATACCTCGGATAATTGGCAATAAATCAACACTTTCAAAGGTATAATCAAATACCTAAAGTAAATTGATAATTATTCTCAAACTTTAACAGGTATGGATCAAAGGCTCGAAGTATTGAAATACCTCAAATATTCAACAGGTATACATCAAATACCTCGGAGTAATTGAAAGATTATTAAATCTTTCAATAGTTATACATTAAATAATCGGAGTAATTGGCAGATTATCAAATCTTTCAAAGTTATACATCATAATAATCAGTAATTGGCAGATTACTCAAATCTTTCAAAGGATACATCAAATATGCCGGAGTAATTGACAGGTTACCTTAAACTTCCAACAGGATACATGAATATCCCGAGAAATGGCAGGTTCACCTCAAATCTTTCAACAGGTAATACATCAAATCAACGAGTAATTGACAGTTACCTCTAAATCTTTCCAGAAATCATCAAATAGTCGGAGTAATTGGGGTTACAAATCTTTCAACAGTATGACATCAAATACCTTTGAGTAATTAAGCAATTAATCAAATATTAAAGGTAAAATCAAATATCGGAGTAATTTACAGGTTACCTCAAATCAACAGGTATACATCAAATACCTTGGAGTAATTGACAGGTTACCTCAAATCTTTCAACAGGTATACATCAAATACCTCGGAGTAATTGACAGGTTACCTCAAATCTTTCAACAGGTATACATCAAATACCTCGGAGTAATTGCAGGTTACCTCAAATCTTTCAACAGGTATACATCAAATACCTCGGAGTAATTGGCAGGTTACCTCAAATCTTTCAACAGGTATACATCAAATACCTCGGAGTAATTGGCAGGTTACCTCAAATCTTTCAACAGGTATACATCAAATACCTCGGAGTAATTGGCAGGTTACCTCAAATCTTTCAACAGGTATACATCAAATACCTCGGAGTAATTGGCAGGTTACCTCAAATCTTTCAACAGGTATACATCAAATACCTCGGAGTAATTGGCAGGTTACCTCAAATCTTTCAACAGGTATACATCAAATACCTCGGAGTAATTGGCAGGTTACCTCAAATCTTTCAACAGGTATACATCAAATACCTCGGAGTAATTGGCAGGTTACCTCAAATCTTTCAACAGGTATACATCAAATACCTCGGAGTAATTGACAGGTTACCTCAAATCTTTCAACAGGTATACATCAAATACCTCGGAGTAATTGACAGGTTACCTCAAATCTTTCAACAGGTATACATCAAATACCTCGGAGTAATTGACAGGTTACCTCAAATCTTTCAACAGGTATACATCAAATACCTCGGAGTAATTGACAGGTTACCTCAAATCTTTCAACAGGTATACATCAAATACCTCGGAGTAATTGACAGGTTACCTCAAATCTTTCAACAGGTATACATCAAATACCTCGGAGTAATTGACAGGTTACCTCAAATCTTTCAACAGGTATACATCAAATACCTCGGAGTAATTGGCAGGTTACCTCAAATCTTTCAACAGGTATACATCAAATACCTCGGAGTAATTGACAGGTTACCTCAAATCTTTCAACAGGTATACATCAAATACCTCGGAGTAATTGACAGGTTACCTCAAATCTTTCAACAGGTATACATCAAATACCTCGGAGTAATTGGCAGGTTACCTCAAATCTTTCAACAGGTATACATCAAATACCTCGGAGTAATTGACAGGTTACCTCAAATCTTTCAACAGGTATACATCAAATACCTCGGAGTAATTGGCAGGTTACCTCAAATCTTTCAACAGGTATACATCAAATACCTCGGAGTAATTGACAGGTTACCTCAAATCTTTCAACAGGTATACATCAAATACCTCGGAGTAATTGACAGGTTACCTCAAATCTTTCAACAGGTATACATCAAATACCTCGGAGTAATTGACAGGTTACCTCAAATCTTTCAACAGGTATACATCAAATACCTCGGAGTAATTGACAGGTTACCTCAAATCTTTCAACAGGTATACATCAAATACCTCGGAGTAATTGGCAGGTTACCTCAAATCTTTCAACAGGTATACATCAAATACCTCGGAGTAATTGACAGGTTACCTCAAATCTTTCAACAGGTATACATCAAATACCTCGGAGTAATTGGCAGGTTACCTCAAATCTTTCAACAGGTATACATCAAATACCTCGGAGTAATTGACAGGTTACCTCAAATCTTTCAACAGGTATACATCAAATACCTCGGAGTAATTGGCAGGTTACCTCAAATCTTTCAACAGGTATACATCAAATACCTCGGAGTAATTGGCAGGTTACCTCAAATCTTTCAACAGGTATACATCAAATACCTCGGAGTAATTGGCAGGTTACCTCAAATCTTTCAACAGGTATACATCAAATACCTCGGAGTAATTGGCAGGTTACCTCAAATCTTTCAACAGGTATACATCAAATACCTCGGAGTAATTGACAGGTTACCTCAAATCTTTCAACAGGTATACATCAAATACCTCGGAGTAATTGGCAGGTTACCTCAAATCTTTCAACAGGTATACATCAAATACCTCGGAGTAATTGGCAGGTTACCTCAAATCTTTCAACAGGTATACATCAAATACCTCGGAGTAATTGACAGGTTACCTCAAATCTTTCAACAGGTATACATCAAATACCTCGGAGTAATTGACAGGTTACCTCAAATCTTTCAACAGGTATACATCAAATACCTCGGAGTAATTGACAGGTTACCTCAAATCTTTCAACAGGTATACATCAAATACCTCGGAGTAATTGACAGGTTACCTCAAATCTTTCAACAGGTATACATCAAATACCTCGGAGTAATTGACAGGTTACCTCAAATCTTTCAACAGGTATACATCAAATACCTCGGAGTAATTGACAGGTTACCTCAAATCTTTCAACAGGTATACATCAAATACCTCGGAGTAATTGGCAGGTTACCTCAAATCTTTCAACAGGTATACATCAAATACCTCGGAGTAATTGACAGGTTACCTCAAATCTTTCAACAGGTATACATCAAATACCTCGGAGTAATTGACAGGTTACCTCAAATCTTTCAACAGGTATACATCAAATACCTCGGAGTAATTGGCAGGTTACCTCAAATCTTTCAACAGGTATACATCAAATACCTCGGAGTAATTGACAGGTTACCTCAAATCTTTCAACAGGTATACATCAAATACCTCGGAGTAATTGGCAGGTTACCTCAAATCTTTCAACAGGTATACATCAAATACCTCGGAGTAATTGACAGGTTACCTCAAATCTTTCAACAGGTATACATCAAATACCTCGGAGTAATTGACAGGTTACCTCAAATCTTTCAACAGGTATACATCAAATACCTCGGAGTAATTGGCAGGTTACCTCAAATCTTTCAACAGGTATACATCAAATACCTCGGAGTAATTGACAGGTTACCTCAAATCTTTCAACAGGTATACATCAAATACCTCGGAGTAATTGCAGGTTACCTCAAATCTTTCAACAGGTATACATCAAATACCTCGGAGTAATTGGCAGGTTACCTCAAATCTTTCAACAGGTATACATCAAATACCTCGGAGTAATTGGCAGGTTACCTCAAATCTTTCAACAGGTATACATCAAATACCTCGGAGTAATTGACAGGTTACCTCAAATCTTTCAACAGGTATACATCAAATACCTCGGAGTAATTGACAGGTTACCTCAAATCTTTCAACAGGTATACATCAAATACCTCGGAGTAATTGGCAGGTTACCTCAAATCTTTCAACAGGTATACATCAAATACCTCGGAGTAATTGGCAGGTTACCTCAAATCTTTCAACAGGTATACATCAAATACCTCGGAGTAATTGACAGGTTACCTCAAATCTTTCAACAGGTATACATCAAATACCTCGGAGTAATTGGCAGGTTACCTCAAATCTTTCAACAGGTATACATCAAATACCTCGGAGTAATTGACAGGTTACCTCAAATCTTTCAACAGGTATACATCAAATACCTCGGAGTAATTGACAGGTTACCTCAAATCTTTCAACAGGTATACATCAAATACCTCGGAGTAATTGACAGGTTACCTCAAATCTTTCAACAGGTATACATCAAATACCTCGGAGTAATTGGCAGGTTACCTCAAATCTTTCAACAGGTATACATCAAATACCTCGGAGTAATTGACAGGTTACCTCAAATCTTTCAACAGGTATACATCAAATACCTCGGAGTAATTGACAGGTTACCTCAAATCTTTCAACAGGTATACATCAAATACCTCGGAGTAATTGACAGGTTACCTCAAATCTTTCAACAGGTATACATCAAATACCTCGGAGTAATTGGCAGGTTACCTCAAATCTTTCAACAGGTATACATCAAATACCTCGGAGTAATTGGCAGGTTACCTCAAATCTTTCAACAGGTATACATCAAATACCTCGGAGTAATTGGCAGGTTACCTCAAATCTTTCAACAGGTATACATCAAATACCTCGGAGTAATTGACAGGTTACCTCAAATCTTTCAACAGGTATACATCAAATACCTCGGAGTAATTGGCAGGTTACCTCAAATCTTTCAACAGGTATACATCAAATACCTCGGAGTAATTGGCAGGTTACCTCAAATCTTTCAACAGGTATACATCAAATACCTCGGAGTAATTGGCAGGTTACCTCAAATCTTTCAACAGGTATACATCAAATACCTCGGAGTAATTGACAGGTTACCTCAAATCTTTCAACAGGTATACATCAAATACCTCGGAGTAATTGACAGGTTACCTCAAATCTTTCAACAGGTATACATCAAATACCTCGGAGTAATTGATAGGTTACCTCAAATCTTTCAACAGGTATACATCAAATACCTCGGAGTAATTGATAGGTTACCTCAAATCTTTCAACAGGTATACATCAAATACCTCGGAGTAATTGACAGGTTACCTCAAATCTTTCAACAGGTATACATCAAATACCTCGGAGTAATTGACAGGTTACCTCAAATCTTTCAACAGGTATACATCAAATACCTCGGAGTAATTGGCAGGTTACCTCAAATCTTTCAACAGGTATACATCAAATACCTCGGAGTAATTGACAGGTTACCTCAAATCTTTCAACAGGTATACATCAAATACCTCGGAGTAATTGACAGGTTACCTCAAATCTTTCAACAGGTATACATCAAATACCTCGGAGTAATTGGCAGGTTACCTCAAATCTTTCAACAGGTATACATCAAATACCTCGGAGTAATTGGCAGGTTACCTCAAATCTTTCAACAGGTATACATCAAATACCTCGGAGTAATTGACAGGTTACCTCAAATCTTTCAACAGGTATACATCAAATACCTCGGAGTAATTGACAGGTTACCTCAAATCTTTCAACAGGTATACATCAAATACCTCGGAGTAATTGGCAGGTTACCTCAAATCTTTCAACAGGTATACATCAAATACCTCGGAGTAATTGACAGGTTACCTCAAATCTTTCAACAGGTATACATCAAATACCTCGGAGTAATTGACAGGTTACCTCAAATCTTTCAACAGGTATACATCAAATACCTCGGAGTAATTGACAGGTTACCTCAAATCTTTCAACAGGTATACATCAAATACCTCGGAGTAATTGACAGGTTACCTCAAATCTTTCAACAGGTATACATCAAATACCTCGGAGTAATTGACAGGTTACCTCAAATCTTTCAACAGGTATACATCAAATACCTCGGAGTAATTGGCAGGTTACCTCAAATCTTTCAACAGGTATACATCAAATACCTCGGAGTAATTGGCAGGTTACCTCAAATCTTTCAACAGGTATACATCAAATACCTCGGAGTAATTGACAGGTTACCTCAAATCTTTCAACAGGTATACATCAAATACCTCGGAGTAATTGACAGGTTACCTCAAATCTTTCAACAGGTATACATCAAATACCTCGGAGTAATTGACAGGTTACCTCAAATCTTTCAACAGGTATACATCAAATACCTCGGAGTAATTGACAGGTTACCTCAAATCTTTCAACAGGTATACATCAAATACCTCGGAGTAATTGACAGGTTACCTCAAATCTTTCAACAGGTATACATCAAATACCTCGGAGTAATTGGCAGGTTACCTCAAATCTTTCAACAGGTATACATCAAATACCTCGGAGTAATTGACAGGTTACCTCAAATCTTTCAACAGGTATACATCAAATACCTCGGAGTAATTGACAGGTTACCTCAAATCTTTCAACAGGTATACATCAAATACCTCGGAGTAATTGCAGGTTACCTCAAATCTTTCAACAGGTATACATCAAATACCTCGGAGTAATTGACAGGTTACCTCAAATCTTTCAACAGGTATACATCAAATACCTCGGAGTAATTGGCAGGTTACCTCAAATCTTTCAACAGGTATACATCAAATACCTCGGAGTAATTGACAGGTTACCTCAAATCTTTCAACAGGTATACATCAAATACCTCGGAGTAATTGACAGGTTACCTCAAATCTTTCAACAGGTATACATCAAATACCTCGGAGTAATTGACAGGTTACCTCAAATCTTTCAACAGGTATACATCAAATACCTCGGAGTAATTGACAGGTTACCTCAAATCTTTCAACAGGTATACATCAAATACCTCGGAGTAATTGACAGGTTACCTCAAATCTTTCAACAGGTATACATCAAATACCTCGGAGTAATTGGCAGGTTACCTCAAATCTTTCAACAGGTATACATCAAATACCTCGGAGTAATTGACAGGTTACCTCAAATCTTTCAACAGGTATACATCAAATACCTCGGAGTAATTGACAGGTTACCTCAAATCTTTCAACAGGTATACATCAAATACCTCGGAGTAATTGACAGGTTACCTCAAATCTTTCAACAGGTATACATCAAATACCTCGGAGTAATTGGCAGGTTACCTCAAATCTTTCAACAGGTATACATCAAATACCTCGGAGTAATTGACAGGTTACCTCAAATCTTTCAACAGGTATACATCAAATACCTCGGAGTAATTGACAGGTTACCTCAAATCTTTCAACAGGTATACATCAAATACCTCGGAGTAATTGACAGGTTACCTCAAATCTTTCAACAGGTATACATCAAATACCTCGGAGTAATTGACAGGTTACCTCAAATCTTTCAACAGGTATACATCAAATACCTCGGAGTAATTGGCAGGTTACCTCAAATCTTTCAACAGGTATACATCAAATACCTCGGAGTAATTGACAGGTTACCTCAAATCTTTCAACAGGTATACATCAAATACCTCGGAGTAATTGACAGGTTACCTCAAATCTTTCAACAGGTATACATCAAATACCTCGGAGTAATTGACAGGTTACCTCAAATCTTTCAACAGGTATACATCAAATACCTCGGAGTAATTGACAGGTTACCTCAAATCTTTCAACAGGTATACATCAAATACCTCGGAGTAATTGACAGGTTACCTCAAATCTTTCAACAGGTATACATCAAATACCTCGGAGTAATTGGCAGGTTACCTCAAATCTTTCAACAGGTATACATCAAATACCTCGGAGTAATTGACAGGTTACCTCAAATCTTTCAACAGGTATACATCAAATACCTCGGAGTAATTGACAGGTTACCTCAAATCTTTCAACAGGTATACATCAAATACCTCGGAGTAATTGACAGGTTACCTCAAATCTTTCAACAGGTATACATCAAATACCTCGGAGTAATTGACAGGTTACCTCAAATCTTTCAACAGGTATACATCAAATACCTCGGAGTAATTGACAGGTTACCTCAAATCTTTCAACAGGTATACATCAAATACCTCGGAGTAATTGACAGGTTACCTCAAATCTTTCAACAGGTATACATCAAATACCTCGGAGTAATTGACAGGTTACCTCAAATCTTTCAACAGGTATACATCAAATACCTCGGAGTAATTGACAGGTTACCTCAAATCTTTCAACAGGTATACATCAAATACCTCGGAGTAATTGACAGGTTACCTCAAATCTTTCAACAGGTATACATCAAATACCTCGGAGTAATTGGCAGGTTACCTCAAATCTTTCAACAGGTATACATCAAATACCTCGGAGTAATTGACAGGTTACCTCAAATCTTTCAACAGGTATACATCAAATACCTCGGAGTAATTGACAGGTTACCTCAAATCTTTCAACAGGTATACATCAAATACCTCGGAGTAATTGACAGGTTACCTCAAATCTTTCAACAGGTATACATCAAATACCTCGGAGTAATTGACAGGTTACCTCAAATCTTTCAACAGGTATACATCAAATACCTCGGAGTAATTGGCAGGTTACCTCAAATCTTTCAACAGGTATACATCAAATACCTCGGAGTAATTGGCAGGTTACCTCAAATCTTTCAACAGGTATACATCAAATACCTCGGAGTAATTGACAGGTTACCTCAAATCTTTCAACAGGTATACATCAAATACCTCGGAGTAATTGACAGGTTACCTCAAATCTTTCAACAGGTATACATCAAATACCTCGGAGTAATTGACAGGTTACCTCAAATCTTTCAACAGGTATACATCAAATACCTCGGAGTAATTGACAGGTTACCTCAAATCTTTCAACAGGTATACATCAAATACCTCGGAGTAATTGACAGGTTACCTCAAATCTTTCAACAGGTATACATCAAATACCTCGGAGTAATTGGCAGGTTACCTCAAATCTTTCAACAGGTATACATCAAATACCTCGGAGTAATTGACAGGTTACCTCAAATCTTTCAACAGGTATACATCAAATACCTCGGAGTAATTGACAGGTTACCTCAAATCTTTCAACAGGTATACATCAAATACCTCGGAGTAATTGACAGGTTACCTCAAATCTTTCAACAGGTATACATCAAATACCTCGGAGTAATTGACAGGTTACCTCAAATCTTTCAACAGGTATACATCAAATACCTCGGAGTAATTGACAGGTTACCTCAAATCTTTCAACAGGTATACATCAAATACCTCGGAGTAATTGGCAGGTTACCTCAAATCTTTCAACAGGTATACATCAAATACCTCGGAGTAATTGACAGGTTACCTCAAATCTTTCAACAGGTATACATCAAATACCTCGGAGTAATTGACAGGTTACCTCAAATCTTTCAACAGGTATACATCAAATACCTCGGAGTAATTGACAGGTTACCTCAAATCTTTCAACAGGTATACATCAAATACCTCGGAGTAATTGACAGGTTACCTCAAATCTTTCAACAGGTATACATCAAATACCTCGGAGTAATTGACAGGTTACCTCAAATCTTTCAACAGGTATACATCAAATACCTCGGAGTAATTGACAGGTTACCTCAAATCTTTCAACAGGTATACATCAAATACCTCGGAGTAATTGACAGGTTACCTCAAATCTTTCAACAGGTATACATCAAATACCTCGGAGTAATTGACAGGTTACCTCAAATCTTTCAACAGGTATACATCAAATACCTCGGAGTAATTGACAGGTTACCTCAAATCTTTCAACAGGTATACATCAAATACCTCGGAGTAATTGACAGGTTACCTCAAATCTTTCAACAGGTATACATCAAATACCTCGGAGTAATTGACAGGTTACCTCAAATCTTTCAACAGGTATACATCAAATACCTCGGAGTAATTGACAGGTTACCTCAAATCTTTCAACAGGTATACATCAAATACCTCGGAGTAATTGACAGGTTACCTCAAATCTTTCAACAGGTATACATCAAATACCTCGGAGTAATTGACAGGTTACCTCAAATCTTTCAACAGGTATACATCAAATACCTCGGAGTAATTGGCAGGTTACCTCAAATCTTTCAACAGGTATACATCAAATACCTCGGAGTAATTGGCAGGTTACCTCAAATCTTTCAACAGGTATACATCAAATACCTCGGAGTAATTGACAGGTTACCTCAAATCTTTCAACAGGTATACATCAAATACCTCGGAGTAATTGACAGGTTACCTCAAATCTTTCAACAGGTATACATCAAATACCTCGGAGTAATTGACAGGTTACCTCAAATCTTTCAACAGGTATACATCAAATACCTCGGAGTAATTGACAGGTTACCTCAAATCTTTCAACAGGTATACATCAAATACCTCGGAGTAATTGGCAGGTTACCTCAAATCTTTCAACAGGTATACATCAAATACCTCGGAGTAATTGGCAGGTTACCTCAAATCTTTCAACAGGTATACATCAAATACCTCGGAGTAATTGACAGGTTACCTCAAATCTTTCAACAGGTATACATCAAATACCTCGGAGTAATTGGCAGGTTACCTCAAATCTTTCAACAGGTATACATCAAATACCTCGGAGTAATTGGCAGGTTACCTCAAATCTTTCAACAGGTATACATCAAATACCTCGGAGTAATTGACAGGTTACCTCAAATCTTTCAACAGGTATACATCAAATACCTCGGAGTAATTGACAGGTTACCTCAAATCTTTCAACAGGTATACATCAAATACCTCGGAGTAATTGACAGGTTACCTCAAATCTTTCAACAGGTATACATCAAATACCTCGGAGTAATTGACAGGTTACCTCAAATCTTTCAACAGGTATACATCAAATACCTCGGAGTAATTGACAGGTTACCTCAAATCTTTCAACAGGTATACATCAAATACCTCGGAGTAATTGACAGGTTACCTCAAATCTTTCAACAGGTATACATCAAATACCTCGGAGTAATTGACAGGTTACCTCAAATCTTTCAACAGGTATACATCAAATACCTCGGAGTAATTGGCAGGTTACCTCAAATCTTTCAACAGGTATACATCAAATACCTCGGAGTAATTGACAGGTTACCTCAAATCTTTCAACAGGTATACATCAAATACCTCGGAGTAATTGGCAGGTTACCTCAAATCTTTCAACAGGTATACATCAAATACCTCGGAGTAATTGGCAGGTTACCTCAAATCTTTCAACAGGTATACATCAAATACCTCGGAGTAATTGGCAGGTTACCTCAAATCTTTCAACAGGTATACATCAAATACCTCGGAGTAATTGGCAGGTTACCTCAAATCTTTCAACAGGTATACATCAAATACCTCGGAGTAATTGACAGGTTACCTCAAATCTTTCAACAGGTATACATCAAATACCTCGGAGTAATTGACAGGTTACCTCAAATCTTTCAACAGGTATACATCAAATACCTCGGAGTAATTGACAGGTTACCTCAAATCTTTCAACAGGTATACATCAAATACCTCGGAGTAATTGGCAGGTTACCTCAAATCTTTCAACAGGTATACATCAAATACCTCGGAGTAATTGACAGGTTACCTCAAATCTTTCAACAGGTATACATCAAATACCTCGGAGTAATTGACAGGTTACCTCAAATCTTTCAACAGGTATACATCAAATACCTCGGAGTAATTGACAGGTTACCTCAAATCTTTCAACAGGTATACATCAAATACCTCGGAGTAATTGACAGGTTACCTCAAATCTTTCAACAGGTATACATCAAATACCTCGGAGTAATTGGCAGGTTACCTCAAATCTTTCAACAGGTATACATCAAATACCTCGGAGTAATTGACAGGTTACCTCAAATCTTTCAACAGGTATACATCAAATACCTCGGAGTAATTGGCAGGTTACCTCAAATCTTTCAACAGGTATACATCAAATACCTCGGAGTAATTGACAGGTTACCTCAAATCTTTCAACAGGTATACATCAAATACCTCGGAGTAATTGCAGGTTACCTCAAATCTTTCAACAGGTATACATCAAATACCTCGGAGTAATTGGCAGGTTACCTCAAATCTTTCAACAGGTATACATCAAATACCTCGGAGTAATTGGCAGGTTACCTCAAATCTTTCAACAGGTATACATCAAATACCTCGGAGTAATTGGCAGGTTACCTCAAATCTTTCAACAGGTATACATCAAATACCTCGGAGTAATTGGCAGGTTACCTCAAATCTTTCAACAGGTATACATCAAATACCTCGGAGTAATTGACAGGTTACCTCAAATCTTTCAACAGGTATACATCAAATACCTCGGAGTAATTGGCAGGTTACCTCAAATCTTTCAACAGGTATACATCAAATACCTCGGAGTAATTGGCAGGTTACCTCAAATCTTTCAACAGGTATACATCAAATACCTCGGAGTAATTGGCAGGTTACCTCAAATCTTTCAACAGGTATACATCAAATACCTCGGAGTAATTGGCAGGTTACCTCAAATCTTTCAACAGGTATACATCAAATACCTCGGAGTAATTGGCAGGTTACCTCAAATCTTTCAACAGGTATACATCAAATACCTCGGAGTAATTGGCAGGTTACCTCAAATCTTTCAACAGGTATACATCAAATACCTCGGAGTAATTGGCAGGTTACCTCAAATCTTTCAACAGGTATACATCAAATACCTCGGAGTAATTGGCAGGTTACCTCAAATCTTTCAACAGGTATACATCAAATACCTCGGAGTAATTGGCAGGTTACCTCAAATCTTTCAACAGGTATACATCAAATACCTCGGAGTAATTGGCAGGTTACCTCAAATCTTTCAACAGGTATACATCAAATACCTCGGAGTAATTGACAGGTTACCTCAAATCTTTCAACAGGTATACATCAAATACCTCGGAGTAATTGACAGGTTACCTCAAATCTTTCAACAGGTATACATCAAATACCTCGGAGTAATTGGCAGGTTACCTCAAATCTTTCAACAGGTATACATCAAATACCTCGGAGTAATTGACAGGTTACCTCAAATCTTTCAACAGGTATACATCAAATACCTCGGAGTAATTGGCAGGTTACCTCAAATCTTTCAACAGGTATACATCAAATACCTCGGAGTAATTGGCAGGTTACCTCAAATCTTTCAACAGGTATACATCAAATACCTCGGAGTAATTGGCAGGTTACCTCAAATCTTTCAACAGGTATACATCAAATACCTCGGAGTAATTGACAGGTTACCTCAAATCTTTCAACAGGTATACATCAAATACCTCGGAGTAATTGGCAGGTTACCTCAAATCTTTCAACAGGTATACATCAAATACCTCGGAGTAATTGGCAGGTTACCTCAAATCTTTCAACAGGTATACATCAAATACCTCGGAGTAATTGGCAGGTTACCTCAAATCTTTCAACAGGTATACATCAAATACCTCGGAGTAATTGGCAGGTTACCTCAAATCTTTCAACAGGTATACATCAAATACCTCGGAGTAATTGGCAGGTTACCTCAAATCTTTCAACAGGTATACATCAAATACCTCGGAGTAATTGACAGGTTACCTCAAATCTTTCAACAGGTATACATCAAATACCTCGGAGTAATTGGCAGGTTACCTCAAATCTTTCAACAGGTATACATCAAATACCTCGGAGTAATTGGCAGGTTACCTCAAATCTTTCAACAGGTATACATCAAATACCTCGGAGTAATTGGCAGGTTACCTCAAATCTTTCAACAGGTATACATCAAATACCTCGGAGTAATTGGCAGGTTACCTCAAATCTTTCAACAGGTATACATCAAATACCTCGGAGTAATTGGCAGGTTACCTCAAATCTTTCAACAGGTATACATCAAATACCTCGGAGTAATTGGCAGGTTACCTCAAATCTTTCAACAGGTATACATCAAATACCTCGGAGTAATTGGCAGGTTACCTCAAATCTTTCAACAGGTATACATCAAATACCTCGGAGTAATTGGCAGGTTACCTCAAATCTTTCAACAGGTATACATCAAATACCTCGGAGTAATTGGCAGGTTACCTCAAATCTTTCAACAGGTATACATCAAATACCTCGGAGTAATTGGCAGGTTACCTCAAATCTTTCAACAGGTATACATCAAATACCTCGGAGTAATTGACAGGTTACCTCAAATCTTTCAACAGGTATACATCAAATACCTCGGAGTAATTGACAGGTTACCTCAAATCTTTCAACAGGTATACATCAAATACCTCGGAGTAATTGGCAGGTTACCTCAAATCTTTCAACAGGTATACATCAAATACCTCGGAGTAATTGACAGGTTACCTCAAATCTTTCAACAGGTATACATCAAATACCTCGGAGTAATTGGCAGGTTACCTCAAATCTTTCAACAGGTATACATCAAATACCTCGGAGTAATTGGCAGGTTACCTCAAATCTTTCAACAGGTATACATCAAATACCTCGGAGTAATTGGCAGGTTACCTCAAATCTTTCAACAGGTATACATCAAATACCTCGGAGTAATTGGCAGGTTACCTCAAATCTTTCAACAGGTATACATCAAATACCTCGGAGTAATTGGCAGGTTACCTCAAATCTTTCAACAGGTATACATCAAATACCTCGGAGTAATTGGCAGGTTACCTCAAATCTTTCAACAGGTATACATCAAATACCTCGGAGTAATTGGCAGGTTACCTCAAATCTTTCAACAGGTATACATCAAATACCTCGGAGTAATTGGCAGGTTACCTCAAATCTTTCAACAGGTATACATCAAATACCTCGGAGTAATTGGCAGGTTACCTCAAATCTTTCAACAGGTATACATCAAATACCTCGGAGTAATTGGCAGGTTACCTCAAATCTTTCAACAGGTATACATCAAATACCTCGGAGTAATTGGCAGGTTACCTCAAATCTTTCAACAGGTATACATCAAATACCTCGGAGTAATTGGCAGGTTACCTCAAATCTTTCAACAGGTATACATCAAATACCTCGGAGTAATTGGCAGGTTACCTCAAATCTTTCAACAGGTATACATCAAATACCTCGGAGTAATTGGCAGGTTACCTCAAATCTTTCAACAGGTATACATCAAATACCTCGGAGTAATTGGCAGGTTACCTCAAATCTTTCAACAGGTATACATCAAATACCTCGGAGTAATTGGCAGGTTACCTCAAATCTTTCAACAGGTATACATCAAATACCTCGGAGTAATTGGCAGGTTACCTCAAATCTTTCAACAGGTATACATCAAACACCTCGGAGTAATTGGCAGGTTACCTCAAATCTTTCAACAGGTATACATCAAATACCTCGGAGTAATTGGCAGGTTACCTCAAATCTTTCAACAGGTATACATCAAATACCTCGGAGTAATTGGCAGGTTACCTCAAAGTATGATGGAGTATGAAGTATAGGAAACATTGAGATTCGAGGCTATGGATATGAAATGAAGAATGGGCAATTTAAGGTGGCCGAATTGAATTCGCATTTCGCAGCGATCGGATTATCACGGCGCATTTTACGGATCGCAATAGGGAGAATTATTTGTAGGAGATGGGCGATCAGCTCAAATATACATCTCCATTTGTGGTCGATTCGCTTCGATATGTAACACATAGAGATGTCTGAAAGGAGTCGAGACTCAACTAGAACCTCAATCGACTACTGATCGAATGAAACTCCACTCAATCATCATCGGATCCCTTCCACGCTGTCGATCGTCGATTATAGGACAACTAGGTCGTCGAATCAAGGTCCCCCCCGATCGGGGCTAAGTATTTCAGAATATTCGACAATTGGGTTATATTCGATCGTTGTAATACTTCCGATGAGGTTGCTTCTTTTGAGGCGATAGCTGTGATATCCGCCAAATGGACGAGAATATTGGCGCTCCTATTTCCGACTCGCAAAAATCTCAATTCTAAACACGAAACACCTACGAATATCCCCGTATCGCTAGTTCGCATCTATTACTTTAGAGGATACCTCTCATGGTGGAGTTTGTCCATAGAACTTATTTCTCTGAACCGGATGAGCCAGCATTTTTAGAGAGAGCTATAGAAGGGGATGGGGAGATGATCGCATAAGCGACTATGGAAATACCTGGATGATAGGGGGTGGTGGTTATTAATGTAAGCGGAAGGTGAATATATCCTCCGACGGCGCTTATGTCCACTATTTTATTTTTATTGAATGAGAAAAAACACTATACTATTAAGGTAGATTTAGCTTCCCGTTTTGTTATTCCGCCTATCAGCTCTCGGTTCCCATCGACGAAAGTATCCGTTACGCGATCGCCCCTCCTATCCGATCGACGAAGGTACCCGTTACGCGATCGCCCCTCCTATCCGATCGACGAAAGTATCCGTTACGCGATCGCCCCTCCTATCCGATCGACGAAAGTATCCGTTACGCGATCGCCTTTCCTATCTTCAAGTTCTACTCTCGCGATATATGCAACGCAACGATAACCACCTATTTATTTATGTTATTTAATGAATAAAAAGCGCTTTTTTATCATGATTGTTGTTGTTTCGAATTGGAGGTAATATTTCTAACTTAACGAATCGGGTTCTCGCCTCTTAGATGGATTCCGTTTCCGATCTAGCGGATACTCTCGATCTTTACACGAGTGGAAGGGAACTCTTCAGAGTTTTACAACAATTCACAAGCTCATTCATATTGCGTTCGCGTGAAATATTTGATCGAAGGTCAAGGTGATCGATACTTCTGGATGAAGTTTCTTCTTCATCCGGAAAATATCATCTTACCGAGGAAATAGCCGTTTAGCGAACGTTGTATTATCCGAATAAATAAGAATATTTCCTTTAGCTGCGGGTATTTTTGAGGTTTCTCTCAGAGATCGTATAGTAAAATCTGTAAGAAGCTTTGGAAGTTGCTATGAAAAGAAGAATTCGAGAACCTTATTCCGATCTTCCCAGATTCCACGACCTAAGTATCGGTGGACTTTCGTCGAATTCATTATCGCCGCTCGAGAAATTACCTCAGCCGATATGCTTATAAAGGCCTATCTCTTTTCTAGATTATATTCGATTTGTGCAGAAAGACGATCGGCGAATTGAAAGCTTTTCGACGTCTCCGTCTGGGAATTATCCATCAATTACTAGTACGCAAATCCTTAACTATGGATGCGACAACAACAGCTATTCAAACCGTGGAAAGATTAAAGGATCTCTATGGAGATATAGCGCAGGTTTTGCTCTCTTTCTTGGATATCTATTGGTTTCTGGATATAGCATGTTGTCGTCTCAGAGTCTATCCTACCTCCCTTAGAATCGAGTTTTTCCAAGTTATGTTTTTCATATATCTGTAAAGTTCATTATAGCACCTATTGTTCATTGATTTCAGCTCAATGAAGATCAAATTGCAGAGGTTAATCGTAAGCGATTCGACGGTCGCCGATTCTCCACTCCGCTGTATTTCGTCGATCGTCCGTTAAATTCATTAACACTTAAAAAGCCATATAAGCTAGGGGTTAATTTAACCGTCAAATCTTACGAGATACAGCCGAGGAGACCCGTTTTAATATGGAATCTCCAATGAGGGTTGATTCTATGGGTGATCGTTAAGTTTATTTGATTTCGATACGAAACGAGAGTCTCCGCTTCATAAGTAATTCGTTCATATGACCTCTCAACGTGTTAAGTAAGTGGATTTTCTCTTTTATTGCTCATAGAGATTTCGTTCTCTGTTCACTTTTAGACCGTATCGGAGCCCAATTTTGAGGATTCTCTGAACGATTACCGCTGTGATGGAGAGTTTCTTTTGCAGATACCGATTGCACTCAACGGTCGACTTCATCACAACGCTGCATCACGATTTCTGCAGGTGAGATTAAGTCTCATTGATTCTCTCTCATATTAAATGCCGATTTATTATACGAATGAAGTCTGCTTCTTTAGGATCTGAGGTGTTCGTCGTATCGGCAATAAGGCATTTTGAGGCGCAAAAGATTGCGGATCTTATTAAAGACTCACTTAAACGCTGATCTATAATTGTTCTAATTAGCGAATTTAATTATCGCACTAATTGCTTATCTTCATTAGGAAATCAAAGAATCTCAGAAGTGACTCTCTTTCTACTTAGGAGTTTCTCGTTTTCGAAATGCTTAGGTAAAAAGCATGAAAGACTCTATAGATTAGTGATTTTGTTTGAAAGCCAAGCAGTAAATTCAGACAGCTGTTGTCGTATATGAAGGATGAAGGAATCAAGGATGTTGACATCAATTGGGAATAATTTCGTCTGCTAATAGGAAAAGACTGCAGGATTCCCCGAATATATGGATCTAGGCATTCTGGATCATTCTGGATCACCTATGGTGGACTTTATTTTCGTCTCATATATAGGCTTAATCTATACTTTAATTAGAATATATTCGATAGAAGGCAGTCTTATTTTCGTATATTGATAAATGTTAGATCATTTACGGTGTGCTTTACTAAGAATAACTAAGAATGCCTTATCACTCAGCCGTAAGTTAGCGATCGCTTCAAGTATGTCTATAGGAGTTTGAGTTTTTTTAGCCTTTCTTTACGACGATCGTTTTGACTATTCGAGCTCAGCAATGAAGACCTGGTCCATACTGTTATATCGGCTTGTACGATAACTGGACTAATAGATCACGTTGTAGTAGAGGGGAAAGTAGTTGAGATTATGCAGACCTTGAGTGATATTATTATGTTTTCTATAGTTTCATGAGGGCCTTTTGTATCTTTATCTTATATATGGATATTATTGCTCTCTTTTGACGTCGAATTGTACGAATTAAATTATTTAGGCGATATGTATTTGGTCGAATCGTGCTCTTGAAATGAAGAAAATTCATAAATCGCAACGATTAAGTGTCCTATTGGAGAGGGATGACGATCGTCGAATCTATGAGCTCATTTCCACCACTTCGATGCCCTTCATAAGTTTTGAGTATGTTCAATTGCCATTGTTATTATGAGGCTTATCTTTTGTGTATGTTGTCGATCGTTTAGATTTGTGATCGGCTTGAATTATCGAGTCTGATCGATTGTAATTCGGTAATTTCCATATATATTAAGACATTTGCCATTACTTTCATTCTATCGATTTCATTAATTGATTAATTAATTACCTGGAAATGAGCTTACGAATCGTATCGTCACATAAACGAAATCAGCAAAACGCATCACTGGAGAATGGCACGATATGTGCTTTTTATGAGTTCATTAGCGATAAAGCGAATAAATTGGAATAATTTCGTGGATTTTCTTTTTTTTTTAATTTTTTTTGTATAAGTTTCATTTTTTGGGTCATTTTTAGAGATCTCTTAAGTCGGCGAAATAATCGATTCGATAATATCGCAAATAATTTCGTTGTCGAATTTCATCGTTATAATTGATTGAGGAGAACAATTCGATGATTTCAGAACGTTAGCGATCGCGTATTCGAAATCGGATTCAAAGATCGCAACTCTCATAACGATAACGAAGGAGAAGGAGAAGAAACAATATATCAAAGTAGGTGTATATATTTGTTTTAATTTCATTAAATCATTGTGAAGTTATTGTTTCGATCGTTCGTTTTTGGTGCGATCGCTTGCGATCGGCGAGGGAGCGGAGAGAATAACGGCAGCAATTTCAACGTCGAATACTCCTCCTAGGCAATGGACTTGAGGTCTCTTCTCCATCGTTGGTGCTGTTATTGGTGCCTGATTTCTTCTCTTATTGGGGCTTCTATTGAAGCGTGAACTATTGGGGTTTGGGACTTGGGCTTCTATTGGGACTTGAGGTCTCTTCTTCTCTACTGTTTTTTCCTCATAGCTATGGAAATATTTCGTTCGCTTAATTTGCAAATTTTTGGGTATTTCCTTTAGGTTGTTGATATTCGCCTAGGTGAACTTACGGTTTGTAATTTTAGGATACGTTGTTGGTTTATGTCACTGATAACAGATAGCAGTATATCATATCAGTCACAGATAACAGTATATCATATCACACACACTATGTGTCTGATAAACTATAGCCTTCACGTAAGTAGACTAACATGGATTCTATAGTCCTTTTAGATGAGAATCTTGCGCGTACCGTCTTTAGTCCATGAAGAATATTTCTAATTTTAATAATTCCTGCCATTGATTTCGTAGTTTGTTTATTGGAGGCGAGAACACGGTAGTTGTTCTCTGGCCACTTAAGTAGGCCTTTTTTCTAGTTTCCTCTCTGTCTCTCTCTTTTTTTCCTGGATCGGATCCTGAAATCTTAGTCTCACTCACACAGTGTTTCATGCGGAAGCTATCTCCATTTATCTAAAAGAAATTCTCTAAGGGGAATATCGGCGAACGCGGATCAGCGATCCTCGATATGATTCATTCATGAGAAATGCGATAGCGATACTTTCACCTATTTCGAAAAATATCCGACCTTTCCATCGATATAATTTCTCATCGTTTGTAGATTTACGACTTATCGGAGCACATTGAGATCTGTTGCGTCGACGTGACGACTCCCAAGAAACATGGCGTTATCCACGCAGAGAGTTTGTCCTCTATTTTCTTCATATTTCTTATCTACATCACTAACATAGCAATAGTGTACATATGCCATATATTGTGTATACGTTCGACGTCGTTCGTTTTATTCCCGAATCGCCGGTAGAGGCAGTGAAAGTTGAAGACGGATTACGGCGACTCGCAGAGAATTGGGATTGGGAACTGGGATTTCATAGTTCACTATTTGTCGTACAATGAATCCTATGGATTTTCTCGATTTCGAAACCTTTTTCGAATTGAGCCAATGAAGTATGAAGTTTTAGTATAATTGGGGGCTAAGTTGGAGACATAAATGATGTCTCAATGGTGAAACATTACAAGTAGGAAGGTGGTTTTGTTAATGAGTATGGGATACTCGTTCGGCAGCAAACTCTTCGGCTTCGATGAAATATCGGCAGTAAAAGACGGCGATTTGAATCGTGGAAAAGTTGGATTGTAATCATGCTTAGGCAGCGTGAGCTGCTAGCACCAAAAAGCTGCGAAAATGCATTCATAAGAACCACATCACCTCTTTTCACTCCTACTGAGTTTTATTTTTGAATAAATGAGTTCGCGAACTAGACCATCACGATTCAGCAGACCATCGCAACTGGACCATCGCACCATCACGATTCAGCAGACCATCGCAACTAGACCATCGCACCATCACGATTCAGCAGACCATCGCAACTAGACCATCGCACCATCACGATTCAGCAGACCATCGCAACTAGACCATCGCACCATCACGATTCAGCAGACCATCGCAACTAGACCATCGCACCATCACGATTCAGCAGACCATCGCAACTAGACCATCGCACCATCACGATTCAGCAGACCATCGCACCATCACGATTCAGCAGACCATCGTAACTAGACCATCGCACCATCACGATTCAGCAGACCATCGCAACTAGACCATCGCACCATCACGATTCAGCAGACCATCGCAACTAGACCATCGCACCATCACGATTCAACAGACCATCGCACCATCACGATTCAGCAGACCATCGCACCATCACGATTCAACAGACCATCGCACCATCACGATTCAGCAGACCATCGCACCATCACGATTCAGCAGTACATTTCGGCATTCGATGTTCAAAAATACCTCGACAGAAGCCCCAACTTAGAGTGTTTGCTTTGTGTATTGCGATGTTTACTAGTGCACGTTGTGCCGCCCTCATTTTAATGCTTTCAAGAGAGATGTTTCACGAGTTTCCGAAGCTGGAGATGCCGCAGTTGAGACTTCACAAGCTATTGGATAGACAGTACGTGAATATACATCGGTACAGCGTGGCGTTCACTTCAGATCAGATTTTTATAGGCACTTGAAGGCGTTCAACTTTATTGTGAGCTAATTAGTGGAGTTCACGTGAGATTGGCAGTACCAAGTAGTCAATCCCACCCATCTCGTTGTGCAGGTTTATTGTAACTCTTATTACCAATGAGATAAAATCAAATTAGGGAGAAATCAGGTCTTCCATCAATATTGGTACTAATTTATAGGGTTCATTAGTTGGATATTAGAAAAAAGATTCGTTAACGGAGCTCAGTCCGATTTCAGGAGTCGTTAGAGTCGATATTGTTCGCCATTCCTTCCGGAGAATCTTTCGGTTTTTCGATTGATAGAGTGCTAAATTCATGGTTATTTAAGCGTCGTTGTTGTTAGTTACGCTAGTTCTCTATATAGGATTTGATGGTCTTCTTAAGAAAATAGCTCTTCGATCGTCTTTTCTTCGGTGGTTTAAGTTTGTCTGAAGTAGTAATTCGTTGACGCTTTCGATGATGATCGTTGATTTGTTAGAATTAATTCGAAAGAATAGCCTCATCTTATAGTTGACGACAAAACGAGGATATTCGGAATTGGCAGTAGTATTCTTTGTAATTCAATATGAATATAATGATGGATATGAGGCTATTCTTTGAGGCTATGAGGCTATGTCATCCGAGTAGAGAGCTAGGTTGGACTCGAATAGTTGGTTCGCGGAATAGGTTGACCTGAGGTAATACTATGAAAACGGGCTACTCACCTTGGGCGGAAAATTGAGAACTGTTTCCCGCATATGTATTCACTTCAGATCGGTCGTTGCTCTAACCATCAAGAGCTTCAACTTCATTGCTGTATGTCTGCTGATATGGATGCAGTTATCATTTAATGTCCGATGTTTTGCTTTCATTCAGTATAGTTTAGTAGAGTTTTTCATTTCCTCTGCTCGAGGTCTGCTTTATATTAGGTGAAATGACTGCTTCAAGTTGCTATATATATTGTTGGCAATTTTAGGCTTAGCATGACTTAGCAGTTCGATGTAATGAATCGGCGATGTGATGATGTTAGAGATTTGATTGGAAGGAGGAATCCTATAGGTTAAGGTTCCAGATTCCTTCGCCCTCTAACTTCCCAAATCGCAGAAGCAATTTTGGTCGTCACTCTTAGATATTAATACGAAATAATCTCGAATATTATAGGTGAATTTGGTGGTTTGAAGTGGTCGAATGGTGAAGGACATATATTATTTACGGCTGAGAAATATATAAAGAAGACGGAATATTTCGATGCGGATCTTGATTGGGATAATGAAGAGAAAATAATCGAATCGAATGTCGTGAGTTTCTTCGGATATTTTGTCACTTATTGAGCGAATTTATCGAAATTTTCAATAGTAATTATTGCGATCCGTTGATAACATTTATATAGAAATGTATCAGTAGACTCAGGTAGAGGAAATAGCCTCGACATTGAGAGTTGGATCGTAGTTATTAGATGGCAATAAGATATTGGATCTTGCAAGTATATTTCGAATCCGATCGTTTATCGTTAGTGTATTGCGTTATGCAAGGGTACATGCAATAGTGTCACCGATCGTTGAAATCAGATCGTCGACGTCATCGAGAACTGAGAGGCGATTTTGAGTGTTGTGAATTGCTCTCGCGAAGTGATTTTCCGGCAAAAACCATTGAATTACACTACCAGTTGGCTTTTATTCTAGAAGTTTAAAGCATATTCCACTCGAAAGAACGACTCGTGAAGGAAAGCGTGAAAATTTAGTTGTATGTTCACCTTCTTCTCGGAAATTTCCCCATTTTCATTGGACTAGGAGCATTCCTCTGCTTATTGCTTTCATTAATTTCATCTATTACGTTTCCGAAATAGCCTACATAGACCTTTTCCATTATGTAATTCTTTCCGAAGCTTTTATCTTGAGGCTGCCTAGCGATGGTGCCATTTTATTGTCTATAGAGCGTGTGAATATTTCAAAACAGGGCGAGAAATTCCGTTTGATGGAGAATTGGGGCGAACAAAGAAATGAGATATGTCGGCCGATGTTGTGTATTATGGATGTGATGAGTGGTAGTGTTACGGTTCTCGATCAGATACCCGACGATCTCTCACCGGCATATGTAAGTTGTATTGTTTCGCTTGATGCGATTTGTTCTCTTTTTAGCGGTGTAAACGTCAAAGAAATTGAATTTCCGGGGGAAATGACGATTGCTTCTGAAAGCGATCGCGAAGATTTTATTGAGGACCGGAAATTTCTCCTTTAATCTCTCGATTCCTTAGTGGAAGTGGTTATGGATATTTTCCAGTATACTTTCGCATTCGTTCTAAGTGGTGGCAGTTCCAGTAGTAAGTCAACATCATACTGAGTATGTTTTACTTCCTCGTTTTCGATATATTTTGGGAGAGTGATTGAATCTTTTAAGGGCAGCAGCTTAGTCTTAGGATATTTTGCTTTTATTTTGTGATTGTTTTCTTCGCATGACTTTATCCTCGGAAAGAGTCTGCGGATACAGTTAAGCAGCATCGGCGTGGACAGATTGATGATCCCTTTCGTCGTCGTCTCTTGCTTTTGAATTCTCGTTTTGTCAGCTATTGTGCTGATCTTATCTTCAGATTGCAAATTTCGCTCCATGGGATGGTTTCCTACAAGTTGCTATTGCGAACATGGAAATATGACCCTATATCTGTATTTAACCCATATTTCTCAGAGATTGTTGAATTAATTTTCTCTTTAGCTCAACGAATTAGGTTTAGAGTGTTTGGGCTCCTGACGATCGTGGTGTCGTCTTCTTTGGTATGAAAAATGAACCCTTCAAACTCGGTAAAATATACTGCACGAATCGGAGGTTTGTGTTTATTATCGTATCTTTTACTATTAATTAATTGGCAATCGGGTAGGGGGAGCAGAGAGGGGGTATGATCGTTTTTACCTTTCGAAATGATAGAAATGGGAAAGTTCTGCGGAAATTCAGTTAAAAGAGACGAGAAATTGTTCTCAGTGTCTGTGTTTTTTTCATAGCGCCATTCAACTTGATCCGCGCATCATAATAGAGGGACCTATGGATGTTATTGTTTCTGATTGAAGCTCATAGTTGGCATTCTTATCCTTTGATACTGCCCCCTCTCCCTTCTCCCTTCTCCCTTCTCCCTTTTTCCCTTATCCCTTCTCTCATTATCCCTTCCGCACTTCGATTTATTATCCGAATTCCATGCCGTTGACATAGCACTATATAGGTGAATGTGCTATGCATTATGTGTTGTCGACGATCTGCTGAACTGAAAAGTAATTTTAAGCAGATTGAAGGTGAGAAATAATTGAATGATTCTTTAATTAAACTCTAATTTTCTGACTAGAGATCGTAATTAGCAGCAACTCACTTCGGAATGAACGTTAATTAACGAAATGAATGCTTTTACGCGTTTGGGAAGATGATTGGATCGTCATTTATGAGCGAAAATCTATGGTCATCGTCCATTCTGTTTTTTATCTTCCTCAGTGGAATGCTTTCAGCCTGCTCGCCATTCTCCCATTCCTCTCAGTTCTTCAGGATTCTAGTATTCCAACAATCTATCCTTTAGAGGATTGAGGAGAGCCGCTGTGGAATGTCAGGATAGGTCTTTGGTTTATCATATTGTGAGTCAAAGCGTTCTTTGTAATAAGCACGTAATAATTCGAAGCAACCATTGCTGCATTCCCATGGCGGAAGGTAACGATTGGGTAATTCATCCGGGAGGTACACTATACTTTTTGCAGAGGTACACTATACTATTACGATTTGGAGAAAGCTGATTTGACGGCGTTGAGCGATGAAGATATCGCGCTCGAGGAAATCGCATTTTCGATCGACAATAGCAAAGTTGTTTATTTCCAACGTGCTGCCAATGGACCACATAATACGACCTTCTCTCTACATGTGGTATTACCTTCGTTAATATACTAAGAGCCCTCTTTCTGGTCTTCTAGCTATCATGACTGCTATGCGGATGGTATCGATGCATTCAACTCCGATCCGTTATCGCGGAATAGCTATGAGATTCATTTGTTGTATGTAAACGTCAATAATGAAATATACAAGACTGATATTTGGATGGATGGATCCGCATCCTTTTTGGATTACTTCTCTGTACACGAGAGATCTGCTTAGATCTACTTTCAGGCCAATTGTGCTCTTTCTTTAGTAAAATCCCTTCGAGTAGACCTTTCTTTCAAGGGTCATCCTAACAAGCATTAATCCATCGTTTGCTTTGGATGAGGGTGAGGTGATAGGAGCGAATATTAGTAAGAGAGAGAGTATACCTGTGACTCCTAGAAATTATCAGCAGCAAAACATTCTCAAGAGGATCCTCTTTTACGTGGAAACATCGAAATGCTGGAAAACAACGCTGAAATATGCTGCAGTTTTCGTTGAAGACTTTCAGGATGTGCTCCTCCTTCACTTCACTCCGTAGACAACTTTTGTTACATCGTTTCGGACTGTCACAAGTGAAATGTCGACTTTCAAAGTTGAGAGTTGGAGGGGGTTTGATGCCCTCAACAACTTCCTCTCGTTGCTTTTCAATTTGATCGTGGTGATTCACGTTTTCCCAGCTTCTCGTGGGGACCCTCTATACGTTTTTTAGCTCACTCTTTTTGGGTAAATTGAAGTGGCCTATAAAATTCGTGAAAGCGTTTGCTGGTTCTGCGAGGGGAAGAGATTCCGTAGCGGATGGAACCATCAGAGACCTACTTTATAGGAGGGGGACTTTTCGGAATTCTCAAATTGCGATAGACACCTTTTTCTTCTATTTATGAGGGGTTCATCAGGTGTTTCTCTTATTTCAATACCGGGATATCATTATTTCATTGCGATCCGAATTGAACTTTTTACTAACAGTGACGTGTCGTCGACGGGAGACAACTGTGCTCGCGTCGTGCATCCGAAGTCGAACTCTTCTTTTCCAAATACATGCTTTGAAGCGATTAGAAGCTTAAGTTCCATAGGTGGACGAAGTTTTCCCATTGAAAGTAATTAAAATATGCGGGTTTTTTCTTGAATTTTCAGATTAATTGGAGTACCAAGCAGAATCGAGAGGTTGTTCCCATTGTCCATCTACCAGAATGTAAGTTAGTTTCCGATGTTTTCAATCTTGAATCGAAATCTATAAGTGCTCTTTGGTTTGTTTAGTCTGGATCTGCTAATAATATTGAGGGAATGTTGATCGTCTTGGATCGATTAGCGGTGATCTTGTTTTCTACCGATATAGACGGATTAGACTACGATGAATATTCCTCTTGTGCTTCCTATAATAGACGAATCTTTCGTGTGCTTAGAGTAGCGTTTAAGGAAGTATCGTTGATTGGCTCATGATGGTGAACGCATTTCAGCGTCGGATACATTCCCAGGCTTTCATATGATACAGTTGCCGAGCAGGTGCTGGGCTAACGACAATAGACGTGTGATTGTATCAAGTGCTTGGAGAAGCAAATCGGTTGGTAATTATTCATTTCCTTGTATATTTGCTATTCCACATCCATTCGTGAGTTTAGTCTCTTTATTCGGCGTTTTCGAGAGAAAGGAAGAGGCCATAGTGGTAGGTATTATTGTATCCGCCATTCAGTGTGGAAGTGATCGTCCGCCGTATTGCCTCAATTGAAAGCATTCACGATGAAGTGATAGTAGAATAGAATTGCGGAAAATTGTTTGAAAATAGGGATAGCGTTGATAAGTGATGATAAGAAGGGTGATAATCGTGATCAACGTGGAAATCAGCCTCTTATCAGTTAATCAGCTTTGAAATATTGATAGAGAGATAGGTTGAGGTCATTATTACAGGGGTTATTGAGTAATGATTTTTTTCCGCCTAATTGATAATTCATGATCGGAGCCACTATTCAACGATTAAGTTGATTGTCGATGATACGGGAACGAGTGCTAATTCGCTAATTTAGGAGATAGTGGTTGTTGATACGGATTCGGGTACGGTGAAGAAAATTTCAAATATTGGTGAGTGGTTTATAGTGTTTATTTGAAAATTTCATCGATAGATGTTAATACTTTAATATGTAGAGGATTTATGAGTGAGTATTTCTGCAGGCGATAGAAGTGGTTTTATTCTTCGGTTGGCAGATATTTTAGAGAATCTTCCAATGTCAGTGTATACCGCATCCTTCTTACATATTGCTCAATTCGTATAGTTTTTGCGGTATAGCCAGTCAAACTTCCCCGATGTTTCGTTGCAATCCAATTCGACGTGATACGTCAGATCGGATCTGTCTTATCGCTGAAATGAGCTTCTTTAGAGCTCTGTGGGCCATTTCGATTTGCACTGGAGAATTCATTTCATTGTTGAGTTGTTATCCTGTATCAGTGAATCTTTGCTACAATCCCCCTCCTGTTCTTCCGTTTTGCCTGACTATTGAATACTAAGAATATATTTTCTTGAAGAAGTTTTTTCTTCACCGGGAATTTTCCATGAATTTCATTGCGATCGTTAAAACTTCTTGAAAGTAACTTCCGATCCTTTACGTTCGACGATTGTCGGTGGCCAAGTCACACTTTATAAAGCCGTTTCGGAGGGGTTTCAAATGGCTTGCCATTCCTAACCTTTTCCAGTTATTCAAGGAAGGCGACCCCAACAGGTGGGGTAATATGAACGAAAGCACGATGTGAATTTTTGTGTCAGCAGCCATTTCAGGTTTCTTTTTTGTGAACTCATTAGTTGCTTGTGTCGGTGGGAACAACAACAAGGTTTACTTAAGGCGGAGAATCGTGAATTCCACTTGAAATTCCTATGGAGCGGTGAATTGAAATCGAAACATTGCAGGCGTAGACGCGATCCGTGTCCGTAGACCTTAGGTTATTGCTGCGTTGTGTCTTATCGAATCTGAGGTAATTGAGCTAGAAAGACACGACTATCGTCCCAGTTAGGCAGCTGGCTATATCATAGCTCTAAATATCACCACGAACAATATCACGATCTATTTGTTAGTGAAATTTGGGGAATAGGTCATGACATTTTTCGCTGTATCAGCTAGTCGACTTGAGATGTGACATTAGCATGAGAATATGAAGTCGCAATTTGCTGTGGTCCTAGTAGAAGAGAGCAATAGGGGTTTCATGGATCATGCTTACAGGGACGCCTTGATATATGGATATTAGGGAAAAGTGTTTCGCCTGTTAATTATTTGTCTTAAATTCTCGTATATTAGGTGGTTTTCAGACATTTAGTTGATCGGTTATCATCTAATGAAGTAATTATAGGTTAAGTTTCCTGCATTATGCCTGTGGTACTTGTAAATTTTGTAAGATCCTCTTCGGTAATCGTTGCATATTTCAGTGAATGCTCATGGAAGTTGGTCATTATTCGACGTGATGGACGACAATTTGCTCGTTGTATGTGCTGCACCGAACCGTCCACCAACAGCACTGGTGGGACGTTTGCCGAAACTTGGCCAAGAGGAGAAGGTTTAAAGGCTTCATCATTCTGTGATTTGCATTGGAGATGAGATTGTTGTTGCCTAAATTCTCGAAGATATTCGCAATCGCAGTCGATGGTACCGAAAGATACAAAGGAAATTGGTTCTCACTAGAAGTTTTTAAATGAAAAATCACTGATCAGTTCTCTTGAAACCTAGTTTCTTGCAATTTTGCCCTTCTTAACTTCTTGTCTTCCGAAGTAGCGAATTTTAGCGATTAATTTCGAAGTGAAGGTCTGAGCTCCTTCAGTCATTATCGTGTATCATCTATCTGCTCTGACTTTCTTTCCAATTTGCGCAATTGTTTTGCGATCATCATATACGGATCTAATTTGACGTTGTTATTCTGAACTCTATAATGTTTTCATCTGCTTTTAACGAATTTTCGATCTTTCAGCAGTAGTGAGATTTGAATCGTTAAGGAAGAACCGGAAAGCTCGGATTGAGTCTCACTGAGAATATGCTTAGTTGGATGTATCCATCTGGTTTAATTCGTCGCCGAAATATCTTCATATATCGGTAGTAAGGTGACGGAAAGTCGATGATTCGCTGCATAGTATTGTTGCTTTGTTTTTCGGAAGTTTAATTTATTCTGTAGAATATGAATCGAATTTCTTTTCGAGTCATTGCTTGGATTGGTTGGATGAGGTTTATTTTTTAGATATTATGGACTCGACTAGATAATAATAGTACGCCGAGTGAGATTCGACATAAGCTTCTCGACTATTCATGGAAAGTGATTAACTTCTCTTGGCAAGGTTGGTTTTTTTTATTGCCAAGTTTTAAGCTTTATATGGAATGTGGAGCTTTTTCGATACCTCTAGGGCGGAAACTCGTATAATTTCCGGCACATTGTTGAGACTTTTAGGAAAATGAAGTTGAAAATTACTCAAGATTGGATTCTGAAGTGGAAATAATCTATTTTCAGAAGGGAGAAGCTATGAAGGTCTCCTATATATGCCGAATGGTGGTGATACGATTCCGCTGGTCGTGAATCCACATGGAGGACCACATGGAATCTCGATCGCATCGTATGTATTTCAATGCATTGTTGATGCTAGTTGTAAAAATGCCTAGATGGCCATTAATGGGGTTGCCTTGAAATGAAAGAGATGGGATCGGTAGAGGGTCATCAAAATAAAATGGGCACATCCACTGGTTGGAGGCGGAGGAAGATGAAAGCAGTCTATTGTAAATAACTGAAGAAGGGATGGGGGGTGGAGAATTCATACCACCTAATTGAGTGTCGCTCTCGGGATACTGATCATTGACCACTAATGAGGTCCTCTTTGTTGGATGTTTTGATCTCTGTTTTAGATGGATGTTCGTGATCATCAGTTAAGTCTGTTGCATGGCATTCTAAAGACGATTTATATGAATACCCACAAATAGTTTCGAAATGAGTAAATTGGAAGAATGCAGCTGCATTTCTATCGAATCGTTTTGTCAAGGAGAGGATGGATTTAGCGTTACGCTTGTCTGGAAGTATGCCTTTTTCTCGGACGAAACTGTTTCGTGGATGAATTTCTCTGTGTGCGCCGAATTTCCCCTTGCAACCTTATGAATAACTTTCCTACGGAATTTTATCGTCTTTGAATAAATTTCTATGATTTGAACGGATTGTTGACAGAGTTTGATAGTGGGGACATATCAGAAATTGAGTTGGTGATACGTCCGTTAGTTGTGTTTTTATCGGACCCGACGATTTATCCGTTTTATTTTGTTTCTTTTCTCATCGATCAACGGAAAAGTTCCGCTTGAATCGCTCTTGGTCACTTCATTTAATGAAATTATATTTGTTAATTTCTCTCCGAAAGAGGGTAACAAGAAGAATTTCTCTACTTGGCCTTTTGGATGGTTCATTCGCAATTCCTCTTAGAGGCCTGTCTGGCAGGTGGGTCTGGTTTGATGTATATAATCCGGTTGTGGAGTTGATTATGCTATCGTCGCAGTTGGCCACGTCGCGATATTGTACTGTTACTCAATTCGGGTTACGCGGTCTTGGCGATAAACTATCACGGCTCTATTGGCTATGGTGACAATTTTGTGCGATCGTTGCCGGGACATTGTGGCGATCTGGATGTGAAAGATGTACAGGTGAAATGTTCTCCTCTTTCTTTGTTTTATTTTGCGACAGAGGGAATATTCGTTTGCGGCTTTGTGACGTAAGGAGAGTGGTGCAGGAAGAGTTCATAAGACTGTATGGAAGGGGAGAAAGTTGATTGCCGGCTTATTGTATTTTGGGAGGAGTTGATGTTGATGTTTCGAAGACGGTAAGCCGAAGGAATACTCTTAGATCGGCAAATACTCGATCAAATTGGAGGCATTTCCCCCAGCTCCCGTCTATTTTCAACTCCCGTTGTATATAGGCATTGTATCCGATCGCCTCCAATAGATCGATGAAATTTATTAGGTATAATTTGCATTCTCAGATGATACTCGTTGGCAATAGTCAGTTTGAGTTCTCAATGTCGAAATGAGTTATAGTCATTTGAGGCTTCGTGGGAATTTTGTGTGTATTTTTGCAAGCGATCACTGCTCAATTCGCCTCATTTCATATGTAACCTAGGCAGAGAATCATTCAAGAGAAGCCAACACCATCTGTGCTTTTTGTATTTCGATCAATTCGCTGGTCATTTCATTCAATTAGCAAGTAATACTAGAATATTTATATTGGTACTCTTATTTTCTGAGTCACTGATCGTGAGCATTAATCAACGAAAGATTGACTACTTGTGAAAAATGCGTAGTTGGTGGATCGATGTGGGTTGGTGGATAGATGTGGGAGATGCGGGTTGGTGGATCGATGTGGAAGATGTGGGTTGGTGGATCGATGTGGAAGATGTGGGTTGGTGGATCGATGTGGGAGATGTGGGTTGGTGGATCGATGTGGGAGATGCGGGTTGGTGGATCGATGTGGGAGATGTGGGTTGGTGGATCGATGTGGGAGATGCGGGTTGGTGGATCGATGTGGGAGATGTGGGTTGGTGGATAGATGTGGGAGATGCGGGTTGGTGGATCGATGTGGAAGATGTGGGTTGGTGGATCGATGTGGAAGATGTGGGTTGGTGGATCGATGTGGGAGATGTGGGTTGGTGGATCGATGTGGGAGATGCGGGTTGGTGGATCGATGTGGGAGATGTGGATTGGTGGATCGATGTGGGAGATGTGGGTTGGTGGATCGATGTGGGAGATGTGGGTTGGTGGATCGATGTGGGAGATGTGGATTGGTGGATCGATGTGGGAGATGTGGGTTGGTGGATCGATGTGGGAGATGTGGGTTGGTGGATCGATGTGGGAGATGTGGGTTGGTGGATCGATGTGGGAGATGCGGGTTGGTGGATCGATGTGGGAGATGTGGATTGGTGGATCGATGTGGGAGATGTGGGTTGGTGGATCGATGTGGGAGATGTGGGTTGGTGGATCGATGTGGGAGATGTGGGTTGGTGGATCGATGTGGGAGATGTGGGTTGGTGGATCGATGTGGAAGATGCGGTTGGAGACCTTGTAAGGACCCATAGAAAGTCATTTTATGCCTGAAAACTTCACTAAGTGAAACTATCGAACAGATAGAAGTATAGTGGTGCGTTTGTATAGAGATAACATTGCTATGGATGCGTTTTTGCAAATGAAGATTTACAGAGGCATATAGACGAACCTCTTTTTTTTCAGACATTTTTAGGTATTAATGAAAAGATGGAAACCTTATTGCCTTATATTGATGTAGCTGTTCGCAGTTAACGAAACTAGTTGATCGGATGAGTGACACTGAAAGTGTACCTAAGGTAGAACACCTAAATGTTTGTTGAGATCCGTTTTTCTCTCAAATATCGCCTTTATTTAATTATTGAAGTTGGAGAAGGCATAGTTTGTGGTGGTAGCATTCGTTTCATGCATTTAGACCTAAGGAACAACGATACAAGGAACTACAAGAGCCTTTATGCACCCCGGATAGAAATCCGTTGCAACACGATTTGTTGGGATGAGATCGCTTAACGTTGAAATTGAGTCTCTCTCCTCTCTATGAAGTATATTTGCGGTTATGTTCAATAGGGAAGTGGCTGTAGATTGTGGATTGTCTGATAAGTTCAAGCGATATTATTTGATTGCCAACGAATTTGGACGAAACCGACGGAATAGTGATGCGAAGAGATCAGTGAGCCGCTAAAATCGACCGAAGATTGTGTTCGTAGTTCAAGTTGATGATGTGAATTCTCATATATTGATGTGGTCGTTTTTATTTTTCAGTATGCGGTGGAGAAAGTCCTGGAAAGTGAGCGACGATTGGATAGTTCACGAGTTGCGATATTTGGAGGATCTCATGGAGGATTTATAGCGAGTCATCTTATTGGACAATATCCTGTAAGTATATATGTTAGCGTATAGTTTTCTCAACATCGATTTGTTATGGATTTCGAGTGTTGAGGTATTTAATCGGGAATTCTTTGCACTAGCTGAATGCCCAGACATTTGACGTCGTCATTGGGATTTCTCAAGTGAATAGTACGGAGCAATATAATCCAGAAAGATTTTACTTCCGGAAAATCGCTGTTTTCGTTCTTTTTTATCAGTTTGTTTGTAAGAGTTGATTGAAATCTTTATTTTAGGGTTTCTACAAGGCGTGCGTCGCGTTGAATCCAGTCCTCAACATTGCAAGTAAGCTTCGTTGATCGTTGATTATAGCCGGAGGCGTTTTCTTCGAGTCACTTTGTGATGACAGCCATTTGGAGTATAAGGAAAGTAGTTTTGCGCCTTTGAAATTCTCTTCTTTCCTCGAAACTTCCAATGCGATCGCCTAAGTAACCTATGCAAAGAAATATGATGATTCCCGGCGAATAGTGGCAGCTGATAGAGGTGAAAAGTGTAAATTATATCCATCAGATAGTAGAATTGTGGCTGGTGGCTATCACTATGAAAGTTTCACTAAATGAGGGGATCGTTAATAGAGATGCGACTTATGAGTGGGAAAAAGTAAGACGGTAAAATGGGATTACGTGGACATAGTATAGTAAAGAATCGGTTTTGGATGTATGAGGTCTCTTGGTGAGCACTTTGTCGGAGTTAATGATGAGAAGGCAAAAATTAATTGGATAGGTGAAACTAGTGAATCGAATATCATTCGAGATGCTTTTGAGTTGAATCCGAACTTTACGATTGTTTAATCGTTGAGAATGTTCACACTTAATTTTGCCTTCAGGAAATAATTACTTCAATTGCAGCAATGTTCGAAATTTCGGATATCCCTGATTGGTACGTTTGATTTTGATCCGTTTCGACCGCAAAATTAAGTTTTTAATTCAATTTTTGAGTCGATGATTTATACTTTTTATTCAATTTCAATAATATTCTTTATTTCTTTGATTGTAAATCTGTGGAACTTTAGTGAAACCTGAAATTAATTTAGTGGAGAAATTAGATGAAATAAGGTGGAGATGTATTGCATGTTCCCCGTCCAAGTATGCGCATAGTTATGCTATTGTAACCATTCGGGATGTTTATTCTCTGCCCGTATCGCAAAGAAGTGATGATATTAAGAGGGAAGGTAGTCCCACCGTTCAGTTTTACACATTAGAATAGCGGATGTGATTTGCATTTTGCGGCGTGAAGTTGCTAAAATAGAATTGCTTATAGATGAATATCCGCTTCTTATGGGGAGTTTTGATAATTTGAATAATTACTGGACAATGATGGATGATTTCATCGAAAACCTCAAAGTTGATTCGTGATCGGAAGCCTTCATTATTCATTATGAATGGTTGCCGGTGTTGCGGAAATGTTGCATGTAAATGCTGTCTGTATGATGATTAACATCAGCGGTAATATAGGTGGATTCTCTTAAGTCGATATCGCTTACATAGCGGTAGAATATTTGCCTTAGTGTAAAAAATAGTAAGGAGGAATTCCGATAGAGGTCAGAGATGTTCTGACTCGGAAATATCTTATAGAGATGTCCTGACTCGGAAATATCTTATAGAGATGTTCTGACTCGGAAATATCTTATAGAGATGTTCTGACTCGGAAATATCTCATATTAAAGATAGATTTGATTTCATTCGTATCAACGCTCATATAACGACGACTCTCGCTGCAGAATTGGAAACGTTCTGTGGCTCGTCTACATCTCATAATGAACGTGAATATGTTTCCACAGCAGGGCACCATTTAGTGAGAATAAATACCTGAGGAACCATCTTTGTGAAGTTTTATTGAACGCGGATATTTTGAGAATCCGCCCATGAAGAGTCTGTTCATTCCGTTTTCCCTAGTACAGGAAAAAGCGAAGGAATTGGTCCGCCATGAGTTGGGCATCCTTGAAAATCTCCTGTAATCCTCACCTTGTGAAGATGAGCAGAGTGCCCTTCCTCTCACTGTTCCTTCCTTCTCCTGCGAATCCAGGAATGAAGTATAACTCTTGGTCGTCTGTCTGTCTGTGGTGATATATTTGTGCTTTAAGAACACAAGTGTTGTCGTGCACAGAATGGTGTGTCTCTCTGTAAGTGTGAATTTTAAGGATGAACGTACACGAAAATGCGACTAATGAAAGTGATGCTGCCTCATAGTTGGGAACAAATAATCTATTTTGTTAATTACTGCGTACGTTACTTCGATGGGGTTCAGGTGTGAAAGACTGAAGTGGATGATCAAGAACGCGTAAATGATCTGATATTTGAATATTTGAGGGCACCCATTCACTTCGAGTCGATAAGATCGAATTAGTCACCTCGAGTCGATAAGGTCGAATCGGTCACTTCGCTTGCACAGGGGGTCTGTCTGCTTCGTTCTTTAATCTGATCGTACTTTAAGGGCCGTTGTATGCGCTACAGGTGTTGATCAGGATTGGAAGAAAGGTCTTACTGAGGAACAACGCGATAAGATGTATAACTCATCTCCTATTGCACATGTGGAAAAGGTGACCGTTTTCCAGGACTTTTAATATTTATATGCTGGTAGATGCTATCTTTTCTTGAAATCACTACGGTTATTAATGAGAGCAGAAATCGCCCTCAATAGTTTTTAGCCTTGCTAGTTAATTAGCCGTTGGTTAATCTCGGATTAATTAGCGTTAAATTTAATTCGTTGTGCTTAGCAAAGAATGAGAAATACAGTAGCGATGTACATTGTTGTTCATTTATTCGTTAGCCTTATATATGCAAAGAGTACGTTCACGTGATTGCTTTCCCGTCAATGCGTTACTCTCTACGACGTATGAGAGGGGTGACACGTGGCGTATATTGCTTCTTTGTTTAATTTCACTCTATGCCTAATTAATTTATTGTGGTGGATAATTCAGGTGCAAACACCTTATTTATTATTAATCGGAGAGAAGGATCGCCGTGTCACCAGTCATTATCGCCCATTTGTGCGCAACTTGGCTGCAAGAGGCATTCCGCAGAAGTAAGTATTTTTCTTTCTAGAGAGGTTATCTTTTATTTAGTTGATATTGTTGTGTTGAAGATTAAATTATTGAGCAATAAATATTAAGATATGTAATAGTCCATTAATAAATATAACTTCCAGACGTTGTGAAGCGAGGAAGATCCTATCAGTGAAATGGGGACAGCATAGTGATGTAGAATGGCAATTTCGCGATCTTGAGAAAGATCCAAATTGTATCAGTCTCTCAAGAAAAAGCCATATTGCCGTAATTTAAGTGACCAATTATTTCATTTCTTATCATAACGAGTAGGACGTTCGATGAATTACATATTTAAGGGCAAGAGAATAAGACTGATATTGTTTAGCGGAATCGTTGATTATATTTGCCGCTGTGTTGTTCCGATCACAACATGAGTGATATTTGCATGATTTGACATTCTCCTATCATAATCGTCCATAACTGATCAACGCTTGCTACTTGTATCCATTGATAAAAGGGCGTAAACAATAAATGCACATAGATATCTGATCGATCGATTGAATTGCTGACAAATCAGCCTCTAGGCGCACTTTTAAGAGGGTTTTTTATACGAACTATGTTAGTTCCTTTTCCAGAAAGTTCAGGAACTAACTGATACTCTTTTACCGGCCTTCATTTGAGAAGTGCTAAAATTCTCTTTCTCGCATATTAATTAATTTAATTCTATGAATTGGCTATAGAAATTTGGAGTGAGGTATATAAGTAATTGAATTTTTTGCATTTATAGAGTGCTTACTTATCCGGAATCATGTCATCCACTCGAAGAGGTCGATGTGGAAGCAGATTATGCGATCAATATTGTGCGATGGTTCGACAAATATCTTCACTAATTGTGCAGAAGTCATTTCCACTATTTTTCAGCTCTGTTTGTACGTTGAGTATGAGAAAAAGTTACCGATCAAATTTGCGCCAGTTGTGAGCCGCCACTCTTTTATCGCTCTTTAATTTCATCGATGAATCAGGACTCTAAAGACCTCGTTGAAATAGTCGCCAGAATATCGATAAAGTAAATCACCAGATGTGCTGATACTTTAGCCGTAAAGCTGGGACGGGTTAATACAAGATGTGCATTGACCGATAGCTTCAAGCCCTTCGATTCATTCTGTTGTATGGGTGGGTCACGTGCGGATTACATCGCTCGTATGAATTCTTCGATTTAGCCCGAGTAGGGAACGTAGCATTATCCAGTTGAGGATTTCATTCTGGATCCACAAGTAGCTCTTTTGTGAGTCGAACGGTTCTTTGCAGTTATCTTCATCGTTATCACTTGCAAAGAGCGCTGGTGATTTGTCGGTAATATTAGGGAAGCATATGAATCAATAAGACATGATAACCGCAATATTGTGCTCGTTGCAAAGTGGCCTTGAGAGCGTGATGAGGAATTCGACACTTCGTGTAACGTCGTCATCCGTTGTTTGTTGATCACTTTGTGAGGCGGAAAATTATACTGCAAAATACTTTAGTGTTTGCTTAGTGCATTTGAACTCCCCTGATTCGACATTGTGATCATCACAGAAAAACACAGACGGCTAACATCTTTGCTGAAATCAGTCAAGGGTGGTTGGTGTGTTTTCTCGAATCTCGGCTGCTCTTTACCGAGTATTTAGATTAAAATCTCATAAGGGGCAGTAATCTATGTTTGTAGAGAGATCATTCTATATAGACAATAGAAATGGAGGTCATATTTACTGGAAAACAGGTAAAGTTGAATGGAAAGCAAATAGAGGAAAGCACTCGAAATCTTTTTATTTTTTATTATTATTCTATAGTTGTGTTATTTATGCAATGAAACTTAT
Organism: Parascaris univalens; assembly: GCA_037576465.1. NCBI lineage: Eukaryota > Metazoa > Nematoda > Chromadorea > Rhabditida > Ascarididae > Parascaris > Parascaris univalens. The sequence goes on along the minus strand of CM075173.1, from coordinate 38,452,125 downwards.
TTAGTTTCTTAGAAATTCTCTTAAAAGGTGGCGGAAAATTCACTCAATATTGGCACATTTTAGGGAGAGGAGGGGAAGTTGGATGGGTAGGTAGGGAAGAAGCGAAACGTTCTTTCCACAGAAGGACTTTTTGTCGACTGATTTGAATAGTTCCTTTTCTTAGCGATCGTGAGGGCATACTCAGCATAAATGAACGTCATTTTGCCTCTGGTAGCAACTTAGGAGCTGGACGGAAACAGTACCAATATACCTTTAGGAGATATCATTTCTTGGAATCGAGGGAGATGGGGACAGTTTTCCTGCTTCACAGAGATGTTCTTTGCTCAAAATGATTGCTCTATTTTATAGTTAATTTATGGAGACGGAAGTTCGATATGCGTAAAAGAAATATGATTGTGAAGTGATAAGGAGATCGATATGCAATAGTTATATGAAAGATGTTTGAGCGATAAAGTTGAATAGAGTAGTGGATGTAAAGCAGAGGAGGGCCTATCATCGAGTGGCGCTCTCATGAAAAACCTTCGCCTCGCAAGTTTACTCCAATTAAAAATGTTAGTAATATTTGGAATATTTACTGCCGATATTACAGTTGAATGCTGCATGCCTCAATTGAAGAGATCACAGTATTTTTGAAGATAAGGCATACCAAATCTTAACTATATAAGATAAGAGGAAGTTCTTAATCACAAGGCAATATCATAGTAGATCCTAGGTAATTTCAGATTATTCGGGTGCAGCTTCCACTGGATGAGAAGGAATTTTCCGGGAAACAGAGCTGTGAAATTTGATCTTTCAGCTATGGATATCATTAGCAATAGCGATTGGATTACGATGAATGTATTAGATGTTTTATTAAGAAAATAGTGGGACGCTAAAAACAAGCTAAGAAGCTGATAGAATCATCGTATCTGCGCACATCATATGGCTCATTTCTCGAAATAGTGAAGTTTATGCGCTTCGAGAATGAGCCTATTTTCTGTGGGAAATTCGTTTTGATGGGATAATCATCGAAAGACGAAGACTACATTATTGAGTTTCGAAGCTATATGTCTTCTATGCTTCGTCATATTCAACGACATTCGATTAGATGAGTTAAAATGAGGAATAATAATGAAAGAGGGCACTTGTTTAATCTATATTATACGGAATATTGAGCGATTATGCTTTAACTGGAAAAGATTTCAATTTTATAGTTTCCTAAAGGTCAAGAAAATACGAGGAGCGTTTCTCTCGCTTCTCTCTTATGAAGAGAAAATAATTGGTCATTCGTTGATGGGCATAATTCGCCTAAAGATGGCATTGAGAGGTCACCGAAGTGTTGAGATGCGCTTCATTCAGTATGATTTGTCAAGGCGATTCAGCCGGATGTTTGTTTGAAAAAAAATTCCCTGAGGAGTTGATTACTTCAGTAAAGTGAAGTCGTAAGCTGTTGACACTTGATCTATCGACCATTCTTGCTGCATATCCACAAGCTGCTGGCCAGTTCGGAGAGCTGCGATTCGAAGTATTTTCGTTTTTACTATAGCTTATTTTTTCGCATTGCCTATGATGACCCATGATGTGTCCATAGTGTAATCCTGTCTATTTAACTTATATGTATCATGTTTGCCTATTCCTTTCAATCCGGAAAATTGGGGATCCGTGGACTAAGAAATGTGTTAAATGGCATAACCATCGAGTGTTGATTGCCATACGCATAGCTTTCGAATTGGCAAGCTCATCGCCTAAATTATATACATTCAAAAGTGCTATCAAGTTATCATGTGCTAATTTTGCCGCAAAAGCAGTCGAATATGATGAAAACGAAGTCTCAGTGGGGATTTGGGCCCGACAACATTCCCATCTATAAATGAATGCCTTAACGAACAGCAGAATGGAGAAAGAAAGTGCAAACTTGAGAAAACTTCTCATTGCGTGGAGCATTTTAGAATTTCCATTCATTTAGTCAGCTTGCCGGGGAGCTTTTTCTAAGAAGAATTCTTTATCATATCATTTTCGATATGAGCTTCCGCATTTATTTTCGATATATTCGATTCCAATATGTTTCTCAACGTTTACGTTCTCAATGCGGCTATTTTTGCACATATATCGATCGTTTCTATTGCCCCTATAGCTCATTAAAGTAATTTCTACAATTGAAGGCAATAAACTGATATGAATTCCATTGAATCAACCACGCTAATGAATATGAAAGTGATCCCAGAAATGTCCGGTGGAAGATGGAGTGAGTAAAAATCTGAGCTGTCGAACAACCGCTATGTGCGTTCATATGGGAAATAAGATGGGAAAGGGTAGCACCTATATTTATCCCCGATGTGGTCTCAGGTAAATTGTAAGTCTGCTCATGGCCTCTTTTCAACCTTAGTAACTTTTGAATAGTTAATAGAAGTTTCTCAACGTTCTTCCGAAGAGGGAGTTGCTATGCGCTCGATCTATCCTGAACGATAAAAGGTGATCGCCTAATCGGGCGAATTGAAATGCTTTTAGATATCGTAGTGATTACCGTTCTCTTCAACAAAAAGTGCCTCAGAGTTAAGTACTTTCTCATCGTTATGTGGTCTTCGGCTTGCGTTATTATATCTAAGTGAAAGCATAAGAACTTTTATGTCGTCGGAGAGACAATGGATAGCATCATGTGAGCGATCATATGAAGAGCAGAAATTAAAGTGTGTTTACCTTAAAGGATCTTTGAGTGGAGTGGTTTTTAATTTGAAGCAGTAAGCGTTTCTGAGTAACGATTGACGACAATACTATTAGTAATTCGAAAGAAGTGGGAAATGAAAGCCTAAAAATTTCTAACGAACATTGTGTAATGAGCTTAAGATTTCGTTTGCAATAGTAGAAAGATGAGAGAGAACCTGCCAATTAGGTGGCAACAAATTTCCGAAAGCTAAAATCAAGCAAATAGAAAGGAATTTATGACAGTGAATTTTATGATTGCCATCTAATCGCCTTCTTTCTTCACTATGCGTCAACAAACGCTCCTCAAGCCTATCTTCCGTTCTCTATGCATTCATTTTTCATTTGCAATTCATAGTAATGGTCAATTTCGTCAGTTTCTCGGCTCGACCTCACTGCATGCGATTTCCATTTCCACTTCCCCACTCCCATCCCCCATCTCCGCTTGCTCCTCTTCCCTGATTGGATTCCTAGGTTCATGGCCATCCTTTTCCGCATTCATTTCCACTATTAACTGTCAGTGCCTTCAGAAACAACTTCGTAAGGGTGTTCTAGTCGCTGAAGTGGTTTCCACGGAAGTAGAAAATACAAAAAGCAGTCATGTCCATCACCAGTGAAGCTGAATTACTTTTTTCCGATCGCTTAGGAACATTCACAGCTCCGTGCGTGATAGGCGGATGAAATGCTGTCCATCCAGTCGAAGAGAACGAATACTTCTGCAGTACCATTAGCACCGACAGTGCTATTTATTGCATTTACATCCATCATTTTTTGCCCGATGCCTTGCATTCATACATTTCTCTTGCCTTGCACCAGTAATATTTTATTCAATCTAATCAGTTCCCAAATATGCTTCTTTTGCATTTCTGTTATTTTCCACGATTGACCTGGAAAACTTATGCGCTCGGTTATTCAAACATAATCATTCATTCGTTCAAATCGTGAAGAGCTGAAATTATAGTGGTTGGGAAAAGGTCGTAAACACGAGGTGTGACAATTGCAAGGCAGCGAACAAAAATGTCGCTCATTGGAGGACGAGGTGAAACAGCGCGAATGGCATTCGAAGATATCAGGCGGTGTTAACTGCAAAAACTAATTTCCTGCCAAATTTACTGCGTTCTGCTAAGTTTCACAGAGATCTGCCAAGAAATTTCACACTTACACTCTTACGTGGGCAATTTGCTTGTTGGTTCATCTATCGCATGCACACCAACAACAGTTTTACCTCGCCTAATGGTCTCAAAAATCACTCACAACAGCGAAAAATGAATTGTCATTCGCAGCAATACTTGATGATGCGGTACCTACTGTTGAGAAAGAAAAATCAAGATGATGTGCCAGCACCAGTAGTCAGCACCGAAGTCAATGTGGAGAGAGGCTGCAGAGCTCAGTGGTAAAATCGCGCTTGTTATATGCAGTAAATGCATGCCGTCGTATAAATGAAGTATATCGGCGCTAACACAACACCTAAGGAAGAGTCAATGAATGGCGAGAATGATAGCAAAGCAAGTTCGCGAAGTCTCACGCCAATAGCACCTCCTTTCACTGCTGGGAATTGGCGTTACCGATTTCAACCAATTCACCACAGCAAACTGCGTCACTGCTGGCATATCACCTTGATTTTTCGGTGCCATATTTCTCAACAGGTAATGGCTATTATTGAGCTGCAAATACTCAGACATACTAACTGTCGGATATTTCGAAGAGACAAATAAACGCTAATTTTCTGGGGAATCGCTGAGCAGAAATTATCCACCTGGAGTAGGCACCGCATCACTAAATATTGCTGCGAATGACAATTCATTTTTCGCTGTTGTGAGTGATTTTTGAGACCATTAGGCGAGGTAAAACTGTTGTTGGTGTGCATGCGATAGATGAACCAACAAGCAAATTGCCCACGTAAGAGTGTAAGTGTGAAATTTCTTGGCAGATCTCTGTGAAACTTAGCAGAACGCAGTAAATTTGGCAGGAAATTAGTTTTTGCAGTTAACACCGCCTGATATCTTCGAATGCCATTCGCGCTGTTTCACCTCGTCCTCCAATGAGCGACATTTTTGTTCGCTGCCTTGCAATTGTCACACCTCGTGTTTACGACCTTTTCCCAACCACTATAATTTCAGCTCTTCACGATTTGAACGAATGAATGATTATGTTTGAATAACCGAGCGCATAAGTTTTCTAGGTCAATCGTGGAAAATAACAGAAATGCAAAAGAAGCATATTTGGGAACTGATTAGATTGAATAAAATATTACTGGTGCAAGGCAAGAGAAATGTATGAATGCAAGGCATCGGGCAAAAAATGATGGATGTAAATGCAATAAATAGCACTGTCGGTGTTAATGGTACTGCAGAAGTATTCGTTCTCTTCGACTGGATGGACAGCATTTCATCCGCCTATCACGCACGGAGCTGTGAATGTTCCTGAGCGATCGGAAAAAAGTAATTCAGCTTCATTGGTGACGGACATGACTGCTTTTTGTATTTTCTACTTCCGTGGAAACCACTTCAGCGACTAGAACACCCTCACGAAGTTGTTTCTGAAGGCACTGACAGTTAATACCGGAAATGAAATGACGGTGATCATCACTGTAGAGATCAGTTGAGGCCTGCACTGAGGTCGGACAGTGAAGATGATGATGTGGACCACTACCGTGGATCAGTGGAGCAGATATAGGGTAGATGAGCGGAGGAGAGAAAGTAGGTTTCAAGAACGTTTGTTGAACATTTAGCATGTAGCCTGAGGTGATGACACTGCGTTAATTGTCTATTTTGTGCGTTGCTGAGGATTTGCAGAGCGCGTTATTTCAACTTGGATAATACGTGGCTAGGCTCGTCAAAGGGGTCCGTCATATGATTTTCGCACCTTGCATTATTCCTTTGCGACATGATGTCACAGATGCAGTCGAAACATATATTACTTCGGTTACATTTAATGCTTGCACAACTTTGACATTCAGAAGAGTATCATGCGTTCCCATTGTTGTCGATGTCCGTCGAATGCATTATATTGATGGCGTCGATCGTCATCCCACGACGCATCGAATGCGCAGTACACAACTTTTATTTCATTCAATAAGCGACGAGTTTCGAAGACGCATAATAATTACGCAGATCTGACGAGACATGTGTTGGGGTTTTTTATTATAGCGATTTTCTAGGCAATGGTGAAATGTTGCTTTTTAATTGAAAGAGTGAATTCATTACTGCTACATCTTTAGATTTCACTGGATGCAATAGCGCCGCATACGTTCTGATGCAAATTCCTCATCTTATGAGGAGTGTTCTCGGATTTTCGGAATTCTCTTTTATTTAGCACTGCAATATAGAGGTTCATTATTATGCTATCGTTCTTTTAAATCTTTTTTCAAATATCTCTTTATTTTTATTATTCTTATAAGCGTCATAATTTATTTCTTAACGATGAAAGCAATCTGCTACGAAGTTTGTTAGTTGCGCGACCAGCCAAAGAATATCGAAAGTTTAACTTAATGTATACATGATATAGTTTGAGTGAGCCTTAATACGCTGTAATATAGGACATAGTTACATCTTAGAAGAAATCACGTATCCTAGGAAATAGTAGAAACTCATGCAAGAAAATATATGGCCTGGCCAGGGTACAACAATCACAGCGTTGCGCGGATCGTCAGGCCGACATAATGAAGGTTACTTGTACGTGTTTTTCTGTCTTTCCTGTAACTTTAAGTAGTGAATCACTCGAGTTGAGGTGACGAATTCTGTCGTTACTAGCAACACCACAAAAGGCCAATTCCACAGTTTAACATGCATCTGTGAACGTTTCGTGAATCGAGTATAATTGGAAGCAGTGATCTAATGGCCAATAATCATTCCTCGAAGGCATTGCATTTTTAACAACCCCGATTTATTCAAATATCTTTCGCACACACGCAATGTGCAGTTGCGACATGGCTTGGAAGTATCATACCGTGACGCTATGTGTATGTATCCGTATGTGTGCGTATCGCTTATCCGTCAGTTCAGACTTGCGAGTCGAGATGTCGGTAACCACAGTGTTTTTACATTTGCCTAATTTATGGCATTAATGCGTTCTCATTTCGTAGCACTTTAACGTATTTGCTCTGCCTTATTCATCATCTCTCTCTAAAATGTTTTGCTATCATGAGTGCCGACATGTTCTCATTATATTTTTACAAGTAAATGTTTCAATTTCGTGCTACATTTGTGTCGATTCCTCTATTATATCATGATGTACCCAGTCATTTTGACTCATTCGCGAAGATACATAAATTGGGAAAAATTGGCCAATCCAGAAGTTCCCCGAAGCAAGGTTATTACAAGATATAGCCCCATGAACAATAAGCTCGAAGTCGGAAATGAAGAATTTGTCATATGCGGACGAAATTCTCAAAAATATTTTATAGAGTCCAGCATAGTGAATATGAATATAAGGAGGCGTAAGACTATTAATTTGCACCTATTTCGTGATCGATGATCAGCTTGAAGCCAACCAACTCAGTTTGATATCCGATACTTTTTAGATATCCACGACGTCTTGAATGGGACAGGTGGATATCCACGACATCCACAATAGGACAGCAACCAAAATCCGTACAGAACTAGCACGACAACAAATCCCACTAACCAACCCTAGTATTTTTCCCTCTCAAGATTTCTTGTTAACTGCGATTGTACTAGGTTATAAAATATATATCAAGACAGTTGTGCAATAAGTATCCAGTTGAACTATAGTTTATTAAAATCGCCAGAAATTTATCTATAGGAAGGGCATCGTGTAAAAGTGGTAATCATAAATAAAAGAATATTTACCTTGAATTCATCAGATATATGTATTTTCAGAATTTTATTCCAATATCTTTCTCATTTATTGCTTCGACATAACCAAAAACATTGCTGAATGAGTCGTCAAAACAATAAATTTAATGGAAAAGTTACTGAGTGCAATATTTGCAACATGCATTATTGATTAATTAAATTGAAGTTAACGATTGATGGGTGAAGATTTTACTGCATACATAGGTTCGCTGCTCTGATTTCGTATCGAAATTTAGTGCACAATTCCATTATGATTAACGATATCATAAATGTAACTGAAGTTGATAACTGAAGCAATGTATGTCTTCAACACGTCGGAGTCACATATGTAATTGAGCTTTTGCATAAAATCTCTGAATTTCCACGAATTCATCAGCTTATGTTTAGCACTTTTCCATCTTGTGATCGTTGGATGAATTGCCTAAGGTTCCATAATTCCTGGTTGGTTATATTCTCTGCCGCATAGGTTTGCCTATCATTTTTTCATCGATATCATCAATAATACAGCTAAAATCCGATGAACGTGCTGAATCTCAGACACAATTGCTCATTCAAAGCGTTGTTTGTAAGATTGCCCCTAAAATATTTATATTTTAAGGGCATCAACGCTTACAACACAGCGCTGTATTAGCAAGATCTTTTTTTTTGCATGTCTTGTCTTCTTAGCTGAGCATTGCCGAAATAAGGGCAACCAAATTTTGCAAAGAATCCATTGCATTTCGGGTGAAGCAGACCTTTCTTCACGAACCAACCTATGCACGTAGAATTGATGAGAAACGTCTCGAGATGGAAATATTTATGAGGTTAGCATTTCAAAGAAATGTCTATGCTTAGTGCCTGAGAATTCTTGCGGTATTTCGAGGTTAGAAAAAAGTAAAATTGAACAAGAAAGCACTTTCAGGTCACTTTAGATATTTGTGCAGTGATGAACGTTGCGTTCTGCTGCTCACTGTCATTGTTTCTGACTCTTTGGTGTCCAACAGGATCGATGGAGAACCTTCCACAGGTAGAGTTTCTTTCATTCTTTTTATATTTCTTAAAACATCTTCACATTTACTGCATCTTTATAGTACTGCTTATCAGAACACTTCGATAACGTCGGTTCGTAGAAAAGGTTAATGACCTCAACAGTCCGGAAAACGCTTGATTTGACTGTTTTTTTAGGCTAGAACGGAAATAGTTACACTTTACTTAGAAGGCTCATAATTGGATGAAAAATCAGTTGCGTTATATAAGGTGTGCATCACTAGCCGGCACAGTGTTCGCAACGTTTTGCAAGTATCTTATTCGATTCTTATAGGTAAATAAGAATTACGAGAATGGACAAGGTTGCGATAGGCCTTTTTCATTTGCTTTAATTCAGTGCGAATCTTGTGGATCAACCAGAAACAAGTTCGGAAGAAATTGTTAGCCGGTTGGAGAAAGATCGGTAGCGTAGGTTGGCTATGAAACCATCCCGATATTCAACATCCTAATTTTTGTCAAGTGACGGTCGGAATGTCTGACCATGTATTACCGGAGTGCAGGATCGACCTTCACTAATTCATTCGGCCGCACCACCAAGATGCTTACAGCTTTTGTTGTTTCAATTCGATTTCACTACTGGCAAACTTTTAACGATGTAACACCTCCAATCAAGTGATATGAGTTGGGTGTATGTGATGTTTATGAGAGCTTTTGGATGTCATATTTATCGAATTTACCGGTTGCAGTTACAGCCAACAGTTTTCATTACGCCCACGTTCAATTAGATGAAGACGTAACGATTTTGTTCGGCAAAATAGATTGATGCATGGATTGTAGCGATGGGAATTCCTGGATCATTCCTGCATCATTGTATGCGTAATTAATTGGAGAAATTTCATGATCATAGCTGTTTTGCATAGGTTATATGTGAGAAAATATCCTAATTATCATCACAAGTCCTTTTACTCAAAAATTGCATTCGTTCATTTCCGATCGCTTCTTGAAGGGTTTTCAATATCATATAGTTTGGGCTTATCGCTATTTCGAGAGAGATATTATCTATAATATGGTCGTTGTTTAAGTTCATAGAAAATAATGCATTACAAAATGCGTCTTTTTGGCTGACTGAGGTCATAAAGAAAGAGGTCATAAAGAAAGGTCATAAGAGGTCATAAAGAGAGGTCATAAAGATTTAAAAATTAAGCTTAGAAAGAATTTGCAAATTTGAGATTAACCAAAGCAAAGGATTTAACAGTTTTATATTACAATTAAGGGCAAAGTGGAGAACAAACTGCAAATTTCAAATTCTAAAAGCTAACTTTTTCTCTTCGAGCCTAATGCTCATTGCATTGATGATATATTGAGCTTGCTGCGGAATTTTTGTTAAGCTTATAGTGATGATCATTTCCCATAAAATGTTCTTCAAAATGACCATCATAAGAGCGTGACCATCTTGATTGCCTGAAGAGGAAATTGTTCAACGTAAAGTCTTCTTGAGAGACAAACCGGCTAAAAGTGAACGAACACTAAGCGGCTATAGTTAAAATATAAAAAATGTTGAAATGAACGCCCGCTTTTAGAGTTAAATATGAGCGGATTTGCGAAGGCATGAGATGTGTTCATTAATTCTTTTCAAGTTGCGTTGGCATTTTCTGGAAAATGATAAATGATGCGAGGCAAATGTCGAAGGATTATAGAAAAATACGAATACTCAACTGTCATTAAACGCAGGATGAAACCGCCATGAAATTATCGAATTAAATCTTGACAGTGCTTTCATGAACGAGGAAGATTAATTTTGCCCATTCGGCCTTTTCAGAACTCATATCAAAGAATTAAATAAGTCGTAAAAATTTTTGAGCTGAGAAAAGGTGTTTCTGTATCGTTTTCAGATGTCGTTTTCACTTATGTATCTTCCATCTATCGTTATAAGATACTTACACGAGTTTTTGAACTATTACTCAAGATTGTACTGCACATTGTTTAGAGTGTAACCATCTTTATAGTGTGCACATATGTTTTTCTTCGTTGTACGAACAAGCACAGGAACTAGAACATTCACTACATTTACACTTAGGATTATATAAGTGCAACTATTATTGTTATTATAACTAAACGAAGGCTGCATTCCCAAACTCCTCGGACAAATACGTAATCAGACTGCCAAAAAAGTAGTGAGTGGTTTACATGAGAGTTGAAACCTTTCCAAATTTCCCTGCAATGTTTTTATGAAAATTTGTTTCAGAATGGCCGTTTGATGCAGAAACGTTTCCAGTCTTTGGCGCTACTTCGTAACGGACGTTTGTACTTAGCTGAGGAGAACGGAAGATCAAAAGGGAAAAGGACGGAAATTGACGAGGCCCATGAAGCAAATGGACCGTTCGATGAGGATTTCTATTGGCAGATTCAGCCTTATGGAATGAGAAGATTCTACTTACCTTCATGGATATTTTGAATGGAACACTAGTCTGTTGGCTTGAACAAACATTTCTGATTTAAACGTTTAAGTACCGCATAAACACTTTTTGTGCAGTATTTTTTGCCTTACTACTGCAGTAAACCTTGGCAGCAAACATTTGTGTTACTTATTGCATTGCTCTGTCAGCTAGAGGAGTAGTGAAAAGTGGTCACAGAAGCATTCCTCAGAAAGAAAACTGAAGGCGAATTATGAGACCGTTGATATCATATATTCAATTCTTTTTTTTTTCAGTAGGAAGATTCCTCGCTGCAGAACGCAGAACCGAACACATGTGATTTGCTTCGCCTATTGTAATTAAATGAAATCTGTGAATCATGCAAAATTGAATAAACTATGCGGGCAAAGAATTTGTGATCTGAGATTTTGATATATTGAGCACGCTTAGCATCGCATAAATTCTAACCTCAGTGACTGCGGAATTCAATACACCAAAATGCATCGATGAGGAGGCCATAGAGACGTGGAGAAATTATATCGTTCAAGGATGTCTCAAGTATGCGAGTAATCACATATAAGCCTGACGCCTATCAGAGAAATTTTTGCTCAGCGATATACTATACGGCGAAAACGCTTTTTCAAATAGCCTCAATACCTTATGAAAGCAATTATTTATATTTCGCTCTTCGCTTTTTCATTTCTGCCTTCATGCCCGCTTCACGTCTCTCCCCATACCCTCCTAAGAAAACGATCATTTGATGCTTCGTGGTGACTGTTTAACTATACAACGTTCCTACCAAAGAGCTAAGAAATGGAGATGAGCAGCTTTTACGTGTAACAAGAATTCTGGCCGTTCAACGATCGAAAATTGATCTCAAACTGGAAGCCAATCTACATAGAATTATGAACGAACTGCTTGGACGTTATTCCTTGGCGAAGACCATTTAATTCACAACTGGAAAACGCAGCAACATTCTCGAAAATTTTACAATCAAGCACTAAGTAGGAACGTTTTAAGATCGGACGTTAGCTCAATAAAGTATTTATTTAAAACAACGAAAATGTATCAGTAGGATTGGAGTCGGCCTAAAACATTATTTATAATGAAAAAAATAATTTGCAATTTTTGAGTTTCCCATCTATCAACCGATCACGACTGATTACAGGATTCATCCACTGGAAATTATAATGAGACGACACTGTCTATTTTCAAGCTAATGAATTTCTTTTTGATCACATCGAAGCTGGCCAATGATGGATGTTAAATTCCGTTGGTTCGTGTTGAACATTATGCATTTTAATAGCGTATTGTTTGTTTTGATTCACTATAAGCAGCTCAAGTCGACGAAGTGAATCCACAGTAACTGACAAGAAATCGTCGAAATAACGCTCGAGATTGATCATTAAATTGATGGGAGTTATATTCGGCCACGTTGGTTTCATAAAAGCAAAAGATGAAACAAAGCAGCCAGTAAACTATGAGAATTGAATGAAAATGATAAAAATAGGGAGCTGTTCAGAGGTGTAAAGTTTGGGTGGAAAACAACAGTGATGCGGCAGAACTGTAAAAACAACGAAAAATAAAGAATGACGTCGAGAATGAATGAGTCGAAATGAACGAAATCTTTTACTACTTTATAAACGCTTAACAGTGAAATGAATCAACAACTAGTGAACAATTATGCCATTAAAGAGTGGGAAAATATCCGAAATATTCATATTGAGATCGTATCCTCCTCCACACTTACGGGAAATATTGCTAAGTAATATCGAAATCAAGCATTCATATAGTGCGTTCATTGCTCAGAACTTCCGTCCATTGAGCTTCAGTCCATCTAGACGAAAGCATCGCCACTTCCATGTGCGCTAATTTTAAGGGCTGAAAAACAGAAATTTTAGAGCTCAGGAAATCACCGCTCGATGAATTCGCAGAACCCTCACGCACGCCTTTTTTTGAAATATAAAGCAGTATAACTTCTTTGGTGTGGATTTTTTGATCAATAATTCTTCGAATCCTTTCGTATAATTATCAATTACCATGTATGATGAATTCACACGCTTTTAGACATGTTACTTTAACACTGCTGTATACGATCTTCGGCTAATGTCATCTCATCACTTTACATCGACATTTGGAGGCGCACAATTCCATTAAATAGACAATATTCTCCATATGAATAACACGGGAAGAAAGCCTTTCCTTATTGGAGGCTATTTTGAGCAGTATTGGGCACACAACGTACAAAATTCTAAGACATGACTTGAGGAGCTAAAAATTCTGAAGCTGTCCTTTCAACAGCTTACTCGCATCTATCATAATGAGTAATACCTGTTACCCTCAACGAGAAAATGCAATTTTTCTGACTTTCAGAAAGCACAACACTATGGGAATGCAAATGGGTACAGAAATAGCAGAAAAATTGAGCACTTCAAAAAGCTCTTTGAACGCAAAATTTTCGATGTTATTGGCAATCAAATTATATCTCCACGAGTGCACTTGGTCTTTGTGTCAGCAATGCAGTTATCTTTGAAAGAGTTATTGAAAGGCCATATTTTTACGAATTTTGAAGAAGGGCTGAAAGATTTTTCGCATCAGAATTTGCCTAATAAATTCGCGAGGCGCGATGAATTAGGCAAACAACGATTACAACCAATAGTATAAAGTTGACATACGCTTTGCCGACGCTTTCAGCTCCTTCCTACATGAGTCGACCACGTGAATCTGCCAGAGATGGAAAAGACAAAATATCACATTCGCCAAATGGATCGCTATCGAAGTTAGTGAAGTATCCTGTGGATCTAAAATTAACGGAATTCATTCAGTGGAACTAATCACGAGAATTCTTCAATATTTGTGCTCACTTGTGTCTAGTTTCTTATGCTGCTCTCATTTCTCACATGATAATACACCGTGTTCGCCTTGCCTCAGAGATGCGCTGTCTCTGTATAAGGATTAGTGGGCTACGAACGATGGACGAAGGTGAGCTGCATGGATCCGAAATGGCTATAAAGTCGCCTCAAGCCGGAATCCTCAATATTTTCGTGAATTAGCAGAAAAATGAATGTGTGCTATGGTGTGGCAAAATGTACGAGCATTTTGAGCGCGGTATAATTTTTTAGATTTTTGTTGTTCGTCTAAGTAAAACCTCATGAAATTTTGATGGTTCAACTAGCTTCTTCTTGGTACTTCGAAATAGTGACAGGCAGCATTGCTCTGTTGCTTATTTTGACCACCCTCTAATATTGAGCACCTTGAGGAACGCGACGAGGAAAACATGAATGAATTGCCAACATCATGCTTTCGGTTTGAAGCGGAAACCGAAAAAACGAGATCCCTGCAGTTGGCTGAGCTGACCTACCATCTCACCCTCACTCCTCAGCCTCCAGTTGAGAATTTCGCAATTTAGCTGGCGTTCATGAAGTCCTCTGCAACCTCCCATAAGTGGCCGTTAAAAGTATAGTCATGGAAGGGTGGTTTGCTGTGATCGTGGAACTGCCGGAATAATAAACAGCGGCAGCGATGATGACAAATGAGGCAATAAAAAGTGAGCTAAACTACATACCCCTGAAAAAGCTGTAAAACAAACAGCTGCTCTTACTATTGTGGTGCACCTGTTGAGCTGAATGAAACTGAGCCATTAGCATGAACGGGCAAACAGTAGAGTGCAGGTGAAATTAAGATATGTGCTGCAATATAACGTGCTTACGTTGTGGCAGCTAAAGAATTGCAGCGGTCTGTGATCATTATCACATATGGATCACACAGGGCTTGTAAAAACAATCAAAACCTGCTGCGCACTTTCATACAAAATTACGCTCCAAACATAGCAATCTTCTCGGTTGGTCGAGAATATTACACGAAATTTTGGTTATAATCCTTCAGCTCCATGAAGCATTTTCATTGCTTGGCTGCTGTTCATTCGTTTTTTTTTGTTGCATTCTACCTATTTAAAAGTCTCGAAAAGCGTGCCGGTTCATGCCTGTCGGATGTGTTTTTGCGGAGATGGCAGATTGACAGAGATGGGCAAACGTAGTACACTCCAAGATTGTAAGACAAAAGGTAGAAAACCTTACAACTTAACATTTGATGCCAAAACTTTGGTGAAACTTAAAACATCCGCTTCTTCTGGAAAAAGACCGGACGCTCCATACGTCGCGTTATCGCACAAAAAGGGTGAAACAAAATTGCAGCCAGAAGAGAAGGATGATTTAGCTGGAGAATTTGTGGAAAAAGAGGCCGAACTGCAGCAGTATTATGGGAAGAAGATTAGATGTCTCCTTCCATCGTGGTGACACCATGCAGTTGAGACCTTTGAGGTGTCTCAACGACATTAAGGATGGAATTACTGCGCTAGGCTTCTGCAGCTGTGTGTTCTATGTGCCATCACCTTTAACTGCCTACAAAACTTGTCGCAACTCTCGTGAAGAGACTGTTCGCGAACAATTTATGAAGTAGATGAAGATGATGAAAAAAGGTTTCTTCTCAAGCCAGATAAAGAAGCAATTCCTTCCAATGCGAATCATAATAACTCTAATTCTTTTTCATAGTGCAATTCACAACTTCAAAAGCACGAGTTCATAGGCTCAACAAAAGGCGGATGTCGATGAACTAAAGACAAAAATAAAACAACACCTTTTCGAGAAGACTTTGACGTAAAGATACTGCAGAAGAATAAGTACGCTGCCAAAAATATAAAAAGTACAAAGGTAACGGCCTGAAACAATGATGATTGAGAAGGCAATTCTTTTCTCATACTCTCTTCATTCAACACAAATGTGCAAATATATACAATACTGTTTATATTCATAGCCTCAATTGCCTATCTAAAATGGCGTTAATACGCGACGCGGAAATCCCACTCGAATTACCTCACTTTTTATGCTATCATTTTGATGTTAAAGGAATACTGCAAAACCATAAATGTTAGTTATGAAACAGTTAAAAAAAGTCTCCACGTAACGTTAATCTGTTAGAGAAAATGAATGAATGGAAAGTCGCTTACAACCCATATGAGGAATGGAAATAAGAGAATCGCTTTTCTCATATGTAAAGAGCAGAACGCGCAAATGAATATCACACTGGCCATCCATAAACCATAATAGAGTGTATATGGAAAAAACGCATAGCCAAACGTGATAAGCAGCGCGATGTGATAAACGAGTAGAGCTTTCGTGATTACCTAAAGCAATTTTACAATGTGAAGTTAGTTTTGAGGCCATCATAGCAATAATAGCTATATTATCACCTGATATTATCACCTCAGCTGAAAAGTATATAAATTATGCGAACGTTTTCCGTCGGCTGAGAAACGAAATTAGATGAGAAAAAAACTGGAAGCAATGAGAAGCAAGTTGGTTCACCGAAAGCCGCGTGTGACAAAGGGAGATTCGTCCCGCGGATGCAGTAGTGTTTCGTTCATCGACGTAGTCTTTAAAAGATCCACGAGTAGCAACTGATAACCCTGGATGGCCCTCTACTAATAAAGCCATCTGAAAATTGTAAATTTTCGTCAAAATGCCTTAAACATTATGTTCAGTACCAAAAGAAAACCCGCGAAATTGGATGACCACTGGAACTTTGCATTCATTAGAACAGTCCTCTTCGTTAACGCGAGAATCAGAATCTGCAAATCGCCACTTTACAAGAAGTAATCTTGCAAAATAACATGTTCTCATTACGTTTCTCTAAAACAGTGAACTGCATGATGGAAAAGCTGTGAGGAGGGAAGATCGAACGTTAAGTGAAAAAGTGAATTTGTCGAAAGTATGTAATGATGGTGTCATCCTCTTAGTGATACTATTCTCGTTGCCATTAGAAAAGAATAAAGTATCCAGCAATTGATATGTCATAAACAAAGCATGAAAGAAAATGAAATGAAACGTGCACTGTGGGGGAAAAAGAAGCAAGAGAACTATGGAAATGAAAGGAAAACAAGTGAAGCACCAAAGGGCACTGAGGCGAACGTGTGGACAAATTTGATAAGGAAAAGAAATTAAACTTTGTAGTGAACAAGCGTGAAATTGATCAGCGACTACAATTGATAGCTGATGACATAGATCGCCAACTCGGCCAAATATGATGTCAACTTTGCCAACAGCAACGAATGGAATATCACGAAAAAGCAATCACAAAGTATTCGCCAACTATTTGAATGATATGGTACATAATTGGCGAGATTTAGAGGTTTCTGAAAGGTAACGAGTTATTTCTTTGATTTCTAAAGCATTTAAACGATGCAGAGGGTTTTTTCGGAGCTTTTCAACAAACCATGCATTGAGAATTCTCATAATTTGCAGGGTTTGTAAAATATAATCTATAAAACCGCTCAAGAAGCGATAAATTCACACAAAATTCGGAGCTTCCGAAAGATATTTCCAGTGGTCACTATTCACGGATCGGAGTAGGCAACAGTAGATTGCAGCATAGTATCAAAATGAAGCTAAGTGACCCAATGTTTGCAGTAAATATGCTTTTAAAACGTTAAAAGCCAAAGGTCGACTCACTGTTTTCTGACAAGAAACTAAATAAGTGAGGAGAAATAAGAGCCAAGAAAGTTGTTATAATGTGAGCGTTCACAACTGAAAACGATGAAATAGCAATTTACAAAACACAAGCTACCTAACTGATAGGCCTCCTTTGTGGTCAATGGATGAAGACGGATGAAGATTATTTTCGCATTTCACTGCAGCTGAATAAACATATCGAAATATGAAAAAGACTCTACTGTGGGGTTGTTGGAAGTCACGCTTGTTGCTAGCTGGCGATCTCAGAAATGCACCTTCAATTCGTTCTGAGTTATGCATAACTTATATAACCTTCACGAATTCTGTCATCACCACACCAACTGAAACCTACTAATAATTTCGAGGAATTCAAAGAAAGACGATGGAACGATTAACTTTGAAATAATATTGCTTAAGTGCCACGGCTAATTTATGTGCTTGATTTCGCTCAAGTGATAGTGCCATAAAACACTAAAATTGATGAAAACTAAGTGAGATCAGTACGGCATCGAGTGAGGTAGTGGTTATTCTAAAGATTGGAGGAAACTTTTCTTTCACAGCCAACTGCCACACCTTCGTAATAGCGTGTCGCTAATCATCAAAGTGACAGCACGAGCAATAGGGTATTTGAAATATGGAGGCCAGAATATGAGCCAAAGATGAGTTTCCATTTACAGATTTCTCTTGCTAATACCATAAAGAATATGGAGCACATAATTTTAGAACAAATCAGAGGAGGTACATTACTTACGATGTGGAAAATACATGCCGTTCAGATCTCATCATTGTGGGATGAATCCAACTGTGATTGAGAATAAATCTTTCGTTGTAATAATTATATGTACGTGTACAGTAGAAGATATTCAATTTGGTAACACGGTGACGGAGAATAACATTCGAGCATAAATCGGAAACGCTATAAGAACCGATAAGAAACTGCTTCTGAGAGGAACGACGTTCACATCCGATGATATGAGCCGGTTTTCAACGTTGCGCGGCTTCATCGATTCACATATTATGCCGCAGTTTTATGTCATCTCAGTTCATCGAATGTGATGTTATCACTGCGAGAACTTATGCACAGTTGAGAGCGAAGTGAATTCTTTCAATGGAAATTAAAGTTGAAGCGGTAAAAAAAAATGCTTCACACATATTTCCAAAGATTGCATTCAATTTTTCAATGAACATGGGCAAGAAAACATCGAAATAACCAAAAATATCGGAAAAAGAATCTCAATAACGGAAATGATCGCTTGTAAATGAAATCGCTCTGAGAGAAGTGAATATTTGCACACGTAATGAGCATTTTGAAATGAAATACTTTCATGTACTCACTCAGTGGGGTCGTTCAAAAAACGAACGAACATATTTCATTCGAAGAACAGTTTAAAATATCATGTAAAAAATTCACCTCACTATGGAATTGTCGATTTTTCCACAATTCCATCAAGTTTGACGATTTATTCATTTCTGAGAGGTTAATGTGTTGAAGAGATTTCGTTGGCATAATGGCGAAATTCAGTGAATTCGCTGTTGATGTTGGTCGGTTAGACTCACAAAGTGAAGTTTGCGAAAGCAGCGAATGCAAGAAAAACAAGACTGATGTATATCAAATGATCTGGTGGAAGACAACTCATCTCTGGACCAGTTAGTCTCCATTGGCTAGAAGATTCGACAAAGCATTTCTTCGCTGAATAATTATTGCTACAACTCGTGATTTGCAGTTTCTGAAGAGAGAGAAAAAAATGCTCTTTTGAACTTGCACTTTGAGTGCTCCAAAAGTTAGAACTATCGGATTGGTCCTTCAGCTACGCAAAATAAATCAACCGTGTCCACCGCTTCCGCATCCATTGCGTTTCCGTCGATCTTACATGTCCCAAATTTTAAATACACCCTCCTCGATTGCTCCGAGGAAGACAGTGATGACCGGCAAAACTTGGCAGTCTAATTTTCAGTATATCACTGCTTTCAGGTTTTTGCGATCAAGTTGGATAAAAGCGGATTGATCGACTCAGCCTATTTTCTTCTTTCCGATAAAACGGGTAGAAGCTCTCAGCGCAGTTCCGAGCCAATTAGAGGAATGTGGCAAGAGCTCGTCATGAAATCAACCAAATCAAACTTTGGGCTTTTTGTTGCCAGTACAACGATATGCAGTTTAATTCATGTCTATAATTGAAAGCACTTCTTTTATGAAATTTAGAGCATGGAGAAAAAGTATCAGAAGTAGGACCCAGTGAAAGATATTGGAACCATCCGGAATTTATGCTCGAGGCTGAAATAATTGCCGTCTCTGCATTTGCACCGTCTCTAATCCATTTACGCAGCTTTCGATCGACTCTCTGAGCACACGTTTCATAAGAGCCCTTTTTCCAGTTTTGATCTGGTTGCGAAGCGCTCGACTTCAACATCACCCCACAGCATCTTCTCTATCTTTATTGAAATGCAAGCATGGAAAAGCGTGCAGTCATATCTGTAAGAAACGATAAAAAACACTTGACGGACAAGAATTCAATGATAGCTTTAAGTAATCAGAGACTTCGTTGGTACATAACGTTTCGATTTAACGCTTTTAAATAATATATTCTTGCCAATTAAATATCTCCTCTAATAAATATTACATTAGAGCAAGAAAAAATGGTCTTTAAGACATAAAACTGCATAAAATGCGATCTTATTTTTTCATCCAGTGAAACTGTTGAGTTATTTGAGAAATGGAAAAACTTCCAAATGAACTGGAGTTATTTAAGGAATGGAGAAACTGCCAAATGAGCTGGAGTTATTTAAGAAATGGAGGAACTACCAAATGAGCTGGCACCTACTCAGCTGTTGGTCAGGGTGACAATTTAACAAAAGATGCGAAATATGCTCTCATACATTACCGCCTCATCTCTAGTGTGGCACCTCAGAGCGGTAAGAAGCTCGACTGGACTGAGCAGGTCCTGTCTGCAAGACTGAGCAGTGGTTGCCTGCATATGAATAGTCCACTCCCATGTTGCCCAGAGCTGGGAACTCTGGTGACACGAAGCTGATAACAAACTCAGATATCATAGTTAGAGGAAACTTTGGATCGGATCACTCAACACGCATAAGAACTACGATGAATCCTCCACGTATGAAATTGAGGGAACAACGATCGGAGGATTATATCCAAAATTCTCGAAGCTTGTTGAAGAAGGAGGAAAAAGAAGTGAAGCGAAGCGGAGAGACGAAAGTGGAATTGTGTTAGCATGAGAAGAAGGACGGTCAGTTAGCGTGAATCAGATTTATTATTCTGCGCGAGTTGTTGCCACATATGGTCACTTGCAGGCAGCCATTACGGCCTCATAATAAGGAAGCGCTGCAAGAGGTCGATTGCTACAATTGTGCGAGCATAGACGTCACCCAACATAAAAACAATAACGAAATATGAGATTTTCGTCGCGATTTGCAACTTGCATAGGAGGGGGTAGACTGAAATTAATTTGAAGAGTCATCACTGAAGTGTTCAATTGCAAACTTAAATGGGTAGACGGCCTAATCTCTATTGGAAGATGCGGAATCAAAGAACACAATGAGAAGTGATATTGTCATTATCAGCACTGACGGAACCGAAGGACTACTACGTGGATAGCAGCTGTCTTCGTGACGCCGTATTTTCCTCCGATGAGATAAGAACAAGTGGGACCGACTGCGTTATTGTAGGCAAAAAGTTTCTTATGAAAAAAATGACAGAAAGCGTTCTTTAAAGTTGAACGCAATGATGTGGTACCTGAGGCAGTCATCCATAACGAACTCGGATGAGCTGGATGACTAATGAGGTCAACTCCGAAAGTACACTAGAGGTTAAGAATGTAGTAGAATTGAGACTCCTCAGCTGAAAACGTCACAAAATTTTGTTGCCAACTACACGTGGCTAATTAAAACGACGATGCATTGCGTTGCCCAGACGAAAATTGAATTATCGACAGAGAAGTCTAATCGTTCGGAAAACGAAATAAGGCAGCTGATGCAAAAAAAGACTTACTCAAATGTGGTACGCTTAGCAACATCGAATATCTATTCCTTTGCGAAATGATAAAGCACAAAGGCTTTGCGAGGATAATCGTCAATTCAAAGATGCGCGAATACCGAAGACGGCTTAAGAGCTCAAAAAGATAAAAAAAAGTGCAGAAAAGTGTTGTCGCAATTTATCAGTCGCGAAGCTTTCTGCAGGAAATAATTGCAAATGCGAAAACAAAAATCCTTTGCGATGAAGTTTATATTGGCGTTGCAATGCCCTAAAATTCTCTTCCAGGTTCGGTGATTTTAGGCGTGTCCGTTGATAATAATCTAATTATTCAGTAATGTAGACGTAATGGTTGTTACAAGCGGTTTTCTTCCTCGCTCTTCACAATCGCGGTTGATGAAGGAATCGATAAAAATCTCTCTGATCATGAAAACATCCTTTAACGGCAACAAATGAATCAAACGGATCTATAGCACACTCTTTCAGCAAAAACTACAGAAGGTGATCGAGACTAAAGACTTCGTGGCGACTTTCATCAATATTTGCAATCGCTTGCAGACATTTTGTTAGAAAGACGAAAATGCATTAAATTTGATATTCCGACATTATAAAACCATTGGTATTTAGTTCGTCATTAAAATGTATTAACAGCTGAAGTGTGCCGTTCGCTTGTTCACAAATCCTTAAATGCTGAGCAGTAAGTTGATTCGGAACGAATACATCAAAAATATTCTTGTTACTGAAGAAGGTCTACACTGCTCGTCAACACTACTTCGTTTCGGTTTGGCTGGAGAGCAGACAACTGCAGTGATATTTATATATCTGTTTTATGACGCGATTTACATATTTCTAACAATTGACCTTGCTATTTTTTTTACATTTTCTATATAAACCATTACAATATTGCTTCATATTTCTGAAGTAATGCTCACGAAACTGCACCATAATGCTGTGAATTGCACCATAATGCTCACGAAGAAATTCTATGCTGCCAAACTCGTAGGTTTCCAATGAGTTTCGCATTTAATCTAATCACTTTAACCCCCTTTAACCCTTCAGAGTAGAATTTGAATGCATTACATCTATGAATGGCCCTTTAAGCAGTTGAAATAAGCAAGAAAACTTTCGAAGCTTTAATTATCGTATGGCTGGAGTTACGCAGTCACATCGATATTGCGTAATTTCGATCTGAGTGTTAACTTTGAATCGGATGTTCAAAAAACGAAAAAAAGAGCTCCACGACACATCGTAATCAATGAAATGTCACTCGATAACGGAAATTGGAAATTTAGGAGAAAAAATTGCAAACCAAAGGATTTCTCATACTAAGCGAACTTGATTTTAACCTAATTTTTGGAAGTAATCCGAAGTATTCCTGCATCTGAAAAGAACGATGCTGATGGCTCTAAAAACCACCGTCACGCACGTCCTTTTATAAAATTAAGTGAAGTGTTCATGCCAGTTCCCTCGAGAATAATAATCAGTCCCTAGGATGAACAAGTGCCGGCTAAATAGAATCCAGTAGAAAAGTTGGAATGGCAGTCTTTCATGATCCGAGCATGACAGAAAAATGAGTTGATATTGAGTGTTGTGCAAAAAAAGAGTTACTTGAAGATGTGAATTTAAACTAAGGAAAGAAATGACCGATCATTTGATATAGTAAACCTTTTCTCTCGACGAGCCAAAGATTCGTTCAAATCTCCTTCATGTTTCGCTCGAAACCTCTTGGTGATCTCTGTAATGACATCGAAAATCAACAGACTCAACAATCTTTAAGTGGGCTATATCGAGCACTAGTAAAGATTGCAACAACCATTGGGCGCGGAGAAGCAACGAAACGAGGGGTTGAATGCTGATGCATTACGTTCCCACTTCCCCCCGGCTTGTTTATTCTCACTGAGCCTGTGCACCAAGTTTCTTCACTTCATCGTCCACAAGCTGTAATCTAGCTGGAAATTCGATTCATCTTCGTCCAAGCGTTGTACGCTAACCTTCCAATTTTGATCATTTTAAATGCGAATAGTTACAAAAACTCCAATTTGCGCAAAAACTGATTCGTTACCAACGCATACTTACTGATCACATTGGAGCATCATAAATTATTCAGGTGCTTCTCTGGCAAAATTACAAAGAGATTCGAATGAATTCGAAAATCAGCAACAAATAACATAAAGCATTGCATTTTTTTGCTGGGAATGAAACACATATGTAGAGGCCTAGCAGAATATGTGCTTCTTGCATCATGACATATTGAGCTTCACCTTTGCCGAAATGTGCAAAAAACAGCGAAAATCGCGAAGCGCTAAATAGGCATATTTAGACCGTCAACTAAAAAATGAAATTTGTTTCTTTGCTGCACCTGATGCCATCGATTGCAATTCGCTAACTTTATGACAGCTGTAACGGTTAGAAAGTCACGTAGAAGGTGGTGAATCATGAAGAGAAGAAGGATTCTCTCATGCAGTGCATTGGTCGGCTCAATCTCATCTCTATGGTTTCATGAGCAGAAATCAGTAAGGAATCTGATGTGAACGCGAATTAATAGAAACGTACGGATTCACTTCGAATGATCAATTTTCATTCTCAGAGAGATAAATAATGTACTTATTCGAAATTAACCTACTCATGAACGCTATGATTCGACAGTATAACAAAACCTCTATTTGGGTCTAAAACGAGTTATGCGCAGCAGCTTAGTGAATCTTCAGCATCACCCCTGTTATTGCCAAATATTTCAAGGATGCTTGAGTGGAGAGACCACTTAACGATCGCTTGGATGGGTATATGGAATAAGTCGCTTGTGGCACAGCATTCCATAGATATTCCGCTCAACTGCCGGATCTTCTCATTTCACTGAACGTTTGGTCGTCGGTCAGCTCGCACTTCTCGCTCATTGTTTAGCGGTTGTTATCAGATCATATTTCGGCTTTGTAATGGCATCTCCGTTGATCATCCTGTGTGGCAAAAAAATGTTTTAATTTCATGTAATTCTCATCTCGCTAGTTCACTGGGATGATACAGGGGAGTTTATATTTCGCCGGCTAATAAGCATTCACTCAAAATCTGCAACATACACAACATGCAAAGCAGCGACAAACACATCACTACGTGATTAAATGAATGTACGACTATAGGAAATGACCAGAGCATAGACTTTCATATTTTATGCTATGAAAGAGAACGTTCCTACAGAGTTCATTTGAAGAAAGCGCAGCACAATCTAAGGCGATGAATAAATGCTAAGAAGGGAAAGGAAGAATAATTAAATTCACTATTGCTTCCGTGAAGCCTAAAATAGAACTTTCAAACGAGATTTGTTTTGCCTTTTCCGTACAAACAAATAGAGTCATATACGGAATCACTTCAAAGCTAATAGGAAAAAATTTTCACGTAGCAATTGAACCCAAACAGGAATATTACTCGAACTCGAACAATCACAATAATCAACTATGGGAAGAGCAAAACTGGTTGATTCGCATAGTACACTACGTTCTTCTTGGTTGGCCGAATTTTATGGTCATGACTTCAGTGGTGACATGCAACGCAGTTCAGCTCGAGATGACGATCTCTTAGAATTTTTCGAAAAATTGAAATCAAGCTGGATCAGTGCAAAGAACGCTCTTAATCAGTTAGCCTGCTTAAATCGACCGACTATAACGGAAGGCTCACGACTGAAGAGCTGCACTGAACTTCATCAGAGAGGCAACAAAATGAAGTTCACCATTGGGCGAGAAGAGCAGCTCTACGCCTCATGCGATAGTTGGCTAGGGATTCACTTCAAGACAAACGGCTGCTGCCGAAAGTATCAAGCTGCTCGTATTCGCTCTCGTCGAATAAGGATAAGGACGCGATCCAAAAGGATGAAACTCGACGTTATTGAGCGCACTTTTTTCTTTTTACAAACTTACCCCCATGTCCTTTCCTTTCTAATCTTTATCAGTATCATCGGTACTCTGCCTTGAAGTTTTTATGCAGATCTTTTTCCATTTCTCGAAATTTTCGGAACTTTAGAACATTTCTCCACATTTTGTACTTAAAAAAAACACTTGGTGAGTTCATAAACTTGAGGGCGGCGTGTTTCGAGCACTCTTTCTCCTATTCGACTGCATCCTGAATGAACAATAAACTGATAACAGCCAATAGTTTGCCTTATTTCTTAGAACGCCAATTACTTTTAGATGATATACCACTGAAACTTCAACGGTTTAAAATGAATGCACAACAGGACATGAGGGACACACAGAAGCAAAGCTATGAATACAAAAAATGATATATACTCATCCTTAGGAGAGCAGGATCTAACAAGGAGTACGCAATGTTCGTGGATAAGGATGACTAATGGATCATGTTTGCATGTTGATGGCACCTTAACAGGTATATTCCAAAACTGATTTGATTAATAAATCACCGAAGATAATTTCGCTATCAAAAAAGACAGCTAACACGATATTGCTGAGTTTAAGTGGAAAAAAATCGTTTCATGAGAAAGAAACAGCAATAACGATCGAATAAAAGGTTCGAAGACACCATTTAAATTACTCCCTTCTAAGCCTTAAAGCTGAGTAATAAGAATATCATCATAATAGAAGAATGAGATATAGTTTTTCATTATGGATAAGAAAGCTCAATGATCGCGAAAATGAGATAATGGTCTATAACCGAAAAAAGATGCAAAACCTCAAGCGAGGAGAACGCTGTAGCGACATTAAAAGTGACTTCAATCCAAGCACTATATGGGCTATGAGAAGGTTCATTTAAGGTTCATTTTGCGGTAATTCCACTAAGCTTAAAAGAGGTGAAATTTACCAAAAAAAATTTTATCGCTTAAACGCATTTAGCTTCTCGAGGCAATTGAGAGGCATCCAAGACCTGAATAGCAGTTCCATGTACATGTCCCAACAGACCATAATGCTCTTGTTTCTTTTCGACTTTTACCCTCCAGCATGAAATTCCTGCGCAGGGCCTTTATTTGTCTACATCGAAGGTATGTCGTGGTTACACTGTGTGTAGTATGCGAAATCCCTATCGGCAATACAAACGAGAGACTGCTCATTAAAATTGTCACCGATATGTATAAGAAATTAGAAAAAAGGAAAAATGGGACTTTTTGTCCTCATTTTAATAGAGAATTTTATGGGAATTTATTTGCTTAAAATCTCCGGTGAAGAGTGGTGGATAATAAAGCGAGAAGACGTTAAGTCTTGCAAACAATATATACCATATACCATATCTGAACAGATCGCTATTCTAGTTTTCACTTCATTTGAACTTGAAGTTGCAGAATTCCCGCACTAGAAAGCACGACCATCATCCAGAAATGATTCTAAATAAAGTGGGAGATTAAACATTTCAACATGCTTGCAAGAATGGCTGCTAATAAAATATATAGTCCGCACGAGATCGAGATTATATGAAATTGAAGCAAATTGCAAGTGGAATTCTATAGATGTCGAGAAATAATGAGTGCATTCATTTGTGGATATTGTGAAAATTTGTAAAAAGAACGTTGGGACTATTTACTCTTCTTCCATCAGATATGTTGAGGAAAACATAGAGTATGTAGCAGAAGCCATTTTAAAACGACGTGCGATTATGACCATTCAGTTCAAAAACTCGAGTATCCAACGCTTTCGTTTAGGTATCGGTTGATTACAACGTGAACGGCGTTAGAGTGCAACGAAGTCAGCATAGAACAGTTTGCTTGTAACGACCGAATATTACTAAAGATAATGTTAAATTTAGACAATCGTATGCTTGTTTCCGTTCACCCTTTTATACGGGAATTGAAAGTCACATTAGATGAAAGAAAGAGAAGCTCGAGCGACGAAATTCTCTCAAACATTTTCGAATAACGCCCATGTTTGCAGAATTTCATCGTTTTTCTTAGCACGGAAACGCAGGAGTAAGACATTACCTGAAGCACGTGAGCATTACCGGATTATATTTGCAAAAAATCTATAAGCGGTAATCAACACATCCAGCAAAGCAGGCAAATGTTGATCGTTCCTTCTGCTCAATGGTCTTGTTTTATTTAAATTCAAGCATATTAACACCAATTAACCTTTTAAACAATTTGGAGTCACTGCAATGAAAAATTCCATGAACGCAGGAGTAAGACATTACCTGCGTGAATGAAAGATGACCACGTTTCGGCCCTTACATGCTGATTTTTTTAACCGGGTTGCGCGTGGATCATCGTCAGAACGATACGCAGGAGAACTTTATCCAGAAGAATTCCTAAAATTTCCACGAAAGAGAAATCATTTTGCAAGAGCTTTTTTTTCCAGTTATAAGCAAATAAAATCCGCAGTGAATTTCGTTCTATTCAAAAACTTGCATTACTTTTTTGCATTCACGAAACCACTCAACAGATATTTATTGATGTCAGAGGGACGAAGAACCTTATGAATGAGTGCACTGAACGACAGTGAAGAAATGCGAAAAGAGAGATTGGTCCGCTTTCACTGACTGATAATTCTCAAATTTCTGGCACTGTTCAGTAATTAGGGTCGCTTTACCGGTATGACAATTTCCACGAAGCATATTTGATGTAAGCAGGTTGAGTGTAAAAAAGGCTGTTGTAAGTTTTTATTCTATGTGTGTTTGTGGATGTGACCGCTGCCTGAATGTAGTTACATGACTAGTAGATCTGACGACTTTGATGAATCAGAGGTGTAACGCTGAGCCTCCTGATTGCAGTGACTAGTGGAACGAAGATCGAAGGAACTAAGCTGGGGAAACGAGAGGAGAAAAACTGCTGATCGTAAATGCGACCATCTAAATACACAGCCCGTTTAACACAGAATAAATTAGAAAAAAACTAATCAAGAAGATTTGTTGAACTCATTCGATGCGCCTTTATGGTATCGTTGAGACATGAAGATTTGCCAGCTCTTTAGATTATGCGTGAATTGTTGACCACTATCTGCGACTCCTCTCTCCACAGTATCACACATCTCAACCGACACGAAAATCTTCTTCTTCTGTTGACTGCAAGTAAGTCATCATCTGCGAGTACACTGAGCTATCGGCTATTGCCGTGTAAATTTTCGCCAAATGTCCTTGGTTTTGGTCTTTATAGTGCTGTTAAACTCTCAGCTGTTATGTTGGACATTCTCTTGCCGTTTTGCTGCTTCTAAATCATAAAATTTTGGCTTACCGGGCAGAAATAAATGCATGCAGACGAAAAAAATTTGGACAAGGTAATGGAAGGAGCAGTGATAACAAGAGATCTGACTGTATCGTTGTTACGAATTTCTTTAGTTCATTCAAATTCAAATACTTCACCTTTCCAGATGTTGAATCCATGCACGTCAAGAAGACCATCCTATATTCGATCGAAAGTACCCACAAAGAAAATCTAAAACATGCTTCATCAAGACCGAAAATCGTTTCATAGAGTGAACGTGAAGTCTAACAGGATTTTCGCACAGGCAATTTATGTGCAATGTTTCATTCACTCGGCTTTCTTGTTTCCTTAAGTAACCTGGAGAAATTTGGTTGAGTTTCGCTTTGAATGTGCATCCACGTTCATATCGTCATGCAACGAACTTCATGCATTGATTGCTCTCAAATACTCACTTGTGACGCAAAATATAGAACATGGCCAGGTATTTTAATTCAATCTTTGCCATTTTCGTTTACTAAATGCACACTTTAATAAAGTTTTAGGAAATGCTTAGATGTATTCACTTCGTCGCCATTAGGAGAACACTTTAATTATAATGTGTTGTGTCGGGGTGAAGAAATTTAATGAAGGCCACTTTCCTCTTGCAAAATTGGTAGAACGCCACATAGGAAACAATGTACTTTTCTGATATATGTGTGCTATATATGAACGAACAGCTGTAAGATATATACAACGAACACCGTAGCGAGGCTGTTAGGTTAAAAATTTATCTGTTTTATCGCGTTTTGATTAACCTTCTTGCTATGCCTTAGATGGCAAAGTTGGATAGGATCCTTCTTGCTGTGTCTTAGATGGCGAAGTTGGATAGGACATGTTTTTCGAGAAAGCGGGCTACACCAGAATATAGTTTAAAGGCCGTGGTAAACAGTAACCACAAGTTTGTCGTATCTATGCAGATTGTTTCGTTTCTCGTGAAAAATTCCACGTAACGGTTATTTCTTGTCGTTCTCAACTCTCGAAATTGATGCTATTTTGTATGTCGTTTGCACATGTAGCTATCTCTTTAGTAAACGAATTTTCTTGGACACAAAAAACGGAACTAGTAAGTATAAGAAAAGAAGAGGGGTCTTAAGCTGTGAAGCCTCGGAAGCGGTTGTTGATGCAGAGTGTCTTTAATTGAATACGTATTTGACTGTATCACGATGCCTTCTTTCGTGACAAGCAGCTGTTTCTCAGATGACATAAATGTGCCACGTTGCTTTTCGGCGTCTCTCATTACATACATGCACAACGTTTCCTCGTGTTCGGCGACCTAATGAAGAATTCTAATTTTTTTTTTTCAGCTCGTGACCGCAGAATTCGAGCGTCCAAAAATCCCTCACGGCGATGCCGCGGGCCACTGGAGCATCCATGAGTGTCCCCTAGGAGGAATCGCAGCGAACTGCGACACTACGATAAATGCAAGTTGAAAACTACGATAAATGCAAGTTGAAAACTACGATAAATGCAAGTTGAAAAATGAATGTGCCTTCATGCCGGCAGGTACTCCACTTAAAATGCCTGGAAATGGAGAACTTGTAAACAATACCAGCCCAAAAAAGAGAGCACAACATATTCGATTTAACGAAGAAACCTCGGAATATTCCTTCAATATATTTACAGCTACATCCAGAACAACCGAGGTTTGCAATTTGAAGGATCGTAAATGAGTGGGAAAAAAATAAGCTGAAACAGTTGAAAAAACTGCATATTGGATTACGCTCCAGCAAAGTTGTTAACTATTTAAAACTAGTGAAGCCTATAGATGAGTCAATATTTCGTTTCTCTTAAAAATTTCGGTTTCCTTGCTTCCCTTAAAATATGGACTGATGCATCGAAGGAAGTGATTATCACTTCTTGAAATACCTCTCGATTCATATTCTTTCAGCTGCAATAATCATATAATCACACTGTTCAGCTTCAAGATTTGCTAACGGCACTAAAAATACATTTGATTAAATCTTTCAGAATAGCAAACAGAAAATTAGTAAAAGTTTCTTATATGCAAACTGCAATAATGTCATCAACGAAGTAATGGAAATTATCCATTATTTTCTGGGCTATTTATCGGAAGAGTCGAAATTATCCATTATTTTCTGGACTATTTTATCGGAAGAGTCGAAAATTCGACAAGCAGATAAATAAAATCAGCGAAATAATGCACACAAACACAAAATAGACGCAAAATTGCTTACTTATACAATATAAACGAATTTTTATATGTTTGAGACACCTTGCGTAAAATGAACTCAATTAAATTGCATGTCGATGAAACTTTAACATTAGGCGAGATAATAAATAATATGTAAGTGCATATCTTCAAGGCAAATAACACAAAAAAAAACTATGGGAGAAAATAAACAAGCGGAGAATCCAGAAAATGTACCCATCGTGAAAATCCATGCTGTAATTTTCATATTATCTCTAAACGACGCATTTCCTAGAACTAAAATTACCTACTTTCTTTTTTTCTATCCAATAGAATTTCTAGGAATTTTGAATAATGCATTCGATAAACTCGCCTAAAACTCTTTAGATTACTAAAATGCACAAAATACGATATTAAAAAGGAAATTGTGTATATGTGAAGAATTGTTTAGCATATATGACAACAACAATGGTAAAAAGTGGAACTAAGGTTTTTTATACGTATGATATCGTTGGAAAATTCAAAGGATTGCTTCATTTATAAGGAAAAGCAAAAGATTTCCGATGAATGAATTACAATAAAATAGCCGAAAAATTACGAATTACCTGATTGACTTTGAAATGGCAATAGTTATTCGAGCTGAATTTCACCAGTTTTCCACCGGAAATCAACATATTTATAAGAAATAATAAACACTCATAAGTATGACAAAGAAATAGACAAGAATAAGGCGATTGAATGTACTTTCCTCATCGGCAATGATGTTTTCGTGAAAAACGACGATGCATTAATATTGTCTTTTATGCTTTTAGCATTCGTTGTTTGAGCTCTTTAGGGAATTTCTCAAAGCATTTCTTGCAAATTGGTCTCATGTCCATCTCAATAACTTTCGATCTGAAAACAAACAAATTCATTTCTCTTAGTATAATTACCATCTCAGAGCTAAATGTCGTTGTAGCTAAAAAGCTTTAACGAAGAACACAATCCACGAACTATTAAGCAAAGAGCATTCAGTCCTTCGATTTGAGGCTTAATTTCACTCAAATTGAGCATTTTTCTTTTACGTGCTTCCTACGTTTACCACTTTATCCCATTAAGCAATGTGTTCGCCCATAGTCGCATCTTCCATAGGAAATTTACTGGCGACGAAAATTCCTTCTAGCATGCCACATCACTCAACTGCCACTATTCGTTATGCTCCTACAAGCAGTGAACAATTCAGTAGTTCCTTTTTACAATCTAGATAATCATGAAAGTTTTCCACATGGAGAAAACTTTGTGCATCGATTGCCTCAAACTTATTCAACAATTACTGGCTATACGATAGGTTGGTTAGTCAGCCAAATTTATACCATTTTACAGCTGAACAAAAAAAAAATTGCTGTAAAAATCAAGCGAATATAGAATGAGGAATGATCTTGTATGAGCACAATAGCAAATATGCGAATGTATCTGTCATCCTCTAACCTTTGGTCTAAAGGACGGTCGCAAGTTGAGCAAGCATAGCATTTTGGACACCAAAATTTCGCGAACACTTTCAAGCTAGCTCCTGTTAGACCGGCATTGCATTTGAAGCACTCATCAGCGAATTCCTAAAGCAAATCCTATTTGCAGTCAGGCATTACATAGACGATGCAATCATAAGGATCTATGAAACGTTTTTTTTAAAATAAAAATTCTCGAAAACTAAGAAGAAATTATTATACTATCAGCCTCTCCATTCTGCTCATCCGATCAGTTTATCGCATAGTAATGTTACAATAATAAGCGGAA
Organism: Parascaris univalens; assembly: GCA_037576465.1. Classification (NCBI taxonomy): domain Eukaryota; kingdom Metazoa; phylum Nematoda; class Chromadorea; order Rhabditida; family Ascarididae; genus Parascaris; species Parascaris univalens. The sequence goes on along the minus strand of CM075173.1, from coordinate 38,419,668 downwards.
TGACTTCTCACTTCAACTGGTTTAAGCACACGTCAAAACCATCTACGGAAATTCGTTTTTCCATGGATATATCGGTCAATATGAGGATACGACGCATTGAAATACGTGCGAACATTCAAGTACTATTAAATGCTTAAACCTCTGTTGAAGTTTTTTCGATCGGAACGAAGAATATGCCAATTTTATCGCTGATGTGATGCAGGCGAATCTGGTCCTCCAAATGTGGGGGCAAGTGCAGACACAAATTTTGCGATTCACACATAAAATTGTACACGTGCAGTGGCGAGATATTCGCCTCCCTTCGAATGCAAAACATAATGTAGTAATAGGCATGACAATTATTTTAGAGGTAACTGAGTTGAAAGTTAGTGCAGTTCGGTCCATCCTATGCCAAACGACTTCCCAAAGTTACACTGGAATAAGTCCTATGTCAGAACTATAGTGTAGGTTACATCTTCTGCACAAGCTGCCTCTAGTGATAAGAACGGATAAAAAAACGTAAACTATTAGCGCATGAAGTAATATTGCCATTTAATGTAGTCTTTTTGGCATTTGATCGATCTCTATGAGTGGAATAGAATTTCCATTTATGATACTGCAAACAAATTGAATATGAATATTACCTTTTTGTAACAACTCTCACAATAGGCTCTTTCGCGTTTCTCATAGTGTTTGCTCCCATAGAAAGGCTTTTCGCACTTTGCGCATAAGAAATGCTGCAATATTATGCCATATTTTGAAATTATTCTATAACAGGCTATTATGATGATCTGGCGTGTATGATGATGCAAGCGGAAATATGGTCGAAATTTCCGCACAATGCAGAAGCCAAAGATGGGATCTTAGAGTTAGATGCAAGGAATGCGATGGTTTGCGAAATGAATGGTGAGAGTTCGTGGAGCCATGATTAATGAAAATGCAAACACTATAGAGACGTGAATTAGATACGAGGATAGGATGCAGTAGGAAACGCCTCAAATGCACAATAAAGTGATGCTTGGAATCTTTCACAGACTCAATTGGAAAATTCTCGCAGAAAATAATTTTCCTGGATTGGAACTACTGGCTGTTGAGGAAAAACAATAAGAGACGAGGAAGAAAACAACAGAAGAAAATTGAGGACGTGTAGAATATTGAGCTCGGAATGTGAACACTGATTGAAAGACTTATAGAAAGATGGCTCCATCTGCTTTTCTTAATGGTTGATCGTCTACAAGAAATGATTTGCTGACTGTTATTTGTGCACATTATGTAAAAAAGGTGACGAAAAGGAAACACGGCTCACCGAATTACGCCACTTGGGCTTTCACAGCAATCTGCTGAGAATTTCGAAGTATTCTTAACAGCATGAGAACACCGTTGCTGACACAATCGATAATGGCGGAAAATTATGTATCAAAGAGAAGAGTACAGCATTACGAGGAATGCAACATGATTCAAACAACGCCATATTACCTAAGAACAGTTTCAAATGACAGAAAATGTGGCGTTGACAGATACAACTATACAGTATTTTACAGCAGCCCTGCCGCTTATCGCTTCCTGAGATGGTGCAGTGATGTGGTAAATGCTCTAACGTTTCGATTCCTGAATTGGCATTGAACAGCAAACAAATATATTATCATGAAAGCAGAAAAATGTGTAAGCAAACAGATGAGACTTCTTCATGATACCTGATGTTTGTTGCCAAAATTTGATAGTCGAAAATATTGGGGTTAGGAAATCGGTCATGGAACAGCCCAAAATTTTCGAGACTTCTTCATGATACCTGATGTTTGTTGCCAAAATTTGATAGTCGAAAATATTGGGGTTAGGAAATCGGTCATGGAACAGCCCAAAATTTTCAAAACTGGCTGCTATGGCTTTTCAAACGGTGAAGAATTGAAACTCATAAAGCTGCTAAACAACATTTGTATGAACAAGTCGGGTTTGCCCAAAATGTTTTTGTGGATGGATGGATATATTCTAGAAAATAAAAACAAAAGCCTCACATCAGTGTGCCAATGCTTTCCGAGCGCGAATACGCTCCTTTCATCGTCAATAGGACGACGACATGCAGAGCACACCGTAAGTAGATGATCGTAGCATCGGGGACAGTAGAGCTGATCGTTGTAAATGCGGGCCTTTTCGTTGAGTTCGACACTGTAAATGTCTTTCGAGAACGATATTATCAGAAATATTCGCATGATTTTGAAATGATTAGGCAAGGCCAACTTAGCTGAACCATAGTTTGTGCACGGTACCATCATTTGAATTTTGGGCATATTCGTTGAGGTCAGAAGTTAAGATGCAAATTGAAAAAAAAGAAGCAGAGAACAAAGCGCTAAATTTATTGCAAAGAGATTTATGCACCTGCATTTCTGACAGTTGAAATGATATGCGTGAAAGTCTTCTTGCTGATATCTGAGTTGTTTTCCAGGTTCGATGTATGCCTTACCTGAAATATTGAATATGATTTACAATTCCAAATCACAATGAAACCATCAGTCACATTTCTGAAGGCAGTGTTCGACAAGAGGTTGGATGCATCTTTTACCAATGCCGATAAGTAGTGCAGTGTGTTCCATCCACGCTATGAAAGATGAGCTCACTATAGATGCACCAAGGTAGAGCTGAAGTATTCCTAACGAGACGCCTTCATCAAGTTGGCGATGGCAGATTCCTGCCGATGAGATTCGGTAATGTGGGCGAATTTTCAAGAATGATTTGATGCGGCCTCGGAAGAATTCTTCAGCGCTGGAAGATGGATTTCATATACTGAATCTATTAACTATGACGTCGCTGGAATCTAAGCGCCTTCCGTTTCTCCCATCATCATCTTCGATGCCGTAGGACATCGCTGGAAGCACAACAGATATATCAAGTGAAATCACCCAAGATATCTTCCTATTAGGACTGAATCGGTAAAAAATCGAACCCGTGTAAAGTGCAAACGTATGGAAATTTGAAGGCATCCTTAAAATGACAGCAATCTTGGTGGACCAAATGTTGGGTGATTTGGGGCCAGTTGAGATATTTATTATATCCAGCAGACTTCATATTTCGGTTTATGGCAGTTTCCACGATGGAACAACTGAATAAACAGGTGGACAGCACACATATACGCACATACATAACCTATCGTAGCGTGAAGCCTCAAAGGTACGTGTAGAAGGCTGTCATCGTTAAAACCGCAAAGCAGCTCACCAATCGGAAATAGCTCAAAATTACTCGTGCAAATAGTATGAGCTAATCAATTTACTTTTAAGACATTCGTGCTCGATACGATTGCCGACGCCGATACGTTTTATTAATGCAAAGTGAAAGAAAATAAATCTCAAGTCGTATGTGGTAATAAGATATTACAATTACAATATGCGGTCTCAAAATGTGTTGGAACACAAACATGAAATGTTTGTGTTCCAACACGTCCTTCCTATTGCCACCCATATCAACTGATCACGCCTATACAACATATCGAATTTTCGCATCATTCACATCTCTTCTTCGTTTAGAGTTTGAGGAGAGTACAATTAACTGTGTGAGCAAAAGTGACGATTTGCAACCTCAATGAAGCATATTTTATGCCTCTTTGAAAAAATATTACGAATAGTTATCAAACGTCTTTAATTGGTCATCGATTTGCGATCTCAATGAAACCATTGAAATAAAGACGCACTCACATTTCGGGCATATCCTTCCGCCATCTTTTTTGGCCTCTTTATTGCATGTTAGGCAGAGATTTCTGAAGAAAGATACATTTATTTTTCGTTGCATATAGAACGATGAGCTAAATTTTCTCTTGATTCGCAAAGGAATTTCGACCACCTAAAGCACTTTAAATGATAACCTTATAAAACTTCGTTGTAATATCTTGCTTTTAGTACTGCCGCTGTAGACAGCAATGATCGGAATCAAATATTGGAGAATTGTGGTTGACGTTTCACGAATAAGAGTAAAACAAACCGTCCAGCATGATGCCAAACACCATCTTTCTCCAACTGCTTGCCGCATTGATCGCAGCAAAGGCACTGTGGATGCCAACTACAATTGGCTGCTTTGATAACCCTTCCCATTATGAAATCTCCTGAAAAAAAAAAAGAAAACGAGCACTATAGTGGCTGCAAAACTTGCACAAAACATCAGTTGAATATAAACATCATATAATATGTTAATATTTGAGGAGACTTATTTTTAAATTGGCATTGAAAAGAATATCTGAAATGCAGTATCAAAAATATGGCCGTTGTAAGGTGGGCAAACATGTGGTTTTGGCATCAAAAATTCGACATAAGTCTTACCGATTACTTTGATTTAACGCACATTTGCACAAAGAAGATGCTAGGCAATCGCTTGGGTTTGTTGAAATGCATCTTCGTGAAAGTTGGCGAATATCACCGGCGATATGTCATAATATTTTCTTCAAAAACCATTCCCATAAGTTGAGAAATAATTAAGCTAAATAGTATCATTCAAATTGCTCGTTTAAACGATAAATCGCTCTTTTTCTTTGTAAAACTTCCAATATGACTTCCCTCCTCCCATGAGCTGCACATCAAAATTTCAGATGAACTGCCAGTGCCGAAGCATTCCGAAACCGCCTGAACAAAACGGCTCGAAGATTTCAGGCTTTAGTGGGGATATACTACTACATCTGCTTTTCCATATTGCTTGATGGCAGTCATATCGAATATAAGGTGAATCTGCAACTGATTAAACGTTTTTGACATAGACCAAGTCTCGATTTCACAGTTAATAAAAGCCTGCATCCAAAACGTTAAAACGTTGAACGAAGTGTGAGGAGTTGAGAAAAATTAATGCACAGTAACATGCCAATAATATCTAATGTAAGATTCTTGCTGGCCTATTTGCTCTCCCTGCATCTGTGAAAATGTCCGCTCCGAAAATGACATAGATGTAAATGCCGAAGCATCGACTCGATCATAGCGCATTTGCAAGCGCCACATCCAATGAATGAAAAGGTCGACCTTCAGTGAAGATATAATGAAAACGAAAGTCTCAGCTTAGTGATAAAGCACAATATACGTGGTAGATTAATTCTGAGCTAAAAGCTGTGATATGCTGCTATGACTCACCGCATTTAGCACATGAGGGGGCATATAGAGCCTTGAAGTCATGTTCACAATAATTGCGACCCTCAACGAGGAAGTGGAGGTCATCAAGGAGCGAACAGAAACACTGAGCACATCTGAAATTCAATTCCAGAACGCAATGCAGACGGAGAATGAGGTAAACACCTCGGAAACACGAGCTCGAAGTTTTGAATTACTACATTTTTTCTCTCTCAACAGTGCCTCTCCCTCACCGTTTAAGTAAACTCGACTTTACTCATAGCCTCTCTCATACAAGAGTTCTCTGCAGCTGTTACTGAGAACATTGGAAAAAGGTTGCCAAGGTGACAAAAAGGCTGAAGATCGTAACACGCAAACAAGGAGAAAGCCAATGAGGCCACATGTGCTAATGCTGTGCTGGCCCGATGACTGTTCCCGCGGCGCTATTTATGCGAAATGTAGAAGCTGCAGGGCCAGAGGTGATGTGATGAACGGAGCTTCATTCCAATCGCAAACACACTGTTCACGATGCGAGAAGGCGTACCTTGAAGATAAGATGCAACAGTGGAAGGAATCAGTTCTAAGAAACTCTGAAGGAGATTACAAATATTGGTGGGATTCTCACTCATTTTGTTGAGAAGATAAGAGAGGAGGTTTTCTATACTAGAAGAAAGTGAAAAATTCTTGCTGGATGCACAATAATTAAGAAGTAGCTGCGTTCATCTGCACTGATCGCTATGTCATACCTACGATTGATGTTATTGGTCAGCAAGACTAACCTGTATTTACAACAAAATTTCCCACAATGTTCATTCGGTTGATTTGCATCTGTAGGCAACCTAGCCCATCGAACATTGTATGGCTTGCTCAGCGATTTTCTTAGTACAGTTTCTTTTTACAAGATTTGTTAAATCAGTTGAACGTTCAAATGAGGATCTTCGTGAAAGTTCATCGTTTAAAAAATTGCTCAAATAGAGACGACGAATTGGTGATCGTTTCTGATTGTTCACGCTTTTAAATGAGAAGTTTTTTTGTTAGGTTCAGTAGACGTCATAATGTCTTATTTGCGAATTATCCAACGTAGCTTATTTTCTGATCATCTTTGTATGAAGGGCATCAAAATGTAACCTGAAGCATTCATTGTGCCATGTTTTACTTCCGGTGCTCACGAAAAATTCGCCACTAGCAAAAGGCAGCTGACAACGAGCGCATCGAGCTATTGACAACGGTGATAAAGGATCGATCCTGGAACTTTCATTTCTCATCTTTCACGTCCATGTATACAGAAGCTAACAGGCTGATCCATTCTTTGTATGTGTATATCTAAGCAAATTTACGTGTGTGCATCTGCCCGCTGAAAGAGATTTGACAATGAAATTTGCTCTTTATAATCTGCGCTCAGAGATGTGTCGTGAAGCATGTTTCTTCAGCTTATTTACTTCTGCACTGTGTAGGAGAATTGTAAGCATGACTTTTTGCAAATGTAAGCAGATTTCGCCGTTAACAACTCGCATGCAACCATCACCTTTTGACCAGCGCATAGAAGCACAATGCAAACAAGGTGCCTTGCTCATGCCAGTATTTATACGAATTTAAAAGGTGCAAAATTTTAACGTTCCAAGTGCGGTCCTCAGACAACTCAGAAAAATTCCACGCTTTCATAATTACTTCATCTGTTCTGCCACACATATGTAGCCTCTATAAATGAGAATATGAGCAGAATTCAACTACCTTCATTGTCAGTAAATTCGGTAAACTTCAAAAATTCTTTGATGGTACTATAGAAAACCTCAATACTGCAGAAAAGATGGGCTGCATTTTCAACGTTACAGGTGGAAACTAATCTCGAAGTTATATCTCACCATTAACAACGTGGAACAGTTCACATCTTTCAACTGAAGTTAGGCGCAGTTTATTGATAAAATACCACTAGCAAGTTATCTCCTTCGATCAGCTATAACCACTTCTTAGAATTTCTGAAATCGAGGCTTTCCAATACTGTTTTATGTAAGTGAATATATGGAGCCATGGTTCATTGAAGAATATTTTCTCAGTGATCGAGCACAGTTTATACGTGAAATATTTCTACGGAAAGCGTAGGGGGGCGCTAAAGTGGAAGATCTCTTCTAACAGATGCAAAAAAGGAGCAGTATAACTAACGGTACGCTAGCATATGAAGCGTTATATGAGCTTCCACTCGCAGGTGAAACGCTTGATGAAGTTCGTGATAAAGAAAACCTCAATGGTCTTTCCATGAATTAGTAGTTGATGCCCTGAAAGTGTTACGAATACACGTATAAATGAGGCGGCGTTACTATGTCTCCGTGAAATGGAAACGATTAAGAAGAAAGAAACCTTATCAGTTATTCGAATTTAAAGTTCTGGAGATATGAACAGATATGAAATTAAGAAATTCGCAGATCTGCTATTTCTATGAGACAATAGATCGTCGCGACGCTACGTGGCTGCAGACCTGGCCTGCTCAAAGTGTGAATAACATTATTGGTTCCGGAATTTATTATAGTGACATATATCCGCCTATTTTTATTAGTGTGCCAGTGCTATCAACATTCATCTGCTTTCAGTTACTCTTCAGTTACTGCGCGATAACCGTCGAGCCATATACCTTTACTTTTTAGTTTATAGCCATGATTGTATATTTGTTTATCCTTTAGAGGAATCCCAGCAATGCCATTCATGCTTTCGTTTCGATGTTCCCTCTAGTTTTTCCTTTAATGCCATAATCAACAGCAAGACGGTTCTTTCTACCAATATTTGGTTTAACTGTTTAGCCGTTCCTTGAAACAATTCGAAAATTGCAGTGGTTGGGCATTTTCTGGCGCTTTAACGCATCCATGATTTCTTTTAAAATTCGACCGGTCACAATAAAGAAGACCATCTTCTAGTGGAGATTACACTGTTTTAGCCTCTAAAGATGTTTTCTTTTGAAATTTGATGCTTCAAATAAACTTAGACTCATATGTTGCGCGGAGATGAATAAAAAAATATAGATATGATGCATTCGTGACCGGCTCCCCAAAAAACATTGCAGTGCGCGTATCACAAGTACAGGTGTATGGTTCAACGGCCGCCGTCGGACAGCCCGCATACAAATTAGTAACAAACGATTGTCGCGATACACCGATGTAACAAATAAGACAACCAACTACGTAGCGACCTTTAGAAATACTAAGCACATCAAGAGAGCTGTCATATGCGTCGCTGCAGTCTACAACCTCATAGAAAAATATTTTTTTTCTTAGCATATGAACTTCCCGGCTTCTCATATGTCATGATTTTTTGATGACAAAAACTTGTTAGGAAAAAAGCTTATTGCTTACGAAAGGGAAAAACACTGCTACGAGACAGTCCTAACATGCCAGCAGATGACGAAGAGATCCACTGATACTTCTCTAAGAAATATGCATGTGGACCATATATAGAAGTGTGGCGCAGAACGATGAAAGCGACACGTACTGATATTCCCTTCTCTCTGGGCAAATTCCCTTCCAAATTCTTTTACAAAATACGTGATCCGTTGTACTTAACAGTTTGAGACAAGAAAAGAGAATGTCCTGCATGTTCGGCCAATTCAAACCGATTTAGAGTCAACGCCAAGGTCATTAAGGGAAATGTTTTCAGTAGCCTTTATGTGTATTGTTGACTTTCTAAGTCCCTAAGGAATGAGCCTTAGTTCGGCGATAAATCGTCAGCAATTTGTTCGTTGATGCGGAAGAAATAAGATGAGAATGAACTTCTGAACATATTACCGACTGCTTCACGTCTTTTCATTTTAAATTCAAACATAAGCCACCAAGCATCTCCGTGCTTTCTATCACCTAAATAGTGTTCCACCTAGTAGGTGATGCCACTGGATCAGCATCTGATGAAATCTGCACATTTCAAGAAGGATCCCGATGAAAATATATGCGTAAGCAAACAAAAGGAAAAGCGGACGAACATGAAGCGTGTACAGTGTCAGTCGTCGATCGATTCGTGCTCGCATCAACAAACAACGACACAATCGACGCAGCACGCATACAACGCGGACAGTTCCGATGCTTTATCTCATCTTACGCCCGCTGTGTTAATGCCAACGAATCGACATATTTTTACCTAAATAGGATTTTAAAAAATTCTTTAAATATATTTTTACCTTCACTGAAATTAACCATTGAAATGACTGTATGAAAGTTGCCAAAGAACTTGAGTAGTCCATGAAGACCAATCGTGATCACTCTTCCTTTCCACTTTAACTGGCAGGCAATTCAAATGATCACCAATATCTGTTGCTTTCGAGTAATCTTTCGTTTTACGTAATAAATAGACGCATGCAATAGTAATGCAGCAAGAAGAGCAGGATAAATTCACCGCCATTATGAAGCTTATGAGTCTTAGCGCAGCCGAAGAAATACTGTCTCAATCGTCATTGCCACAAAGATCAAACATGTTTCGTTAAGTGGAGAATTAAAAAATGCTTAGAAAATACTTGAACGAGACTAAAATATTGCACAATTAAACGTTTCTGCGCTATCATTTAGAACGAAGATGTTTTGTTGCACTTAATGGCATCTTTGCATTGTCGCTTAGGTTGTAGTTCATAACACGCGAAGCAGACCATATTCTTAATTCAAAACTTCCTATTGGAAAGCCGTGGTAATGGAAAATAGATTTCCTATTCAAGAAAATGCGGCAATTTCTGAGTCGAAAATTATATGCCGCAGATTTACATCATTCTTTGCACGTTTCCAAAATGCTTTAGAATGCAAAACTCGCTACGAACTTAGAGGGAAAAGAGGCATATTACTCTGCAGGCACATTTTTGCTCCTCAGTTATACTGATATCTGTGTTCCACTTGCTTAAGGCGTCAAATGGACTAATTAAGAGCGTCAATTGCAATTCATAAATTCGACGCGCATCCAAGCAAAAATTAGGTGGCAGAGAACATTTATTCGACAAAAATGAGTTGGCTCATGTATATTAAGGGAACATTCCTTCTTCGTTTCCGGCTGTTAATGGGTTCTTGCACCATAAGAATTCTTGCGTTTCGCACGACCTTACTTACTATCCGGGGTTTTATAATCTTAAGTGTCCTATTCCATAAATTTCTATTTACGATGGTGCTGTCATCGATGCGACTCGAATTTTTTGGCGATGCTTTGATGTGCTCTCCAATCCTATACAGTCATTTTTCAAGCACCTATACACATGAGTGGCCATCGCCCCAATTGCCCTTGAACTAAATTTTCGTTCGCACCTCCTACGTTTTCACTCTGACACCTAACATTGTTAAATGCGGTCTGTCGAAGAAGGATAACATTCAGTATGAGTTAACGATGATGAGATTTATGTAAGTCGTTTGGGTCATCAAAATTCATCGAGAGTGTCAGTAGATTCATAGTCATTTTCTCGTCATTCGTTTTATCTACTTTAACTAAGGTTAAAATAAGGCATAAGGACGAAGGAATGAATTGGGCACAATCACTGATTCAACGCCAAATGATTCGACGCACATAGAATGATATTTGTCATAAACTGGAAAAAATGTAACCATAAAATGATCATACTGAGCTAATGAATTGGGTTGGATGTTGAGCTAAAGGGTTTCCAGATTTTCAACAGTGCCAACCAAGACATTCCTCCTGAAACTTAGCGCCTCAAATAAGCCAATATTTCCTCAGTAAATAAAAGCATATGGAAAAGCACACCAGAGGAACTGATGAGACTTGCTCGGTTACATCCCATCTATCCAGTCGATCAGTGTTTTAAATTTGGAACGAATAACAACAAATTGGAATAATGCTTTCATATCTTGATTGGTTCCGACCTTTTGCAAAATCGTCCACAAAATTTTTTATGATCCAGTTGAAGACGGTAAACCTAGCGGCGTAAAATGGACGTGTTTCTTGTCACCTTAAGGTGTTCCCATCGTTAGCGAACTTGAATGGTCTATAAGAAAAGCGCGATAAAAAGCTATGGTGGCATGAAAGGTATATGTATTATTGCAGTGTTTTGGCGTTCACGAATAAGTTACTAACTATACCATCGGAGATTCAAGAACGAAACCGTTGGAGAAACATGTGGAGAAAGGATCACATACGATACCGCCCGCTATAACCGATTTTGCAAATGTGCATTTTCATGCCACTCTGGGTGATGACGGTGAAATGTTGCTTGCTTGTGATGTATTTCAGCGATCGTCTGTTAGATCTAGTCAACTGCTTCCATAAATGCGTTCACATTTATAGGCTACCGGTATGGATTAGTTGATGAAAATCTGAGAAGCAACTCCAATAAATGAAATAAAGATGAGATGCTGAATTGCGTAGCGGCATTTCGCTGAAGTTTCTATGATATTCCGAACAACGAGAACTAGTGTTGCAGTAAAGCCGAATGTAAGTGTAAAAATAATTCCTTAAAATGCAGCATCCGCTGCATCATATCCAACAAGGCGTAAAGATCGTGTTTTACAAGGTTTATTGATCAAACAACACAACAGTGGAATAATTCGGTCGAAATGTTCATCAAAATGAGATTGAAAAGTCGTCAAAAATGAAATTGCTGAATGAAATCAAATAACTACGCATAGGTAGAATAAAACGATAAAACTATGAAAAGGAGCGAATGAATGGAGAAGAAAACGGCCCTAGTCACTCGGCTTTGCAGCTGTGATCTTCTCAACAATTTTCTGCTTGACGTCCTCTTCTGCGAAGCTTGACAATGCCGCATTCAAGCTCTGAAATTGTGGGTCACTTCTGACGCATTAAAGAACATTCCATAAACAGTTCCTCAACTAATAAGCAAATAATCAAGGGGTGCAGCTGCTGATTCAATAGTATTAAGTTCAGTGAGCCGCATAGGTGATTTTAAGGAAGAGAGACTTTCTGAGAAGAGCATCCAGCTGGAGCTTCTCGGAGGAACTGAAGCTTACAGTGAATGAGATTCAAAGTGGAAACAGTTGACTTCGTTTCATCCATATGACTACTCCCTCGTTCGTCAAGTATGCGAGACATACATTTTTTCATTGCTTTCTCAAGGAAGTTTCAGTTCGAACATCTTGCAGTCACGAAAAACGGCGTTTATTATCCACAGCTCGCAAAAGGAGGGAATGTCGAGTATTCGATGACTGAGTATTGCCACCTTTCGTGCAGTGTGCTAAGAACCGTGTCAAAGCTTGATACTATGCGATAACGTCCTTGTTTTGTTCGATTTAAAGTAACATTTCCATCAGAATTTTAATTACGCCATCAAAATGACAAGAAAATTCACTGTAACAAAAACCTACACATTTCCACAACTGCAGTTTGGTAAGTCCAATTTGTTTATAGGCCAACTGATATTCGGTCATGATTGTGTTTTCGAAGCAAGTTGGATCATCGGTATTTATCGAGAAATTTGCATCATCAGCTGCCAGTCTGCAATGTATTGTTTCTCATCCGCTCCTTGTTAATAACTGTGGCAGTAAGCTTTGAAGAGACGCGACTACACCTTGACGTATTCTTATACCGTTAATTGCCCTTTTCAACAAGGCACGTTGTAGCATCGATATTCACTGCATAAAATTGCTATTTTAGGGGTATCAGTTAAGCTCAATTTCTTCAACTCTCGTCATCTTAGTTGCAGAATGTGATATGTTTCAAATAATGCAGAAAATTTCAAAATACAAATTACAAGCCTGCTATATTTTAATTAAAAAATGCACAGAATCAGATTCCTGCAAAACCTTAGAATATTGTTCATCTACGGTCATTGACTCTACTGGTGAAGGTGTAAGAATCGAACGCCAAAAGTGGGTCTCTTCTAGTGTATCTTATCACTCGCATCGTCTCCGTATCAGCGTACCTCATCACTTATTTTAATCACTGATAATCGACCCAGCTTGTAGGAGTCATCGTCAAATAAATAAACCAAACTATGATGGCATTTTAATACCACATGATGAAAAAATAAATAAATAAACGTGACGAAATCACACAGGTCCCACAGGAAAAAAATTTGGGGAAAGAGAAGCGCAACAAGCTAGGCAGCTGAGTGGGACAATTCTTTTAATGTTGGTATGGGCACAAACTTTAAGCTGAGAAGGAGAGTTTGTTCTTGGTAATGCTAATTTTTTGTGGAGTATAAGGTTGACTAGGCAACTCAAATGATGTCCTAACCCCTGCGTGTGAAAAGGAATGCTTTACCTAAGGCAAGCTAAGGTGGAGGAAGCTAGCCCCTCCAAATGCATCTCATAAGAGGCAATTTGGCTTTCACAAAGAATCTGTTCAAGGCAATTTCAATTGCAAACTAATGTGAAAGGAATCGGCGAAATGAATTGGAATACCTCGCTATAGGATGATGTGGCCAGTCAACAGGCACTGAGCCAGTTATGACGGAGGAATAGGGACATGTCTCGAGGTGAACACGCTCTTGCACAGCGTATTTCTGATAGGCGCTTTCGTCCAGTAATAGGCGATAACCGTGTCCGATCCGCTCTGCCTTCATATCCTCAATTGCCTGCAATAATGCTGCTTAGAGATTATTTCGATAAACGAGGCAAAATTACGGGAAACGACTTTTCGGAAAGTCGTATCGAGGAAGCGATAGAGATGATCTGAATAAACGGAAGTTTTTATGAATCTTCAAAGCTGAATTATATTCATATCTTAATGAAAAAAATTGAAATCCTTTAAAATGGAAACATAACCATTTTCTTTGGGCATTTCATACCGATGTCTCATGCTAATATGGCTTTTTTATTTCTTCGAAGGGCATAAATATTCACGGTGCTATAAAATTCAGTGCTTACCAATAACGTTGCATCGATGATTTAGTTCATTTGGAACGAATATTCAAATAAAACCGCCTATAACTAGAAGAAAATAATAGTTTCAACAAAGTATGCAGTCGTTTTGCTCAAAAGAAGCCAATTTATAATACGAGGAGATAAACGATGGCAGAATGTTTTGAGAAACCTTCACAACTTCTTTTGCTCCACCACTTTCTCCAGCGTGCATTGTTCTGTGAATTCCTCGTTTCGCCGCTTCCTGGAATTATTTATCGAAGAATCGCCGACAGTTAAGCCAGTTGAATTTTATTGCCCTAGTTAATAAACAAAGAAAAATCGACATAGATCAGCTTCCTCAACTATTTTCCTACAGTGTTATCCAACGATATTTTTAGTTTCCAGAGAATTTGTTACGTTCCGACTGATTTCTGCTATTTTATCAGTGCATTTATCATCAAATCTTTTGTTGTCTTTTGTCCTAATATTTGGACAGTCGTCGGTTTGTCACCATTCTTACAATGACTGCATTCACGATTTGCTCCCTGACCGTTGCTCTATGATTCGTCTTGTCAATAAACGATTTTTTTCCAATGCGTTCGAATGGGAATAATTTGACTTATGACGTTTTACCATCAGCGATTCGAGTAATTTATTCACGAATGCAAAGAAGGACTCCACTTGCAGAAGTTGTTAACTTCACCCTGTCTTCACCACGTAAAAAGTGCTAAAGACTGTATGAAGGAATTTTTTGTGGAAATCGCAGCTTCACAGAAACCACTGAAAGCATAACACTGCACCTGGAAAACACGTAAAATATTTGGCTCGTATTGTTCGTCAGCACCACGCGAACATCCGGCAACATCGATCCCAACCACTCCTTCCGAAGTGAGCGTGCTTGCTGCAAAGAGTTGTCGAGTGCTAGTGTCACTGGTGAGAGAATTGCAAAACGGGAGTCAGAAGGACATATTTCTCCAGCGACCAAAACAATGTGCGAGGTGTCTGCGAGTTCGCACCACAGACCACATTTCACCGCCCTAACTGAAGATGTGCAACAGAAGAAGACTTATGAAACAACACCAATGGATGAGGTGCAACATCATGATGTCGGAATTTGGGCAATCGATGTAGTGTTGACTGAACCTTCATTTGTGGAATGCAGTGGCCGACCGACCGAGTGAGCGCAATGTGTCTTAAGTTCACACAAACAATAATCAAATATGTCATCCTTGACCTTTTTATGCGACTATCAGTTATGCCTTTCTAAGTTCGTCGTCATATTCTGCACATTTTTCAACATATTTCACAACGATCTGCAGCTTGCAGACATCGAGTGGCAAGCAGTTTTTCATGACTCTCTACAAGACTGCTTACATAGCTGTCGCTGTCAGGATTTATTTCACATACCCATTTCGAGAACCTCGTCATTCCATTCTGGATAACCGCATATACAACACAAAATAGAACGCGCCTTAACGCCAAACGTTACTTCGCCATGATCGAAACCGCGTTTGACTGCTTCAACAACACCGCGCGGGTACAGCTAGAAGAATACAAAGTATAAAAAAATTCTCAGTGGATGTTAGCATGAGCTCCTGTTGGAGCCATTTCAGTATAAAGATAACAGGAAATAACTGCAAGGTTTAGTTCAGTTTATTCCAGGTGACTGTCGCCTTACGTAGTTATGAGGTACGTGATCCGTGTGTTCATCTAACATACGCAGTTTTCGGTCAGTATGACTAAAAGTATTCACAATAAATTCTCCTCAACGATCTCCACAATAAGCAAACGTTGCATTTTCTTGATTCAACGGACTAAGCTGCTTAGATAACGAAATGACAAAAAGCAACTACTTCATCCCTTCGGAAATTATACCCTTGGCTTCTTGATTAGCGTTTCTGATGACATATGAATGTCGATCTTCATGCGTCGTACCGCTGTACCATAAAAGCATACGTGGCAGCACAGTGACTCTTTACGACGAAACAAGTCCACTGAGGGCTGTTTTAGATTTCCGTTAGTACAAATCATTGGCCACAGCAATGGTGTAGCATATTCGCTGAAGCTAAATGAGTAGTAGTATCTAAGTTCCACGGACAGATGAGCTGTTCTGAGCACATGTAACCTTTCGTATGTCAAAAAACCAAGAAGTGAGATTATCACTATGATAAACACTTGAAAGGAAAGCCACTCTTGTAGCGGAGAAATGGAAGGCTCATTCTGAGTAGAACATCTGTTACAAAGTGGGAAAAAAGAATGATCTCAAACTCTCAATTCAAAAAAAAGCTTTGCCGAATGCAGATAACATATGAAAATGTTCCAATAATGAGAGTATCTCGTAAAACCGCTTTACTCAGACGAACGTTGGAAATATGCTTACAAGTCCTTTGTTTTTGAAAACTCGTCCAGGCAACGTCGAATTGTGGTTGTTGACGGTATTGCACAGCAGATGTGGTGAATAACGTGCCTCGAAATAAATCACACCCTGCTTCGATTGATCTTCGCATAGCTCATATGCGATACGTTCAATAGCGTCCTTGTCACCGCTAGAGATTATTGCAACAGTTGCGGCGTCAATGTGCAATCATTGTAGAAATTGTTCGCAAATAATTTACGAAACGTCGCAATTATATTTGATGAATTAAGGAATATCCTTTCTTAGCTATGGACTATATCAATACTAAAATTTTACCTCGAGCTAACGGCTTCACTGAATTATTATTGGTTCATTATAGCCCACATGAGACAGGCTTCGAGAGGATGCTATCATATTTGAGTTTGCATTCTTCAGACAGCTTTCCTCAGAATGTGCGCGTCCTAGATGAAACAAAATGAGTTCAAGCAGCTATGATGAATGACTAAAAGCTTCTTTAACTGATAACATAGATAATACAAATAGTGAACGCGGTAATCTTCGTCTAATAAAATGATCTGGAAAGGGAGCTAGCATGCTCACGCTATTAGAGGTAAGAAGATATCAAACGGGACGAGCATCTTCGATAACGTTGTTGGAGCGTGGATCGTTACAATTTTGCGCACATCGTCCACAGTTTTCGCGCCCTTGAGGTCGAGTCCCTTTTCCCTGTAAAAAGTTCATCGAATGAATAAGCTGAAACTGTTCATTGAAGCAAATTCTTGGGTGAATTTGTAAATTTCTTTTATTCGCTTTATCATCTCTGTAATTATTCCAAAGAAATACTTGATTATTTGACGCAATTCAATTTCTCTCAACAAAAAAACTTCAACTCTGTTGATTTCATTTATAACTTTACTCACTACGCAAGACTATTTTTCCGACATCGTACTGCCTAGGCTTACAAAAATGATTCTAGTTGCCCACTGGAATGTGCAGTTACTTTCAGAGGGGAATTCTCGTCGATTAGATGTGAAGTAATTATAGCTATTCTTGGCGATCAAATGTAATTTCTATCATACACGAAGATCCAGGTGTGTGAATGCAAGAAAAGTGTGTTTAACTTTCTTCTGTCACTTTCATTTAAATGATTTAAAAGCGCTTACAATGCAAGTTGGAGAAGTGTTTTGTGCCTGACAGCGCCGTCCAAATGAACATGAAGTTCAACCTGAAAATAAGTAGGAAAGCGTAAATCGGTCATAAATTCAAGTACGAATGCATCGGTTGTTCGCTATATCGAGCGTCATAATTTCCATAAATTTTACAGAATGTGGCAAGCTGGCAATAAAGCACTGGGCAATATTGGTCCCCTCTTCGGACCACACACCACTAAGTGAAAAGTGTTCCTCTTCCTAAGAATTTCATATTCTAGTTTGCTGATCTGTTTTGTTAGAGAGGTATTTCCATCTATAAAGTTCGATGATGTAGAAAGAAACACACAAAGAAACACATGTAGAAAGAAACACATTTCCATCTATAAAGTTTCATATTCTAGTTTGTTGATCTGTTACATCGCTCGAAACCTTCGGCTTTCTAGCCCATATGCACCGTACATATTGCTTTTGATTTGTTTTCTCATGGAATGAACTAGGTTACTTGACGGCGGGTTATCCCGATTTTGCAATCGTTATGTGATTTTCTTTGCTGCTCCAAGCTGCAATTAAGGGAAGAGGGAAGGGAAGGAGCAAAGACGTGGGAAATAGTCAAATATGCATTGAGGTTTAAATTTTCCGGTACCTGTTCGGCATCCGATAGCGTCAGAACTGCACATTTATTGCCAATCAAGAAGAAAAAACTTCGACTCAGTACAGGCGTTAAATTTCCTGTCAACGCAAAAGCGTCAAAACTGGTCTAATTCGGCCTGCAGTTTATTGTAACGCTCAACAAACGATTTCGGGTTGTTATGCAGCAAAATTGGTGTACAATGAATAGTGTTGACAATGGGTGATTTCTTTCCATATTTCGTATTCCTTGCTTGCTGATACCCTTTCCAACAATGTGCGAATATTTTAGCCGCTTTGAACACAGCAAGAAATATGACCAATGAAACAAATATTACTAGCGAAGAGAAATTTTCATCAAGAGCACCAGAACTTCCGACAGATATTATATTCACCGAGTGAATTTATTATTTTTATTTATTGCAGTGCAACCTCTCAGATAGCTTTTGCCCAGCAGCGTGAAAATCGGTCAAGATTCGTTTGTTAAATTGTTCTCTACGCCTCAAATGCTACTCCTTTTCGAAGAACAATAAAGCTGATAGCGCTGATGCTGATGCGCACAATGTGAACTTGACCTTTGCAGAAAGAATGTGTCCGTAAAGAAGGCGACACACTTAATAAGCGGTTTTTATGCTTCATTAGTTTATTTCGATGAAAGCATTAACCCAGCTATCTCTTATCACGCGAATATGCTCTGATAAGAGAGAGAGAGAAAAAACGTTTACATATGCAATTGGTGGCGAATATAAATGGAAAGAAACCAGGATATAGAAAGTGCACTCGAAAATAGGCCAAAAGGCAACAGAGAGGTGACCGATTACACTCGTAAAATAGTAAAGTTGAGGAAATTCACTCAACAAATTTCTGAAAAAAAAAAACTTCCGGATTACAACCTTTTACGCTATTTGAGCAGATAAACCTGTTAACGGATGGGGTCATACACAAAACAAGATTCGCCTACCTTGGGAAAGCAGAGCTCCTTTGCAACATCGTTCGTCACTGGCATTACTGGCACCGACTCAGAACTGTCGCTAAAAACAGTTGCTGTGACAGAGATTTAGAAAATATGAGGCTTGGGTTTTAGAATAAAGCTAGTCACTTGAAGAAATTTCAAGTTACTTCAAATTCAATGAAGTCCAACGAAATGATTGGAAATTTTGCGAGATGCAATCAATAGAACAGTACTTAAAGAATCAGCGAAATGGAAACAATGCGCATTTGTGTTATATGGGAAACGAAATGAAAAAAATGAGGGTTGCAGCTGCGCCGTTATTGCAGTCTACCTAGCCTTCTGAATGCCATGTCTTAGAATGCTATGTATTACTAAAGTTTTTTTGCACCATTTAAGAAGGCACTAGCAAAATGTTCTCGACTTTTACTCTTATTCCGCTGATGAAGAGCAGCCAACAGGAACATTTGATAAGGAGCTGATAAGTAGTTCGTAAGACTCCAAACGGATGGCAGCAAGCAGAAAAATGATCAGAACTTTAAAGTGATAAGCTTCTTATCAACTCTAAACGTACTTGATTTCTTTTTTGTTCAACATAAAACTGCTGAGTATTTATTGCAACCCATTAAAAATATCAAAATTTGCCCATAATCATTTGAATAGTAGAAATTTAAGGACGAAAAAATTAAGCGAAATTGTGCAGAAAAATGCCCAACCTTAATCGATAAACTTATCAGATAAGAATGAGATAAAGCTTCGTTTAGCGTGATAAACTATAAAAATCAATGCTCTATGACACAAATTCAGCAAACTTCATACTCTTAATTATCGGAAACTTGACGATGTGAAATTCTGCGATTGATTTTTGGAATTTCCAACTAAGTTTTTCTGCACATTTAATCCACGTTTCGTTAAATATCAAACAATTAATGCAGCGTTGAGGCTTCAAATCACTGTATTTGCTTGAGAGATTACCGCTAGAAACCTCAACTGAATGCGAAACACATGAACAAATTACGAAGAGTTTGGATGGCTCATTAATTTCAAGAGAAATTGTGTTAGAAGCCGAGAAAAAATGATCACTTTTTATGCCGTGCTTCTTTAATATGCTAATACCGTGAAAGTTGTGAAAGCTTTACTCTTTTCTGAGCTTATTTATTGCTTAGTATTGCTTAATTCTGAGGAGCAGCATGAATCTTCCGTCTAGCTCGTAGTCTCTCTCATAACTAAGAGAAACCAGGTAACCTACACATGGTACGGACACTACAATCGCGTGTATGAGCTATTTTGGCATACGACAGAGATCGCATATTTACTATCAGCCATTACTATCGGAAGCATTTACTATCAGCCATTGCCATAAACTATCTGCAGCCGTCAAGAAAATAGCCATTTCGATATCAAAAAGTACTTTCTTAGAAACTATATTATACAGTGACAGGTTCGAAGCACAAAGTGGATGATTACACTATATGTGTTGATCAAATTGCATGCAAATGAAGCAGCACAAATGCTTTCAATGGTAACATTTCCTCCTCAACGGCGCCTTGTTTTCGCCTTGGCTTTGAAGTACTTTATGTTACTAAGCACAAGAAAAAAAGAACAAACACTAACGCGGTCATGTTGAGACGAGATGAGACGAACACAGCAGGCGACAATAGTGTGATACGCGGCGCCTTCGGAAAGAGTATTTGTTCACTCAGAGATGTCGAAGCACACAGCCCAATAACGCTTCGTGCTGTAAAATTACTCACTATTGGGACTGGAATTATTCATGATGAGCATCGGAACGTCAAATAAAATATCTTTACGGCGTATATGCTGCACTGATCAATTCACTGCAGTCTGATGAGTCAGATCGGACGGGAAGCACCAGATGTTAGCGCTGGTCCAAGAAGTAGAAGAAAAAATAAAATCTGCTTGTTCTTTTTAAACTCTATAATGAACTACGTATGAAAATATGATTGGTGTTGGTATATTCGGGCTGTTGAGGATAGCTTTAAATTTTTTCCAGGAAAATAAACACTGAGGACAATATTATCCAGAACTTCGAACGGCAGCAAAATATCCAGAATGGCAGCAAACTTCTGAAGACAAAATCGCCTAAACTATCGCCTCTCCTTGAGAGGGAGAAAAAAGAAAGCAACTGCACATTGGTGAACCTGAGAGAGAAAATACTTGAATGATGCATCCAAAGTCAGGCAAATGAGAGAAATTTCGAACAGAAAATTGCGTCTTCAAAGAAGTATTCGAACATCACGTCCTTTTCCACTATCCGAAAAGAGCAGGTTTCACAAAACTGCTCTTCTAATCGCGGCAAATCATTGTCGTACGGAAAGAAGTTTTCTCTCTTTGTATAGTGGAAAAGAGGAAATGAATTTTTTTTGAGGCGATATGTGTTTTTAATAACTTTTAATTTTGCATGATTATAGAACAAATTTCATTCGCTCTTCTCGAACGTAACTTTGTTTGAATGGCGAATTGCGTGTTTCATTGCCCGCAAAGTATTCTCGAAAAGCTTTATTGATTCGTTCAGCTATTGCCGTGGAATGCAGTCTCTGAGGCTACTGAGTGCAGCTGAATGTTACACAACACAGCACAAAATACACTTCATCATAACCATACTATGCCTAAAGATCATCACGGAAGCTCTCAATTGAAACAGAAAAAAAAGCGATAAAAACACTAAACGACGAAGAAATTGAGAGCGATACACAAGTATTTACTAATACACATCAAAAAAATAGGCAAAACTTTCTAAACATTTACACATAACGCTCAGCGGGTCATCGAATCACCGAAGGAAAATAATGACCTTTCATATTTCGAACAAATAGAACTTTGAAATCAGATAAAAGCATTCGAAGGATCGTTAATTCGCTTTGTATGCCAAATATGGGGACGCTTGGAAAGGAAGTGAATAGCGGAATGAACACTACTGGATCGCCAGAAAATTAACGTTGGCTTGTATGTACAATGAACAGAGTTACCACAATTTTCCATGAACCGATCGTTGAAAGCGCGTTGTGCGGGGCAATGCATAGGAAACCAGCTCCGCCTCAATAGTGAGTTCATAGTAATGGTGCAAAGGTCGTCGACAGCGCTGTTTGCTGACGTTCTGTGAACGGCATTGCAAACATGATCACAGCGTTTCTGCACTTTTCGCCGATCAAAGGCTATAATGAAATTCACATAGTACGCCCCTAAATTAGAGGAAGGCTAGAGCGAATTGTTCACTATCGTGCTGATACCGAGATTTTGTAGAGTTGAACTGTACGCTTCGGCAGGTATAATATGATATCGCTATGTCGTCTTTTACGAATGCCATCGGATCTTTCTGGCCTGGACCTTTCGCCTTTCGTACATAAAAGTTGACGGCAATGCCCTTGTAATGGATATCGATCATCATTTTTCCAAACGTGATTCCTTCGCCGCCTCATCTAGAATGCCGACTGAGTATCGATTATTTAATGGCATCGTCCACTAGATGCACCTGATGGAAATCATGTAAAGATCGTCATATATATTCATGCCATATGTAAGAGCTGATTGTTGTTGCAGTGATTAAGTTCGCTGGTAGCTAAACCAACGCTGAGAGACGTCATCTAACTCATCGTCAGCGAAGCTCCTTCAAGTCTCAAGCTTTCCAGATTTTCAAAAAATCGCTTCAAGTAGGAGCGTCGGCAGTGTTTAAAGGAAAGTAAATCATATTTTGATGTTCAAAAAAACAGCATGAGATGGTTGATTTCCACATTCCTTTTCATAAGTATGCGCAATCAAACGTCAGGAAATTCGTAGTTTCCTGATTCGTTCCATTCCTTAACGTGCATGGAAACTCCTGCTTAGAAGAAAAACTATTATAGTGCTTGATGACGTTCGGTTGCGCGTAAAAATTTGACCACAATGTCTTCAAAGAGGTTAAAGGGAAAGGAGATGTAAGAAAGGAAGGTGCGACAAGATTTATGGGGACATTTCATGCACGAGCAACGTCTCAGAAGCAAATATTTCACTCGAAACACAACAATCACGCTTAGTTTGCTAATAAAGACTTAAATATTTGCTCAGTGCAAATCACAACATTCGAGCAACTCCATAAATGGAGACATCAATAGTCCACAAATACAGAAACTGTAAGCCATAAAATATCGGCAGTTACTACGCAGATTAGGAAATTGAGAGCTGTATTTGCACAAATGTATTTCAGGATTGGCAATATTTGCCCTATAAGAGTAAATCTATTGCTCATTTTGTATTTCGGTTTCCTAAAAACAAACCTATACTGCGAATTCGGCAACAAATCATTTCGCGTCGATAAATGCGATTGCCCTTGGTTTTTCGTTCGGGAATCTTTTCAGAGCATTTCTATTCAAAGCGTTTTCCGCCGAGCGAATAACCATTTTAAATCGACAAGAGCTCAAATATACCTTCATTTCACAAAATCGAGTAATACGAGAATTTCTATGTACAGTGATGTGCAATGCACTTGTGAATGAACGTTGATAGATCGATTTTTGGAGACGAATATTTTCTAAATTTCTCAACAGCGTTAGATTAAATTTGCAGTTAAGGAATGCTTTTTCCCAGATACGACCACTTGAGGTTCTCGAATGTTAGTTGACGATTCTCACCTATTCCTGATGTCCCACCTTAAATACTCTTACGGAATCATCCGAATGTGCCAACGTGAAAGACTGGAAAGTTGCTTTTTCTTTCTTCGATGCTTTCAATAATCTTCATTTTTGCAACAAAAAACGGATCACTTAAATTTCATAAAGAAATTAGTTGGGATATATTCATAAGCTGACATTAATTATGTACTTTTACATGGGAAAATCACGATGTCTATAAATATGTCCTCATTTCAGGTTTGCCTATCCAGGAAATGGATCGGTAAAGTACATCCGTTTCACTAAAATCTTAACAGTCCGTATGTTGAAACAGTGACTTTAATTTCAACTTGATCGTTTCCCATAATGCTCTCAGCTTACCCTTTACTCGTATTTGCAATGGCAAGTTCAATATTTCATCATATATTTTCCTTACGGAGTGTCGAAAATGCGCTCAAGAGCATCAAAGTAGAATTTAGAAGCCTCGACAACATTGCTCTCTCAAGCTATCGGAGGAATATTCGATATGTTGCACTGGTATTTCATTTCCTTTTTTTTTCTGAAATGAGCGTTCAACCCTAATTTAAAGCTTTTATGTTCCAATTCGGGCTGAGCTATCGGATTTTGTTTCGGCAGAATTTTAATTGCGCCCGTCAGAACTGGTTTCGAAAGTGTCATTCGTCTGAAGCTCCTCTCATATCGTTGGTTCTCATGCGCAAACAAAACGACACTTCATAGAAACTCTAATCTTTGTTTTTTGTTCGCCTCGAATACCAAAAGCTGCTGTGCAGCGATGAGTAAGCGTTCCCATAATGTAGCACAAATCAAACATTTCGAAACGATGCATCATAGGTGCTCGAGAGACAACGATAAAAATGTTCGCAAATTATTAATGGTTTCAAGTTTCTAAAACATGCATATCGCTATGCAATTTGCAGCCTAAACGGCTAAACAAAAGGAAAGCGCGAGAGGTGGCCGGTAGAGCGGCTTAATACGACGACTTATAAAGATTGCCGTGATCCTAATGCAAAATGTCACGTCTTACCTTTTCCCAACAGAATCCAGGAATGCCAAAAATCGCCACCTTCAGTTGACTTCAGTCGCAATCTCTCTCCGACTGATCTCATCTTTATTAAACGTTGAACAAGTTGTGCCTCAAGGGAATGACATCCTGACCTTAAACAACCCTTAGTTGCGAGTGTCGAGACAATACCCAATATCATACCACTGCCGGTTCCTTCGAACTTGTACATCATTCAAATAGAAACCGTTTCCTCCATTTAGTTCACCCAGCTATGTGGCGATACAAAACATTAATCCTGAGGAAGCGTTCTGTGCACGGGCATCCATATATGAAGGAAGAGGTGTCGCGTGAACGCGAGGCGAGACTCGCTACAGAAGAAACAAAGCTCTTTGTGTGTCACGATATCGCAGAAGTCAATATGCGGCAGTCAGTATTCCGCTAAACAGAGATGAGAGCAGCGAGACGGGGCTGAGGATCCAAACCAACCGATGTCGAAATAAACATAGTCTTGCACTTTCTATTTGTGCCACGGCACTGCGAAAATCAATATGGCAGCTATTCAGCTAAATAAAGAGACGGGCAGCGAAAGGTCAATAAGGATCCAAGGTAATAGATGTCGAAATAACGCAATCATGCACTTTCTATGACACCCGCATATACTCCAGTGGCCCATATACGCATGTGCTAAGGAGTGTATTGTGGGGCTACTTCGTTGACTGTTGTGCTGGTTGTTGGTTGGTTGTGTGCGACGAAGTAAGTTGTCTTGCTCGTGTCGTCCTCTCTTGCAGATCGATCTTTCAAATCCAGTAGAGGCAACGGAAAGTAATCATCGCACATCTTTTGTTTCAATCTGTGAACACCGTTTCGCACTCTTCGATGATAAAATACAGGAGAATTATATTTGAACCGTCCACTCTTTACTTCTTATAGCTCTCCGTGCCTACGTCTTTTAGATACTTTCCCTAAGACAGGATGTCAAAACTGATAAATAAATCAGTTTGGGAGATTTGCAACTAATCTTACCATGTATCGTTTCCGATGCTTTGCTTATGGTCACTTAATTCCCAGTTTCACAACAACTGTTCATAGCGGTTTCATTTCGAAACTGTTCTTTCTTATGAGTCGGTCACTGCAGTCGGTTCTCGTGATTACGACAACAGTTACATTATAGGGATATGAGGATATGGCTGTTTAGTTTAAATTTGATAGTTTTGGATGAAATATATTCTCTCTTTTTGGATTTGGTGGATCGCATTGTTGTAAAAACCATCCATCCACGAATAAACAGAGCGCCCTTTGTTCGAACGTATTGCTTCTAAATGACATTTCCCGTGGTAAGGTGGAGGCAAATGAAACAGAATGGCAGCATACAGGAAATGCTTCTAGGAGGATAGCAAGGCATGTGAGAGTTGAGCGAAAAAGTGAAAAGCGTTTAATTTTTGGGGCCACAATGTTGTCTCGAGGCACATAAATGGTGAAATGAGGTGACGTAGCTACAATGGAACCCTACTACTGACCTTAATGGGTGAAAAATCGAAGCAGTTTGCTTCATTCCTTAGGGTAAACTTTCAGTGTGGGTGCAATATCTTCCTTCCCCCCTTCCTCCCTTTCCTCTCCTCCCGCAGTTCAATTCATATATGCAGCAGCAGTTCTAATAAGAAAGCCGAACTCAGTTGTAAGCTGCTAACAACAGTAGAGGGGCTATCTTCGCGATTTTAGTTTTTCTTTGCGTCTTCTTTTTATCCTCAGTCTGTTGAGCAGTACTTCAGACTCTCGGAGACCTTTGTTCTGGTACTTTCAACAAAAATCTTTCCTGAATCATGGGCACGGTTATTGCGCCATTGGCCTCACGCTGACCTTCTACAAGTTGCTCCAATTTATATTTAGAAAGTCTTTATTGAATCATCTTAACCTTTTTAATGTCATCAGCAATAATAGTACAGTATCCTTAAATGAGAGTCTACGCTCACAAAGCTCGTAAAATCCTACCACGGCTGGCATAAAACTCTTAATAATGATTTCATACCAAATGTGGTCTGTACTGACCTTGCCGAGGTTTTTTGCTGTGTTACATATCCTAAGCTGTTGCAGAATTTGAAGAGAAATTTTCTACGCTGACAAGATTTCTCGTTGAAATTTGAGAAAGCATTATTTTCGCTTCATCGTGTGCTGAGTGCAGTGCATTCTTTCTTTTTTTCGCCTCATGCAAATGATCTTCCAGAGAATTTACAATGATATTTCAGGATTTATGCTGATGGAGTGACGCATATAGATGCGTTGTTCAGCTTCAATATGATTTAAAATGGTGACAACTTAAAAACAAGATTCCAGTGGAAGAACAGTGATAACTATAGCAACTTGACATACCAAGTGAAAAATGCTGACACTGGAATTACTCTGTCGAATATGCGCAACGTTTGCATAATCTCGATATTCTCGCAAAGAATCTGACGTTGCAGTTGAGTATTTACGTGAGCACCTATTTTAGTGGTATACTCACAGCTTAGAAATCTCGTGAAGAGCAGCTGCTCAACTCATAATTGGTATTCTCAGCTCGTTGCAATACAGCTATAAAGGAAAATTATCGAGGAGCTTTCATTGCTTACCGCTGTCATGTTTTCGAATACTCTACTAGTGCTCACATTTAGTCGCCTTCTGTGAAAAAAGACATCAAAATAATCGAGGAAGTGCAGCAGCTCTCCACTACGGCGGCGTATACAAATGCATTTTGTAGATCGTTTGAAGCTAATAATGAGCAGTGGCCTTTTAATTTTAATTCAAAGTTTATGCGGGAAGGAGGAGGCTTAAAAAATTTGATTTAAATTTATGCATCAAGATTGTTAAGAATTTTTCTAGGATTTGCGCAGAAGTGTTTTCCCTTTTAGAAAGTTTGAGCTGCACATGAAGCTTTGTCTTCAAAATGAAAGGGATTTGGTGGCAAATCAAGCGACTTTCTTGGTTCGTTGTAGACTTCGATCTTATTCAGCATGATTTCTAAACTTTCCTAATGAACGACTCTGCTTCATTCAGGTACATATGTAGAGCACGTTCGTGCTATACTGAACTAGAAATCAAGATGACATATTATTCTCCATTATATCGTGTCTCTACTGCTTAAGGTGTGAAGTGAGTACGAAATGTGCAACGTCTCTGCAAAATCGAGCATTCCTCTGCTAATGTCATCTTGCAGTCTTCCGCTAACAAAGATGCTTTTGAAATATTAAATTCAGAAAAACTTCACTTCAGGCTTGTCTCACGGTTATTAATAACTTGTCTAATGGACTCTCCACAGCGAGCAACTCACTCCTCTTTTTCAGGATTGATGACACTGCTTGGGATCAGTCACCTTGAATCATATGTCTGCTGAGTGGATGTTCGAAAAGGTGTTGTAACTTATGATGTCCTCGAATATGCAATATGCAGCGCCAACCGCCATCATCAGAGTCTGCTCACATAATTGATCGAACCAATAATTCATCAAATGCTGAATTTTTTCAGTGTCAATACAAATTAACCACTTTGAAACCAGTATCAATACAACTAATTTACTTAGTACCGATCTGCGGTTGTCTGATGGCTGTTTATGGGAACACCAAAAACCTGAGGAGTACGGCCACCACAACATCATTTTCATAGCCGTACACTTGGAATACTCGACGTTGACGTTGTTCATTCAGGGTGGGCATGAAAGCAACAACTAGTTTTGCAATGAGCTAACTAGAATTTGTATAAGTTTTTTTGCCAAACCTGCCGTTCACTGCACTAATGATGTCTTAGGCGATGATGAGGGATTCTGTTACTGCATCCAACTTTTCCTTCCCATTTGGTTGGCTGCAGGGGTGCCATGTAGATTTCTACACTCGCAAGTATTTTATTATTGACAAACCAACTTGCTGCATCCCGCTGTGTATGAATATTAAGGCTATAATTTCTCCGACAGTGATGGAGAAGGTTTGCTACCAAAGCGATTTCGCATCGCACCATTTTCACCATTGCAAACTTTCCATCGCTTCCCAATGCCGAGGTAGCTTTCTCCGAAATTCATAGACCAGTTAAGTTTGTTATGGATAACTTTTTGTTTTCATGTGGAGGTGAGAGTGCTTGATGGAGAAGATCATTCTCACATTCAACCAAGTGGAAGAAAAATTTCCTGATCAGTTATAATCACCGAGGCTTCCTTTAGAAGGAAAGCAAAATTTAACTATCTTCGAAATGCCAGAGGAATTGGATGACCTTGAACCAAAAACTCGTAGCTCATTTGAGATGTGCTTCAAGCTTATGGAAAGTTGGTGGCATTGGGAAACAGCGTCTATAAATTAACTGATCTCATTGCTAATAGAAATCTTCCATGAAAGTTTCAATTTTTGAGTCGCGTGAACGGCCTATACATGCAAACTTTCCATCGCTTCCCAATGCCGAGGTAGCTTTCTCCGAAATTCATAGACCAGTTAAGTTTGTTATAGATAACTTTTTGTTGTGCATAACAAAACGTCTCAGCTCCATTTCCAACGGCACTGGAGTTGAAACTTTCATACTTCAAGGCAAATGCACATGCTAAACATATGTTCCGTCGAAGCATTATCACGAAGGGCTTTAGCAAACGTAGGTTGCAGGAGTGTGTTCGCTTGCGTCGTTTTGTTCGCGAAACTTGCTTATTACGCTGTTTTGCTAAGTTTAATTGTACAAGGCCCACCTGGGTGATGCCGGGCTTATTTACGTTATTGTTAACTGGGAAACATGCGAGTGAGGAAATCCTGGCAGCGCTGTTCTAACCGAAAGCTGAATTTTTTCAAGCGCAATGATTCGGATGGCCATGAGTGGGACGTGAGTCCACTTTCACTACTTGCGGATCTCCGACATCCTTGCAGCGTTCAACTTCCGGATGTGCCTGTCGTTAAGCAATTCGATTCTGCTCAGACTTGCTTAGAGGTAGTAGGCTTCGAATTCTGGTGCTTCGAAAAAATTCGCAAGAGGACTCAGTGGCAGTGAGGACGATGCAATCTTCTCATATTCAGATCACTTCGTGAACACTTGAGCGAATTCCCTCTCGGAACTGTAGTTGCTAATTCATCGCCTTGGTAACATCAATCAATACCTCACAACATTTGCTGATTTCATGTCCATTACTGGGTGTTCTCGATAACTTTTGTTATTCAGACATTCGTCCAACAAACTGTTCGATGAAACATTATGAAACAGTTGAAGATTTCAATTTAGGTACAGCTCATCCCTCAGTAAACATTAAATAAAGCCACTTTCTTACTAAGGCTTGTGTAATTCGTACGTTGAAAATTCCACGAAGGCTGACGGCAGAAATGGAAATGCGTACAACTATGTCACGATACTGTCATGAGGGTCTTCGCAAATAATAGGTTGGAAGCAGATCTATGAGTAATAAAGAGATGTATGTGGACGATGCAAAACATTGATTTAAAAAAACGAGATAAACGAAGAAGATGCTGTAACAGAAAAGTAGTAGGTGGGATCGGTGAAAGAAAAATGAGCAAAATACATTTTTCTCCTTTCCTTTCCTTTCATAAATAAACACCAAAGTTCATGATCCATAACTGCAGCATTTTGAAATTCATCGGAACATTTGGAAGTTGTTGAGCATCAGTTAAAGCTAAATTTGGCTGATTCAGTCGGAAGGTGGTATAAGTTAACTCGAGATGCGAATCTATGGAGGTAACGCTAATGATATAGTCAGCGCTGAAGAATTTATGTGCACTTAGTCATGCCTTGATGCGTCTTTTATCGACGCCTCATACACACATGAAACTGCAAAGACTTTGTCACTGAGAATACCACTTCCCTACTTCATAACTAGCTCTTCAAGCTTCAGGTCACATTCGCTAACGAATTCCTTGAAATAGTTCGAATTCTTCAATAATAAAACATCAAGGCTGTAGACTGTTATGGTTGTTGCGGTTACGAAACAAGGAGTATGAACGACAGATAATAAATAAGATTTTTTGTTTTGCAAATTCTGAAACCCTTCCTTAATTAATCAAGGAGAACGAAATGTAATTGCATTGGACGACTGGAGCCGAGCGGTTTCATTAAAAACTTCCATTGAAAATAAATCTTTCGGTTACAATTTTGTCATTTACTCTTGAGTCAATTTGTGATTATGAAAGAGTTCATCACTAAACAAGTAAAAAAACGCTCATTTCGTTTTACTCTTTCCCACATTTGTCATTTTATTGTCGCGCCGATCACTTCATGCATAATTCCCACGATTTGTGCTTGACAAGAGTACTTTGTCTCAGAAGCGATCTTGTTTTTTTTCTGTCTTGCAAACGCAACGCTCTTTAGAGCGTCGGTGATCGACAAGAACAAACTCATTTACTGCTATACGGCTGAAAAAGTGCGACATCATTCGAAGCGGAATCGCCGTAGGCTGTGTTCGAATCGACCGTCGAAGAAACATATCTTCTTCAAGCTTACTGTAACGATCAAGCGAATTGACTGCCGTTGATAGTAACATTTGATTTGATCGGATGAATATTTTGGAAGTTATTTAGAGATGTTAATAGCATAATAATTGCATTTATTCCACATAAATGGTATATTTATTCCATATTTATTCTACTCATCACAGATTTATCATATAACATAATATTCTGGTGTCGATTTATGCAGTTTCGTCTATTGCCACTATTGCCGTTTCATTAGAGATCTTTCATCTCTTTAAGGTCCTTTTGATTTATATCATATAAATTCTCTTTTATAATTTTCATTAACGACCTATGAATCACTAAGCGGATTTTGCTCATCGAAATTTTTCAGGTTTCCCTTTAGCTGATGTGTTTTCTCATTGGTCATAAGTTCTCTTAAGCGAATTATTTGATAAATACTTAGTTGTCGCCTTCCGGATGATCTTTCGCTATCTCTAATGACACTGAAACTTTTTATGATTCATATTTTGTGGTTGTGAGTCGGAAATTTAGTATGATCACTGCTTGCAATACGCGAACTATTTCGCAAATTTTAGTGCACATGCGCCTACAATTACTCTGAAAACATAAACGCACTCCTCAATTCTGAGTACTTTTGCTCGTAAACTCAGCAAGACGGAAATTTCACTCGGGGCCACATCCTTTATTTCGGTGAATTATTCGAAAGTCTGCAATCAATATTACAGAAGCAAGTCGGAATGTGATTGCTTGGTGGTTGAAAATTCTATACGTCCGCCTCAAAGTCTATACAGTTGCTAAATAGAAAATTTTCATTGCCTGGCGATCAGCTTTGCAAGACTGTATAGAAATGCAGCGCAGTTAGTACACTAATGTGGAGTATGATTACGCTGCGACAAGGATTTTTTTTTTTGCTTTATGCTTTCAGTATATTCATACTTCATTGCTTACGACTGCAACATGCTCCCAATCGTGCAAATTTCTTCGGTCATTCAGTGAAGAGAAGAGTGGATGTGAAAGCACGGGAGTTCTTGCCTTAAGTCTCTCTCAATATCTTCAGAGTGCCTGTTGCCTTCGGCTGTTTGAGTATCCCGCTTACCCACTAGTCCCAATTGGTGCAGGGTGTCGAAGTTTTCTCAGCATCCTCATGCACCGGCGCATGGGTCGCTCAAACTCTTCAGGCGTCCTGACTTTTAGTGCTTCCTGGATCTCATCAGGGATGTTCTGAAAACAAGATAGAGCACCTATACTTTAAGTTTCAGCCGTAAGGGCCAGCGGAAGGGAGGGAGGAGGAAGGTGCAGAGCCACTAGCATTTCCTTATGGGACTTAAACTTCCACAGTTAGACTGCAACTCTGAATACACTAGGAACCAGAGAACCTTGGGATCCCTTGAAGGTTCTATAGGATGTGATAAACTTAAGACAGGAAGATTCGGTATAAGAAATGTTAACTTAGTGTGATCGGATCTAATGATTATTCGCTCGACTGCTCCTGAAATGAAATCTGCTGATCATAGAGAGTTTGTTAAGATTTTATGAGATGCAGAAATTGCTTGAACACTGATTAAAAAGACGAGACGGCTTTGTGATGGTGAGTCCGAAATGCCCACTTTATACTACAGAACAACCGACTTAGAATCCAATGGCAATCAAGCGGATTGAAGCAACCGCGATGTCACCGTGGTTTCTCCCGTTTGCTCCCGTACGCATTTTGGTGTATTCATTTATGTTTTGCGTTCATCGGGGACAGACAAATAAAAAAGAAATAATTCCATACGTGGAAGCTCATCGTAAAGAAAATAAAACCAATTTCTAAAGAAGATTTTCTTGGAAAATATTTAGCAGTGTATTTTATTCGAATTGGAACTCACATTGTGAAATTGTTCAAAGAACCAGGCCTAAAATGCCGAAAGAAAGCGACTTTTTGTCTTTGGACGACGAAGTTTACTGGATTTTTCCGGCAAGGGGAACAACTTTACAGCATGAATGAAAGGGATATGAAACTGGACACGAAATTATCATTCTACAACATGAACAAAGAAACTTTACATTGGCGTGAAATCATAACTCGAAATGAATGTCACGCATTGATGACTTCGGGGAGAATAATATTGAAGAATATAACATTCATAAGTGATATAGAGATGTAAAAATAGAGCGGACAGTCAAATCTCTTTTTTTTTTTAAAGGCGATATGCGAAAAAACCCGGTCTTCCGACACAAAAAATGTCAGCAGAAATGAGAATAGAACTTTCATGATTCCTCGGATAAATAACTTCTACGTCAGTTGAGCACATCCTTGTGCACTTGTTTGATATTCATTGTGTATTACCAAGCTGATACGCATTTGAAACTTGCAAAATGCCAATCTGAAACAACGTTTCGTGCCTTTGTCAACATTGAGGGTTTTTGGAACTGCGCATATAAGTGGATGGTTCCTAGAAATTCAAACGACGGATGGCGACACGAACGGAGCGAAATAAACATCCATAACAACACGTTAGTGCGAGAGTGAAGAAGTGGAGAACAGCAAAATACCTTAGTTCGATTGGAGATGGTTACTGCTGTGGAGAATTTATTCCTTCCTCTTCCACTTCATCATCGATCTTCTGGTCCATCCCATCCACTATTCTCAGTCCCTACTTTTCTTCATTTTTACTCCTTATGCCTTTTTTTGATCATAGGGAACACTTGTTTGTCTGTGCAAATGCAATTGTTTTGTATCATCTGGTGCTGACAGACTGAGTGCTAAAACGTCGTGTGATCTTTCTCAATCTGCTGTTTCAAAGAAAGCATCATCATTATGGACGCAATGCAGGAAGCTTGGAGCACCTGAAAATTCTTCACTAAAGTCCACGCCACCTTAGAGCATGGAGTATGGTTCCAGTTCTCGTTTAACGGATTATATCCTAATAAGCCTTGGTCCATAGAGAGCAAGCACAGCATTTGATCTACTGCAGCATCCCTTCACGCTCTCTACCTCTACTTCAACGACTGCATGTTGGTGCAAGAACCAGCCGTTTACGACCATAATGCAAGGCTCTAGAAACACACATCAGCACAGACCGTAATGAAGGAGTGAGCAATGATACAGAACGGTTGAGAACGTTGAAATTAGGCAACTGTCCTATCACTTGGAACCACACTTCAGCTATCTTGATATTAACCCTCACGTTGATTATTTCACTTCCGAAGGCACTGTTTTTCTACGGTTTGGCATTCGGTTTATAAATCTATCAAGCAAAAGAAGCAACAATTCTCAGGGATGCAATGTACATCACTCACCGGCTCCAAATCAAAGTGTCGTCATCTTTAACATCATGCGTGGCTTTCTAATCATTCGGTTACTTCAAAACACATCGTTCAGTTGAGAACTTAGTGGGTGATTCAAGCCTTAATAGTGCTCCAATCTATCTCCAAGGCTGTTCAAGCTCATCCACAATGCCTGACAATCGAGCATTCTCGTAATGCGCAATGATGTCTCAGCTGTCATCTTTTATCGACGCTCAGCCGATAACTGCCAGTGTACCCATCTCCGAAAGCACACTATTAGAATAATGAATCCGATGCCAGAATGTTCGCAGCAAGAACCGATCATCGCGTTCATCTCAAGTGTGGAAAATGATCTGCGACCAAATCTGCCATCGTTGCACATCAATCAGTCGCAGAGCTTTGATGAAAAAATAAACGAAGCTCCCGAATTTTTCGTTACAGACATGCACAAATGTGGCTTGAAAGGAATTCTGCTTGCAAGCCTCTAACAAACTTCAAGGAAAATCTCAGCAATTTCACATCATAAACGTGGAGACGTGCGAGGTGGGATGAGGATGAGTGCAGCAAGGAAACGAGAGGATGAAGGACGATAGTTTCGATAGTATCGCAGTCATTGATGAAAGCCTTTCAGACCTCACAAGTAAATGTAAATAAATGCGCAGGATATATATATATATATATACATATGCAGTGATATATACATATATATACCTATATATATATATACATATATATGCAGTGATATTTTTTGATTGCTTAACGGGGTTTATATTCTAAGACGCAGTCATCTTTATGTTACTGTTCTTGACATCAGTATCGATTACTGCCTTCGCTTGCATATAGGTCGTTCGGTCGGTCCCAACAGGAACGTTAGCTTAAGAACCGTAAGAATTAAGAACACGATTCTATGTTGTAAGAAGTTATATTTTTAAACACTATGTAACGTCGAACTTCAAAGAAATATGATA
This sequence comes from Parascaris univalens, assembly GCA_037576465.1. Classification (NCBI taxonomy): domain Eukaryota; kingdom Metazoa; phylum Nematoda; class Chromadorea; order Rhabditida; family Ascarididae; genus Parascaris; species Parascaris univalens. Next base: position 38,384,481 of record CM075173.1, on the reverse strand, counting down.
AGATATTAGGATTGGTTAGCTGAAGGTGTTGCAACGCATAACATAAACACTTCCATTTCCCAGTGCTAACTTTTTGCAAAGTGCTAAGCATTTTACTTTCTATGAGAAAAAAGCTGTCTAAAAGTGTACCCAGGCATAAAATTTTTGAAATTCAATATGAGCATGCAATATGAGCCACAGAAAAGCGGCAAGAAAAGAAGATACATGCATAGAAAATATTGCAGGAACCATTTGACTGCAACGAAATCACCTCAGAAGTGAATAATGATGGAGTCTATTTGAAGATGAACGAGTAAAACGGAGGACTGGCGGACTTAGAAACCCTTCCAGGACGTTGAAAATATGTTCTTCTGCAGACAAATTAGGAATTCCTGAGCTTTTTGGTGAGGAATTGTGCGCAAACTGTGATGACACTCTCTCTAGGGGAAACGCAAAGTGTTTCGTCGGACATTGTATCGGAAAAAAAGCGCAACGTATGCAATCGTAGTGGGAGAGCAACATTTGCACACGAACACTTGAGATAAGCGCTTTTTTTCTATCGTTTCTTTGCTGCGCTATGGAGATGGGAAGATGTGGAAATGACAAAACAACATCGCATAGGAAGCAAATCGAACCACGTTCAGTGTTTGCAACCGTTGAATTCTTTGCTGTTATTTTCGATCACTGCACAATGCGGAAGTGGTTCGATTTCAACATTCGATGCCGGAAAGCTGAGCTTTAAGTGATGAGTGACTATGAATTTGAGACCTCTATGTAAACTCTTCGCTACTGCTGTGATTTTCTCCACTGAGTGCTGATGCACTCATATTATGCATATTTTCGAAGGACCCATCGGTTCACAGAAACGAAGTTTCTGACATTCTTGGAAGTTTGAATTCTCGAAATCTCAGAAATTTTCGCTTTCTTAACGCTCTGAAACCTTGTTGGCTGAGATTTATTCATTATGCAACATGAACGTAATTTATCGTGCTCCTGAATGCAACACGAATATGATGCCTACGTGAGTCTGCCGAATCTCTCGACGTTGTGTTGAGCAAGTGCATCGTCAACTTCTCATCGATAGCGATCGGTGAGTTTAATTCAGCTGTTGTTTCGAAGGATGAATGATGGAGCTCGATGATTCACCGAACCAACCTTATTTTTGCGAGGAGAAATTCGATAATCTTGGTTCACAAACCATTTCCCTGCTGCATTTTCTAAGGGTTTTTTTCTAACGGTTCTTTATAGGTTTTCTTACCTTTTTACAGTGAGCATCTTGTATTATTCACCACGATTTCATTCCCTTCATTACTTCTTGCGAATTTGGAATTCCTAAACAACCTCACCTTCCTCCTTTCCTCCACGGGACTCTCGGAGCTGTAAATGATAGTAGCCGACCAACCGTTTTCCTCTTTCGACTTTGATAGCTGTTTAAAGCATACTTATTTTCAATAAAGCATGACATTTTCTTTGCTGTGCATCATGGTATCCTTATTCAGAGGAACAAAAAGGCGAATAGTTTCCAGACTGCTTCTTTCCGCGGAACTTAAGGCAGCTGCAGATAGAAGATGCGGCTGAAGCATTCATGCGAAAGGGGATCTGGTGTAGCTGGAGCTCCGTTGACTGCTGGATGTATTCTGAGAGCTAAATAAAAACTTATGTGAACGAAAGAAAAATTACCGTTCTCCGAAGACGTTAACTCTTTTGATAAGTTAGTTAACCCGCCCGTCCAAATGTATCGCCTGGTTCGAAACTGAGGAAACAGTGGGCTATGAATTTGGATAAGAAAAAACTGACCCATCAGCTGATTTTGGTGGGAATTTTCTAAAAAAGCAGTTGTTGCTTCGCAAGCATTTTAACAACGCCAGAATCGCCTTTGATAGCTAGCTGCTCCTAAATTCGAACTTAGTATGCAAATCAATGTGAAACCCTGCGCGCATCAAATCATAAAGCTTCTATCACTCTCGAAATAATCCCTAGTTTTTCCGGATATGTATTTTCCTGAACACCTCTGCTGCCATTCATTTCCTTTCTTTAACCTGTCTTCCTGTGTTTCCATCAAAGTGCGAAATCGTTCCTCTATCATCGCTCGTGTAGAATGCTCCGTTTACTGATCTTTATAATTATAGACCAATCCCATCCATATCTTCATGCATGAAATTCTTGGCGTGGATTGTTTTCACCAGCGTTATTTTACTCATTGATCACCTTTTCTTAGATCAGTCTGGCTTTTTCATCGAGAGAATACGCTACTGCACAGCTGATTTTATTGGTGCTTCCGCAATTTGGCGAAGGCTCCAAATAAACGTGGTCCGATTGATATTCTTTTCATTGATTATGCAGAAGCGCTTGTTGGTGTTAAATAGAAACTTTAATATAAAAGGAAGCTATAGCATAAAACAAAATAATTTCATTGTCATGCGTTTTTTTCAGCCTAAATCTTCCTTCTCGATTAAGCTGAAGAATTTCTGACTTTAAAGGGTCAATAGTGACATACCATCAAGTGGTATCTCAAATTAATTTGATAGTCTGCAAAAAAAAAAATTCAAAGATCCGCTAGTGGACACCGTAGCTGTCCACCCAGTTTATCAAATTTACTTGAATGGTATATATACCACGACAGCTTATCATTGGCACTAATAAATATCGTGAAATGTGAACTGCTGCTGCTAATTACGAATGAATGTTTACCTCGCAAACTCAGTAGGTACCAGCAGCTCTTTGGTCGTTGTAGATGTTACTGTCTTTGGTCGTTGTAGATGTTACTGTCAAGTCTTGTTAGTAGAATGTATCATTGAGGGCATTTAATATCGCCGACTACGCATGATTTTGCACGATGCATCGCAGTAGCCTTGAAGCTTGCTGCAAACAACTCATGCATCATTTCAGTAGGCTAATGGAATATTCATGCAGCTTGATTCGAACGATTGAAGAAAACCTGTTCGTGCGACTGTTTTTATTTTGATTCAGTCTGTTTCAGGTGAGCCAGGGTAAACACTTTGAACAGCCTTTTTTGAAGCCTTCGACAGCACGGGATCATTCTATAGTATTTTTCATCGTTCACCTAGTAAACGACTTCCCTTTATTTAAGCTCGCTAGCTAATAAGTGAGTCTTCTATATCATGTTCAATGCAAAAATTCATTCTCGTATCCTATCATTCATGCTGATGTAATTTCTGAGATCGACTTTGTTTGATCAGTTTTTTTCTACTTCTTGCTTCGTGAATGCCGCATGATCTTCAAAACTATCACTTTATACTGCGATGCGTGTTAATACGTCTTTTGCAAAAACCCTTTTGCAAAGAAGTTTTAAAAGGATGAAGTTGGATTAGCTCATCCATCTTGATGTTTCGATGAGAGTGGACCTTCAGGTGGATTCCTGATGCCTTATTTCATATGACCTGAAGTGATCGGAAAAAGTATATTGTATTCACCGCGGCACATTCACTTCATTTCATGTTTTTGTATTCACTTCACTTCGGCGAACTGTGTTTATCTGCATTCCTCTCTGTCTGTTCACGCTGCTATTTCCAATGGCGAGTTCGGGTCTCCCTGACCTCCTCAGTCATGAACTGATGAGTATAATTCCCTCATTAGCAAAGTTTCTTACATTAAATTTTCGTCTAAGTTATAAATAACTGCCACGTGAATATACTGTAAAGTTCTGGAGGATAAACGTGCAAACAGGTGGCAGGAGACTTTCGCGTCTGCTTTCATAGACTCGTTACAATGCGATTATATTTTCACATGTTGTTGTGACTCTGTCTGCATATGCATGTTTCCCCGAGGACTTCAGTTTTGTAGCCACTGAACGAAAAACGAGGAAATTTGGTAACTGTTATGTAAATCAACGTTCCCACATTAAATTTCTATTTGATCCATTTCTTCGAAAATGCATTCAAATACTGTAAAAATTTTTGCGATTTTGTACCCGTCAAGTAATAAAACACGTGAACTGCATTGCAAAGGATCTTTCGCAATCCGATTACTGAAACGAATCTTTCGGAAGTTACCCATGGGTAACAAATTATGTGGATGATGCATTTTTCTTTCAGCTGTTTCAAGTAATCATTTGCACAATATATGTAAATGTTTCAGTGTTTCTAGTTTTCCCCGAAACTGACGGATCAACGTCGAAGATGTCGTAAGATGTCATTGTGTCGAGCACACATTGCCAAATAAGTTTCGTACCGCCAGGTCCCATGGTTCAGGACATAGAATCACCGGAAAGACACGCGCAAATGCCCACAGGTACAAATGCTACATACGAGGACATGCACATAGGCGCGCACGCAGACATACACGCCATGCATGCGTGCGCACATATGCTTATACACAGACGCAAGTAAGCTCAAATACATATGTGAGGCACTACCTATCGTGGACAGCGTCAATATTTCGAGGATTAGGTAGTACGTGGGTATAATATTAAACATAGTTTGTGTTTTTTAAAGGCATTTGCGAAAATGGTTGTCCGAAAGGAGTAGAATGCAGGCAGCTATTTTGCATTTCATCCTTTATCACGCTTCTGATGTAATTATGATTCTCGAAAGTCACAACCCCGTAGACGGGAAGTCAGCTTCGTTATCGTAACACTACCTCTCTTCAGGAGGAGATGCTAATCTTCTTTCCATATGCATGCTTTCCAATGAGATGCACATCTGTCTCCGCTAGCTTGACGTACTTCCATCCGTTGGCTTTTGAAAAGAATCATTTGTTGGTGGTGTGACCTGAATTGTACAATTCACTTCTGGAAAAGAATTGGGAGGCGCATTCTTGGTTTTCGTCATCTCTTTGCTCTGATGTACTTGTTTCCATTTTTCTCTTACTGATTTTTATTGCATTCTCATTCACGAATGGATCGGACGTTCAATTTTAGTGGAGATTTTTGAAACATTAGCTCTTATTCCACTCCAAATCGATCCGCATTTGGCAACGATAAATTTTGCATCTTGCGCACATGCCGTACTGATTGATGTACGGTACCAACTGGCGAGAAATGTTAATTTTGTCCTCCCATTCTGTGCTCCGAACCAGTTTTATAACGAAAAGAGGGCTTTTTAATCAAGAGCCTGCAGAAAATGAGACTTTTTAAAATGGCAGATCTATGCGGAACAAGTCAAATTGATTGTGTTTGATGTAGTGCCGCAAATGGCATTTGCGGAAAATTTTTATTCCTTAGCCTATTCTGCAGTTTTCAGTCGTGCACAGCCGTTATCTTCAGGTCTCTTCCAGATGAGTGATTTTCACGTTACACAGCAGTAGGGGAGAAACCCGCATCATGTCGTTGTGATCCAGTATTTTTAAAAGTCATTCAGAGAAGCAACAAGGAAACGAAATGTAACTGACGTAAACTGATGGATGTGGATGCGACAGATGTTGTCGAACGACTGAAAGCACAACATCAAGCTGAAGATGGGGACAGACGAAAGCGGACAGCTGTCACAAATGCCCAGAAAAGAGATGCGCACTGCCAATCCTTGATAAGCCGTGAGGAAAGTCGGGCGAAAGAGCTGCGGATTGCGAAGAAAAAAAGGTACATAAAAGCACAGTTTTTCATTAACTGCCAACTCTTCGGAGTGTGTCCCTAACGCCTTTCTTTCGTAATGAGTTTCGTGAGGCTATGATGAAACCGTAATGAGTTCTCCTAAATTATCAATGAGACTTTTGCCTTTTTTAAGAAAGCCTATTGGAGACGATAAAGGAAAAGATGAGAAATGTGAAAAAATCGATTGGAACGTCATCATGCTGCAGAGACATAGCGTGGTACTGTATCAATGATATCATGGCTGTAAATATTACTTGAAAAGTTTATTCGGCTAGCGCGATGAGCATACAGGTAAATAAATTTACTTGGAATTCCTGAGCAGCGGCATTTCGTTAAGTCTTGCATTTCGTTAAGGTTTAAGGCTTACCGAAATGCCGAATACGTGGCGCTGCGCCCCCCAACAGACAACAGTAGCGGCGAAGAGGGAAACGGCCATGACCACTTCACATTTAAGATAAACTTAGCAGCTGCGGAGGTGTAAAGTTCACGAGCGTCATGTATGGTCTCCCAAAAAAGTCAGTTGCATAGCTCAAACAGTGCAGTTGGCGGTAGCAACCGAATGCTGTGGATGGGTCGAATCTCACGAGGTGCTTCATGAAAATATATCTTAGCTGCAGTAATTCTTCGTACAAAGACGGTGTGAAATTTCAAGATGCACAACGGTGTTTGTTGGAATTATTTCCATTAAGCTATGACGCGCTGCTGCCTCGTTGAAGGCGAAGTTGCTGAGTATTTTTTCTGGAGAACATAAAATAAACGGAATCGTAGGGTCCGCTTCGTCGAAGTTTCCTTTTGGCAGATTCCACGACATTGCTTTTTAAACGGTCGAAGTAAAAGCATAGAAAAATTGTTGATTTTCGGAAACCTGAAGGCCATTTCCCTTGCTAACTCTGCAATGAAAATCCATAAGCACTGCAAGATGCAAGATTATCTATAAGCTCTTTTTCGTAAATTTTCAAAGATGAGGCACTAACATGTGGTTTTGAGCGTACGATGATGCAATGAGTATATGTTCAGTTCTACAAAATGAGATAAAATCTCAGAGAAACTAATCTTACTCGATTTTCCTTCTGCCAAATATTTGCCTTCCCAGTCCTTCTATGAGAAGAACCTCCTTAAATTATCGCTTATGTTTGCCTTCGATGTATCAGTATTCCACATTTTCGCACACTATATCACAGCCGGTTACCTGAAATGTCTAAAACTTTGAATGAGTAGCATGTCGATTTATACTTCTTTTTCTCATCACTTCATTTCTCCACTTATTGAGGTGTTTCATTTCTTTCTTGGTCAGTTCGATGATATCAGTCACTGAAGTGATTTGTCAGGCAGTTTACAGTGAAACCAAAATGCCAGCATAACTCTTGCTTCGACAGGAAAAAAAACAGAGATACGAAGGCGCAAATAAAGAACCGAGAGCAGCAGTACCACGCTTGTGCAATACCGTCAAAAAACAACAACGATGTAAGCAGGCTCATATACAGAACTGTATCTGCTAAAGAGGTTGTGCAAGAAACCGCTTGTTCTTTCTTCGGTTGGGCGCTGAAACGTCATGTGCATACGCGTTTGCTTTTGAGGCTAATATACACGCATAACTGTAAAAGGCATAGCATTTCCGATGTGTGATGCATTTTCTAACTCCTCTGTTTCAAATACTGCTCCAGTTTGAAAAAACGCCTTTTTCAAAGCGTCACAATAGCTTTACAGCAGGCTAACTCACTGGTTGCTTTTGATTTTCACCTTCCATATGTCTTTGTCTCATAAACTATCATTTCCTATCTCCATATGCAGCATTCTTCTGAAAACAAGTTACTTTCAAATGCAAGTCGTAGGTATGCGGTGATGCGGTGGTAGTGCCTACATTGGCAGGTCTTTCGGAAAATACAAGCGAATAAGATAACTCAATGAGAGGTATGTCCGAACGATCAGTCTCTTCGCTAATCTAATCCGTCGATACATGCGTTCGCTGGAAAATAATGACTTTGTCGTGACTAACGCTCCGGACAATTTTGCTTTATAATATGGATTAATGAGTTATGAATTGGTGTTTTTTCACGGTTAGTACAACGCTGTACGTTTTTGGATTGATTTTTGTCGTCCTTGCAAAATATTGAGGAAAAACAGAGGCACGGTTAATGCTGTACGAATAGAAATATTGCAGTTTTTTTTTTTGAACTAGAAATGTTCAGCTAAAATATTCCACTAAATTATTTTCGTAACTGCTGTAGCGACTACCGTACTTCTAATTCTACAAGATTACCATAAATATAGTATTGTACAGTATTTACCACTTCTCAGAGGATTACGAACTATATTACCATGGCAATAATTTCGGCAAGAAGACCATAGCGATCTTTGTGCCAACTGATCATGCAGGAATTGAGATTTCTTTATTCAGCGTTGAAAGAAAAATGCTTCATGCCACTTGTTACTTTGCAAGGCCGAAATAGTTCATTCGATCGAACTAAATTCCATTCAGCTAATATGAACAGATCTTTTGGATTGATTTACATGTCAAATATGTTTATTGCTTGACTTTTATGTGAATATTTGGCGGGTTTATTTCAGTTCAATATTACCTCGGTGCTTTTTTTTGCATGGGAATAGCTCATCTCTAAGCATTTTTGTTAACGAAATATCTATAAAGATTTACAAATCATGAGACCGTCACTGAACGCAGATACCACATGGAGACACCAGGATTGTGTCGTCCGCTGACACCTTTAAGTTTCCGACTGTCGCCAATTTCCGAGGCCATTTTCATGATCACAGTATAGCGAATGAAATATGCAGATTTGCAAAATTCGGGTCGAAGAAAATTTTAGCTGTTTTAACGTTCTCATTTTTGTCAAGGACGAGAATACTACTGGATAAGGTATCAGGTTGCATCTCCGTTTGTTGAAGATAATTTTTATTTCTGTTATCTAGAATATAGGCTCCTTTGTAACGTTTATTCAGTGCAGCATAGATGTCCTGATTACTATCGAAGAGTCCGAAAAATTGTGCTTACAGTTTCTGCAAAGTTTATTGTGTTCGAAATCACCAGTTATGCGGAGTTTTATGGCACAGTTGTGGTATCCTTTAGGTAACCGAAATATCTGTTCTAAGTGCTGATGTTTGTATGAAAAATGCCCTAAAAGGGCGTAAAGAATTCATTTTCAAATGTTCCGACTTGATCGGATATAAAGATCCGACTTCAGCTCATTGAGTATCTCTCTCGCGTGAACTTTGATCAAATGTTATGCATATTAGCGGATGAGCTGACAAACATCAGCCGCGCAGATATTGTTGCATCCACGATTTTCGGCTCATACAATAGCCATGTGCACTAGGCTCATAGATGCACACTGTCAACACATATAATTGAAACGTTGTGTTCCAACCATATTTCAATGTGAATTCGAAAATAGAGTGTTTCTAAATGCTCAGAACATTGCGCAAGGTCTTTAGCTTTTTTGTAAGTAGAATAGGACATTCTTTATCGGTACGTTGCACGAGGCAAAGAACGCGTATCTCTAAACGATTGCTATCGAAACATTCAAATGAATCGTAAGGTTCATTTAATGTATTGTGAATAAATTATGAGTTTGACTATTGCTGACATTCGTCGATGGGCACGCGCTTGCGTAACACGCTTTAACTGAAATGAACAAAAAATGCATTTCACAAAATAGGTGATTAACATCAGAAATATATCGACGTGAAATTGCTCAGAAGATAACCAACAAATGGCACAAAAAACCTCATATGGAGAGTGATACGGTATAGTAGACGGCGACCGCATTTGGTGACAAGTAAAAAATTGAGCCTTCAGACGATGAAACGTGCTGAGCATTTTCTTGTTTTCCAATCATCGTTTTCGTAGGTTCGAAGAGCGCGACTGCCATTCGAACCGCTTATATAAACACCAGCAGTTTTCGTGACCTATCGCCATTGCCCTACCAAATTTTCTTGTATTCAGCTTAGTTCTCTATAAACGATCTCGTTCAATTTGAAAAGCTTACTTCCATGCTCACGTTGAAGTTCACGTGTAGTGCCGGAGAGAGTCCGACCTTCACAGCCTTGCTCATTCCTCTGAACTCCCTCCGTGAGCAGAAATTTGATTCCCTAAGATGCAGTGTTATATTTGCGCTTTAATTGTGAGTATTTCCTTCGGATGATCGCCATTCTTTTTCGCTATCGTAATGTACAGAAACATTTTTTTTTTTGAAAACTCCCTTCCAAGTACAAAATTATACGAAATGAAGGAGTACTACTACTTCTGCTCAGGTGTATTTGCCCCACTTAGTCATAAAGTTTTCGGCCAGATGCTTCGCCAAATCATGACATCTCAATCTATGATTAGAGATTACAAAGTTGTGTGGCGTAGACCTTTACTGCCGCGTGTTCAGTACTGCTGCAGACCAACATGAAATGTCTCTAATCTTTGAGATTGTATCTTTGCGACGATTTTCATCGAAGATGCTTAGATGAGCATAAAACTTCACGAAAATCAATCGTTGCAACAGTTGTGATCCTTTCGCTTTGCAAATTTTGACTGCCAACTTATGTGCCTGGATGAGCGCGTATCCTTCAACACATTCAAGCAACCCTTAGTTCAGTCAACCGGTCGGCGAAAAATAATGCTGCCGTATCGGCTATGCTGCTTATAATTAAAATGCGCGATAGAGACGTTGCAAATAAAGCCGAATAAAGTTGTCCCGCTGAGTAGAGTACCGTTACTCGTTATGATTAGAACTGATTGAAATTCCGTCATGACTCGAGAACCAGTTAACGATCTGCTGGATTCTTCAAGAATATCATCGACTATGGAAACCATTTCGACCAAATAAAATGCAACGCCTCACCTCCTGTTCATCAATACCTTGCCCCTTCATTAACCTATTGCGTCAGCAGTTTTAGCAATTATTCGTCACGCAGCTGGAGTGCATATGTCTTCCGCATATCTCTTATGATGCGTGACTAACATTTGCAAACTTCGATGCACAATTATTTTTCGCCAAAATTTAGGAGTGACAGACATTTACCAATCAGTTGGGTGTCGCAAAATTAGTTACCCAAAATTAACGCGTGTTTGTTTTCGTTCAGTTGTTATTTTCCTTCTCGCTCCAAAACTAACCTCTCATACGACAGCAGTTGCTCACGCAAATTCAAAAGATGACAGAAGGAAGAGCACTCTAACCACGTTCCTTAGAGTCCACTGATGGCAAGAATTCACTGCAAACTCTGCTTATTTTTGCCTACTATCCTCAATTCTCATATCTAAACAACAAAAAAGTGGAATAGGCAAAGCAGTCGGCGCATTAATTGTTCCTTTGTCCAATCCTTTCGGTGAAGGCGAAGAGATGGTGGGGCACACAGTGAATCCAGAAAATTGGCTAATGATTCGGCTTTGTACATGTGTTTGCGCAGGATTTACATGGCCGATGAGCATCTCAGGTGCTACAGCAGCAACAGCTGTCAAAACTAGCGCCGAAAGCAAACGAAAAAAAAATTTACTCGAGAATAATTGAGGGTTCTAAAAGGAATATTGAAAAATCATTCGCTCTGCGTGTTTTTTCTTCAACGTTGACTTTCCGGCTAGAAATGTGTTTCTTCAGCGGTAAATTTCACCACTTAATAAACGAGGCTCAGGAATTCATCACTGCAAGTTTCTTCAAGAAGAAGGGACCGCTATATATTGCGCCAAACTAAACTGATTATGATTATCTCGCACTGAAAGTGCGGTGGTTTAATGCGCCACGTAAATTCCTGGATCTCAGCGATGAATTAAATTTGAATTACCATTATGTAATGCCTTTTTCCACAGAATTCAGGAAAAGGACCTATAATTTTTCCATCCACAAAACAAAAAATAGTCCCGTTTTCAAAACATGATAAGAATAGTAGCCTAGTCGGCGGTTTTCTGTCGAGCGCACACGAGGACATTTTTCCACCCTCACTTTACCTATTCAGCCACACAGCTTTCATCTTGGCCGGTTGTTGAACTTTCACAATAACTAACAAGACCTGTTATACTAGCTCTATTTAACAAAGAACCGCAACGTAGATGGCTGCGTTTTATTTGTTCCGTTATGGCCAACTTCCGGTTAAAATCGAACGTTGCCTTCCAATCGCTTGTCAACAGGCTTAGGCCAATGGCCAATCTTTGGCCAGTCGCAAGACTTTGCAGTCAGCTAATGACTCCCACGAAAGTTTCCGATTCTGCGATGAATTTGTGACAATCACCTCATGCAAGCCTACCCCACGTTTGAAAAGAGAATTTTTCGGTAGTACTGTGTTTTATTATTAATGTTGGTGCGACGATTTATAGCGACGTCTCTGGAATGTAAAAAGGGTTGTTGGTGCAAGTGAACAGCATACTACGTGGTGAATTATGTAATCATATATGAAAATTCAAAAAAACAATGGCCATTTTTCTTTTCGAATTCGTGGCGGCACATACCATAAGTTTCGAGAATTGGTAGATCTCCTTTCTTCGCTAATAATTTGCAATATATTGCCACCAAAGAAGGTGAAAACTCCAGCATGGCTGAAAGTCAGCATGCATTACATGTTGACTATCATCCGCATTCTGGAAATTACCCGCTTTTGGCCACTGCCTTCTCACCTAGCAAATTCATCCACCCTTTCCGACCATAACATGAAGTCTTTTAATTTTCTTCTGAATCCCTCAAATCCATCGCTGAGATTGAAATCAAAATCCCATTGAACACCTTGGATTCGCTTAACCGAAAATATGTCCCTAGCAGGTCATGTTTGCCACGTTTCAGGTGTTAATCTATGCAACGACATTAAATTCAGTTGACGCTGTACCGCATCACTAATCAACCGAATCAGATTCGATGAACGCGATATATTTTTGGAGAACTCAGGAAGCCTTCGGCATGGTGAGCAATAATCATTTTTATACTTTAGTTCTATACTTTTCCTAATGCAAATTTAACACTTCACGGTTCAATTCACATCTTACTTTTGATGCCGAAAATCAGATTCAAAAAAAAAATTCAAATTCAAGCTGCTGGAGAGAAATTTTTTTTGCAAAAAAAAGGACATCCATTTTGTGATCTATCTGAACAATGAAATGTGTTCTGGGATCCATCCGAGTGAAGAAATCCTTGAGAAAATGGTGGAATTGTTTCCAATGCGAAAAGCAAAGACAACCGGTATTTTTCTTGCCGAATATCCAGTGCACAGTTTATTGGCAAAAAAATCTTGAGTTTTGGCGAAATCTCGAAGCCATACTGTTTACAGGGTGGTCAAAAGCTCATGTTTGTTCAAATGGAGTACAGTAAATCGCTGTCATATTTAGCAAATAAACTGCAAATTAGTCCCTGCGACTGCAGTCATTCGGATAACCAAAGTTGCAACAGTTGAGAAGTCTGATTTCTACATTGAAGAACACAGACTTCAAACAATTCCACTGCAGACTTCTTTTTCACATATGCGATATTGTACCAACAACTTATCGTATGCTGACTCGACCAAATACAACGAAAATGCTGCTTCTGGAGCTTGCCCTCTGTATGCCCACATACTCGAAACTGGCAGGAAGGAAACGCGAGCTAAGCTTGATACTGGTAAGTGGAATGTTTAACTTGTTATAAAGTTCGAATATTGAACACAAGAAAACGTACGGAAGGGGTGACTGAGCACTGGCTCGCTGCTGCAAAGGATGGCCATGCCATTAATCTGTTTTAGGCGAGACAACGTTCCTTCGGTAGACTTTCTCGCATTTCATAAAAGTGCATCTGCGGATGAAAATGAAGATGACATCAAAAAGCCTTCATATCCTCTTAGGTCAATTAAGAAATTGATCGAACATCGTGTGCTATTTTCAAATGATGTCCGATGCCTCTTGGGAATAATTTTCCCGTAGCATTCTCAAGGCGGCAAACATGGGATTAATGTTTTTTAAAACGTGATAGCAGAAGTAAACTAATGCATGCGAAAAACATTTTTCTGATGTTCCGTAATTTACTATCAACCAATTCTTTTTGGTTACTACCACCGTTTTCTCGCAAACAGAAGGCGTCCATAGGTCCAGCGATCCGATTACCTGCAGTAAACCAATCCAAATTTTTTAAGAAACATATCGAGGTGTTTACAGGAGTGAGAGCAGGTGGGGGAGATGAACCCTCCACGATTCCTTCCACGGTTTCGGTGACAGAAGTAGTGCCCATGAAGCTGATGTCTTTCATTGTTCCATCGATAAACTCTTGGACGGCGCCTTTGCCACACCTTACGATCATAAAGCTCTGCGTTTTCTTCACAATTCTTAGCTCCAGTGGAAAAAGAAATCACAAGGAAGCCGTGATATGTTTTGAGACTTAAAATGGCACCAATCAAATGCACGTCTCATTTCAGTCGGAGAATCGGCTCGGAATCGATTTGGAAGACCGTACATTTCTGGCCGACCGCTATTAACATGTGATCGACGACGAATAGTGGAACTTTATGAAAGAGGCATGAAGAAAATTCGGATTGCGCAACAGCTCGGCATAACGCATAGTTGTGTCAGCAAGGTTATAAGGAGGTAGCATTTTAATAACAAAATTGCTAAAGAAAAACTCGCAATGGAATTCATGTCTGAGTTTCAAGTAAAGCTGAATAATCGAATTCAAGTTATTAATCCAAACAGCGCAGGGCTATCTGAATGTACCCAGCATATTTCTGATATTTCAACCATTCATCTTAAAAAATCGGATTACAAAGTGATTTAGTAACTGTGCGTCTTAATGTTAACTATGCGTCTTATGAAATGAATAAAAGGGCTTACAAATAACCGAGCAAGAAACACAATTTGATTTATAAAGAACAATCAAATTTCGGAGTCTGTGTCACGTAAACGGGAGGGAGTGCGATCTTTCGGCTTTAGTGCAGGTGGTTCGCCCGAGGCGTGAACTCACTGCAGAAGAAACAAAACTCTTTGTGTGTCACGATATGGCGGAAGTCAATATGCTAGTTATTCGGCTAAAAAGAGAGGAGAGCAGCGAAAGGAGACTAAGGATCCAATGCAACCGATGCCGAAATAACATCGTCTTGCACTTTCTATTTGTGCCACGGCATTGCGAAATTCGATATCGCAGCTGTTCAGCTAAATTGAGATCCAACGTGGGGATCCAACGTGAAAGATATCGAAATAACGTAATTTTGCACTTTCTATGACACGTGCGTGTACTCCAATGACCTTTACAACCATTTGCTAAAGATTGCCTGTTGTGGGCTGTTGTTGTTGTTGGTGGTGTGTGTGCGACTTACTTGTGACAAAGTAACCGAGGTGCTCGTATCGTCTTCGCCGAATACAAACCAATCTTTCAAATACGACAGTCTGTTGTGTGAGATGAATATTCTTGCCCAGCCTCTTCTATAATTCTTGAACCAGAATTTTCTTTTATTCAGCGAATGTAAAAATGCCATCCGCTCATTAATTTATCGCATGTGCGTAGGGGCAACGTTTGGTCACTTTATGGCATACAACACTCCTATTCAGTGCAATGTTTAGTCTGTTTGCATTGACAGCGAGATGTCAGCTAGCAGTCATTTCCGTGAATCTCTCTGCAACGAAACTCTTCGAGCTCCTGTAAAGAAAATGTTATTTCACGTGATTTCGTTTGCTGTTATATAGTAGGATGTAAGGAAAATGGGAAGTAGGTTGCCTTTCCTTCAGCGCTACCATGGTCTCTCCTACGTGCATAATCAGTTCACAATATAGCCATAGGAACTTTCATTGTATGTTTGTGTTCCTTTAATATCGCCATGCTTATTTTTTTGAAAATCAGCGAAGAATATTTCCATCCACAGTAGTAGGTGCCTCCTAGTTTCATACAGGTAAAAACAACTCTTCTTCACCTCGACGACCTAGGGCATATAGCGGAAAGCAACAGCGCCACTGTGATTGCTTCGTTTAAAGCAATCTTTACGTAATGAGTACAGCTATTTATATCATGAAACAGCTATGTTGCTTCGGAAGCATACGATTTACAGGTTCAAGGAAACGGGCGTATTGGAGGCCAAAAATTCGCGCACTGCTTCTTGTGCTTGCCCTGGTGAAGCAACACATCATGATTTACAGATATGCAGACATATGAGATACACAAATCTTTATTGGCAGCAGAAGAAGTCGACACCCTTTACGGTTGACTGGTGAGTTCTCTCGGTTAACTGCAGTAGCAGCTGTCACATCTATACGGCTGTCGTTGTGCCTTCATTTCGAGTTGCTCATGCGTTTTTTGCAGCTGCTGAGGATCGTTGAAAAATGCAGGGCGTTAACCTTGTGTGACAAGTGAGAATATCATAAGCTAGAATGAAATGATACGAAAGTGACCTTGCTCGAAGTTCAAGCCCTGCGTCTGCCCTTCAAATGCGACTAGCTTGATAGTAAATTCGGCGAGCCAGCATCAGTTTCAGGTATGTAGAGATTCGCTAAGGCCAAGCGTACGCAATGCATCAGTTGTTAATTGTGCATCCTACCGATTAATTCTGTCAGCGGTTGTTTGCTTGTAATGAATATTCAACCGTATATGCCTACTTTCAAATGGCATATGAAAGTGAAAGCGCTAACGGCTCAGTGCAGCTGTTATCGTATACTCAGCCTTGAAATCCACTGGATAGCATTGATAATTCTAGAGGTGTTACATGTACTGAAGCTCAGAATTTTAGGATGAATATGTCAGTTAGATTGAACCGATTCCTTTAGCTAGCAATCCCGGGTAGTGGGTGATTTGGATAGCTATTGATGATCGCATGCTCTCGAATGGACCATGTGCATTATCGGCTGTTTGTGGTAGGTCACATTCTCTTGACGAATAACAGAGAATCAGAATTGGACACTGGAGAGGAGATCCGAGAAATGGGTGCCACGTCCAAGATGAAGAAATGGCTGCAACAGCAAACGGAGTTCACATTAAGTATTTCCGGGGTTAAGGTTGAGAGAAACGAGTGAGAGCACCTTTCTTGCCGCTGAGATGAGAAATTCCGAGGCTGCGAAGAGGCCTCGACTGCGGATATGTTTGCCGAGAATGTCTTCATTTTTAAACAAGGAAGGTCAGAAGTTTGAAGGCGATCAAATATTGCAGTCGATGGCAACTAGTGTTTCGTCGGCGGCAACTGTGTCGTGACCGGAAGTTTACCTGGAATAGGTCTTTCGATGCAGAAGAAAGTATGCTGCAAAACTGAGATTTGAAGAATTAAGGAGAGACCAGTGCCATGAGTGTTGCATGTCCTTGGTTTAATGAACATGGGAAAAGTGAAATTGCACTGATATTGGCAGGACTGACGGTATCTTGACTGGGTGTTTGGCAGAAACGACAATTTTTAGTTGGTGAAGTGAACTCTCTGGTTTATTTCGAAAAGAAGTGCCACTCTAAGCAACTGAATATTCTCCGGATGGATAAGTCCAGCAGACCTCTTGGAATGACAAACCGCGTTAAGCTGCGCAATAACAGTTCTGTGATCTCCTCGTCAATCCAGAGCTGCGCACACGTTGGCGGAGAATTAGTGTGTTGCAATCACTGTCGCAACGTATCGATAACAGCTCGATCATTTTTTGTCATCAGAGAGTTGCAATTATTACCTCTGACCAAGGAATTCGTCGTAAGGATAAATTATTGCTCTTATTGATTATGTTCTTGCTCTTAGTGCACGCCGCCTGTCGCTGCATAGGTCTAAGCTCGTTAAAGAAAAGAGCTACTGATGTTCTAGACCATCTGAGGTAATTTTCTGTTTTTCTACTTCACCGCTGGGGCCTGAACCGGAGCAGTAGCAGTGACAGATTCTCAGTAAATGAAACTGCAAAAGGTCTTCAATAAGGAAAGAAAAAATTTCCGATTGTAACTAAGCACCGTTTGTGCCAATGCACACAAGACGCACACATGACGCGGCTGCATTCAAGCGCTTAATGCGAGACTATTGCTCTCCCTTCGTTGGGTGTTGAGGAAAAAGAGTGATATGACGAGTTCATTCGAAAATCTCAACGCCAGCAGTCATTTCTGCTCTACTTCGTAGTGAACATGTCCAATTTAATGTCTATGCTCCACGCTGACTGTCGTTAGCGATGGAAGGAGAAATTCCTGGATCGAGTAAATTCAGTGAGTCTCAGCTGAAACGTCATAAAAACATAAGACGTCATAAAAAAAACGTAGCGACTTATGAGAGCTCATCTAAGCGGAAGGTGCGGAAAGTGTTTGGTCATCATCGATTCAGCGTAAAATTCTTAGCGATAAAATAGACTGTTCGCGGATTAGAAGAAGTAGGAAGCTAGCTACCATAAAGATGCAAAACGTGGATACACTGAGCGCTGAAATTCCAAACATATATTGTTGCCCCATAGGGTTTTGCTAGCATTCTCATCTCCTACATTTAAATTATCCATGAGCTTACCTGTTAGACATAAAGCTTACATCTGGTGGCCGTCTCGTATGTCTGCTTTGGAAATAAAAACGGCAATTACGGCACGTCAGGATGCTCGTTTGATATGACGTGAAAGTGCTGGAATCGGGAGTGCGAATACAATGCATGTGCAGGAAAATGAGATTGCGTAGTGCTGTAGCGTTGCGGGCATACTACCGCAGCACAGGGAAGCGCATTCATGCCAGTTAAGAACATATTGCAAGTAATGAGAGGGGTGGCTCAGGAATAAAGACGAATTGGTCATGAAACTCCCATATACTATTGGTGCCCTATGGAGTTCCACTCGGCTCCCAACTTTTTTGGAATTTAGGCGACAAAATTTCGTCGTTGATTACTATGGTTTGCTATAGTTTACATGTAGTGTTGTACGTTTGGTCATATTCACATAAATGAACAATAGTTTTGCAGATATTTCCAAGTGTTAAAAAAATGAGTTACGTTCCATGTGCTTTAGTGCAATCTCGTTGAGTACTCTTTAATATTACAGGATTCTTAGCGATGAGTGTTGCTCAAAGGTTAATCGAAGGAGTGGCAACGATGGCTCAGTTCTGGAACCTCTTACAGTCGCTGAAGGAGGTTCTGATCATGCTCGATAAACAATAATATATGCATTGATTGTCTAAATATGAGCTATTCTGTCCAGTAATCATTATTTATCATTCCTATAATGGTCTTTCTAATTAACGCTGCCTTCACAGTCACATAATAGATATTGCTAATATAGTCGGATATTGGCTCAAGTTCCCGCAAAGAATTCAGCAAATATCGAGGGCACAAAAACTCGTAAGAAAGAGTTGATCTTTCTCGAGCTGGTGAAATTCTGGCCGTATTTTTAAAGAGTTGAACGTTCAGCATCATTGATCTCAGCTTCACCTTAATTGCAGTTTAACAGCAATATGCAACCTTTTTTTCAAGCATCCCAAGTGCTGCAAAGTGCCCCACAAATATGATGAAGTAACCAAAGCGTCTAGTTGGTGATCTAGTCGAGACTAAATGCTAAAAACTTTGAAGGGATAGAACGAAAAGATGAATGCTTGAACCATTTTTACGCATAATGCATGGCTATGACATACCACCATACGCCGCCTACAACTTTGTCCCGGTGGCAAAACGAGGAAGTGGACTTTTATGCATGCTAGCAGAGCAATTTAATCCTGGAAATATGCTCTTCAACTTCTCTCACGATAGGACTATGTGCGACCAAGGAACTGTTAGAAAAACGCGACTGTCCATACACAATGGAAATATGTATAAAAACACTCTACGAAAGCCGAAAAAGCGTGCTGCCATATGCTGTTGACATTTCATCTATAAGGCTGAAATATAACGAAATATCTAATGCATTTACAAGGCTACCAGTGGTCCTCTATCCTCTCATAAAACAAATTTTGCAAAAGCACGCTTCAATGGCATTATACCTGTGTTTATTTGTATATGCATCAGAATGTGCCTTTTTTTCTGCTATGGAAGTAGAGGTGATAAATTCTTGCAAGTAAAATCTGCAAAGTTGTCAGCCTAAATTTCGGGATTTACTATTTCGTTCTCGTACTTTGCCATTTTCAGGAACTGTTAAATTTATACGTTAGTTTTGCTCCAAGTTGGATTGGATTTGGTAGAAGAGTCACTGAGAAGATCAGCTAAGAGTGTGTGAAGTGAAATCTGAAATTCACATCCCAAAAAGTTTTAAAATGATAGAACCGAAGCAGTTCTAATTTCAGAAAAAGATTTTATTCTGCAGAATAATTATAAACCACTTTAAATTCCACCCAATAAATATTAAATATGGTTGTTGCGTTCAACATTCCTTATTTCCCTTTAAGCAGGTCTAGGGAAAGTCAGACAAACGTGCTCTCAACACTGATCATGATCGGGGCCATCTATATGGTTGCAATTTTCATGCATCTCATGTAGTCATCGTATTTCATAAAGTAACTGATAAGAATGTCAAAAGTGGTAGAACAGCAATTAGCCATCCTGTTGAGGTGAATTAAATATGCCCTCTTAACTGCAACTTGCATGTATCGCTGAGCCGTTTGTGTAACATAGTATGCTTCCGTTACCTGTGCGCAAAATACATCAGTTTTATGTTATTCTGTGCTCCATTTCAAACCTTCCAGTACTCACTTACATCGGTACACTGGTCGCTGACCTTCAAAACGGATGACGGTTGGCAAAAACATTGGTGCTCTGGTTCTTCGCTCTACTCGAATTCTTTTCGTGCATTTGGAAATCAACTGTCGCCCATCCTCATGCGGGACTTCTGCAACACCTAAGCGAATTGTTCCTTTTCACACGATGTTTCTAATCCTTTCAAATGGCGATGTCCTATCTGCACGTTTTCCCGTTGTACATTTGTCGGCATAACTATCGCTTTAATGGTTTTAGATCTACAACGCCAAGTATCGACATCTTTAGCGTAAGTGTGCACCAGGTGATTGTGCTTGTAGAAGCGACGAGTATTATACTACTCTGAGCCGACTGCACCCCTACCTATCAAAGCTGGTATGTGCCGTCTGTGCTGATACTGAATTTTGCAGATGTAATTCCTAGGATTTACTTAAAACGGTACATTCATTTGCATATGTTGGCAGTTTTCACAGGAAATCACATTTCTCGGAAAAACGTCATTTTCCTGCAATATTTCCTAGCAGACTAGTCTGATCAGTGAAACTGCAAGTTCTGGAATATCTGTGTACTCCATCACTTGTATCCAACTATGCTCTGGCGTAATGGCCACTGAAGAATTCAGTATGAAAAGGCACATGAGAACTAAAAACTCTATTATATTTGTTTAGTATCACAATATGCACACAGTAAGCACAGGGATGACATTTATCGACGATAAGGTACGCAACAAATGACTATGTGATATAATAACTCTTTCTGGAACTAAAGAGTGATTGAATACTTTTTTGCGGAAAAGTCTACTTTTCATAATATTTTATTGAAAGAAAATATACAGGTTATTAATCGCTTAATGTCGACCGGCAGAGCCGAATTTTATTGGAACTACCTTATCGGCATCGCTTTCCACGACACGTGCTGTATGCCTGAAAAAAAAAAAATGCCATAACCCTCATAAACTCATTTCGCCTCCGCAAACCAACATTTTTGAAAATAGTTCGATTCTCTTCGAATAAGTAAACCATCGAAGGTACAAGTACACGAAAAGCGATAAAAGAGTTTCATATGGTTTCGCCGTTTTCGTAACTAAACGAAATGAAGGAGGATAACGGATTTTGGCAGCGAAATCGCTTCGATATATTTAGTTGAGAAAGTCCTATCTTCTTCCGTTTCACTTATGAACATATGGTTCCTAATATTGGTAATACATACCAATTTTACTGTCATATGGTCTTTGTATTCGAGCGGAGACAAAACCTGTTATTAAGAAAGTTCTTTAAGAAACTTAATGAAAGTTATTAAGAAAGAAACTTCTTCCACGAAAAAAGCCTCTATCAAAAAAGCCTCCAGCAACCTGACAAGAGCATTTAAAAGCCGTCTTTACCCAAAATAAATTTTATTTTGCAGCATAAATGAAACTGAGATATGCGATATGAAAAATTTCTGAAGATTTTGAAGAATTCTTGCAAGCGCATGAAATAGCTGCATCTCGAACAGTGTCAAATTAACAGACGAAGAAAACAACGTTCCTGAAGCCTTTTTAAAATTGGTCGAGTTCACAGGTTCATTCCAGTCGAGTCATTTATTATTTACACCTAAAAAATCACCTCCTCAATAAAAAATATCGAACCATCGCATAATCAAATAATCAAGGTAAGTACCTTGTGCGTCCACTCTTCATTTCGGCTGATGTTGGCACTTTAATGGGGACAACGCTGACACCTTTCATAACTCGTCCACGTGAATCAACAAGGTTCGTTTGCAAGACGGTGTTCAATCCGTAGTTGTTGGCACCTGGCTTCTGCAGAGTCCTCAATCTCGAGCAAGCGCAAAACAGACACAGCCCTACGCGCACATAAAAATATTTCCCATAATGCATGAACTTTCATTTTGACGCATCTGGCATGTCCACCTTCACCTTAACAGCTTCCTGCTTCCTGATCAGTTACATATGGATAAGGAAGAAGGATGAAGAAGAAATGAAATGGATCGCTGAAAAAAGCTGGAAGGCTAGCGATATGGGACTATCTGCGCATTGCGGAATGCATCTATAGTCACTTCTTCAGCACAGGATATCTGGCAGAAAGTATCTGAGAGTTGCGCATTTCATAGCTGAAAATTTATTTCTTTAGATGAGGGAATCTTGCACTGCAGTTGAATGGTTTTTTAGTTGAGCTATAAAAACGGAATTCACAATTAGACAAATGAGACTGAACCGTAGTATTCCAAATGCAGCGATGAAGTGGTGGTAGAAATTACAGGTGGTGCATGTTGCAAATTACCGCGTAGTGTTGCGGCTTCAAAGAAAAAATTCAGACCTATTTTCTACTGCTCTCACTCCATACTTTTACGCACATCAAAATCACCATCTTGTATGAGGATGAGGAGTCTGAAAAATTATCAGTATTCAAAGCTTCTATCATCAAATGATGCCAATGTAAACTCTTTAGTAGACCGTGAAACAATGATCAACCGGTTACTCACAGGTGGCACTGCTGCAGCAACACGGACGTTGCTATTATTAGTGGCAACGACGGGTGATTTGACGGCAGCAGCTCCTTTTTTGTGGCTCTTCGAGAAGATTATTGGAGCCTTTGTGACAACACTGTCATTGGCAGAAGACGATATGTTCTGAAGTTCAATTGAATGGGGCAGTACTCATAAAAGGAAACAAGGTATGGCGTGTCGGCAAGTTTTGTTTGGTACCTTCGAAAGTTCAAAATGAAAGAGAACGTGTTCCTGTAATAGGAAAGCAAGTCAACCAATTGATACCGCAATATTCAAAACAGATGCTCAGATACTGCCCCCATCCACTTATCAATGTGATCGCTCTTAGGTAATCCTTGTATCAGCATTTGATATTTAGTTCAGCTGCTTCAGCGCAGGCAAAGGAAGAAGCTTGCCGGATCGAAAGCATGATGTGAACACTGCTTTGACTAATAAATCTATTTTAGGCGATACAAAAATAATAGATGGACGGAATCTCACCTTCTTCGTCATATCACTTGAAGCACTTCCATAAATTATTATTCTTTTTTTATAAGCTGACCGTTATATGATGCAAAAAATATTTATTTGCTCTGAGTGTGCACAACCTTCAACAAAGTGGATGGCTTAAGGTGAGCCATGTTGCAGCATGTATCCTCGCCACGCAAGTGGCTCCCGAGTTGGATTTACGATGGAGACTGACAGTCGGTCACACAAATAGGCAGATATAAATATGAGCAGACATCGGCGCATTCACAAGAGCACGAAGTTTCCCGTAATGCACTTTCATGTTTTCGCGAAACAATTTCGCCAGCTGGCATGAGGAAATTTTTTGCATATTTCTTTCAAATAAAACCGTTTGTGTAGCACACTCCATACAAGTTCATGTTATATTTGTGGCAATTTCGCCGGCCCGTAGCGTCCTTTTTTCCCTAGCGAGCTTCGTCCCATCCCTCTCTCGTCCTCAGCTCCCTTTCATCCTGTTGGCAGTGAGCAAAAATTCCAGAAGGTGCAGCAAAAATTATCTCTAAAGATTCTGAGACCATCGATACACAGGAGTGTGACAGAACGCTCAACCTGGCAGATTGCAGCATTAATCTTCAGGTCAGTATTTCGAATCGGAAAGGAAACTAAAAATAGTTTTTTAGTGCACAAGAGCGCCATTACTGATTATATCATCAAAATATCAACCCTTTGATCCAGTAAACAGATTGCTTCAATCTGCCTTACTTTTTACTGAAGTTGGCGACTAAGTACAAGCCAATATGGCGATATGCACTGAAGATGTGGGAAAGGACGATAGCGGTTTGCCAGCATTCTGAGGGTTACTGACTTTCTCTAAATATTATAGCTACCTGTCTAACAGCAACACGCTAGTGTTTGGTTATACATATGAAAATGCCAGAAAAAAAGTACCTGTGATGTTTGCGCTTTCGAGGAATTCTCTGTTGCGTTAGGTGGTGCGCTGAGTGCTGCCATCATACGCGACCTTAACGACAGATTTGGTGGCACTCGTGCAGTTGCTTCGCGCGAACTTTGAGAACTAGTCTCCTCAGAACCACCATTGTGTGGTGGGGTTGGCTGCAAGAAAATGTTTTTCTGTACATCACTTGGTTCGTTCTTACAGATGAAGATGCACTACTGACAGAGGAGAAGAGGATTCGACAACTTCACTTTTGAAATTAGCCGTTTGCAAAATTAAGAATTCTTAGAGTTGGAAGCTAATTTGATGAGAAGAAGTTCTGAAAAATCCAAATTCTACTGTGCTCTAACTGAGCTTGCTAGTATATTCGCCGCATTTTAACGTGAAGGGATATGGCACAATGTTATGTCACAGTAAAATGCAAACGCTGTTGCTGTAATTTAACACGACAGTGCTGTCGTTTTAGCAGCTGTTGTTACATGAATTTAAGTCGACTTGCAGAATTTGGTGGGTACCATCATCTATATAGTGCAAGACAATCTCTTTAACCCCTTTTTCAGTCTAATCGACTAAAGAGGAACAGACGCCTGAAGGTGCACGAAAGTTCGCATACACTTCAAGACTGATAGAGTCGCAAATTACACTCGTCGTAACATATCAAAAAAACAAACATCATCTAACAAATTTATGGTTCGATTGGTTCTGCCGAAATTGCGATACTTTCTATCAGTTTTATGATAAGTTGGCAGGTTTAAAGCTGGCTTCTTGTGATAACTGATACTGAAAGATATATGTTCAATCATATTCCTTATATTGACTCTCAATTTGTTCATAAAATATGTCACTATACAAAAGCGCACATTGAGTGGGTTGCGTCGAAGTTTCACCCCGATAACCTCCCAATGACATGAAGTATTAGTGTTTAAGTACAAGCTCTCTTCGCAAAAATTGCAGCTGAGCGTAGGATTTTTGGCGTTTTGAAAGAAATTCGAGAAGACGCCCAGTATTTCTTGACGCCATTTGCAAGAACGATAAAACTCCGCTCAGTGCCTATTAAGGGGCACTTCCTGTCAAACTGGGCCATATTACTAGCGAATGAATAGGCTACGTCTCATTAGGGGAAATTCTTTAATTCATCTGTCTACTGCTCTCTGAAATATGTGTCAATAATCTGATCATTGTTCTGATTCTTCTACATACTTCTCAAATGCTGCGGTCAGGTAATACAGTAGTCGCTTTTTTGATGGTCGTCCTGCTACAGTAACTAGGAAAACTTGTTTCCACCGTTTGTTGAACACGCATTCAAAAAGAAATGTTTGCTTATGTAAGCACAGCGTTTGCGAGACTGAGGAGGGTTTAAGGAGCGGACTTCATGCCAAAGTCGTTACATATAAAGGTTTCCTTTCCTGCCGACGATGGTAGGTAAGGAATAGGGATACTCCTTAAGGTTGTACTTATAGATCAGTGGCGTTCGAAGTTTCGAACAAGACATACTTTGGGGACTGTCCCCCGCCTCCATTGATAAGATGCATAAATGCCCACTTTTCATAACTGCAATGCAAACAAGTCACGAGCAGTGTAGTCCTACACACTGTTCGCATGATCTGGAAGTCTTTGAAATGCTGTAAAACGCTCCAAGGAATTTCTTTTCCATTTCCAGCAATGCTGCTATGGAGTTTTCTTCTTGCGAGAAAAGGCGTTCATGGCAATGTGTTATTCTGTTGGCGCATACAGCATAGGCATGCTAGCATTAAGCCGTATAACATTTTATGAAACACATCAGCACATTGGTATCCGTTGCAACAATCACTCAGCAACTGCGCTTAATACACACGGACGCTGTTACCTTGCAAAAGCATCGATGGAACTGTGCCTTGCTAGTGGATTTAGTGCTGTATATGGTAGGTCTGGTTTGATGGTATTTGAAAGTGATGAAACTTCTTGTTCGAAGATAACTGCAGGCATTAAATCAATTTGTATTTGCAGCTGATTTTTCAAGTAGATATAAAGTCTAAAGAAAACCTATAAGGGTTCACTGATTTTCGTCATTTCCAACCGATTTTACTCCCACTTGTCGCTCATATACTTAATACACTAAAAGGTGTAACAAAAATAGAATGATGAAGACATCGAGGAGTGTTTCGAGCCATTGGAGTGCTATGCTAAGGGCAACCTGTCTAGAGAGATTGACTTGTCATGAAAGGTGGTCTGATCACCAAGTAGCGCTTTTAATCTTTTCCAAGTAGAAAATGCTTCAAATGGTGAACATACTTCTGGTTCCTGTTTCCCTGGCACAATCGCCTTCTGAGGGTCGCCAACGGCTTTTGCAGGACGCAGTCCAGCGGGTAGGGTAAATGCAGAGACAACAGCGACGCAGCTGACAATAAATAGTGCTGCACTCATTGTCTAAACAATATGCGGCATTATATCGCTTGTCTTTATGTCTTGATGAAAAAGTGATCAAAGACTTCAGCAACTGTAATTTCTCGTAGTGTCTACTAGTGGTGAATTCGTGGAAGAACATAGCCGAAAGCAGTGTACAACGATGACGCTTGGCTCGTAGCACACTGGAAAAAGTGACGGAGCAATTAAGGAACCATCACGAATTCTGTTTACTAAGACAGATGTTTCTCATGGCATAATAACAACCCAAGTGAACATTTCAGAAGTGCAGTAACATTTCACATGACCACTCTACTATTCGGATGCGATCCGCCTCGATCTTATTTCTAAGAATATAAGCTTACATTGAACGGATTATTCATAGAATATCCATAATTTCTCTAAAGAAATATGGATTCAGTGACTGCAAAGAGATCCTTGAACCACAAATCATTAAGTCCGCTAGATTATGAAACAGTTCGCTAGAGGAGACGATTCGCTTTAACTACGTGTCATTTCTTCAAAACAAAAACAAAGAGCGAATTGCATCACTTATAGCAGAAAGGAATTTCAGTGGGAAAATCTACAATATTAAAATAGTTTCCGCTTTTTGAAGAAATCCCCCTCGTTAGTTTTGCCCGTTCTTGATAAAAATTCATTCTTCAGAAGATCCAACGATTTTGCCACAAAAAAACAACGAATTCCGCACTGAAATTGTTTCTGATCGTCTTGGAAAACAATTACAATGCTTGCATATATGACAGAAAACGTTGCCATTATATTGGTAAATAAAAATCCCCTTGGTTGCAGCTCAATTTGCAAGTAGCACATAAAAAACAAATAAAATATCGCCTATATTTCGTAGGTGAGTGACTTATTCAATGAAAGAAATCCGCAGCGCAAGATTCCATTTTGCGATAAAAATTCTTCCACGTAAATTTGGAGAGACCGACTGCCTCAATGTAAAGCGAATTTAAGGGAAAACCTCAATTCTGGATAGCAATCAACAGACACTTGACGGATTTAGATCCATTGTTTCGTCAGGTGAAAATATCAGATGAAGAAGTAAGCAAAGATCAATGTACCGCTACATGCTCTCATAAAAAACTAACAATGATTCCGTAGAAACACAGCCTACATAAGTTCGTTAAAGCAAACGATCCCTACGAATGTCTAACTAAAATGTCTAAATAATCTCATCATGAGTAGTGCACAACTTTCTAAGAGCTCATTCGATACTTCGAAGAACCTGGCTCTCTATAGCAGACACCCTCATTTGAGAGCCATTTTTGCGCGTTCCTGCTGGCGATTGACCCGGCGATGTTTAAGCTCGTTGATACGAAAGTGAAGTTACATTGCTAAGAAAACAGCTCAGTGGATGACCAATTTTATGGTGTAGAATGAGCGTTCAGAGAATTTTGGCACGACGAAACGCTATAGCAAATTTCATCAAACACTGACGTGGTGGCCAACAAGTGAGCGCAACGATGACCTAAAATGCAGATGCCGCTCTCCATACAAATAACTGCACACCGCATGAGACCTTCCACTTCTCACTACCGACACACAACTCCCATCTAAAATAGTCACGACTAGTGACAGTCACTATTCATCGCCGAGAATCATGGCCGATTTTTGATACTCGTTTGATGGATTGATTCGTTGAAAACTAATTTTAACTAATATACTGACTAATTATTGTGCAAATTCACATTGCTTACTTGTGTTTCACCTGTTCTCACGTGTATTTTAAAAGCAGTTATCGGATTTCGGGATCATAACTTCCTCAGCAACCATTTCCACCATCCTCCCATGGAACTCCTCTTCGATACTCCGATGTTCGGATAGATACTATTTTTTAACACACAATTTGTTTTCAGTTTTTTAGATGGGTAAACATGCTCACAATGACGCTGAAGAAGATCTGTAAGGAGACTTATTCAAGAGTCGAAAGGTTTGCAAGACATATTAAAACGTTGTTGCTTAATTCGATATCGGCATATGAACGTCTAAAGTGCACAAAGAGAGTTTTGAAAAGCAAGTCATTGCAATCTCTAGCTTCATTTTCCTATGCTTTCACTTTTCTTTCTTGAACGTTATTCAATGACCAGTCAGATTCGCGCTTCGTCGCAGTGCCCCGTATAAGAAAGTCATTGCTCCTACCATCGTCTCAAAACGGTAGTCGAAAAATTCTCCAGGCTCATTTGAACAGTTTTTGCCCATCTGACGCATAAGTGCTTACTGAGTTGAAAATCACTAAAGAATTTCTTTTTTTTTATCACTACCGATCGTTTAGGACTGTGTAAGAGTGACTCAGTTTAACTGAAAAACGAACTGCTGCAGCGGCAACAATGCTAAAGTTCATATTGCATTTGCTGGAGCGACGCTAAGCGCAAGGAAGTTTGGGAATCAGTGCAAGGCGATATTTATATAGGGTAGCTACAGGAGGTCTTTTCGAGAAATAGCGCTCTAGGTTAGAAAATATGCACTTCATTTAAAATAGTCCTGAAAAAATTTAACACCTAAATTCTCTAATGGTTTAGAAACATCGCATTTTGCGAAGGAAAGGATGGGTAATTTGTAGGTTATTATTTTCGTCTGTCCTCAAAACCCAGTATGAATTCAGTGCTAGTGGATCACTAATTTGCCCACAATTACACACGGCAGCCCACCCGAGGACAGCGAAATGACCACGAATAGCAAAGATTACTCGTCTTTGGAGTAGGTCCACGTCGATGTCTCAAAAACTTGCAACTGCTTTCTGTTTGGTCAGTCAGTATAAGCTTTTTTCGAAGAAACTGCACGAAAAAATCGAATCAGCCAAATTTTGATCATATTACTGCGGATACTTTACAGCAGTGCTTGGGAACAACATATTTAGAGCACTAGATGCAGAAGTGCGGATCGTGCTGGCTTCTCTAGTAAATGGTGCCAGTTGCTCTAGAATGAACAGCAAAGAATCTGAAAAAAAAAAAGAATTCAAAAGATTTGAGACCATACATAAAGATTTACGCACATCTCAGTGATGTCACTCGAACGCGCAAAATTACATATAAGCACAAGTGATCCTCGTAGAAAACAACGAGTGATCAGAAGTTGATTATGATATGTGCACTATATGATAGGTCTCGCCCGTACCGGAAATATATCATAACGAATAGCAGAGATATCAACAATAATGACGAATACACGAACAAGTACAATGATGAAATATAGTACAAGAGGTCGTCCACGAATGCAGCGTCATATGTATAGGATCATAAAAATGCAAATATGAAGCAGTGGAATTTTGCACATAAATCTTTAAGACTATGAAAGTCTTGGAAGACATAAAAGTCTTTCTTGGAAGAAACGAGGTGTTCTGGTAAAATGAACGTTCATAACAACTCATTGTTAAACCTATAGGAATTTCAATGAAACGACTGTTTTTATAATGAATTCTAATGGTTCGCTGTGATTACTGACGATAGGAATTTCGATTCTTTATTTCCATAGTCTCGGAATACTTAAAAAAAAATTCGATACTACTCGAAAGGCATCAATCGCTTGACGGATCGACACAAAACGAAAAAAGTGACGCATGAAAATTGAAAAAAATTCTAATAGAAGCAAGAAAATACTACGAAAGTGGAAACGACTCAATTATAATGTCAGTCAGGAGCGGTGACAGAACCAAAAATTTGGGGCAAACATACATGACCTATAGATGCAGAAAGCGAACTAGGTCTTGGGTGTGTGAAAAGTGTCAGAGTGCCATGCGATGTGCCGAAGGGCGAAACTTTTTCGTTGATAACTTCGCGATTTCAGTCACATTTCAAGATAGATTCCTAATTAAACATGCAAAATGATGAGCCAGATCAAACTTATATTCATTTTACTCTGCCCGTTTTATTGATATTGGTGTGAGATTGGACCTGTGACCCTGTTTTCAGCCTGAGTGTAGCCATTTCACAGCACTCTTATGCGTTATCATGTTTGGCTCATACAACAACTCATTCAGCACTTCTGGTATAGGACCCGTCCGAAATTAACTGAAACAATGAGCTTTTACAACTGGAGCGCAAAAAGCAGACATGTTGAATTAAAATAAACAAGTCGCTAGCATAGGCGTTATGAGATGCGCTATTTTATTCAAAGCCATTTTGCAAGCTCATAGCATCCTTTACCAACAAAACAATAAAACATAATATAATTCATCTATCTGCTGGATAAAATAGAATAGGCTAATGTCCAGAATAACAATTAACGTCCATCAACGCTCTTTTTGATCACGTTAGCTTTCGTTCACGTTATCTCATGATTGCCTCTTCCGCTTTCGGTCTTTTTTAAACGCTGGAAAATCAACGCTTACGACGCCTATACTTTTCAGTGGATGTAGCGCGTTTCCGAGTTGAGATATTCCGGATAATATGGTTCTTCCATAGTTAAGCATTATTAAAGAAATCTTTTTGCGTGTTTTGCGATTTTTCCATCACATGCGCACTCATGTGGCGGACATTGCTGGGAATATGCGAACTTGGGAAAAAGATCCTCAATATGGAAATTTTCCGCAAAATGTTGCAAAAGTACTGCGAACAATCCGGAGATTTCAATTTTGGTGGAATTTTTTGCATTTTTGTTGAAATTTTCTCAAGACCTCTTTAGAACAGCAGTTGCTTAGAGATGGCCAACAAAATTTTTTGCGTATTTACTGATCGCGGAGAATTATCCATTGCCGATCCGGAAAATTGTTTTCTCGGCTGTACCTTGGTTGTTTTTGTTTTGGATTTTGATGAAATTTTCTTATTTGTCAAGGATGTGATGTGTGCATGTGAATATGTGAAGAAAATTCCGCAAATTGCCAACTTCATTCTTGTAACTTTTTTCTCGCCAACTAATGATTCTTATCTTATTTAATGTGTACTCCAATGGTATAGATCTGATCTTTCTGGAATCCTTATTTTTCTGGATATTCTGGATTTTTCATTTACAAAGGTGCAACTTTTTTGAGAAGAATCGTAAAAGCGCGCACCTTACGCCATTCAACGCACCAGAAATTCAACTATTAAACGATGATTTAAACGCAGACCAATAGAGCATGTTTGCCGTAAATGCGAAAATTTACCATTAGACTAACTGAATATGATCTAACCTCTAACCGCAAGAAAACTTTGTCATAATATTAGTAAACTAACGGAATATGGACTAAACTCAAATTTCAGTGCCACATTATTCGCATAGCACCTTGAATTAACATTTTGAAACGTACGATAGCGAATCGTCTTTTTTTCTGATATTTCGGTGGTGGGTTAGCGAAATGAACGGAAAGGCAAAGAAACATCTCTACTCTCTCTTTCCTAAGTTCCCTCACTGTTTTTTACTTCTACTTGAATATAGTTGCGAAAAAAAGCTAAGAATCTGCCAAAGAAAAAATCACGAATGAAGAGCTATATTTTTGGCACCTTCCCGATCCAGAATAAACAATGGCTGGAGGTGGAGGAACTATGACGAGGATTCTATCACTTTTGAAATCATTAGTTTCATCCTGACTTCTGAATCGTTGTAATCAAGAAAAGGACCCGCACTTTTTCCAAGACATTCAACGATGAAATTCATTATGGAACATTTTGCTTTCATGAAAAACTCACTTTTCTTTTACTGAGCGAAACAATGGAAATATTGTTATAGTGGGCTGATACTTGAAACCTCACAATGAAGATGATGATCACTAGTTAACAAGACTGAAGTTAGTTCCGGAAACTTCGAATTCAGAAAATTTTAATAGTTGGAACATACCGCCGTTGCTACGAGGGACATACCTCATCGACGGCTAACATTGTGTTAAAAAATGCTGTTTAACGAGGCAATGATGTGGCTGAATAAAAAGCACATGCCGTGAATTCTTGGACTTATAACCCACTCACGTTCCAATTCATCTCAACACACTCTCCTTCTCAAATGTACCGATCATTGGGACGAATTTGGAATGCAGTGCTACCTCCAGCCCGCTGTACTGTCATGATCCCGCGGCCCTGAATTCGACGGTTTACAGCACAAAAAGTGTTCTGAGAGAGACGGTAGGTGAATCTTTTTGGTGAAAAGACAGACGGTGATGAATAGATGCACCGGAATCTCCGTTAAGTTCGTTTACAGCCTCAAATTGTCATTAATGATCGTCTTCCGCATATGAATATGAAAAGTACCTTCAACGCGTCGAAGATCTGATCGTCACATTATTCCGACGAATTCCAAAGATGGGCACACCGCCCTTCCGGAATATGCGATCGGGTGGTTTTATTACGGTTCCAGCAGTAAAGCGAAAAGTGATTCATTATGCATTCACCAACCGCTGATCGTAAACCTTGTTCAAAAATCGCTCGACCTGGACGAGAACTATTAACAGCTTTGTCGTCAACTATAAGCAGAAATGACGTCGAAACTTCATACTCAATCCCCAAAATAGAAAAAACAGTGCCTGCACGTTTCACCCATACTTGCCTCGATATGTCGATAGGGACGTATCTGACTATTCCCAGAAGAAAGAGCGGTCTACGGTCGGGGTGTTTATAAAAAGGGGTCTCATTCGTGCTAGCTGCTTTTGTGTTCTTCCAAATTGGCTGCTGAGCGGCGGGAGTATCTACTAGCATGGATGAGACCACTTTTTACTCTTACTTCGTTTACTTTGAGATGGGGAAGCATTTTGGGAAAGTCGTCAGAGGCAACTTGTATGCGCAAAGACTAGGTCGTTTAGAGCTGCTGTGGCGTATTGGAAACCCGACGTAATGATAGAATCAACCTGCCCAGAATAATTGACCTGCCCACCTAGCAGGGTATTTGAT
The DNA here is from genome assembly GCA_037576465.1 of Parascaris univalens. NCBI lineage: Eukaryota > Metazoa > Nematoda > Chromadorea > Rhabditida > Ascarididae > Parascaris > Parascaris univalens. The sequence goes on along the minus strand of CM075173.1, from coordinate 38,351,309 downwards.
AGCATTTATGTTAGTCTGTTGAAAAGGAGTACACGTGAGATATCTACACGAATATTAGATCCTACGCACTAGATTTAACTTTTCACCGAGGACGTTTCAAAGAAAACATTTCAGAAATATTCGGCAGTTAAGACATCAGATCTCATTCTTTCAGGTAAAATCCACCACCCCTCCTCCCACACTTACGCAGATTTCTGCGGTAAACGACTCACAACAAGTTTTACGAAAGATCTTGCACCTCCTCTGATGGATTTCGAGAACACGACTATCTGTTTTTGTCGTTTGAGAGATAGCGAGAATATCATTTGAGTTCCAGTGGAATGCTCTCCTATCACGACTAGCATGCGCTGTTCTGTGGCGGCAAGAGCGATTGTTATGAGTGGGATTAGCTTCATTTATCACGTTGTCATTTCCAAGTGGCAGTGGGTATTGTCGTGGGGAGTATCGTCGTTCAGTATGATTATGAGGGCGTTTCACGGGTATGGTGACGATAATGTGTTTTGATGGGAAAACAATGCAGCAACATGAAATCTCAAAGGGGTTTCTATACTACTGTTAACCTCATGGTGCCCAGCAGTAGGTAGCTCTAGGGAGCAAAGTTGCAACTGCGGAGTGCTTTTGTGCACTCAAGACCGCAGCAGACACTGAGTGTGTCCAGCGACGCGAAGGGAACGGTGTGATGATCGAATGCCTGGTGGAGTTATCTGTCGCCAGTCGGTGGGATGCAGACGATCGGAGACGCCTCTCGGCAGGCAGTTGGCAGAAAAAGTTGGCTCCAACGGCTAGCTGGATTTCAAATCTCGTGTGATGTTGCTTCCATTTTCAGGCCAGTAGTGGAATAATAAGCCGGAGATGAGACCTGGGACGTGCTTCGCGTAAGCAAGCGGTATTGGCAGTTTTCAGTTTTTCAGCAACCTTTAGGATTTCTGAGCCATCTGGTTCATGCCGTTGAATCATTACCACATTTTTTGCCGTGGGATTCATCAGCGCCGTTAGGGGCGTGAGAGGATAAACTAGCTGGAAGTGTTATGCATTTCTGGTGGATTCAAAATTACTGTTGTTCATAGCAGTTGTTGAAATCTGAGAATTCCTGGTGGAGAGCAAGGTAATGGAAAAGTAAGGTGGTCTACAAATTTGTGCTGTTCTTACATTGTGTGCAGTGAGCAGTTTATTCAGCGAAATACTTGAAGATTGTTTACAGGTACTCGGCGTGGATTTCACCGCGCTTCTCAGCGAATTGAAGAATGAGGGCGCGATGTGGTGGCATCCGGAGAAAAATCAGTGGATCCGCAAGGTCGCGTTGCAGTCTTCAGCATTTCCGCGGAGGATTTCAGTGGACTCCTTTCCTGATCCGTTTTTGAGGTTTGTTCACTGGGATGTTTTAAGCGATATTTTGTGTTTCTTGTATCCATTGATGAGACCGTTGGAGTTCATAGGTTCTGGAAAGCGACTTGAAACTGAATGTTGCAAATCGATTAATGGTTGAGAGTTGCAAAGGTTTACTGGGAAGTCTGTGGCGTTTTCGTTGCGTTTTATTCATTTTTCCTTGGAGGACGGGTTTTCTATCGCTTTGTAATTTCATTTCCCCAATGTTAGAAGGATTCTCGGGGTCGAAAAATTGCGAAATTATCGCAGGTCAGTTATCTTCACCGCCCTCCAATTTTCTCTAAAATCCTCCTCCGAGTATCGTGAGTTCCTGACACGCCACGGCGTTATTTATAGAGTTGTTATTTTTATGTCACAAGTGTGCACGTTTTGAACTCCGTTTGTGCTATATGCATACCACCGCTGCTTAAAGTAATGACTTTTTTGATCGCGTTCTTTTTCGATGTTCGAGTTGTAGCAGGCACATGTTCGTTATTAAGCCTCCTCCCCACTTCACTTGGCATTTTTTTTTTCAGCCGAATCGGTCTTTATGCAAATGAGGAGTGGGGCTTTTCGTTGTCATCATTTCAACTATTCGTCCTCCATCCACTGACGTTCATGTTCCTTTAGCCAATATATTTGATGCGAACTTTTGATACTCTGTCCTTCTACAGTTTGAGGTGTGATTAGAAGCATTGTTATGAAAACTTCTTACATGCACGAACGACGCTTTGAAAATGACCGAGGATAAATTGGGACTATCACTCCCTCGAGTATCTAGTTAATTCACGCTTAGTTGCGTTTTAAATGGGTGGCCGCCATTTAAAGCGCAGCTGCTGAGTTTCGTTTGGATGGTTGGCATGCATTTTCAAAGTGGGCGTTCTCCAATATTTGCGTGCTACATCCCCACTCTTTCATATTGTTTGGCTATTGTTCTCTCATACCTAACACTGCTGAGGCATCATTTCACGTGTCCTTTATATTCACAGTTACTTGCAATTCAAACGTCCGTCGCCGTTTGAGTTGCTCGTGCTGTCTCATGGCTGCTAGTTATGCTATGGCAAGAGAATTGCATGAATTTTTGTAACCATGGTCATGTGGCTCGTCGAGAGGAGATGAAATAATACACTCTCCTGAGGTTTCGCTATCTGAGCCATAATCACAGTGCATCAAAGTCACGTAGGCACACTTCAATTTCGTAGAGTTACGGAAATTGTTACGTTTATGGAAGCGAAGAGAAGAAGAAAAAAATAATGAATTCGAAGGTCATAAGACGAGAGGGGAACTGCATTGACGATGGAATCTTTAGAGGGCGACATCGATCGGATGTTACATGAATATGTTAGTTAGTGAGTCGTTGAAATTCCCAATTATTCTCAAAGTGACGAATAAATGGAAAACTTATGATTTACCCAGTGTTATTGGGTAAAATTCTGTCTCATCTAAACGCACGGAGAAAGAGCCTTTTTTATGCTTTTCTTAATCATATGTCCTTTTCTGAGTTCCATTTTCATAGCGGAGTTTTCGCAAGTCTGTTACTTTGTCTAACATGTCTTGCTTCTTTCCTTAGAACTTCCTTCCAAGTATGCGTATTCCTCATTGGAATGAATCAATCGTCTGTGCGCATTTCTAATGCCATAAAGTGTTGCAATAGAAAAATTTAATTTAGTCATTTGATACTGTTAGCACCATTCACAAAGAAATGCCTAGCAACTTACTTGATAAACTTACTTGACAATTGCAGTTGATAAGTTCTTTATGAGTAGAAGATTCGGAAAAATTAGTTGTGGATTTGCTTAAAGTTTCCAGAGTCGTCAATTTATCCATCTATTCGAGTGAAATGTACTTTATTCGATTGTTTGATACAAGATGCGCTTAATAATAGTACTTATTTTGATGGTTATACGAACGCGAATGCATTTTTTCTCTGATAACTTCGCCTTGATTCACTTTTTGAATCTCTCTATTCCTCATTAGTTAGCATTCGATATGGGAGGAACACAAGTAGGAACAGTTCATTGGACATTTTTTTCTCATTCCTTCCCATACTAGGTGGTCTATATCGGTAGTCAAACTGAGATCGTTAATGATTCGATTTGATCATTTAAGCCCAAATCTGACACTATAATTGCAGCAGATTGCAATCGTAACTCTAAAGATGTGAATCAAACCGATGAATTCACATCACTATCGGAAAAACCTTTCCATAACTATCGGAAAACTATCGGAAAAACCTTTCCATAGGTTGATATTTATTCGAGTATAGTAGTTATTTTGAGTGACATATATTGTTGCTGAAATATTTAGCTTGAAGTACATTAGCTTCTGAAATTGTTATGCAGAATTGATTTTTATCATCTTCAAGAGTATTTTGTTAAATTGAATTCCTCATTTCGATGTAGCCGAGAGCAATCGGTGATTAAAACTGAATCAATCGAGGCGTTTTTCTGATATTTGACGATATGGTGCGAAATAGGTTAAAGACAACTATGTTTTTTTTCTATTTTCTAATCTACATGAGCTGATATTCTCACCGCTAATCGAGAGTTTCACTAACGACGTCAAAGTTCTTTTTTACTATTGGTAAAAACAGTGAAGGTAAAAATTATTATCTTGCATTTAGCGAATGGTAAAAAAAAGCCCTCGAATGTGATCGTTTCATCCATAATTGGCTATAGCATTCGTAATCAACTGCTTAATGGAAGTGCTAGGATAACTATAAAGTGTTTTTTTTTTTTGCTCTATGATGATCTATCATTGAAATTACTCGTAGAAAAAGGCGTCGATTTAAGATCTCTTTAAGATTTCACCATCACCAATGTTCAAAATTAGTTTCATAACTGGACGAAATTGATCTCTTTTTTTCTCAAACAATAGTATCCATTTACGGATATATTGCAGGTAATCCAATAAGAAGTAAATTCGTTCACAATATATGCGTATTTCAATGGAAAATTTTCGCCCATTCTAACAAACTCGATCAGTTGTTACTTGAAGCGCTTGGAATTGGTTGGTTTTTCTGAGAACGTCATTGGTGATATTCAAAACTGTCATGTTTGAAGTTTATTCGATATTCAGTGAATTGCTCTCCTTCCCTCTATCTTTTCACCGTCGCGTGCAGTGTGTTCATTTTATAATTTCCGCCTTCATAGAAAGTTTTCGAACGACGGAAAGCTTTTAGAGCGCAGATTTGTTCGCGACTCGAATAGTCATCTCGAAGAGACGCTTAATTGTTACATTTGAAGAGCATCTTTTTACGCCATAAAGAAATTTTATCTTTTTTTTGTATATACGGCTTTGAGTTCTTAAGTGTCGTCGTCGATTTCTGTAATTCGGCGATAAAATAATGACAATGAAAAAGTGCTGAAAAAGATTTTCTGCATTTCATACGTTTTAGATCGGAGATTCTTTTCTTAGTTTCTCAAGTTCCTTAAATGATTTTACCATCACATTGCTTGAGTGATCATGCCCTAGTGACCGAAATTCACACTCAACTAATATCGCAAATACTGGATTCTATATAATTCACGATCGGCATAAAAATTATATTTTTTAAACTCAGTTTTATGTTTTAAGTCATGATCATCTCATCTATTTTCTTAGAGCGTCATCCTAAGAACTTTTCGGCATTGGTTTATTTTCTTCCATATTTATATCGAACCATACAAATTATACTGTCATAACATGCTTTGAAGTGGTTTAGCTTCTTGCTTCTACTGTACTATTCAGCTGCCTTTAGTAGAAGATTGTTGTTTAATTTTATTTAGTTGTTTCACTGCGAAGTGAATAAACCTTTCACTACGGTTGAATGTATAGTCTACAGGAATATTGACATAATAATCCATTATGGATATTCCCCTGAAAATCAATCTTCAGCTACAATTTATTTTATGTTTTATTAAGCTTTTGCTTTTTCCCTTCTAGACTTACAGTTCCTCACTTACTGTGATACATAGTGGCAGATATTCTAGCGCTCCATTTTCTTCGCTACATTCAAAGTGCGTCATTAACTTGGAAGTGCGCAGTCCAGCAAATGCTCTTCAACTAACAGTTCAGCACCACCCGGACGTTACCAGCTGACGAAGCTACGAACGCAAGATCTAAGAATTTTCCACAGTCTCCGAAGAGTTATGCTAGATAATATGGTAGCGCTCTGGTCTTAGGTGGAAAAGCCTTTTCAGCATGATTCATAGATTGCCCAGTTGATGACGCTAAACATTCAAGGATTATCTGTTGAGTCAATGTAGAGGCACATTTGCACACACCTATAATTACACTTGACGATATTCCTGAAATGAGAGAAAGTGGTTTTGCCATGTGCTACATTATGAGATATCCTAAAACATGGACGTAATGACGCGTGAGGCAAGATTTATAGTTAGTTGTCTCCATTTCCGGTTTCGTGACGATCCATGAGTGATGAACGTGCAACTCCAGCTTAGATAAGTTCTGTTTTGCTACATCTGGATCCAACCAAAGACAGACTTTCATGCGTAAATTTCTGTAGCCGTTCCCTTTCGAAGAATGTCGTCTGTATCTATTCAAGTTGCGTATAATTTCAGCATCTTTCACTTGTACATGACTTCCTTCCCATTTGTATATGATTTCTGCGTTGATTTTTCAAAGGTTTCATGAATTATTCATTCCATTGAAAAAGTGCGTGTCGCCATCTGAAAAGAAATTTACCACTTCTCGGCTAAATTCGCTCTTTGTTCTTTACAAATTGCAACTCATAGATTTGCAGCAACAGTTTAATCTTTCTAACACATAAGGTGCAAGAGATGCATCTCGCCTTGCCAACTTATTGGTTCTTAACTGCAGAAATAAGCTCATTCACATGAGAAATTTTGCAGTTAATACCCAATGCACTTCTACTTACCTGGAGTGTATCAATTCGTTTAACGGAAACTGCACATAAAGTAAGCGATTCAGCCAAGAATCTGCCTTCAGCTGTGGTTTCAAAGATTACCCAGTTTCTGCTCGACAGTCCTGAACTAATTAACCAGCTCAGTAAAAAATATTCATCTCTTTATCTGGATTCATCAAATTTCCTTGCGATTGATTAGATGTATTAGTTTGGATGGTTAATGAATGCGAAAGAATGTTCGTTGTGTGGGTCGGATGTGAAAGTTTGATTTTGCTGCACATCGCTCTTCATTATCGTGAGTCTCACTAAATGATAATAATTGTCGAACAATGGATGCCTTCATGAATACCAACAACTGTTCCACCTAAAATTTCTCTTCTTCTCAGAGTTGTTAAAATGGCGTGCAAATAAACTTCTTGTCATAGAAGTTCAAATGAGTGAGCCTACATAACATACTAAAGCGAAAGGCATTTTAATGTGGCGAAATATGCGAAATTGAATCGAAGTTTCAAAATCCTATAAATTTAAGCTGTCATTGTGTGGGTTCTCAAAGCTTTAAGCGGCATGGGACTTTGACGGTTGCTTAACTTATACGGGACCATTTGCACTTTTTTTATCTGTATTTTGTTGGAAAATTTTCCTTCTATTTCTCAACTTACGGGCAGTTGCTTTTCATATATGTTAGCCTCGATGATATATTGTTTGATGGCATAAAGGAACATAGACGAGACCAAATTTTATAAATAAAAGTTAAATAAAGGTATAAATAAAGGTTTTATGAGAATATGGAAATATGTTTTCGATAAATTTGTAGCAATGAAAGTTATTAATGAGGTTTCGAGCGGAAATATCAGTATCATTTTACACTTGAGGGAAGTAAACAACGAAACAAGATCCCGTAGAGCAAAACATAATAGATTCTTGTATATGAAGCAGTAGAATGATGCTACAAATGAGACTGCAAATGCAACTAAGCTACAAATGCGACGAAGATTCGTGATCTTTTAACCTTTTGACAGCAGCTTCTATGCTAGCGTTAAAAATATGAGTACACAACGATTTGCGACAGCATTAAACAACAACACCCACATTCTTATGGGAATTAATACAAACTTAAACTAAGGGCCTTAGCGAGGAAAACACTGTGATTGCCAAATTGCATCAACACCTTCATCAACATTTCGCTGTAATAAGCTTTTGCCCATAAGAAATTTATGAACTACTTTAATTGCTTTAATGCTACCATTCATAGGCGAGTGATTGATTCCTTAGCCATGTTGTGTATTAGCAGAATTATATAATATGCATTATTGCAGTACGTCTATGTCTGCGTATCTGATCATGGTGCCTAGAAAACCTTAAGTGATACGATCTGAACCTTGCAGGCAACAAAGCTGAAAACAGAATGGATGTTGTTGTATAGTGGAGTCAAATTTTCATCGACGCCTCATATGACTTTACTTTGAAACTTAGTATGCTCACATGAAGTTAGTAAAAAATTAGTTATGGTTGCATTCTCTATCACTGGAACCCAACTACGCAAAAATTTACATTATTCCTCACTTGCATTCTTCTCATTCCTTCTTCTGTCCTCTCGTACAACTACATGAGACAGTTGGCTATCAGTATGTTTTCAATATGCGCCAGCAGTGTACGTTAAGTGAAAAAGAAGCTTTGGTGTGAAGAGTTGACCACTCTTGTGGCTATTCAATTCCACCGTTTCATACTGGAAGGAAGGTTACCGCTACTGGAAAGTTACCGCATTACTAGAAGTGCTTACAGTGGGCAATGAGAATCAGTTGTATCATTTATTGCGACCATATGTTATGTTGAAAGTTCGTTTAGGTGGATTGGAATCTGCGGTTGTGGTGTCTTTTAAAGTGAAGATGAATTTCACCAATGTCACGAGTAGTGAGTGAGTCTTCAATGAATGATCCAGTAACTGTGCAGTAGGAATTAATTGTTTACTGAAATATTATTATCTCATTTAAGTGAGTATAAAATCAAAAATTTAATGAACGACAAAGACGTCAATGTAAACTTTGCATACAAAGGACGGAGCATTAATTAGAACATCTCATCGCATTTACGTTTCATTGCAGAATAAATGAACTGAGAAAATGATTTCCTCTTGCTTTTTGATCATTATCAACGAGTTCGTACTTGTTGGATACATAGAGAAACTTTTTCTACAAGTTATTTTTACTTCGAGACGGAGTTGCAAAATTAAATCCAAGTTGTACGGATTCATCGCAAGTTGTGGAAAAAATGTTTCGTTCGATTTGATGTCCCTAATAATTACACTTGTCTTTTGCTGAAATATCTCAGCGACCTGATAGAACTGAGGTATTGATAAGCCGGGTACTATAACTACTAGGATTATAATCACAGCGGTTGTAGTCGGCGTTTCGATGAAGGAAACTGTGATATGTCCATGGTAAAACGCTTGTTGCTCTCACCTCGGAAACTACTAATGTGCACTTTCTCTGTTATTTTGTGCGTTTCTGCAAAAATACGCTGAACTGATGACGTGCTGCTTTGTTCCCCGAGGGTACCAAATGATGTCGCTAACAGAAATACGTGTATGAAATCGAATGACTTCACCATAGATGAAAATGGCAACTAGAACCGAATTTCTTTACCATTGATTGTACACTTTTGCATCTGTGTACATCAGAAGCCAATCAATCATTTTACTGAATTTCAGTGTGAGAAGATGAAGTTGCAGGGAACTCATATTGAGCTGGCCCCTCCTTTAGAATCGCTTCACTTGTTTCGAAGATGTTGAAGCAATAAGGTTTCACGTAATAAACTCCTCAGTGAGCTGTCCATTGCTTATAGGAATATTGGAGAATTTTTTGAAAAATGAAACTTGCAAGCCAATATTATGCTTGAGTTCTGCTTTTGTGAATTACAAATAAATCTTAGGTGATTGTCATATCCGTAATAACTTCGAATTTTGCTATGCTCCTTCAGAATAAAAATATGCTGAAGAAGCCCAAGGCAGCACAGTATGAATATCCCGTATGGATATCTTATATGAAAGGAAATATACGACGCTTTAGGTTTATAAGGAATCTCTATGTCTCTATCCTTTGATGTAAGTATTTCTTTCCGTAATTAAAATGAAGACCTCCGGTTGTCGGCTGGAGGATTCTTTAGGCTTTCAACTCCATTCTAAGGTGATCAAAGGACAGCCTCGGTCTCTATTCTTATGGTGATACGGTTGCAGTTGGAACTGTTAGTTGCTTTTTTTTCATTTCCATGTTATAGTACTCCAAGTGAAACTTATTTTGTTTCCCTATCTCTATTAATCAGACAGCTGCAAAGACATATGCCCTCCACCAAATCGTTTTTCTCACTGAAACATCAACGCATACATTAAAAACCTTTTTAGGTAGTGATTTTTTAAGTTCCGTCAGAATTAGTTGGTTAAATGCTACGTGATGTCGCATATTATTCCCTAAGGGTTCAATTCTCTTGATGAATTGGTTCATTATGAATAAATAGCTCACATTGATGCAAATCGATGCTTCTCTGATTCAAGTGGTTACTAGCATTTCTTAAAATAAAGTCACTTTTAACTATCATATATAGTTGGCCTAGTTCTCTCATTGCATATATTCTATTATCATTCCCGCCTAACCATCACTTTTGATTGCGGACACCTTCTCCACGCATCCAAACTTGCTCGCTCTGGTGTCGGTCGACGAGTTTTGTCATCCCGTGGGGCTTGCCCGTCATCCAACCTGATTCATGCCGTGGCTTTGCATCTTGCTGTTTGCTTTTATCTCTACAGGTCGAAATACGAACACATGCAAGCACAAATCTGGTATTTCCATAATGCACACTTGCAAAGTTTTCCCTATTATTATAATAAACGCATCTGCCCGACCGCTCAACTGACGTCGTTTTTCGACATTTGTTACGATAACAAATTCATAAATTGCATCTATCATCCTCAAATTTGCAAATATATTTTAGACTGTCAGTTTAGGATGGTTTCACTATGAGACTCCCTCGAAAAAAGTAACAATGACTGGTTTCATTCAACTCATTTCCACGTGAAGAGCCATTAATTTACTTTCATATAGAGCTAATTTGCTTTTCACGGCAACACCTGCTGGGGCTCATCCTTCTAGGGTTCCATCAACCGTACTGAGAGAATCCTGCTCAAAAAGGCTATTCAAAATGCCTTCCAGTTCCAATTTCGTTCTCTCAGATGTACTAACGTTCATAAAAGTGAACAAGAATTTGGAAGGTGTACGACTTCCGTCGAGAGGAGACGCCAAAAAACTCGACACTGAAGTTATTCGCGACTAATGGACGGCATTCTTTCGAAAACAATATGGAGACTACTGTTCCTGCAACCCTTCTAAAAGTACTGATGGATCGGAAGCCCACAGGGATTTCTTATAGATATTCAGTTTTCATTCAAACTGCTTATGGCTATAAAGAATATTTCGATACTGACTCGTTTTTGCAGCTCTTCCACAGAACGACCGTTAGACATTCGATTCTACGTCGATACTCGATTAGCATAGCTAGAGATTTAGTAGTTGAAAATTAATGGGTGAAACACTTACAGTTATTGACAGGTTACAGAACTGACTTCATTCATCGACACATGAAATCTCTGCATATACCCTAAGCCTCATTGACAAGTGGTCCATAAATTGCTGTTAATATATGTATTAATGAAGGCAGGAAGAAATTCAGATGGATATGTGCACATAATTCATTCACACTAAAGTGATTACTGAGCTCTCCTTGCGCTTTGGTACTTGACTTTGAATGCAAGTTTATTAAATTGAGTCGACGGAATGATTATAATTGAAGGCCATTGGATGATCTGCAGTCTGTTCGGCTATCAATCTGCTATTTGTTGTCACAAAATGGTCAAAAAACGAGTATTTGTGGTGAGTGAGTTTACCTTTACTTTCTCCTCATCTTTCCCCGACACAAAATAATGGAAACGAAATGAGAATTTACCGTGGAATTTTTGGCGACTTTTGCTTTCAGCGGATCATTTTGAGGCTTCACTTTTGGTATATTATTTAGACCTGTATGAAGAACATACTAACTAATTCGCCCTATAGTGATGACAGGTTTATTTAGAGTCGAATAGAGGGAAACGAGATGAAAATTTCTCGTGGAAATTAACCGGGAAAAGATTTTGGTGGAATAATAAACGAATTAAGAAGAGAAAATAGAAATATACTCATCCAGCAGTAGCGATAATTTTTTGCTTCATGCTGCTCCTAATATGAGAAAGTATGAGTGGTGTTTTGCATTAACAAGACTATGCAGGTCAAGAGTGTGCGCGAAGTCATCAGGAAAATGGGCCATTGAGAATCTATCATCAACGATATGCGATGATAATATATCATTTAAATGCGTTGAACGATGCTCAACCAAATCTGTAAAAAGTGTTGCATTTATTGCGTAATCTATCTATGGGTGGGGCAAAAACCCAGGAAAATCGGCATCCCACTTGCGGACAGAAAGAACTAAAATTTGATATCTTTCTCGAGATCTCAAGAACATTTTTCAGGTGACTGGTTCGCAAAGGGGCATTGGATATGGCATCGTAAAAACACTGGCCGTCACTGTTCCAGACGCAATTATTTACATGACAGGTAATCAGGATTTCAAAATGATTTAATATGTGAAATGTTTTCGGAAGGAAAGAAGCAGTGGTCTTGCGATCTAATGGGCAGCAAAGAGTAATTCGTAACATCCATTTCTGATTGCATTTCAGCCGCAGTACAGGACGCTTAGGTTCGAGTTTCCTTCGAGTTTTTGACTTATATAGGCCATAACTGCTCCTCGTTTCAGCAGGAATCTTTCAAAAGAGGGCCTTTTAATGACGATGAGGATTTTTTTTTCACGACACCTACACAGTATGCAACATGAAATTTACAGCCGCAATTTCCTTTCACTTTTCCACCTTATCGCGACAATGACAGCACATGCAAGAGGTGGAGAGAAGATTGTTCAGTTGGCTGGCTAAAATTTAGGTTACTGCAGCGACTGAACAAGAAGTCAGTGTTGGTTTTCTGCGAAGCACCTAAGCTGCACCTTACGTTTATACAGATCATACAAATATCGTTTGTTCACTCTGTCTTCTCAGGTTCAGCAGTATACCCATCTGACATGTTCCGACAACCTCAGATGAAGAAAAGCGAACGAATAATTTATTAGGGTTTTCGAGCAAGAGACAACAAAATATGACTTTAGGAATGCCACAAACGCTAGAAAACACATCTTCAAAAACATGCGAAGTACCTGATATCATCGTTCCTCTGTGATATGTGCCGGTTGCCACCGTGTTTATATTAAGTTAACCTACCACCGTTTTGGCTAACATGTGCTCCGCAACAGCCCTCAAACGCAGTGGTGCAGTCTGTTGTGGCACGTACATGAATAAGTGCGAATGATATTTCTACTTCTCATTCCGGCTCGAAGCGAAAACTAGCATTAATTGTCTGCATTACAACGAAGACACGGAAGTATATCGTGCATCGTGTTGGGACGATTGCATACATACGTAATAATTTATACACATCACCTAGACATGTCACGTAACGTCACACACGTCGCATGTGACCGATTACAAAGGCACACTCTGCACATCTGAGCTCATTTTGAAAAGAAAAATGTGAATACCCCGAGTTATAGTAAGTAGTTCCACCTCATAAAACGGAGGGCTGTTGACCTCTTTTGTGAAGTCAAGCCACCCCGAAGTCTCACCCATGTCTTTAGAAACAATGTGAGTCCTCTGCGGCATATTCAACGTCTTGCCAGTGTCTCAGGGTCTATAATGTAAGTTTCCTAATGCGGCGTCATATTCCTCTTACTTCTTCATACAGCTTCATAACATCCGATGGTGCGAATTCCGCAAAGAAATCGAAGAATGTGGAAGGAATCAGATCGCTTTGAGGAGCAAATTCTGTGTGGAGAAATTTTCATATAGATGACGTGCATGTCTTTCATTACATGGCATCTGAAGAGCTGGTAAAAGAGCTTGTGTGGTTAATACGAGCATATATGATTGATAGGGGCTTAAATGGTTTCGCCTCATTCAAAAGCCATCACTGTCAATACCCGCTATTTTCACTGCTTAACATAGAAATTCGTACAGATACACATTATGTAAAAAGATATGTTAATTTAAGTAAAGATGCACCTATAACAGTCATTTCGGCCTCAACGGTCGCCCTTCTACTGAAAGACAATCATTCGAAAGCCAACCCGACAACGCGAACATGTGACACAGGGTTGAAGGGTTCGAAAAATTCGAAGCATGTTTGGATACCGAAGATCCTTCCACACTGCGGAATATTGCAAAACTAATGGGAAGAAGGACGACGCTCAGCAGCAATTTTCAATGTTCTTGTTGCAAGCGTAGAGATAATTTCTGCAGCATCGGGCGTCACGCTGAGTCTCCCTTCCTTGAAAGGTTCGAGTTCTTCCGAGACTGAAAAAGAACCTACTTCTGGCGTCTTTCCGATATGTTACAATGCATCAACACTCTCTTCCTTCTTTTATCTTCACCATTGAACAGAGAAGTCTTTACATCACTCTTTCAGAAGAAAAGAAGTTCTAAAGAAGTTTTAAGGAAACCCATGGATACCACTGCTGACGATTTCAGATATGCACAATTGTATGCTACAAGATTCGATGCGTAAGTTGGATGCGGAAATGGGAAAATCGATGAAAGCAGAAGTGAGAATTCATCAACTCGACATCACAAACATCTTCAGCATCAATAAATTCTGCGAGCATCTGAAAACTGAGCATGGTGGTTTCGATGTGTTAGTCAATAACGCAGGTATTAGGTTCAGCGTGAGTTTCGCTTCCATCTTTTTATTATCATAAGAATTTTTTCTATCGCAGAAACTTTATCTTACTGCTAATTCATATTTTCACTTCCCGCATCATCTATTCCAAACACAGTTATGAACCGCGAATTGCGATATTAGGGCTTGCAGATTGCAGCAGTGAAGAATATAGCCGCAGTATATCTTATGTAAAGGTCTACGATGTAAGAACATATTGATATGTGTGGTTTACTCCTTCCCTCTCCCACGTCGAGAAATCATATTCCTTCGGAACAACCGGCCAATACTTTCAAGCATAATCTGGTGAGTAGGAAACACATTAGGCCCATTAGTGGAAAACATTGTTCGTTGCAACTGGCCACTTTGGTTGGTATTTACTATGGAAATGTAAGCTTAACCTGCATAGCCATACGATTCTAAAATAGTGCCAAGAGCTGATCGATTCATCACTTCATGAAGGTCTACATCATCAAACGACCAGAGAATATAGGAGGTAAGCAATTTTATGTAAGATTCGTATCTTCACTTTAAGGTGTTATCTAAATTTGACTTCAGAAAGAAAAATAAGTGTGTTTTAAAGAAAGGTATTTTGAATTTCTGCTAATTTTTTCGCCCTTTTGTAGAATCAAATGGAGGAGACACTTAATGAGGCGCGCCTTACAATTGCTACAAACTATGAAGGAACGAAGCTGGTTTCACAACAACTTTTTCCGTTGATGAGAGATGGCGGACGGTAAGACGCACATAGCAGCAGAGTTCCACTTAGAAGTTCCATGCTGATCGTTTCATCATTTATTGTAGTGATATCAACGACCCCGCACCGCATTCAATATTTATTTCATTTATACGTTGCCTCATTAATGTTTTACTGAAACCTATAAAGATTTCCACCAAAATTTTACTGATTGAAATGTTGAGAAATGCAGAGCATCGGTCTTCATGTGGCCTACAGAACGTTTGCTCCTTTCAGAGTAGTCAATATAGCGAGTCGCTCGGGATCGATTCAAAGTTACGATCCTCAGATCAAAGCGAAACTCAGCGATAAGGCAATAACTATTGCAGATGTGGACGCATATGTGCAAGATTTTCTCACGTAAGTGTTCCCTACTGAAAAAAAGTCAAATAAAGTTATGGATATTCTGGTCCTTGTTTTTTTTTTTCTTCATAATAATAACGTTAAAGCGGTAAATTCTAAAATTCTTTGGACTTTCTCATTTGGAAGTTCGACGCCGAAATTTTACAAGATTAGGATTTTTTTTCTTGGCTTAGTGTTTTCACATAAATTAGAACAGCCTTTTCCTAATGAAGGAGAATTGCAAGGGCATTTGAAAAGAAGGAATGCGCATCAAAAGGATATCCGAAGTCATCCTATCGTGTTTCAAAGACAACTGTCATCCTGCTGGCACGCATTTGGGCACGTGAACTAGCTCAGCGCAGGATCGTAGTTAATGCGGTAAGTATACTTGATTCTCCTCGCACAATTTGTACAAATTGCTCATCGAAACAATATAAGTAATCTTTTACACCATAGTTGAGGTGAAGAAAATAGTGAGTCTACACAATGACTGTGACGTGCAACAATTTTCTGAGCTCATCGGCAGAAAAGAACTCGAAAAGCTAGTATTATTAAATAATTGCTGTCGTGCCTAAATGAGACTTTATTAGTATGTCGACTTCATGAATAATGGCTTTTTTTGCTTTCCGCTGTTAAACACATGAAGTGTGCCACATTGAACTTGAAATGCATACGAAAGCACCTCATATAGATATCCATACTACCTCATCCATATAGTTCAGATTCGATATTCTTTTATTACACCCCGTAAATCACAACTGCCGAAAAAAAGAGGTTTTTTAAATTTTAGGAGTGTAGACTTCCTATCGCTGTGGGCCATATTTCTAACGTCTTTAGTCCCGGCCACAAGTGGCGTTTTATTCGGCGCTTTCGACTGTAACCTCGAGACCCCGCGGTTATTACCTTAGGAAACCCTTTTGCCTTCCTCTTTTCTGATATATCGCTAAGCTTATGCAGACCTAAAACAGCAAGAACGTTTCATGCATTGAGAACTTCCAAACTTCAAGCGGCGAAATTTATAGGTTGCTCGCTTACTTTCATCGTGCGTGTGTGCGATATGTTTGCATGCGAACCGGAGTTTCCTGGCACATATCTGTGTACGAGCGTGCAAATATGTGCAATACAAGCATTTTTCCCCTCCATTCCCTAATTGAGCGATGATTTCAAATACCCGCATGGGCGCATTGATTTAGAGAAATCTAGAAATGAAAAGTACGTCGAGCACACATATTTGCTATTCTTATAAGGATATTTGAGTGTGCCAATGAACGCATTGATGCGGTCTCTTTCGTCTGATTCTGCGAAAGATTTGCCACAATACCTATAAACGTCACAGTTCACTCTGAACTATGCAATTTGCTCACCTAACTTTATAATAAACTTGTTCTGAGGCGACTGCAGTCTCTAGGTGGGAATTTTTCTCCACAATCCATTGCGGTGATTCGGAATTAGCTTGCATATAGTACTGCATGAGTGCACTCTAGGTACTAAAGAGTCGTGCTCATGAAGGGCAGCAGCTTAAATTTCCAGCTCCTTTTGAATTTTTCCTCTCTTCAACTTACATGATTCCAGCAGCAAATTAGTTCGAATTGTTAGTTTCTTTTCTGTAGGTCTTAGTTTCCTTCCGGGAGCTTTTCTTTTCGGCAGTCATATAGTTCACAATGAGGCAAAAGGATCAGTAGGTTGAATAGAAACTACAGCAATTTTTGTTAGCGGCAGAAATGAAATGTATGATGTGTGCGATCATTGAACAGGCTCTATTTTTTGTTATTCAACGAATTTGACGCATATGGGAACGTTTTTTTTCGCAGTGCTGTCCCGGTTATGTGAACACGGATATGTCAAGAGGTATGAGTAGTCCACTGACAATCGAGCAAGGTGCCAGTACACCTGCGTACTTGGCCACCCTGCAAGGCGACGAACCGAATGGACAATTCGTCTATCTGAAGAAAGTAACACCTTGGTATTGATGGTACCGGTAAGAAATAAAGAATGATGAATGAAAATGCTTCTCACACCCACACAGTAACGCAAAGTCACGGAAAGCCTACATGAATGTGGTGTATTTGTATTTCATACACTCATATCTCATTAATGTTCTGCCAATTTTGGCACTGCCTCTCTGTACAACGCATTTTTCGACGATTTTACCGTCGTCAAAGCTGTATGTCGGAAAATCGCTTGAAAGCCGTTACCATTAACATTGTTATTGACATCCGCTGGATATTAACTTTCAGCGCAGAAAGATGTGTACGAAATAAAAAAAAATTTGCAGAAAATCCGCTCAACGGCTACTGCTAACTGATATTCACTCCCCGTTGCGGTTATTTTCAAGGTTCATCCTTCTATTTTACCGACGCTTTGGAAACATTCGCCTTTATTAAGCACAGCATAGAATGAATTGTGGGGTAGCGGGAAATGCAGTAACCATAGCGCCCACCGATTTTACAAAAACTAAATAGCCGCTGTGGACGAAATTAAGCACTCTAAATCGTTTCTAGAGCACGCGATTTACATGAGGTACATTTGTGTGAACCATTTTATTCTAAATGCCTATAACGTCCCATTCAATTCTGTAGATTTCACTTAAATCACCGCTTCTGAGAATTGTAAAACCATCGCAGGTCTCCAGCATCTTCAAAGGAGGCACTCTGGAGGTTTCTTTCTTGAAAGGACCTCTAGATACCGATTCTGTCTCCTTGCGTCATGTCACCTTGTGACGCTACATCAGCATGAAAGATGCCCATAATGAAGCTTATTTTCCGAGGGACCTGCTGAATGCAAAAAGCTGTTTAGTTCCGTGGTCAGTGAACTCCTTGAACTCATTGTCCATGCGCTTAAGAAAGGTTTTTGTAAAGTCGCATTATCTTTCTATAAAAATAGTTCCCTCAATAAGAAATTGACCTTTGATAATTCTACGCAGGGAATTTAAAGAAGGCTCCACAACATCAAAGTTAGGAATTCGTCATCAATGCCTCTTTTTTTCGGTCACTGCGGAACTTTCGTCTTATTTCACTCACCGAAGTTCTACGTGGACTTCACTATGAGATATTCTATGTTCTGTGAATGATTTGGTGCTCTTCTTTAATAGCTCGCCTTCGAATTCATCGATATTGCGATCACAACAAGCAATACTGAAATACGTTCTTACAGCGAAGCCAGGCTCCATTCTTGCCGTTTTCATTTTTCTTGCTTTCAATTTCTCTTGAATCGACACTGATGCAGTCTAATGACTTCAGCGCGGATTAGCGTTACTTCAACCCGTTAAGCAGTTCAACATACACCTCAGAAGTTTAAAGAGTCTTCGAAAAAATAGGGTTTAAAGTAATTTTCGTTTCGGTCCCGCTCGCACCTATTCCTATCGCTTGAACAAATTGTATTTTGTAATTTCAGAACGCGAGATCATTTTGTCGAGCGATGGTCTCTTGATGCATCTGTCAATCATTTTCTCCACCTTCCTGGGGTCGGATGTGGCTGCTTTCATAAGGACTAATTAATGAACATATTTTTAATATTAGGAAACGTTTTGCTTTTCCGACAGGCTTACAAAATTTATGGGTCGATATTGTTGTTCCGGTTTCTTCTCCTTTTTAACCTTTGCCTCTTTTTCCGCCTCCCCCTCCCACCTCCTCTGCCTCCCCCTCCTCGCAGCACACACGTGATGTTTTTTGTGAGGGGAGCGATTTTGTTATTTCTTTCGGGAATTGGACTACAACATTTCCAATAACCAATGAATTATTTCGTTCGGTTACCAGCCGATGGTGTTCTATATTGTATATTCTGACTTTCACCATCAAAAAAATGTTTTGCTATTGAGTGATATCATTGATTATATTCCTTCCTTATTTTTCGAATTATTTTTGGTATACTTCAAGATGTGTATGAACGATGTTGTGTTAATGTAAGGTAACACATGGGAATTTTGCATAGAAGGCGGAAATAAAAAGTGTAATTTGCAAAGTCTACTGGTCGTTATTGCTGTGGATGGATGCGTATTGGGGACTGTGGTCTTGCGTATGATCAACTGTTTTACCTGGCTTGCAATCAATTGCAATTTATTCGAAGAAAGATCAGTGAGACATTCTTGTGAGACCGACTGTGACATAATGGTTATGTTCTCCTGGTTCACACTTCCACTGTGCCTTAAAGAGTGCAAATTTTTTCATGCGAATCCTTTCACTTCATTATATGTGAATAGTTCTTTTCTGCCTTCAAGATATGGATGAAGTAATATTAGAGAACATCACAGTGATCAAGTAGAGAGAGGCTGAAATGACTGCGAGGTTAAACACTCAACTATTGCAAACGTGCAGTTGAGCACTAAACTGGAAACTTAATCAATGAAAATTATCAAAGAGAAGTCAGCAGTGACGCTAAAAGACTTTCTCCGTCCTTTCTCCATATTCTGTAAGCGAACCATAAAAAAAGAAACATCAGCATGAAACGAGGGTGAACGACGAAGTGTGCACATGCCATATGAAAATACAATATTTTATGAAAGTTCTCTAAATCACAAGTGATTGAGAGGGAGACGAGGTCGGTCCGTGAAAACCATTTTCGAACAAGAAATGAACGAAATAAAGCTAAATGATTTCTTGAATGATTTCTGTACGAATAATTTCTTTTAAGCCATTGCAAAACTGCTGAAAAAAAGAACAATATATGCAACAGATAATAGTGCCGCTGTGAAAAATTGCATCACCATATGAAGTGTCGCAATGACATTCTTCTTTTAAGAGGTCGGCATTCTAGGCGAATTTGCTCTATGCTAAACCTCAAGTCCTTTTTTTCAGTTTGTAATATACCTCATCAGTTGATCAGCCCTCAACGCTCCCTTGTAGATTAAAGTAAAATCTCTCAGCATAACAACAGCAAAGTGAGGGAATCGGCGAAACACATCATTCGACTGATTTTGGCGCTTCTGATAAGCACTGTGATTTCAGCCACCTTCCGCTTATCAGCGATGAAGAAATTGCATGAATTTTTGAAGATCCCTAACATGCAAATATTTTTTACATTATTTTGTTAATGAGATGAACTTTGAAACTGCATACGAGTTAATCACAAAAATAGAGTGAATTTGAAGAAGCTGGAAGTTTGCTGAGTTCTGTTTAATAGACGGGTGGAAGCATAGCTTGGAAGGATGCGAGAGAGGTGGCAAGTTACTCCAACATGACCAGTACTCGCTATTACGGTTCGCTATTACGATCACGTTATTTCGAGTCACGGATAATTTTATTTCGTCTTTTACGATCCGTTTAATGTTCCCTATGAGGACAGCTGATAAGCAGACTGTTCCATTCGTTACACTGAGTGCTAACTTTAGTTCAAACCCATTGAATGTGGCTTATGATTCGTTTAGATCGCGTAACTGTGGTTTCTTCCTAGAAAACACTGTGTGGTGAAAGATTTTTATTTGATTCCATAGCCTATATTGAGTAATAGACGAACTGACGTCAATAGCGCCTCAAACGTTTAAAAATATTCTGAAAAGCTTCATATCCATCAGCATCCACGTTCCGCTCCTCTCAACCTCAACCGGCACCCGATACGAACTGTCCAAATTTTTTTAACAAGAAAAAGCCTCCCACGCTCCATGTGAACGCAATCTTTTACTATCGAGTAATGCTTTCATAAGATGTGTTACTCATCTGCTCCCAAATGTTAGTTGTTGTCCTCGCAGACATCCTGACTTCGCAAATTTCTCGGGAATCGTCACATTAATGCCTGTTACCACCAAACGATTTACAGGTCTCAGCACTGCCATATTAACGTATTTGCAAACGTTGATGATTGCAAAGCACACTTCAGCGATTGCAGTAGAGGTTGCAAAGTAGAATGACATATTTCTGCATGCTATCATTTCTTGAAATAAGCATGTTTATTGGAACATATAGCAATTCTAAATCATATTGTTTTTGTCTTCTGATTTGAACAGAGAATCTATGAAGAATGTATGAGATGTTTTTTGCTACTTTTAAACGTTTTTATTGAGATGCTTGTAAGTGATCGCCTTCATCTACGACGTTCCTTCGCTGTTTCCTCCTGGACTTTCCGCTGACGCCTGCGTACTCTGAAATTGCAAGGCTATAAAGGACCAATTCCTATCCTGCTTTGTCCTGGGAATTGAGGGATGAGAGGAAGTAGAAAAAGTAGTGGAAAGGATGGCGTGGAGAAGCAAAAAATCGAAGTGTTGCTAATCAGAAATCTTTTTAAAAGATGTATTCATTTATGGGTTTAATCAAAAAGCAGCTCATCTTTCCTAGCAACGACAATGCGGTTTATGGCTGATGCCAGAGCGTTATGACTGATCACTGACCTCTCACAAACTATTCCTAAGATGAATTTCTTCTACTCAAAGAATGTCAGAATATTACGGACATTGCATGACTTCCCGACTTCAGTATAATGCGTATCAGATGGTTCTGAGCGGAAAGAGCAAACGATAAGACAAGTTGAAACGGTACAAAAGCGATTGTTCTTCGTAAGCATCATATCGCACGAACGACAGAGAGAATATGCGGAGGACTAATTAAGTAATAAGCCATGAAATGAAACAGCGTGAGCAAAAAAAGTGACTAATAGGGAAATGTTGTGAAATAGTGTTATGCTGGTGTCGTACCTAATATTCCGTATGAGGATCATGCTATCCATTTCATTTGGCTTCTTAACGAAAGCTTAGGGAAATTTCGAAAACATTAACTGCGCGTAAAACTTGAAGAAATCGTTAGTTACCACTGCAGTCATTGGGTTTAAGGTGTGATAAACCATGATCTTCGTAGGCATCGTATTTCCATTTCTTTTCTTGTGAGCCATCACGTTATCTCCAGCTTTCATGATCACAGCGAATATGAGGGACTTTCAAATGCGTTCCGATAATTTTTCACGCCATCTTCTATCCTTTCTTCCTCCTTCTGTTTAATTGTTCGAAGTATAATTTTCGCCTTAGCGAATCATGTTTAATTCACTACTCGATTGGTCCCCTTTTTCCTACCTCAATTTCCCATCTATATGCTCTGCTCTTTTTCGTCTTACATTTCTGATGTGACCTTATTTTTTGCTTTGGAACGTATAAAATGTCATAAACTGACAAATATGAAGAGGATAATTTCTTGAGACGACATATACGCAAAATAGCGTCATTATTCCGCTGGTCGACGGTGTGTTGTGCTGCCTCATGAGATTTTCTGTATTATTAGGCATTTGAGCGGAACAGTTCGTTAGCGGTGTTTGAATCTGCTGTATACATTTATGTGATTACTGCCTACGCCATGGCTCCCTCTGTATTGTGTTATGGACCTTTACTACTTTCATCGTTGACGTCCTCATCGAAAAGCATCAGCTCGTGGACACTTGCGCCGGAAGCCATCCCACAAAGAGCTGCTTGCGCTAAGACAAGCTTTGGCTATGGTGTAAGCGCTTATTTTACAGGCACGCATGCTATCATTGGTTCTTTTCGTGGCTTTTGGTGTCTCTGATGTCTTGATATCATCCTTGTAATAGTGAATGCTTATGGCAACGACAGAGTATTTTTCCGAATAATCATCAAAGATCGTCATCACCTTCAATCACCGTCGATAACGCTGACAAGGTTTTTTTTTTTCAGAAGCACTGAATCAAGAGGGAGCTGTAGAGTGAATCAAATTTTTGGAGCAACAGTCCACTCCAGGGGTATTTCCGCTCATAGATCACATGTCCGAAAAAAAGTGTTCGCAACTCGGTCAGGTGCCGTCGTCCTCTGTTCCTCTCTGCCTCCACTCCCGTGCTCCAACCTCCTCCCTTCCCTTCCACTTATCCTCACCTTCCAAAGGTCTAACGTTTTGTCATCGCTTTAATGTCAAGTGGCGCAACAGCAGTAGTGTAATGTGCACAGTTCTATACTAAATATGGCTTAAATTTACTTGAATCGGTACGTTAGATCGGATGAAGTAAAAATAAGTTGGTGCCATGAACGAATCAAGAAAGAGAGAGAGGGCAGGAAAAAAATTAAGGATGGAACTGCAGAATTAGGCAAAGCAACGAATTATACAAAAAATAAAAAATCATATTTCAATGAGATGAAAGCGTTCACTGAAAAAAGCAATGCGAGAGAAAGGAATATAAGAAACTAAGAATAGTTAAATTTCGGAAGCTTCGAATGCTACGACTTCCTCATCAAACACAAATTATCATCTCGAATTGGCTACTATGTGAGCTTTATTATTTACCATATTCGAGCAGTAAGTATGCCATATTGCGAGCATAATTAAACTGCCATGACATATCGTTATGAACGAAGCAGAACTTCCACTGAGCACAACTTTCTTACTTCCATACTCGCAATTTTCTCTTAAATTATCTCTGCTTTGAACATCACTAAGTGCTTTTGCCTCAGTTCTCTCTTCGATTAAATGGCTTTTTAAAGAATACCACAGAGAGAGAAATAATCATAAGCATACGTAAACAATGAATAAATCATTAGAAATCAACAGTGAATGATTTTCCACGTTTCCGAAATGTGGGGTTTGATTTACGATAAGTTTGTCTATGGATATAAGCCAAACTAATGAATAAAATTGAATTCGGCTACGGCACGCATAAGCCAGGACATTTGTGCCGCTATAACTAGGTTGTTCTATCGCTTGCACTTAACCAAATAAGATTATCTATAGGCATTATAGTTATTACAAAAATGATATTTGCAACGCCAACAAACCTCAAGAAGAATATCGTAGTCAAGAGGAGGGATGCGTTGGCCATTTGTTCGAATAGGTGGTGGTTTCTTGCGAAGATCATCGAAAAACTTATGTGCCAAAATATTCTCTCCTCGCATTCGCTTTCTAGGTTCGTATTTCAAAATTGCTTTCAGCAATTCTAACATATTCGGTGGCACATTGTTGCCCTCAAGTGCCTAAATATGCCGCTAGTTGTATAAATTTGTGGGATTTTATCGATAGCTATATTTATGCGCTATTCGAAACTCTCCGAGGTTTTCATAAACTTGTACTTCCACAGTTAAGAGAAATCTCGTTGAAGTTTTAAAGATTTATTGCATTCGAATTTTTGAAGCGAAATGCTAAGAAGCTGCAGTTTGACGAATTTCTAAGAAATTTTGCATCCCTCAACGCTGAGATCGCTAAATTATCTGCAAAGTCGAACTGTATTTTGATGGATTATTGAAAATTCGGAAGGTCCAATAGATCTATACGCTGAACTTAGGAATGTCACATAATCTATTTTTGCTAGGAGTAGACCGTTTATATGCAAAATTATGAATGTGAAGGAAAATAATACTTCACTCTATAAACCTGACTTACAACTGTAAGACCACGAGCTCTTTTCCTTGCATATCGAGGTCTTCTGATTTTCATCGCTGCGCACTGTTCATTGGTTGGATAGCCGAAAATATCAATGACAAGTCTTGCTTGATCCTCACGCGTTCTCCCTTGTAGCAATACCTTGCCGGTTACAAACTCCGATAGCACACAACCACAGGCCCACACATCTACAAAAACGTAGATGGAAATCAGCTTTCACATTCATTCAATTAAACTCATTCAGGCTTTGCACGGGAAAACAAATGCTTGCTTTTTAGGCAGTAGTTATTACTAGGAAAACTTATAGATAATGCTCGTGGAAGACGGATAAGATTGCTCCATAGCGATCAGCTCTAAGTGTATGCACTTAGCTCAAAAACATGAAATGCACATATTATCAAAAGCCGCATGGTTAAGATTATTCTGCACTCTAAACAACAAATGCTATTGATAATTTAGAGCCATTCCCACAAAAATACCAAACATTCAAGGAATCAAGTAGTCTTCACAGAATGAAATAGGTGACATATCGAATTTTCAAGGTTACTGCAAAGAAATACGCGGCGCGTTTGTAATCAAAGTATGAGTTCAGCGAACTATTCACCTATGCGTCCACTTTTTTATCACATTTGATAACTGAGCAGTTGGGAACACTTTTAACTACAAGAGACCCTATTCTTGAGAAACCGCCGGAAAAGCTGAGCGTCAATCATGAAAAATGGCGATGTTGAAGTTCGGAAAATATTATGCGTTAGTTGATATGCTGGGGATAACGCCACGTGTACGAGCGACTGAATGCACCAAAAAACCATTATTTCTGTTTCATTTTACTAATGAATGTAGGTTCCTTTCATGTTCCACAGCCGAAATGTAATGGAACTGCTTTTGCACAATGTTCAGTGAGAAAAAAAAGAGAAAAATTCGTTGAATTCCGAAAAATGTCTGAGATTTTGATGCACCTCATTGAATTATATATTTTAAAAAAAGAGTTTAAATAAACTTGGGTGACTGTAAAACATTATGAATGAGGATCGAAATGGCATACTGAAAGGAGTAAAAAAAATTATTATTTCGCATAATTAATATTTCATTCCTTAGGAAATATTCTCCTCAAAAATGCAACTCTTCAGTCGATCGAATTTCAAGGTTAGAGGAGCAAAAACCGTGGAATTTATACGACCAAACAGTGAACGACGAACCAATTGCAGTTGTATAATGAACGGAACCGAATATGAGCTCAGGTGCTCGATAATAACGTGTCACTTGATATGGAGTATTCTCTTCAAAGGAACGTAATAATTTTGCATTTCCAAAATCGGCTAATTTTAAAATACCCGTACGCTCGTCAACAATCATATTCGATGGCTTTACATCACGATGAGCGATACCTAATGAGTTCACATAATCAATAGCAGAAAACATTTGAAACGCGTACATCTGAAAACTTTCTCTGTTGATTTTATAATCTGAAAATCGCTTTTATGTAGTTTTGCGACTTCCACCGGGTCTTAAACCATTGTCTTACTTCTTCCATCCTCTTCCGTCCTCAACAAATCTATGGCAAGGACTGTATGAAAATATGGGAAGTTGGAGATGATTGAGAGCAATGCGA
Organism: Parascaris univalens; assembly: GCA_037576465.1. Taxonomy (NCBI): domain Eukaryota; kingdom Metazoa; phylum Nematoda; class Chromadorea; order Rhabditida; family Ascarididae; genus Parascaris; species Parascaris univalens. The sequence goes on along the minus strand of CM075173.1, from coordinate 38,325,250 downwards.
CATTTTTGCAAAAATCTTGGTAGTCCATTTACCGTCTAGAACGAACAATCGCTTTCATGCACAAGCAATGAAAGTGACTGGTTATGGGAAAGCAACCATGAAAGTTAAGGGAACAGTGCGGATGCTCTTCAGGATTACTGAAACTACAAAAGATAACAAAGGCACAGAATGCCTAATTTCTGTTGTCGGATGTCCGGACCACAACTGACGAATTACTTTTAGAAATATTCCTCGTCAATGTCAACTAGTTGTTGACGGTGCAATTTTCTAAGTTTCATCTTCATTTCGTTGCATAATAAATCGACCTTGGCATCGAGGTGATTAAAGCGCCGTCCCGGTTGATGCATTCGTAACTTTGTCATATCTGTAGGAAGATAATCAAATACCATGCAGTGACAAATCTGAATATCAGCTTCCGTTGATTAACAATGAAGACAACGATGTGTTTACAGACCAAAAAAAGTCGTTCATGCACCTGATGAAGTAAACGATTTGGTTGATTGTGTCTGAAGCAATGGTGACGCACAACACGAAGGACATTATGAGGAATCTGTTTGCTTCCTGCCCACTACAAAGTGTGGTGATCGATCACTGATGCATTTAAGCATGCAGCGATGTGGTGCGAAAAATGTTTCATCCGTGAGTTCCATTCTTTATACGAAATTGGTCGCACATGAGAAAAGGCTGTGGCATGTCAGTCGGGTGACGTTCTCAATCTGAGGGATGATATACTGATGCTGCAGTGCTAGTCAAATCACCTAAGGCCCCATGAAGACCATTGCCCAACAGTTTTTTGCAGCAAATATCAGGGGAGGTAGTTTTCGGGATGACATTTTCGTGCAATTTTTCAGTTCCAATGCCCTTCAAAAATCTTCGAATGCTGTGCTCATAAAACCACAGCAAACCGCAACAAAAAAGTCAACAATATTCAGTAACGGCTGAATTTTTTGCACGCACCTTCTATTTTCCTTCATGGCGCTTAGCGTCTTCTATTATTTTCTTTAGCTCTTTCAAAAGAGGATCCTCTTCCATGTCTTTTCGCAATACTTTTCTCACAAAACTGCACTCTAGATGCTTTGCTCCTCTCATCTTCTCGCCCCAAGAACCAATCTTTGCGCTCCTATCTGCGCAGCCGCACCCTGCAGTATTGGCAAACGGGAGGCTTTCCTCACTTCTCTTTGCCACTCTGTTTATGTAATTATGTATTCTAACAGTGCGCCACAGTTTATGGATTGCCAGCCTTGTAAACCTGTTGACACTGAAGATACTTTATCAATACCTAGGGGATCGCTTTCTCTCCTTCCCTCGGGTTGTCAGTGGGACCTGCAGCCAACATGCATGGGCAACATTATGTTACTGGAACTTCAACAGTAAATTGTAGAAAGGTGACATACACAAGAAGTGAGGAACGCTCGCCCTTCTTGGAAATCCTTCCACTTTCACAAGAGTTCCTGATCTGTTTCCATCACCTTTTTCTTATGCGTTTTGATGGTAGAATGTTAATTACTTAAGTATGCACTTTTGCAAATCTCATCAGAAATCTTACTCTCGATCATGTTTGACTCTTAGGTTATTAATGGTCGATTAAATTAAGACAGACATTAACAGCAACAGCACTGGTGTTTATCCTGTGAAAAGGAGGCAATTCTACTCTGCTCAACGTTAACGCAAAAGACCTAGCAATCTGAAGGTACCAATTGAAGCTTCCAGTGTTACAATTTTGCTAGATTTTCTCTGAGCGTATTTCTATATTTCTATTACCTGCATGTTACTCATTCATCGATAAAGGCTACGTAGTAAGGAAAAGTCAAGTCCGATAATAGTTTTGATTTACGTTTTTCTTAGACGTTTTGTACACTCTTCAAAGCTTATTGCACGAGCATCAAATTTGTAAATGATAATATGTTTTAACTGCTACAAAATTACAGACTTCTCCTAATTGCTTCAAAGTTTATGAGTTTGTTATACTTACACGTTTGAATTCGTATTCCACGATCTCCTTTCCTTAGCCACCATAAGAAAAATGTTCTACACTTTTCTATTGCTTTTAAGGTTTTTCTCCCTCTATAGCCAGCATTCGCCGCAATATTTGCAGCAGCATAACAGGGCGGTACAATCGGCAATTTAGCGAAGCCCTCGCCAAAAGTGTGACTGTAGAACGTTACCTGCCTCATGACTGGAAATTTGTGTGTTCTAGGTGGAGCTTAGGTGTTCAAACGTTGTCTACTGAAAAATTTGAAGTCATCCTTCCAAGAACCTAAATGGACACGCTACCCCCACTATACGCTTTTTTCACCAGTGTGAGTTTATGAGGATGCATAAAAACAGCAAAATTTTGGAGTCATGCATTTCTCATTCACAGTTTACAATTTTGCGATGCCGTGGTTAGATGTGGGAAAAAATACCTCGTCGTTAGATGAAATGGTGAAATGATAGAGAAGAGTTACTACTGAGGGGTGTTTCATTCGCGACAAGTAATACATCTCAGGATTAATAACCGATGAGCCACGTACTGGCCTGCAAAGTTAATTTCCATTGTGGGTAGGAAACTTCGTCTCCTTACCCATAAAATCCATGTTTCGGTTTTGGTGTAACCGGTTTTTTTCATTCACAATGTTCTACTCTATCTTTCATATGTTTAGACAATATAGAAGAAAATTGGAATATGCCGAAGAATTCACAGCTTTTAAGCATATCTAAATAAACTAACGAAGAACGATTGCATTCTATCATCGTGTCAGTTTCACTCGTCTTGGCAGTCAGCAGTACTATTGCTGTGCTAACGACACACAGCACAGAACGTTCCAAATTTTGCTTATGGTTCATTCCTTCTATCAAAGCAATGCGATAACAGCACTCAAAACGCATTTTTTAGTCAGCTATCGTCAAATTGTAATACTTGGACGACTTTCCTCTGCACTCGTGTTGCAAGAAAGGAAGCAACTTTTCCTTCATCCGAGACAACAGGTATCCTGAAGCAGTAGAAGCAACTAGGCGACATTTCATTTCGACGGTGATTTCTAGTCAGTGCTTTTCTTTTGTGAAAATGTTATGAATCAGCTGACCATGTTTTTTTAATAGCAATGTTCATACGAATGGGCCTGTAAAGTTTAGCAGAATAAACGTTTGCGAAAACACCGCTTGCATGGAGACGTTCGTGACCAATTGTTATACTTAACTGACGTTCCGAACCAGGGCCATGAACTCGAATTGCTTTAATTGTACGATACATCATGGATATATCTACCTGCAATTGAGCGTTTTTAAGCGTAGACTATGTTTCAGGAGGAAATGTGAAAGTAGAGTGATGGATGTGATATTATATGTCATCACTTGCGGCTAGTGCTGTCAAGCTCTGTTGAAGATGGAACGACAGAAAACACGGGAAAAGTGAGTTCAGTCGAGCCGGTATTCGGAGATGACCAGTTTAAAATTGTGGCGCAGGTAAACGTCTTGAAGCGCCTGATCCAGCTATGATTGTACTTCATGAATACTGATATTTGCCTTGGGTTGATATGCAGATTTTTTCATATGTCAAGGTGTGTTTTAAATAAGACAACGGATCGAATAACTCAAACAATGTGGGAACAATTCCATAAAGAATGCTGCACTTCTTCGGCCGTAGGCAGCGTTTCTAAATTTTTGAGTGGGTGCGAGTGAGGGGAGTTGTCCACCGGTTATCTTTCTGCTCCACTACACGTAGACTGTTTCCTCCCATTCATACTTTCCTTGCTGAGCCATATCAACTTTGGTGATGGCGAACAGCAGTGGTTACGAGTACGTCATGCTAGAGAGAAGTTGACTAAACTAGCTTGTATAGTGGATATGAAGGTATAGTAGTTTCTGGTTTCTTGGAAATTTTCTTCTCATTCTAGTTACGTACGATTGTTGGATATTCGGCTTTCGAGAAGTGTCCTCCTACAGAGGAATTCGGAGTGGAGGTTTTTCATTTAATCGTGAACTATGTCACTGTTCTTAGTGTAACAGAAAATTATATCGCAACAGAAACAGTAGATTGCGAACTCCATTTGTTAGTGGATGAAACGAAGTATCACCAACCCGCTATACGCCATAAGTACAATGAAAACTTTTGAAATCTATGAAAGAGCAACTATCGTTAAATAATAATATGAGGATGTACGTAGAAAGTATATTCTAGAGGTCGTTGCAGTTGTTTTGTTATTGCCTGACAGCTCTTTGCATAGAAGTATACTGGTGCAGTATGGTTTTCTGTGGTTTCCGTTTTTCAAATTTCGGCTTAAGTCAAAACGAATAATGATGAATCGTACGTGTTTACAGGTATATCAATAAATTGTTGCCAGCGTCATGCAGTTAAATCTTGGCTGAAGAGTGCATGTGGAGAATAATCAGAGTATTGCTTAGCTGTTTGTTTTCAATGACCTTAGGAACGATCAATCCGCAACTCTTCGCTCCAAGCAGTCTATAAGCGCACAAGAAACTGCCTGTTGCTGCTGAACAGTTTCGCACTTATTTTGAACTTCTGTCGGAGTCAGTGCGTTGTTCTCCAATCGTTGTGCTCTTATTGGCATTATTGAAACGTAGCAAAACACTGATTTAGACAGTCAGGGTCATAAAATTGTAAATTCAAAAAACGGAAATTCGGTGGCATTAAATGAGGCCAAGACATCAATGTGTTGAGTAGAGACTGTCAAATGAAACTTCCTTGGTGGTCAACACTGCCTCGAAGCCTTTCCGGTGGAGCTCTGAAATTAAACTACGCGAAAGCGTAGTTTAATTTCATTTCAACAGTCTTCAAAACCCGACGAGCTGCCTATCTATTTCTTTTTTTTAAGGCGGGCATAAGTGACAAATAGCGCCCACCATATAGTGTTGGCAAGTGCAACAAATTGCAGCAACATACTTTGGAAATTCCAAGAATATCACCAGGATAGCTTTCAGCAGTCAGTTGTCAGGTCTGATGAAACTTTAAGGATCGCACGCTTTTTGAGGAATAAAGAAGTTGTAGATTTTTGTTGAACGACTTTTTTGTAAATTCGATGCACCGACGTGCTCGACAATTGAGATCAGTTAACCTGTGCTATCATAGCAATATTGACACACATTTTGATCATACAAGATCATCATCTATGGAGTCGATGAATTATCTTCTGTTCTTCTCGTTGACTGATGTACTGATCAAAGCAGGCAAATCATCATTTGAATGCAAATACTGTGAATACTGAAGTCGCACTACTGTTCTTTGCCATGTAGAGGATCGAGGTCGCGAAAAACAACCGAAAAATTACCATGCCCGATTGAAACACCCCAAAACTCGTATTGCAAACTCCACCGTTAAACCGAGTCCAGCGTCCACAATAATAGCGAAACTGACGTCAGCCACTTGGCCGTAAATGAGAAATGAAACATTCGAGCGCACAGGACTATTTATGCTTTCGCCGTTAGGTCCTAATTTACATCAGTGGAAATATCGAACCAAATTCGTCTTTTTTTTTGAAATGCAACTTGTGCATTTGCAAATCTTGCATTAATTAAAAGCCATAATTCATCAGCCTATATCCGACATTCGTCATTGTTTCAAATTAATTCAAAACTTTTCAGTCTACTTGCAAGATACGTGGATGAAAAACAACTAATAGTTAAAGCTGATTTTAAGAATTTGCTAATTTTAGTCGGCACATTCCGGCCAGCTAGGATTCGCTATGCTCATTAAGAGAGTTAACAGTAAGGGATGGTTGTAGATCGATTTAGCCTTCTATTTATGGGATAGTTTTCTTTCGGCAGTTCGAAGTGCTGCCTAGAATTCCAAACAAAAAAACAAGCGAATAATTTACAGCGACTGTCAACAATCGTCTCACTCGATGGATTGCATAAATACTGCCATATCGACTAACTCCCTCAGTCCTCTGAAAGAATTCTCATTTCCGCTAAGATTTCCTCATTTTCGATATGATAACCTTTGACCTTTCCGATTCATAGTGGCGACCTATCGACGAGGCTGTAAGAGAGGCTCAGCACTTCCCCACCAAATCCTTATATGCATGCACCAACCGGAATTAAATTTTCGATATTTTTATGAAAGCCAAAGTTTAAACTCTCTTGGACTATTAATTTTTTCGTTCGCCTACCGTTTTTTTCCTTGGTAAAAGATGTGATATGTTTGCTGCAGCTTTACTAATCAACCGAACAGTTAAATTTTCAAACATTGGCTGCCTTATGCCTGATATGTCTTTTGATTCGTCAGTCATCTTGGCTTGTTGAATCCATAACTGTGAATTTGTTTGTGGCCGCACACAACCTGCAGCTCAACAAAATCTGCTTGTTGCGTTTTTTTCATGGGACAGGTTTGGCTTGTAACTTTTTCTTAGTTTCATCTCACTCATCCATCCTATCTTTTTCTCGAATAGTGCAGCATTGTTCAGCGGCGATAGAAATGACGTACTGCCTCCGTTACTGCCGTATCGCAGATTAATAAATCGTCCCAACTTCATTACCTTTTCGATTGCTCACCCCCGTTTACACAATCCGCATGAGAATCGTTTCCTTGGCAACACAATAACGTAAGGCATCTGACGATGTTTTGGCACAAGTGGTGTTGTTATTCAAAAAAAAAAAACATCTCCTTTCCGTATGAAATCTGATATCAAACTTATTCACCATCGTTTTCAGCACTTCACATTAGGAGACGTTGTTGTTTTCAAGGGAGAAGTAAGCGTATTCCATGCCCTTCGCGCATTTTGCAGATATATATACATATGTCTTACAGTCATTTTACAGTCAGTCGGGTAGGAAAAGGTCCGATTAAGCCCTTTTCCTACCCGACTGACTGTAAAATGCATTCCAGCTTATATAGGATTCGACGGAGTTGTGTCTCGTAACCCTAATTTCGTATAATCTGGCGACAGAATTGATTCTCAAGTCGATGCATCGACGTGAGCGTTGTTTAGCTTGGTAACGCTATTCCTCAACTGCTGCCTCAGTTGTTTCCAAGTCAGACTAGAAATACTGAAAAACCGCTGCGGCTGCGTGCGCATACAAACGAACACATGCATGTTCTCACGCACGAAGACTAAAAGCTATGTGGTCGAAAACGGGCAAGATATCGACATGAAGCGTTGCATAAGTCGAAACTCGCAATTCCGCGTAGAAACACATTTTTAAGCCATTGATAAGCATGTGTCCATGTTGCTGTGTAAGCCTTGCAAGTCATATTTGAAGTTTTGATAGCATGTGACTGCGAGTTTAGCATTGCATGAAGGATTTGTGCACGAGAAAAAGCTCATCTTTTTGATGGATTTAACAATTCTTTCGCTACTTAAGATGGAAAATGTAATTTTTATGGGGAAATTTGCTCAATGAACGCAACTCATGAAATTTGGGTATCATCAGTGTTGAGATCCGAGATTTTTGGTAATAACATGAGGGTGGAGGCGATGAAGATTTGAATTTTTGGCAGCCCTCTCAGAGGGAAGTTACTCAAATTTTACCAACTAATGCCTAATAACTACTTCATTTTGGTTCTCTTCACTAGAGCTTTTATTGTGGTACTTTCATCCTTTTATTGTCAACACATCAACCATATTACTGCTCGTCGCCTTGATGGTGATCGATAATTCCTCTTGCGTATAATGTTTGACAGCTCGCTGCAATATTGCAGATAGGTGATGTCTCATCGAGTCGTCTGTCTACTTTATCGTGCTTCCCTGATTCGTAATCCAAAGTTAGTTCGAGAGTTACACAAGAAATTAAGAAGTTAGCCACATACCTTTAACTGTAGCTATACCACCACTTAGCTTTACCTCTTTTATTTTAGAAGGTGATCGTAAAAGCCTGCCCTTTGTTTTAATTCGGTTCACTCGGTTCATTTATCCATTTCTTTGAGTTTTTATCGCTTTCAAGGCATGCAAAATTGTCACTGAACTTGCAGAAATATGCCATTTGAAGGGTGAACTTTTTGAACTGAACTCACCTCATTTTTGAACTGAACTCGCGTTACCTACTGATCGTCGGTCAGTCCATACATTGATGGTATTTTCGATCACTGTCCATTCCCTAACCCCATTAAATAAGAGGATATAAAATAATTTAGCAGAGCCGATCCCACCGGTCAATTTTTTCGAAGCGCTTAGTCTTTATTAATGATGCCGCTGTTTCGCAACAAGGTCAGTATTTTCCTGCAAATCGCTTTACGCCTATTCCACGCTCTTCGAAAGCGATGTTCTCATGGCAACGAACACATTGAATGGGCGGCCAGTGCAACGTTGCTGCAAGTTTCATTCGTTAATTTCATAAGCATATAAGTTGGCTTCTTCAGTCGGCGAGCTGTTGTTCCCTCTGCACCTCCGTTTCCTCTGTGATACAAAGCTTATAACGAGCAGCTACGTCTGTCACATTACCAGACAGATTTATTCACTTCGTTTGTAATTATAGTCCTTGATTAGCAGCACTTAATCTTAGTTATACTGCATCTCTTATGCTCGAAGACGATTCGTTTTTCCACACTTAGAACGTACTAACGTAAAAAGGACGATTTCATAAACTTCTTAAAAGAAGTTTTGGTGAATTGTGGTCAACCGCACACCCGCTGGATGTTCATGACGTTGCCACCAGCTGTGTGATAATATGTTTATTTGATAAGTTACAACAGCTTATTGATAAGCCAGATAGAGAACCCTCATGAGCTCATGATTGCCTTCTCCAAGTTTATGGTCATTTGAACCTTTTCCGCACGGAAGGTTATTCCCGTACACTATTCCCGTGCACGCTTTAGATTCCCAACCTAAATTACCGAGAAAAGGAATATATCCATTGGCACGAAGTTGCAGAAATACATATCTAGAAACAAATGTATAAAAGCTTTGTAGAATGTGCATCCAAGCATCTCCGTCATCATCGGCTGTCATAGCTGAAGACATTATTATCCATTTATGCGGGTTTGCTTTTGAAAAGCACTCCACGACGGTGCATATGTGCTTGCCTGTACAGCACAGTTTGAATGGCAAGGAAGCGATTATTTAGCTGTTTCTACTCTTTGCCGTTCACTAGGGAGACCACTTCTTTAAGCCGATGTTATTTAAAAACCACGCATCCTGCCAGTTCTCTGTGCTTCGTTGAAGTATTTGAGGTTGGTCACAGTTTCCTGCTCTGATTTGGCTCCGGCAACACCTGGTTGAGACTGCCTTATCATTGTGCTCGTCGTGAAAAGCAACACCTAGCAGCTGTTCTTAGATGATCTCAATGATTCAGAACGAGTGACATCCGTTATGCAAATACTACAGTTCCGCAAAGCTATTTGTATCACTCTGCGAAATGGTGAACTGCAGCTAGTGAACAGATCAGTGAACGTTGTGCTTGCAGCTTCTGACAGCGTTATCGTCACGCTTTGACATTTAAACGTTTCCGTGGTCATTTTGCATGTTGTCTGGAATTTTTTGATACCTTAGTTTTTACGGCATTGATCACTTTGGCGACTTTTATTTTCAGTAAGTAAGCGAAATGCGAGAAATAATTCATATTCAAGCTGGACAATGTGGCAATCAGATCGGAACGAAGGTTCGTCTTAGAAAACCACAATTTTTGGAAGAGTATATTGATGGTTCTTGTTTTTGTAAGTCTTACACGTCACTTCGCGTTGTTCATCTCAGCAATTCTTTGCATGCCCTCTTCTCTTGCAAAGGGAAGAGCTGGTTAACGACGAAACTGAATGCAACGAGGAGTACTATAAAGCGCTCAAACTAGACGAGAGAACATGTGAAGAATTATTGCGTGAAAGAATGACCACAAAGCAATGAACGCAAGCAGAGCTATGAACGAATCCCTAACCGTTTTGAGGGTTGTTTATATAGCCCTCATGACGCTTTAGGTGTATTCACGTACAGTCGCTACTGGAGAACAATGTCTTTTTTTTGCGGCACTTGATCGTCACCAGAAACTCGGACGATTGCTGGCGACTCATACTTTGATTTAGCGGCTCCTACGCAACACCAGAAGTCCAAACGATTCATCTCTGGCATTTTCGCTTTCTTCACATTTCGCCTGAACAAACGTTCACTAGTTTCTGATCACGCGATGAGAAAGTTCTAAATATCACTCAATAGTTGCTAATTAATTTCTCTCGCTTTATTTAAACCTCGGTATGTCGATGTTGGCTCATACATTTAGCTGTTTCGACATACTTCCAAGGAGGAGCTGATTAACATGCACTGCATTCCTATCGTTAAATCACTGTAACTTTTCCATTTTTAGGTCCTGTGTTAAATTCACTAACCTAAGACGCCGAAACATTTCGTATTTTAGGAAAATGAAGAATTCCTTTAGCTATTTATTGATATATCTAAGTCATTTTAAGCGAAATCCTCCCTGCGTTCATTATAGCATGTTCATCAGGACTTCGAACAAGTAACTCCAAATGGATTTCCTTTAATGAATCACACCTTCAAAATATTGGTACGTTGAACTTCCACATATGTGATCAGCTGAGCGCCCTTTAAAACAAAGTGGCGGATAATCGGAAATCGGAGCGCATTTTAGAGAATTTAATCTCGAATTCTTACTCCGCTTAATGATGCATAATTGTGCAGGATATGTCTGTAAGCTGATATAAAGGCCAGTGCTAATAAATGCAAGCAGAATCGACACAAATATCAAAGTATTATTGACAAGCTACGATGCTACTGCTAGGCAACCCGCGATAAAATATATTTTTCGCTCTTTTTTTTTAAATCGCACAACTCCTATCCAAATTCATTTTTTCATCCGTTCGTAGGTGAGATGATGATCGATGCAAAAGCATAGGCACGTTGAGAAGGTAAAAGCAATAGGGACAGTTATTTTTCAGTTTTGGGAAGTTATCTCCGACGAGCATGGCATTGAACCTGATGGTTCGTACAAGGGTGACTCGGACCTACAGCTTGAGCGTATCGAAGTTTACTATGACGAAGCTCATGGTTGGCTCCTAATTTTACGATTTTAAATTTGCACCGCTAATGGATTCCAGAATGACGCTTTGAAAACGTGATTTTGAATTTATCGAGTTTTAATATTCAAATTGCAAACGATAATCTACTTCTGACCAGCAATTAAGTGGAGTTGTGCCAACTGCTAGGTTAGGTTGGCAATTCAATTCATGCAGGTAATTTGGTGAGCAGTTTCTGAAATGCATGACTAAGCGAGCTTCAAAAGGAGTTTACAAAGTTTCATTTCTCATCAATCAGAAAATCCTTTCTTTTCGTTTGACAGATCACATGAAGTTGGGCGCAGTATCCTCAGAGAACTTTCTGTGCGTTATAAACCTTTCGCAGATCATTGTACATTCCATTCATGAAGATATAAACAGGCAGCTGTTTCTGATGAGTTCAGTATACTTCGTTTATCATGACGACAGGGAAAAAATCCATCATCGTTAGCTTATCAGCACGATTGGTGCCTTCTAAAATTGACATCATTTTTCGTCACTTGTGAATCTCTTTCGAAATATTATATTTGCAATCGCTTTACTTCATATTGTTATGTTGCATTTGAAGCATTCAGCAAGAACTGATCGTGAAATGTGGAATAAAATGATTGTACATAGGTGGTACATATGTGCCGAGAGCTGTTTTGGTGGATCTTGAACCAGGTACGATGGAATCAGTTCGATTCTCGCCATATGGCAAAGCATTTCGTCCGGATAATTTTGTATTTGGGCAAAGTGGAGCAGGTAACAATTGGGCGAAAGGTCATTATACAGAAGGCGCCGAACTTATCGATGAAGTATTGGACGTTGTTCGTAAAGAGGCGGAAGCATCTGATTGTCTACAGGTTAGCATTTATTCGCAACTTATTTCATGGCATTTCTAGTAGAATGAGTATGGCTCATAAGTTCAACTTCACTCGAGAACACTGCTGCATTATGCCACTTGTGAAGTGATTTCCATTCCAAAGCAAATGGTGTTGAAGCATTTGTATCGATTGAAAAGAAGATTTTAATTCAATTATTGACTATATTCGGAAAAGCAGTTTCGATCAACAGTGACATATCTTCGAGAGGATGCGTGTATGAGCGTCAGCGTTCATTTAAACTCGTCAACTCGTTCATCATGCCAGCGACCGTTTCCTGCGGACGAAGAACTAACTCATTGTGCCTATGTGAAACGTCCATGTACGCTTATATGGACTACATTCATCTATACCTAAGCTAGAAAATTATGCGATCATCTTACTAGCAAATGAATGAGGAGTTGTTGTTTAAATAAACTGAAGGAGTATAACTTCTAGGAGATCGATTTTCATTTAACACCGTAAAGTAAACGTTATTGCTGGTTGCACATCCAATCAAATATTTTGTTAATGAAGTGGAAAAATTAGAGCGTCTATGGAACTGCTGTGGTGAAGGTCAAGAGCATTGCCAGTTTCAGAGTACTTAGAAATATCAGATGGAAATAACAGCATTTCTTAAAATATTTTGGTAGTTTTAATATTTTGATGTTATCAAGAAAACATCTTTCAAACAACGGCGATGATAAACTATGATCGATAGAGCAGCACATCGGAAGTAGTTGACGGAATGAAAGTAGGCTGCTGCTTAAATATTGAACAAGTTCTTTTGAACTCTCTTCTAGCTGAATAAATACGCAACGCATTTTAAGAATGCGACATTTTTTACAATTACTTTTCGTTGAAGACCGAGTGACCAGAAGTTTCAGAGAGGTTGAGGTCGTTTCCATAGGAGAAATCTCTTCTACTTTCTTTGTTACGTATCATTGTTTGGAAGAACACGAAAAATTTTTCTAGGGTTTCCAACTAACACACTCACTTGGTGGTGGCACAGGCTCAGGTATGGGAACACTTTTGATTGCCAAGATTAGAGAGGAGTATCCCGACCGAATTATGTCCTCTTTCTCGATCTTTCCATCTCCTAAGGTAATGTTTTTACCTTAATTCTTTATTCTCGCCGATTAAGAGCTTGTTCCGGCTGATGCTTCGACGTTCTTATCGACAATAAAACTCATGACTGACTGCAGACATTTTCCCACATTGTAATGCTTTTCTTGAAATAAAACGGTGCATTAGCTAAGATCCTAAGCTTCAAAGAACTTTATTTTTGTCGATGCCCATTAAGAAATGCCTTTTTCGAATTTCTGACCATGTTTACTTCATGGACATCAAAAGCCAATGCTTGAATCATATCCCGTCATTAATGTTGCAAGCATAGGTTTCCGATGTTATTCTCGAACCATACAATGCGACACTATCTGTTCATCAACTTGTCGAAAACACCGATGAAACCTTCTGCATTGACAACGAAGCACTCTATGATATTTGTCTTCGAACGCTGAAACTCACTGGGCCGACCTATGGCGATCTCAACCACTTGGGTCCATTCGTCTCTTCGCTACTATTATCACTATATTTTTGAAGAAATTATGCAAAGTTCTAAACTGAGCTGGACCACAGCATCCGGAGATGTGAAATTCTCCCCGGATAACTTCCACGGCTACCAGTGATATTTATACCTCGAAGCACTTACTGATTATGACTTCCACCGTTCTGAATTGATGAAATGCAAAGATTTTTTCTGCAGTTATAAGTAGTGATTAAGACGTGTCTAAATCTGGCTGAAGAATTAGAGGTTCGATTGATTTATCTGGCCCTAGAAACCAACTAGTAAAGTGTAGGATGAATCCATCATTTTTTTCCAAGTCTTGTTGCTGAGATATTGTGCTTCATCTTGATATCTGTAGTGCTTCGGAATTTTCGACATCATGGCTACGTGAGGATCAATGTTGCGAAACGGTAATATTGGGGTAAGCACACAAATTGAACGAATGCTCATAGGTCAACAGCAAATTTGCCGATGCACTTTCTTAGATTAAAAGAGATCCTGTCATGGTTGCCATGCTTAACTATCGACGATCGTCTAGAAAATCATCGTCTATTGCTTCTGAAACATTATAGCTCTAGTTTTGAATTGACTGCTAATTAGAGGTATTCAAAATTTTTCTTCTTTTGAGCTTATTTTAATCCAGATCCGCCATTGTTCGCGTTGGATGCGGTAGACTTTGACTCATCGGAAATTTCTTATATTATGAAAATATTGGTGTGATGGTGCAGGATGTCGAAAAATATATTATATTGCTCCTGAATTCTATATTCCTCTTTGGTTAACAGTCACCATATAGACGTCTTCATATTTATCGACTCCGCCACTTTCAGTGTTTTTATCTTTTGAGAAGGGAGAAAGTTTTGGAGGTTTGTCTGGGCACAACAGACTCAGTGTCAGCTCTTGTTTGCCGGCAGTTTTCTCAAACGAGATGCGCCTAGTTGTTTGAGTATGGGATAAGCCTAACTGCACCACCAAGCGAGTGAAAGCTGTCTTTCAGCTATCCCAGCTGACAACTGCTCAGTAATTTTATTCAGCATGAACGGAATATAACAATCAACTGTCATCATTATTACCTCTGTTCGCGTGAGGATGACAGAACTAAGAATGAAGTTGTGAATGAAAGACAGAAGATGAAAAGTGTAACAGGTCTAAACAGACTTTATTGCACAAAATATGTTTCATGCAAGTGGGAATTTAGTAAGAAATAAAAGAACAGCCATAGGAACAACACCTACTGCATATCATTGTTTTTTGTTCATTGGCACAATATTATCTTCAGGGATGGGAGCGTTAAATGATGAATGAGTCTGGTTGCAGTTTCGATGGCAATGTCGGGTGTGACGACTTGTTTGCGCTTCCCTGGTCAGCTGAATGCTGATTTACGAAAGTTAGCGGTCAATATGATTCCGTTCCCACGATTGCATTTTTTCATGCCCGGATTCGCACCACTTACCGCTAGAGGTGCTGCTGCCTACCGATCGCTAACCATCAACGAACTCATACAGCAGGTTGCCGAAATGTTATTTACCTCAGCAGTTTTTTTTTCTCGCAATAATCTATGCACCTTTTCCAGTGCCATCCTGAAACTGTGATATGATGCTTTCTGATATAAGAGGCCCAACTCATCTAGAATCCATAACTCTCCGAACATGAGTGTATGATCGAAGCACAATACTTTATAAGACCTTCAAGTTTAATCTGATTATTCCTCTTTTGCAAAGCATTTCTGCATTTCATTTTTTTGGGAATGATTTTATTGGAAATAATGGAAGGTAATGTGAACATCGGGTGAAGATCACAATGTACGGGTAATTCTTACCAAACGTCTTCAATCACAATCACAATCCTCACCAAAAATTGCAAATGTTTTCCAAATTTTGAGGAATTAACAATATTGCACTGGAATTGCATCAGTATTCGAAGTCAGGGGCTATGAAGTGAAATATGTGGAGAAGCACTAACTATCGTTGCATAAACGATGTCACAGCAGAAACTGAGGAAATCATTGCCAGTCGAGCTACCAGCTCATTGATATTCTGATTAAACAATCATTTAGTTCGGTCAGTAATCAACATGCAGTAGAGCATATTTAAACTCAGCTGATGAAATCGTTCATAAGAATAGTGCATCTATCTTCACAGTTGTATGTGTGTTTTCTTGTGTCGGCGTTTGTACGTCTGTACATCTGGCTATATCAATCTGCCGAATGAGGTCCAATTGAAAGCCACCAAAACTGGAGCTGTAAAATTTTTATGGAGTAATTCACATGACAGGATAACGTTATGTTGGAATGTAAATGAGACCGTCCAGAGAAGTAATAAATCCTTGACGGCCATGAATCTTTAGTGGTATTCGATCTGTCCGTTTGGAATTTTAGATACACTCAGTTACGAAAAAAAACGAAAAACTTTAACCAGCGATTTATGCGAGTGATAGCATTATCAATAATAAGAGAGCAGGGGTGCTCGACTACGTACCGTAGGTGCAGATTTTATACGCCTCTGTATCTTTTTCTGTGTAACTGCTGTGAAACTCAACTGCACCTTTCGTGAAATATTTTAGAATTTTCTGTATGCTTACATCTGCTTTCAAGAACAAAACGCGACTGATAAATTTGGTACAGGTTGCTGATCGTGTTCCACCTTTTGGACGCAATTGAACATTTTCAACTCTACTTCTCCTTTTCATTGAAATGAGTAGGCATATGTGTATATGACACAGTCAATTTCACTAGAATATCGGCGGCACCGCGCTGTTCCGTTGGCT
The DNA here is from genome assembly GCA_037576465.1 of Parascaris univalens. Taxonomy (NCBI): domain Eukaryota; kingdom Metazoa; phylum Nematoda; class Chromadorea; order Rhabditida; family Ascarididae; genus Parascaris; species Parascaris univalens. Next base: position 38,309,142 of record CM075173.1, on the reverse strand, counting down.
ATTAAAGAGTCTCTTCTAGTTATGAGTTCCAATAGTGATTATTAAAAGCTTTCTACTCGTATCAGTTATGCTTTCTTCAGAAATAATGAGAATGTAGACAGACATTTCAGCAGACTGATATAGCATACTGCACTTTCATAGGCAACAATACAACGTTCTGGTATTAGAAATGATAGAAAGGAGTATGAGCTGCTGTTCACTGATAAAATATGTAAAAATAAATGAAAGTATCTGAAAGAATGTGAAAAAAACGAAACTTAAAGTGAAGAAATTGTAGTCTTTAGGCATTGTTGGGACGTTCAAAGCGCAAATTTTGGGTATTCCACGTGCGGCACAGGTATGAAGTCTTCGCAACCAAGAGAGCAAATCTCTAGTAATTGCAAAATGCCTTCTAAATTCAGAATTTTCTACACGTGCTTCATGCTCAGTGCTGTTCGAAGATGCGAAACAATTTGGAGAGGGAGAAAGAGGGAGCGAGAGAGAGCTAGAGAGAGAAAGAGAGGGAGAGTGGATTTAACTGTTCAGTACAGCAGCAATAATAATGACCGTCCTTTAAAAGACTACAGGGATTTTCTGAAAATTAGAACACAATAGTAGAGAGCTGTATGTAACCTCGTCTTCGGCATGAAATTCTCACTTGTGCATCAAAGAATGTTAATGCGTTAAGCTCATAAAGTTGAAGAAATGAATGGAAATTTCTATGGTGGATGTGATTATCATTCGTCCAGATTCAACAGAAATAGAGGGAAATGTCAGATAGTGAAATGATGTATTTGCCTCATCTCTTGGTAATTTTCCTTCTTTGTTCAATTACAACGAAAGGAAACGAGTGATTGAAGTATACTTTATAAGGATCTCATTTTGCAGCTCTTTGATTCGAAAAATATGATGGCTGCATGTGATCCAAGGCACGGCAGATATCTCACCGTTGCGGCAATGTTTCGAGGAAGACTTTCGATGCATGTGAGTTTTACATTTTTTTCTTACTTTAATGATATTGAATGGTTGTTTGATTCGAAAAAAACTGAAATTTTTACATTTAACATATATTTATCAACTTATAAAGTCCTTTTTTGGTGTACTTCTTTTTCACTCAATTCTCCGAACCTCTATATCCTTAGCGAAATGAAAATCGTGGCTGCTTTCAGGAACTTGATATGCAGATCCTCAATGTTCAAAATAAGAATTCATCCTATTTTGTGGAATGGATTCCGAACAACGTGAAGACAGCTGTGTGTGACATCCCTCCTAGAGGCCTCAAAATGAGTGCAACCTTTCTAGGCAATACGACTGCCATACAAGAGATCTTCATTCGTATTGCAGAACAGTTCGAAGGTAAGAGGAATTTTTGCAGGTGCTCATTTGTGCGCATTATGTCGAATGATAGAAGTATGACGCTGAAGTTTCCAAGATTTTTTCGGAAAGATGCATAAATATTCGTACAAAAAAAAGAACTTAAGAGCAACAAATGAGGAACCTTGAGTTCGAACATTTCACCGCGCATATGTGTTTTTTTGCTTAGTGGAGAGCGGCAGATATGTAGGAGGTGCGTTTATAACATGACTGGGTCCCCAAGTGGGAATAAGGTCACATTGTTTTCGTTCTATCAGGGATGAACTCTATGTTTAGAGAAGTAGATTTATCCAGGCTTTTGCCGCACTGAGAGCCACATATTGGTGGCGGAAATGGCGGCATTCTCAGGTCACGAGAAGAGACCACTAGCACTCAAACTTTCAGTGAAAGTTTGAAAAATTTAACACAGAACGACATATTAGAAAGTAAAAAAAACTCTTTTTGCACTCAGTGCAAGAAATTTATTGCATGCGAATGCTCAGTGATGAACACTCTGAATTTCCGAGTGAAAAAATTTGCTCCTAAATGAAGTTCATTCGCAGCATCATACAACAAGACGGAATCGCTTGAGTACCCTAGAAGTTTGCTCATCTAACTAATCTCATAATGGCCATTCCTTTCTCCCAGTTGAAGTTTCTGAGTACCTCAGAACTAGTATATGCGGAGATTCAATAGGTAAATCGCAAACTCGAAATGGAGTGTTCAATGGATTCGTGGAAATCCTAGCACCTAAACATTCGGTGAATATTTCTGGAGGGGCACCGCTCATGGAGAACAAGTGTTTGATGTAAAAATGCAGCGTATGAAAATTGTACCGAGTGGCTGAACATTTAACTGTGTGATACAGTGAGCATTAGAGGAACTTTCGAACCAAATTTTAGCTACCCTATTAAGGTGATTTTTCTCCATGCTGATGGTCTACTTTTTTGTAGCATCCTTAGCGGGGTGCATCTCCTTGCCTTCATATTTCCTTAAGGAACCGTATGATTCGTCTTAGAGCATTTTTTTTTCAAATTATTGGCAACGAAAATAATCAGATTTAAGTCTGAATTTTCATGACAAAGCAAGTTGACCAAAGTCTGGAAAAAATCTTCCGTTGAAAACCGAGTAGTACTTAGGGAGCTGAATTTACGAGAAAAATTTCAATGTCATGTTCGTTGCTTTCACCAACTGACATTCGACTCCATCTTGAGTCAAAAATGCAAGAAAGGTTGAAATTCTGTGAGACACATCAGCTTGTAATACGTTTTAGGAACATCTATCAGAAGTTCATTGGAAGTGGCTTAACGTGTTTATTCTCGGCTTGCTAAGCTTTAAAAACGTTGCTGCACCCGATGTAGCCGAAGAAGAGATTAAAGAATTTCAGCGATGTTTCGAAGACGCGCCTTTCTTCATTGGTACACTGGTGAGGGCATGGACGAAATGGAATTCACGGAAGCAGAAAGCAACATGAATGATTTGGTCTCCGAATATCAGCAATATCAAGATGCTACTGCCGATGACGATGATGAAACAGGAGGGCATTTCGTAGATTCAGGTGAAGGAGCTGGTGATACGGATGGAGAGGGAGATGCCGAACCACGGGCACGCACCACTAAGGCAGCACAGTCACCTCAGCAGGAGGAAGAGGAATGATCTCCGGTAATCAGCTTTAATAAGGCAAAGAGATCACCGAACTGGTTTTCTTGTAAAAGATGATTCATGACTCACTGCAGTGATTCAGCTATCACGATATGCTCATGATCATATATTGGGCAACCGAGCCAAATGCGTCGCGACGTAGTTTTCCTGAGGGATAGCTGGTGAGTTGCGAGACAGTGAGTTACACTAGTATGAAAAATTATATATTCATGCATAAATTTGAATCGTATGTTTGAAATGGCTTTGAACGAAAATGACGACAAACCAACAGACACACGCATACTCATGCAATGCCGTAAGAATGAGGATCGTAAATTTCAACTAGCAGAAGCCAACGACAACACATCCGCGTATTTTCCAACTTATTGTAGCTTAGCTATGGCATTCGGCACGAGTGTAAGCTGAATGATTCGGTGTTGAAAAGTGTTTAACAGCAAGCAAGGTATTCAATTCGATCGTAATTTCCATAATTACCATATCTTAGACAAAGCTAAAGACCTGGACGATCACTCTTGTTCCTGGGAATGTTTTCATACGGAGAGCATTTTACCTCGCATTAACGAATAACGCATTGTTTCAGTATGAAGGAGAAATTTTAACACTTAAATGCGATATAATAAAGTTTTTCGTGCAATAGTAATTGGTATCTTATTGAAATGAGTTGTGAGATAGTGATGGTGGTATCAAAATCTATTTATTTTTATTTAATTAAAGTGTAAATGCAGCATCATTGGTAAAAATCGCATAAAAAGCAGTCTTATAATGTGGTAAAAAACTGATAACAGCAATGCCAATACGGTGTTCATATTTTTATCAGTTATCAGTTCGTTATTAGTTATCAGTTATCAGTTTCCCAGCAAGGTGATCATATCAGTTTTGTTATGAATTAGTGAGGTCATGATAATATTCCTTGCAATTTTATTGGTAGGGATAGCAATAGCTGCTATCAAAGAGAAACTGTAAATGAACTATGGAAAGTGTGAAGTTCAAAAACTACCATATACCAATAATATGAACTGCTACTGATTTAGTAGTGAATTTTTTATCGAAATTTAAGGAAAATTTGTTATTTTAGGTCTCAATAATACCGTGTTAAACATTAGTATTTCTCTATTCTAATTTATTATATATAGCAGATATTCGAAAGCTATACTGTTTGGTTTGTCACTTATGTTTGCAAATACCAAATGAATGCTTGATGTATTCTTGTCATGACTTTATCAAGGCGTTGCATTTGTGGCGATTCGGAAAGCACATTGTGTTAGGCGCATTAATCCACGTCAATCTACTCGTATAGGTCACAAAAACTAAATACATTTCTATTAATCCATTCTTTTGCATGTAAATAAATTTTATTATCTATTCTTTAGTACGCTATTATGTAGGATGCAACGATATAGCACACTATGTTTGGAGAAGCAAAGCGAGCTATATTTCTGTTGAACTACACCTGTGCTTCCCACATACATTGACCACTTGATTCTTCTGAATTCTCTCATATTCGACGATACTCCAAGCGTATGATGGAGTCTTTCCAGTTAGAACTCTTTCCAGTTAGAACGCTAATGTTTTGTTGCATATTGAGATTTGCTCTCCCTCAGGATACGCAAAGCTTGCTTGTTGTTTTTCAAAGGGAAATTTGACCCTCGAATTAGGTTATCTTACACTGAAAAAATTTCTGGTTTTTAGTACGCCGTAAATGCCCGTAGTGAACAAAAAAAAAACAAACGCGAAAATTTCCTCAATGAGAACTTAAACAATCGAAACGTATTATATGAAACGTTTCTAGTCTAGGAAAGGATAACTCAGGAATATGGTTACCAAATTCGATTGAATCCTCATCAATCACGAGGGCAATAAATGAGGAGGACATTTAATTAGTTGGCATGATAACGAATTGATATTACTTCTTGGCAGTGATAACCTTCGCCATGCAAAAGGAATGATCATTATATTTAGTAATGAAACTCGCATTCTTATCTGATATACTGATTACTTTTATCATCCATAAAGAATGTATGTTCTTTCTGCTTTGTTTCGATCATGCAAGCTTTCGCAAAACATTCATGTTATATTTGCCTAATTAGATAATGTAATGTGGAGAAACAAGTGAATAAGCCAGACCTCTGAACATGCCGAGTAATTTCTAGTGAGAAGCACACGAACCTGTGTACGTAACGATATTTGTAATTATGGTGGTTGCTGAATCAAAATATGTGCAACTAAGCACAACTTATACAAAACATTATAATATAAAGCAGATGAGATGGTAAACTGGTAATCAGATATGATTACACGAATATATAGTAAAGGAGTGTCCGTTGTATGTATATACACAAAGAGAGAGAGAGGGAATTGCGTAGAAAGGAAATGGAAAATGCCCTTGTACGACAAATAATCTTAAGAAAATATGTGTTTAAAAAAACATTCCACATGTGCTAACATGAAAACAATAGACCACAGTTGTATGACCAAATGCTAACAACGTAAGAGTAATTCGCAGATAAAATACTATTAAAATAATTTGCTCTTAGCTTTGCGATATCTGTAGAATTTCACCTTTAAGTAATTTCCGACGACTCATAACTTCATTAGCAGTTCACTTCCCGACCTTACCGACATGTCACTTCGAGTGGCACTGAGGATCTTTTTTCTGAAACGATCATTTATGAAACTGATTTCTCATTGAACATACTGCAGACATACTCATTGAACATATATATATATATATATATATATATATATATATATATATATATATATATATATATGTATATATATATGAAAAGGCTGCTGGATATGCTTCGGTCATAGGAATCTTACAAATTAGCTGACAAATTTCATCCTTCCGTTTTCTGAAATTTTGAGGAACCGCAGCACCCTAAGGGAGCTTCGTAAATTTGGGATATTATTTTCACAACAGACTAAGACATCATTTCTAGCGTTGCATATGGGCACATAAGTTATGCAGACCTACAGTCAAGTACCAGCCTGCGTGCTTTGTGAAAAGTTTACCTGCAATCGTTTTTCATAAATCTGCTCAGAGAACATCTAAATAACAGAAACCCCATTATATGTGGGGAATGTGCGAAACATCACATAGGGCATTTCTTAAATTTTCAGCTTCTTGTACCTGCTGCATTCGGTTCTTTCACCAACGTAGAGAGGAAAGTACGTTCACTATCATTACATTCGCCATTTTCGGTGACTGGACGCTAAAAAAAGTAAACTCTTAAACCTTTATTCTTAAATTGTGATCAACGAAGTTGCAAAAAACTGAACTCTTCAGGAAACTTTTTTTAGAAGTATAGACGAAACACATGGGGAGTGATTATACTTCAACGATATTTAGCCATTAGTAAAACTATGAAAACGTCTGAAGAACATAACATTACGCTCAAGGCCTAATATCAATGCACAAGAGAATATGGCAAATAACAAAGTTGCAGAAAGAAAATTATGTAACAACATTTCTGCTTGCGATTAGTGCGCCGACGTTGATATTCTCTCAAAAATGGGTGAAGAACACAGAAATAGCTTTTTTCGTTTGTCGATTTATTCTCAGTCGTATTGCGGAAATTTGAAAGAGTTCAGTGACTCCTACGCATATTTAGGTATAGGCGATCGCTACTAATATTGGCCAATTTCCATATGATACCCTCCACTGTGATGAGAATCGAATGAAATTAGTGTATCTATATGCGCTTATTTTATTTCACAATCGTTGAGGTGAAATGAAGACACTAGAAGAAAATTATCACTACCTTAGACAATCACTAATTTTCGCCTCCTCAAAAAATAATCCCTCTTGACCTGGCACTATTATTTCACCTCCAAAATTTGCAGCTTCCATTAATTCGTTTATATTTGGGTATAATCGAGAAGCAAAATCTACAATCTTTATTGCAAGTAGTAACGAGGTATTTTTAAGCAATTTTAACTACCTCAAACATATTGTGATGTCAATGACGTTGGGCAAGACGTCGTCATCAAATGTACGATACTTCTCCATTTTGAAAACCTATTATCGCGATATGTCGAAGCTGACGGAGTGATGAAGATGTTCGAATGAAAATCACTGAGCGAACTACATTTCACTTTTTACTTTCCTTTCCAAGTTTGTATGTCGATTTTGCTCTCCCGATAGCGCTCGCAGATATGCTGGCATTTGAGACATTGTATAATCATATGAAGTAGAAGACCAGGGATATCATAAAGTGCCACAGTATGCCGAATTCGATATCTATGAGATGTATCCTGATGCTCGATAAGCAACTGCACTGGCATTTTCTTGACTTTTAATCTAGACGGAAGGGTAGAGAATTCCATGTTAAATAGGAAAATGGATGTAGCCTGTTCCACTTGTAAGCCTCATTGTTTGTTTAAGTGGCTTAAACAGACGTGAATAGGAATTTTCCGCAACAAGGTTCTCCTCTTCTCGGGCAGTTCTTTAGCAAAGCAGAGGCATCCCGGCAGTGTATATTTTGATCTCTTGGAAACTAAATTTGGTGGCGAACAATTTAAAGCGCCATAAAAGGTCATAGAAGAGCACATAAGCGGAATGGATGAGAAATCTCTGTTGCAATTTTTCAAGATTTGGGTCCGTTCAGATTCTCCGCAACATAAAATTTCGAGCAAATTTCTAGAATCATTCGCCTACCACGATTATTGCCTTCTATTGTTGAATTGTAGTTTAATTTATTCGTTTTTTCTTTGTCTATGCTTATTTTTGCTCTTGAGTGTTCCAAAATGCAAACGAAATGACAACAAACCGATCGGAGAAAATCTTAAACGGTAACAGTAAATGAGACAGCGATACTGAAAACATTTTATATAAGTTCCAAATCCATAGTAAAGAAAAACTCGCGTTGGAAGATGCGTTGTTAATGATTGGGGGATTTTATCATCACTTTGGAATATCTACTACTCTTTTAAAGAACAGATTACACTAAAAAATTCGCGAAACAAAGAGTTTCAGTGAGAAAACTTATGGAACTTGCATACTTATGGGACATAAGCTTGCATGCTTATGAAATAAAAGAATTGTGATTAGGCAACCTTACTGTTAAGTAAAAACAAAAATGAGGAATACCCAAACTCATGTAGTCAATTCAGACATCTTCATTGAGAACATTTTAATTTGTATCTGAAATGGTCTCATCTTGCATGCGTAAACCTCGTTGCTTACCTTGTTCGTATCAACGTGGCTTATCTAATATGACGACCTCGTGCAACTTTTTCTTACCAAACTCAAACACCCAAAGTTGTAATAGATAATTTGTAATCGTACTCTAACCGTCATAAGTCAGCGCAATTTTAGAAATCATTTCTAAATATTTGCAGCTCGCTTTCGAGAAGTGATAGGCTTTGATGGTTATCATGCTGAGAATCTCAAGTTTATAAAATTGAGGAGAATCTCAACATCTCAGAATTTTTGCATCGGACAATAGATGTCTAGAGAGGTTATTCGCAAAGATGAATGTTGCTTCACTTCGACTTTCGCTTCAGTTGCTAATTATCATCAAAGACTTCAAAATAACGTAGCCTCCCTTAATACTTTCCAAATACCATGAAAGCCGAAAGTAGGAAACGAGCAAACTTGGGCTTCCATTATGCAATGGGAAAGCATGCTTACTGCATATTCATCGAATAGTGAAATCGTTTCCTGACTATTCAAGACAGCAGAATAGGTTCCGTTTCGTAGCGAGTTTGATTTTGATTCAAATTTGATTCAAGTTTGGTTATAACTTCGGCTTCAAGTTCCAAGCTTCAATTCAGAACACTATTCGCTGGTTCTGCTGGATTTGATTTCTAAATACTTCAAAGAGCAAAACGCATATTCTGTTCCGATTCATGAAATAATTCTGGAGTTTTGCCGCCTGTTTGTGGGGTCGGACCATTCTTTATACTTCCGTGATGCCGCCGAGGCACACTGAAAGGTCTTCTTCTATAATGGAGGATTGTTAACCTTATTGAAAAGAGGGTTTTTTCATTCCAATGTATCAAAAAAGCTTTCATTTTGGCCACATGAGCAAAGAAGAATAAGGCTTCGCTTCAAGGAACTAGGTGTATTTTAGCAAATTACGCACGAAGTTGCTCTGATGTGATATTCTGATGTCTGTCAGAATAGAATTAAGTATAAAGTCTTTCTTGGTCATTTAGTACTAAAAAGCACAACATATCATCTCAGCTGTACTGTGGCTTTTCAAACTCAAAAAAAAACAGTTGCTTCTTTGGAAAATATCAGTGTAGCAAGTATCCTCGTAGGCAAGGATTGTGTTCCCAGGAAAGAAGGATGTTTCTTTATCAGCATGCGCTGGTGCCTGGTATGATATCTTGTTTGTTCAGCATGGTGCATAAAAAACGTCGTCCAAATTTTTGCTGCAGACCGCGCCGGAACAAATCTTGCCAAATAATTGTACATAGGCGATATGCCCAACGGCGATAATGTCTGCGGCTGAATCTGTGCCACGTCGCAGGTGTTTCTTGTGAAACGTCTCATATTTGTCTGCAACGTGAGCACACCTGTCCGATTCGCATTTACCAAACATCGCAAGCGCTAACTTTGCAATAGTACAACTGAACCAATATTGCCCGATGCATCCGAAAAAGGTGTTAAACACATCCCTATCCTCATGCTTTCTTGAAAAATTCATATTCCTAAGTAATTTGACAGCGATGTCGAAAAATGTTCTCTCCACACAAAATGCATGATTATTCAATGTTCTCTCCCTTTTTGCTGCAATGAATTCGAGCTGAAAATTTCAATAATTGCTTTCTAACTTCAGCTCTCGTCGCCAAATTTGAAACAATTCGTTGAGATGATGAAGGCGCCATTCAAAGTGGCTTATTCAATATCTTCAGCAGTGTGACTCTGCATCACTGTAAATGCAGCCTGCAAAACGAGACGGAAGAAACCATAGTTGCATATTGTGTTCTAAAAGAAAAGCAAAGCCCAAACAACATAAATGAATGCGTCGCACTAAGCTATCGTTGATATTTTATTGTTCCGTTTAGAGCCGCTTATTTATTTCCCCGTAAATCCGAGCAATTCTATACGGATTTTACCACTCAAATTTATGAAATTTTTATCTATAAACAAAGTATACTCTCCCTCCGAATGAAAGAATATAAGATGTCGGCTGTAGGAATTATTTATCGAAACAAATGTGATGTTGCCGGTTTTTAAGTGAACTGCCGGTTGCCGGTTTTCATTAGCGAAACGGGATACTGCCACATTAGTTACAAGTACCTGAGCGGCCAAAAAGGGAAACATACAACAAAATAGAAGCAGTCATTTTTTAAATCTATTGCCTTCCGATAGCATTTACTGTCACTGCTGAGGCCCAAAATACTGAACATCTCCTCAGTTTGTTGTTCACTACTCTTTGAGCGTCAAAAAAAAGACTGCAATATCTGTTCTTTGATGTACATTTATATCCGAGAGGAGATGTTCTTTCCATTAATTTGGGGGGCTGCTAGTAAGTGCCAAATATTTAATTATTAAAAGTTTGGTGCGTTATAAAGAAATTCATAACAACCTTAAATCTTTCAATGTCCAGGGTTCAATTTGGCGAACTCAAAATTGCCTCAATACTAATGAAGTTCACAGTTGCTAAAATTTCCTGCTTTGATGTCGCGTTTTACTCATCTCAGCCATCAGACACACATGTTGACTTAAATACAGAACGATTTCATTCTGATCTGTTTCAGATGTGTTCAGCTAAAATTGCATCAAACGTTAAGATCCTCAGTATCCGTTCACAAACGAAGCGAATGTAGTATACGACCTTTTGAAGGGATAGTAAAGGCAATCAAGCGACCATCTAAGATGCATAAAACTTATCTGGTTATGTGGCATTAGAAAACAATATTACGGCGAAAGAATTTCATTCCATCGTTTACGACGCAAAAGTAGAAAACCCGACATATTTGTCCCATATTTCTGACGTCACTTCTGCAGCTTGGCATTCTTTGTCTTTTAAGTGATAACATAATTAGATAGCGGTGTTTATTTCAGCTCACCTACACTTCCGGACAGGATTAGAAGAAAGCACAAAGAATATGAAGGCTTATTTGTCAAGTATTGCACGAGGGCACTTCAATAACATGTACGCATGGTGTTTTGGGGTATGCCTAATCATGCTCGATAAGCTGAAACATGGAAAAAAGCTGTAATCAAAGTTTATGAAGAAGCGACGGTATCAAAGTCTGTACGGAACAGAATATAGCGCATAAACAGTTACAGCCACTTTATGAAAAACTATTGATGTGGATGAATGAACACCTCTATCACAGTAGAGGAGGGTAGTGTACTTAGGTTACAAGCGATCTGACATAACAGAATTGATGATGAAAATAAATACACACACTTCGATATCGGATAAAGTGGAGGTACGAAACAGAAAATCTCATCGATCATAAAAGAATACTGGCCACGAAGACATTCGATATGAGCGCATGCTGAAAACCGTAGACCGTGAGAACTATTTCCGGAACGACGCGGCAACTATTAATTTAACTATTTTCATCGAGAAGAGTACATCGGAAATGGGTTGATGAGTAAAAAACAAACAAAATAAGTGATACTCTCATTGTTTTGATCGACACTTAGCAACAACACTAGAAATGCTCCTTTATTTATTGATTTAGAAAGGTTCTTTCTTATATTTCGGTGCAAAATGTAACAGTTAGTATATCAAGTTTAATCATCCTGGCAGTTTTCGTTTTACAAACAATGATAGCGTAACGAGCTTGCTACATCTCTTCTACATTATTCGTTTTTCCTTCATGTTCTACATAAGGTTTGCATATATTACCACTTAGTAGTCGTCAACAGTGTGCCTCTGCAGTAGATTTCAAAGACCTCATTGCCTGGTAGCAATGGAGGTCACGTCGAAAGTGTCTCAGTGAGAACGTTCACGGACGAGTCTAAGCAGCAAAGCATTTTCGCCTCCAATTCCTGACATTTTCATCGTCGATGACAGAAGAAAAGAAATTTTTAGAGTGGTACAATGAACCTTCCTGCTGTAGTGGGTCTGTTCTACGGGAGTTCGTTCTTTCTACTCCTGCAAACGCCATGGGCACTGCGATATGGGGATGCAGTTGCGCCATAAGTCTCGAATGTAGCCGTCGCTGAATGGGCATTCACAACCGGACTGTCGGCATATGAGCGGACAGGTATGTATTATTCCTGCACAAATGCCCTCACATGTTCGGCAACGTCTATATACCTCGTTTGGACCACATTCTTCTGCAAAATATTTTTCGACTTTTTTAGTGCAAATGACTTTACCGCCCATCATTTTATGACATAGGGAAATAGGAAGTGGTGAATACGACGACGAATTCATACATTGGTAGGAAATACCGCTTTTCGAACCACGGCCACTTCTTCTTAATGTCATACGGAACCAAGGCAATATTTTTTCTCTATCCGTGGCTCTAAATGAGCAACAAAATATACTCAACTGCCTAGCGTCGCAGCATTAAGCTTTTAAGAATCGATGCTACCGCCTTTTTTTCTTCATGAAAAAATGCCATTCTAAACTGAACCAGTGCTTTCGTGGTGTCTCTAATGTTCTTTTTCACTTATTCCACTTTTTTGCGGCACCGAGACATGATCATCAAATACTTCAGAGAAAGATAAACTGCATGGAGAGAACCTGAGCACTTGCTTCTCGGCACACATGAGCCATTTCGAGCACGGACAAATCCCTTATCTGGGTCGCAGTAACATCGCAGGGAACTACATCCGGGATTGCAGCTCACCTAAACAGCGCTCACGTCAGGCGCTCGAGGATGTCTCGAAGTTAGCCAAATTATTTTCACGAAGATGAATTCAACAGCAGCTATGAAATAATTATTTTTTATGTCATTATCATGAAACTCTGAATCTCCTATACAAAATCACAATGACGAAATTAATTTTATGCCAATCGCTGCTCTAAGCGAGAATGAAAAGCCAATTTGCCATGTGGTGATCAGCAGAAAGAAGATCGTTCCATGAAGCTCATTTCGAAGAAAGGTAAAATGAGCTCAAAGCTACGATCACGCTCACATCCGCCATCACAAGCTCGTTCAATCTGAGCCCTTGAAACCGCGACTTCATTTGATTAACGGCTGTGCTTATCTCCAGAACTGATGAATTTGTTTAGCGTTAACCACCAATATGCCAGCGTTCAGCTTTTTGTAAGCTTTTATTCTTGTGTCTTCGCTCTTGCTAAAATCCGATGCGTCCGCAAGACGTTCTCCTTTCTCAGATAAAAGGAATTGAATGGCTTTCACAAATAATTCAATGAAATGAAATTTACCACTTGAGCATTTGAACATGCGCCCTCACATTTCCGGCAGAATGCAAGACGCTCATTCGGGCCACACGGAATCGGCATATTTATGCTGCTATTTGTGACAGGGCTATTCACCACTGTACTGAAGTTCAAGGCACTGCTTGTCGAGGTAGCAGCTGCTGTCCACTCAGTGATCCGACCAATGCTGCTCACGTCATCAGCAGCTGTCCAAAATTTCAGTTCTGCTACCTCAACCAGAAAGGTGTTAATAAATGTAAATAGCTACGTAAATACGTAAATAGCGGACAGTATAGGAGTGGAGTTAAAGGAGAGGAAAATCTCAAGGTGAAAGCTTGCGAAGAAAATACTGGAGAAAAGATTATCTCAATAGTGCTGTGAGATAGAATCTGCATGACACAGCTAGGTCACTGCTTGCTAAGAACATGAACATTGATTTTCTCTCAAACTGCCGAATGCCATTATATACCGGGTACGTAAAAATTTGTTTCTTCTACAAAGTAAAACATCGAGTCTAACACGTCACTCATTTGGTATCCATAGCAAATACTTAATGTGCACATTTCTCCACTCGCTACTTTGCATTTGTTATGCGCTTTTCTCTTTCGTTCGTTGCTTACCCTAGAGCGTTTACTATAAAATCTTCAAGTAACTGAAGAAGAAAAGCTAATGTATATTCACGAAGTGCACTCACCAGCAGGAGGAACATCAGCATCTGCATCATCGAATTGCGGAGAATCTTCTTGAAATAGCAAGAAATACAGCAGTGCTTTCTTAATAGTTTGTGCACCTATCCAAGGAGTTAATTGATAATCGTCACTAGACGGTTTCTGGATTTTCAAAAGACATTCATATTTTATGGATTGACCGAGGTCAATAAGCAGGCGTTAAAAGGACGCAGCGATGCTGTAAGCTTCATCTTTTAAAAATTACTTGAGGTTGAAAAAACAATGCTATTCGCTGTAGATCGCCAAACTGTGGGCGAAGAAGCTAGCATGCCACGCTATTTTCCTTGCTGTTTATGGAACAATCACCTTCATATATGGCGAAGGGGTGAGGGAATATGCGCAGAAATTCTTTCATGCTTCCTTTGAACTGAACCTTCGTGCAAACAACAATAAAAATCTTTTTTGATAGCCGATCAGAAAGGGATGCGAGATGGAGGAGGAAGAGGGATGAGAAAGTGATAGGGAGGAGATTTATAGCATGTTTAAGCTTCAATGGCTAACGGAGCAACTCAAAACTAGCAAAGGGATGTCATATTATAGTGCATTTTGCACGCATTAAATTTTGCGATAAATTCAACGTTTTGTTGAGCTGAAATGATCTAATGGTTAGACCGTTGAATAGCTGCGTGTTGCATATACGGCTCAGCCAAGCGCGTTTCATATATACGAACTCACTAACAATGGATGAATGCTTTTTTGTTTTATCTGCATTGACAAGGAAACAGGAATTGGAGGAATGAAGTGAAAGTTGCAAATTCCACGAAACGATGTTCTGTAAAATTTAGCTTTAAGTCCAGATATGGTTAAAGCATAGAAATTTGAGTGGAATTCTAAACACTACTGTGAACGTTGTCGGTTGTTTAGACGGAACCCGAAAAACGAACCGTTTGTTGATTTCAGAGGATGTCAGTTTTGCGATCCTGCTTATGGATCACTTGATTCCGTAACGGTCAGCGTATGAAAAAATTCTAGTAGATGTTGAAGGAAGCGTCACCTTCAAAAGTGGGAGAGGATTCCTAGCAGATCTTATGAAAGAAAATTGTTGAATACGAATTTTCCTATGATATTCTCAAAAAAATACTGTTTTTTAACACTGACATTTTTGGACTCCAAATACCTAACTATATTTCGAAGCTCCGGAGCTTTTAATAGTTCTCCCAACAGGGCGATCGAAAACACTTGTTCTCATCATCATCGTGTTTCTTGAGGGAAAGACAAGACAACTTCCCTACACCAATAGTGAAATAGTAGGCTTTGCTAACCTACTGGTTTATATCATCTCTCGCTTCTATTTCTTCATTTTCTTTTATTCTTTGCGTCATCTTTCTCACCATCTTTCACATTCTTAATCTTTTTTGTAACAGCTTCGTCATTGAGCACTCTGCGGCATTTATCAACGGTGAAAAATCGACGGATCAAATACTCTTACGGAAAAAATTCTCTCGAAGACTTTGGAACTAGCGGAAGCATTTAATCAGTCAGATATGAATGATTGATTCCACTTCGCACGGAACACATGAAACACTTAGTAAATGGCGTTTTATTGAAATCAAGCCTGTGAATCATCTTGAGGGTCGGTTATGGGTGGGAAAAGTTGGAACGCTGAAGAAACAAAAGGAGACTAAAAGACCACTAGCAGAAATTCATGGGGTTTACGTAGGCCATTAAATCATAGCAACAGCAAAAGTTTAGCATTCATTGATGTCGAAATCCCAATGTCGCCTCGCTGCTAGAATTCGCTTATTATAATCGAGGTTCCGTTGATGATTCGTTGATAATTTATTCACAGATGCTAATAAACAACGGATTTTGGTGTTAGTTGTTATGTAAGCTATGGATCGCCGAATGCAACAACATTATTGTGAAACATGCAATCGACTATTTGCTATAGTGATAGCGTTTGTATTCTGCAAAAATATCGTCACAACATCCTTATTATTCCCTAAAATCAATTATAATGATATGATCAAGTGAAGGAAATTCGCTGCCAACTTCAGCAGCTGCTCGCTGGACTTGTCGTGGTTGAAAATTGCATCTCATATCAACCTTTCTACGAGAATCATTTATTGGCTACCTTTCATGTTTTCCACTTATTTGTTAAATATATTTTCGCATGAACACAAAATAATGTGCACTTGTTTTGCGCATCTCAATATTTTCTTTCCCACATTCTTCAAATGCTCAGTTCTACGGGTTCCCCTCCCCTGGCTGCATGTATTCACTACCTTTCAAGTAAAATATGCCATATGAAAGTCCGCATCCACTGAAAGACCGATCCATTGATGGGTTTTTTCCACTTTTTTGAAGGACTTTTGAATAGCAAATAAATTCCCAGATTTTTCTGTTCCAAATTGAAGAAGTAAAAAGCACAAATCAGAATGAGAACTGTACATTCCTTAACCCAATATGTTTCAAATAAATCTACTAAAATATGCAACATGCGAGCAATTTCCACTTCGAGGAGCAGAACAGCTCTCTTTTATGATCGCCATGTTATGAAGTCGTCAAATGCTCTGATAAAAATGCCAACATGCGCATATCATGACGGCTGCGCATTGTGAACATTTAGCACTTAAAATCAAGTGGAAAAATAGCCACACTGATAACTGATCGAACGGGGTTCAAAGAGTTTTTATCGATCAGATTTCTTTCATTCGAGTCCGGAATGCGGTTTTTCCTAGATATCTTCCTTTGATAGCTGAATCAACGATGAACTGTAAAATTTAGCCGTTTTCATTCTAACGAAATTCAGGTTATAATTTTTAACATGCAAATTAAAGTTGTATTTCATTTTCAATACCTTTCCCTCAGCACCAGTACATTGCGTTCATAAGATTTTGCCAATTCACACATGAATTGTGCAGCAACGATGAATATATTAGCATCTCTTTGCCACGTATGTATATGATCCTCTCTTATCGTATATGGTGGGTTCTGTTTTTCAGCCGATAAAGGTAGCATAACGCATTTTGACAGATGTATTCTAGGTTACAGTTGAACTCCTTAAAGTAACTCCGAAATAAATTCTTCGTCTTCAAGAGGAATTATAGTTGCATTCTCCATCAAAAAACCAGTTTGTTATGAATTTCCTCAAGTGGTACGTTGCAAGTTAGCACTAAACAAAAGCCGCTGCACACGTTAAAAATGTGGGTTTGAAATTGTTACCACTGCACCTTTTGGCTCAGGTTTTGCTTGAGGAGTTTTCAAGAGGTAACATTCGTAACTTGCACAAAATTTCGCCCCTTCCATTATATAGGAGAGAATGGCTAATAATTGCGTGGGGAATATACCACGTTTTGGCCCAACTTATCCTGCATATGCTCGAAAATAAAGCCTTTGTGAAAGGATGGCCGGAGAAGCTAATTAGGGCTATTAATATCGGCACCTGTTTGCAAGATGTTGTCTCCGACATTTCTGCTATTTGTGAATCAGCGAAACACTAAGAATGCTATCAACGGTCTGCGAATGCTGAAGCAAACGTTTAACCAATTGTCGAAGAAAACGCTCACGTTGTTGAACTTTCAATTCTGCAGGCGATTGAAGGCAATTAACAAGAGACATATTAAATACAAGGCGCGTATCAAATACAAAATTATCCTAAAAAAAGCGCTTTTAAAAATAGATTTTCCGCGCGAAAATTATCGCAGTAAACCTAAGCAGGTATTGTCATCTCCTTTCTTCGTTGAATCGGCACTTCAGTGAAAAGAAACGAATGCAATAAAAGGACATTTAGAAATTATATATAAACAAATACACTGCTCTAATTACGACGATACAAGATTGTATGCATAATCTATGCTTGAAGACATTTGCGCCTCAGAAAAGTGGAACTGAAAATTTTGATGTTTCATGTACCATTACAAATACCAAAGTCCTTCTTTTGCCTTACTCGTTCCGTTCGAACGATAGAACGCTTTCAGAAGTTAGCAGGTGACCTCATATAGAAGAGATCTTTTATTGGCGATATTCAAAAAATATCGGTCGACTCTTCTTAATCTTTAATGAGCCAAATTCTATTGTTAGTCCAGCTCGATTGCGCATAAATGTCTATATGCATGTATGAAAAGTGTGATTTCTGTGGGTCATATAACGAGGTTGATTTCTTGTGGTTTTTTGCCTATGCCATCGTATTTTCGTCGATTCATCTCGACATACTTTTGTTTTCAGCTGATAGACACTAGATGAAAAGAGCGTTTAAGCCGAATTGGAACAGTTTTGTTTGTGAGTTTCGATCATCGAATTATTTAATTTCACAACTCAAAAAAACAATTAATGAATTCGAAACCATAATTACCTTGCCCAATTTATGTTTTTACGTGAATTATCTATAAAAGGTTAGTTCTAATACTTTTTATATGGAAAATCTACAAAATTGTCCAACGTGAATGCAGTTTGGGTATCCCATATGCATAATGAAGAACCAAGCGCTTACGTGCTATGGGTAAAAACACATAGCAATTATTGTTTCGAAGGTGCAATATCGTCATTTCGTCGACCATTTCATTAAAATATTTTATTAAGTAATGGTTTACTATAAAAGCTTACTTTAACAGATTTAATAGTATTTCAAAGCAACGGTAACCTTCCCCGTTCTATTGACGAAACAAGCATTTTTGCTTCGTTTTAGCAAGGAAAATTTTAGAAGGCAGTAATAAGTAAACAAGTTTCATGTTGGGATGACTAAATAGAGTGGCGATCAGTGTAAAATATCCAAATGTGCATTAAAATTTGCGTATAGTTCATACTGTTTTCGAACACTTACATAAATATAATATGAATGCTCAGTAGATTTGACGACGTGCTTTCGGACTCCTTACCAGCATTTTCATCACATAATAGAGACAGAGGCAATGAGTGAAGCATATCACACAATGGAGTAAACATCTCTTTACAAATATACTCATGCGAATGCCATCGATTGGCGAAAGCACAATAACTCAGGCGCTGATAGAATGATCAAGTACAACTGTTTTGCCGCCTGTAACTGGCATATAGGCGACCATATTCACTATTCGAACTGCTTTTGAGTGCCTTTGATCGATTAGCAAATAAAAGCCGCTAAACCTGTAAAATACGTTGATATTATATGATCAATGAAATTGACGAAGCGTAAAAATATGCTTATCAGTAGTTATTCCATAAGTTTATTATTTTTCACCGCGAACTAATTGCTATTATTTCTATTGCAATTTTATGACAACGGTTATTTTATAAGGGTGCTTTAATAAATAGTTCAAATTAGTGCTTTTTTATGAGATCTCCCAATGAGTAACTTACAAAATTAGCAAAGAAAATCGACAATGTTTTATTGCTTCATTGATCAAGGATTTTTTGCAGAAAGATAATGATAGGCGCTCTGAAGTACCGCCTGCTCCATCCCCCAGTTTCGTGCATCAGCAAAGAAAGTTTGACTGAGCCAACAAGTCGAAAACGCGCTCACAAAAGACCTATACATGCAATCCAGACGACGTAAATATCTCCCGATGTTAATGAACATACAGCTAGTAAACAATCATGCGAATTTTTTTTCACCATTTCGTGATCTGTAGCATTTCCCGGTGCTGGTGAGTTAAAACGCTATGTACCGCAGCTGATGATCACTGCTTTCATAGATGCGCAGGTGAAGCTTCGTCGATTGTCCGTTGAAACTAATAGATATTTGGACAGGCGCACGCATATATACAAGTGACACGGCTTCATTAGCATGCTTTTCGAAACGCAAACTTGCAAACACGCATCGAAATCTTCAAAGGTGGTGGAAGAAAGGAGGATGATAACGAGACGAGTGCAATGCTTTAAGTCTCGAGTGCATTAAATTTTAATGTCGTAACTTCGTGCTGCTGCACTGAAGCTGAGGGACGAAAACTGTGCTAGACACTGATCTGATATTATTGCGGCAGGTGTGCAAGTACATGAGAGTTGTTTGTTCTCAAATTCTCACCCGAAAATCTTCATCATTATTAATGATTTGTTATGCCGCTGTATGCATAGAGGATTCCTCTAGAGAAATAAGTATATAAAAAAGCTCTAGCCCCCTTCTAAATCTCTGGGTGTTTTGATCAGGAAGAATTCTAAAAGTAAATGAGATAAACCCCAATGCAACACTCTAGTACGATGATTAGGAAAAAGCGTATATGCGCCCTAAGAGGAACAAGAAAGGACTCTATATATAAAAAAATGCGCTTACTTCACACAAGGGAGAAACCGAAGGAAATAGCAAATTCCTTCTTGAAACCTTGCATTTCTTGTATAGTATACGAATGGATTGACGATAGAATGCAGCATTGCAATCGTATTCGCCATCCACCTTCAACATGTCATCGTCAACACTCGTAGCAGTGTGATAGTGCTTAATATTTCCACACAGAAATTTTCTTAACGCAGTTCTTCTTCTGCCATTTTGTTCGGTGTATCAGATATTGCCTATTGAAACCTGTGCTTTCGAGCAGATGAAACGGGAACGGAAACGTGCACGAAGTTTGTATACTATAGATGCTGAATGTGGAGCTATTTGCCTCACCACATGTGTTTGTGGTGTATGCAGTGAGAGCACGTGTATTTTTGAACAACTTCCAAATCTCATATCAAACAATTTGAGGCTATACTTTGTGCCAGTTAATTATAAAACCGTCTGTTCACAATACTGCATCAGTGTCACACTCCAAAGTTACCATTTTCATCCCCATCAGAAGAATTTTGGCCACCATTCGTGAGTCCCTGTTTTCAAGCATCTGCAGAACAGAGTTCAAGTTACAGTTATGCTCATTGAATTAAATCTATCTGTAACCAAAGTATCAGCTTCATCGAGTGGATACACGTTGATTACTATATGCAAATCTGGGAAAATATATACCAAAAATATAAGATGTAAGGATGTGAGACGATATTTGGATTTAAAGGCAGCAAAATATTAATGAGAAGATTTTGAGGCAACCAGCAACATGCGTAAAGAGCACTCACGATTAGCACCATTCGAATCATCTGCAAATTGATTCGCTAAAATAAACGCGTAAAGACTTCAAAATTTTTTTATAGATATATTTGTATTTGAGGTGACATCACAAACACTTCGTGGGTTCTATAAAAGGGTAAAATCTTACATAGGTCATGTTTAGCAGACCTCCCAAATCATGCCACTATTACTTCTCTGCTATGAAAAATTACATTGTGTTTCTAAGTCTATTTAGAGGCTCTGATCGACCAGTAATTTCCCCACCTAATTAATTTCCTCATGTAGAAGAATTTCCGCACGTAGAGGTCATAAGATGGCCAAATTTCAAAATCAAATCTGGAAGGGGTCTAGACAAAACAAAAATATGCAAAAGATTTTTCTTCAAGTATCCAACATTAAACTGTGTAGCTGCAAGATATTCCTTTCATAATTAATTGTGCGTAAACGAAAACTGAGATAGTGGTACGCGAGAAACATCAATGCTCCTTCACTTACGTTTCTCTTTCAGGAAATTGGTGTTTTTTGAGGGGGAGAGAAAGGGGGCTGGCCGTCTTAGTCACCGTTTCGTCGATGAAACAATGATCTTTTAGCTTTGTCTTGAGCCGTTTATCACAAAAACTATCATAAAATTGTATTTTAACGAATGCTTCATTGTATTAGTCAATATGAAACCTGAGAAAAAAGAATCCTTAGATATCTCAGAATCTCATAAGAATCTCACAAAAGCGCTGTGCTCATGAACTTAAATAAACATACGATCGTCTTAAGTGACAAATAAATAAGCTTAAAAGAGCTAGAAAACATTTTATGTGGAATTCATTCTTGCGATCGCACTTATGGGAACAAAAAAAAAAACAAGTTAGAAAAATTCTCAGAAATATTGGAATACTTGTATAATGCAATGCTGTTTTCATATTTTAACTGAAGGAGTAGAAAAAAGAAACGACAAAGCCATTAATGCCGACGAAACTATCAACTACTGAATCACAATATATGCAAGACTAATAAAACGCTAACCTTTTTTACAGATTCGTGTCGCTCATTGATGACACATCTAGTTGAGGTTTCTACGCCAGGCACCCGACTATTCCATATTTTTACACCAATTGACGCATAACTAATAATGAGTACAGTTAACGGCAAACAATATTGCAGTGAAAATACAACTGTGCCGTAAGTGTGTGTTATGCCGTCACCGAATTTGCTCTCGAGATATTGCCAACCATACTCCTCGCACGTATCGACACCATCTCGCCGTTGAATCTAGATGTAAATGAGTCAAAGATCACGAACACGATTGAAGGCAGCAAATATTTTTCTAAAATTTATGGGACACAGGTCAATTGGAAATTACGCTCGATATCGTATTTGAACAAAAAGTATATGACTTCGATTTTTCTCACTTTTCGAATATCCTTAAATTAGGGCAATAAAATTTCTTTAGGAAACCATTGAAATCACAAAGTACACTCAACTGCTTTTGTCTTGCACAATGTAAATGACAAATGGCTGCTTAACACTTAACCGTGTACTTTATTTCCTTAATTTAAAATTCTGAAGATGTTCAGAGTTGGCACTGCTGAAGACATTTTCTTATTCACCGTTTTACTGGTCCTCTCGATATGGAGTAGCTCATGATGCAGCGTTCGGTCGGTGAAAACGTTTAGAGCTGAGTCCATACCTGGGCAGATTTGTATGGCCAAAAATTATAAATGAAGCGGTCTTTCAATTACCTCGCTATTGCTTAGCATATCATAGGAATTCATTTGCTTCATGCAAGGTTTTTTGACTACGTAGAAATTTGAAGTTTGCTTCATTCTGAGTCGTCCTATATGTGACGACAAGATTCGACTTGCTTACTGTTATTGTTCTTAAAATGTTTAAATTATTTTGCTCACGTGATCCGAACGGTACATCAACTAACCAAGGCTTTCGAAAGGTAATTCAATGTATCTCACAGCCAATGACTTAACTCTATTATAACTGTTGCCACAGCACACACGGTCACCACCATCGCTTTTTCATACGAGTAAACGATAACGTATAAAACATACTAAGGTTTACTTCTAGGCATTTTGATTTCGAACACTTCGAAATACGTCTCGCAACGCACAGTGGAATTAAAGCAGTTCCGTCATCTAATGGATCGAGTGCTTTTCTTTCTTTCTGAGCCGGTACCGACGCAAAAAAGAATCTTTTCTAAACAAACTGAAAAAATCTATGAACAATTTTTCCATAGTTTTTACCCCCCCCCCCCCCCCCCCAAAACAGTCAAGAACGCATTGTACGATTGATGTACACGTACATGACACTTCTTATGGTAAGGCATACTTATCACGATATCACGATGGTGGTAAGGCATATCACGATATCATTCGCATACGTATCACGATTACTATCATCGTTTGTATTCTCAGATCAGAAATTCACCTGGTTAACATAGAAAAGAGGTGCGGCCATAATGAGTGAAAAAATCCACGTGACTGCAACAAGGTAGAGTGCACGATGTCGAGTAAGACGCATCCACGGTGACATCAAAAACATTATTGCTGTGAAGCGATCAAAACTAAAACAGTGTCACATTTTACAAATGTTTGCAAAGTATGTTAAGTAGCACAGCTGAGTGGAGATGAACGTCCTTTCTGAAAAATACACCGATCAAATCGAGCGCTTTCGTAAAGTTCTTCACGTCATTATCCCTCCATCAATAAAATGGAAATGGAATGACTCATTGAAAATATCTGAATTTGAGCGATTCCTACTGCAGTGAAGAATATTACAGCAAACCAAAATTAAGAAAAATATTCTCGTCATCACCGCAGAAAGAAGAAAATGAAAACGCTTGAGGAAACCACAATACTTCTTTAATATCTCAGCGATGTATATCGAACTTTTAGCCGAGCATTTATATTTCTAAGTGAAAAGATTTATGAAATGGAACATTAAATAGACACAAGAAATTACGAGAATGAAATTATTGGTTGATTCATCCAAAGGGTTTTTTTAAGTGTTAATATCAATGATTCATCAGAAAGCCAAATAGGCAGCGAAAGGTTTTCGACTAAGGTTAACAAGAACCCTTTTAACGTTGGTAAATAATTGAACAGTAGGCAATTTTTGCAGGCATTTTAACTTAACCGATGAGCGCATTTTATGATTTCCTAGTGCGACTGCAATTACCACTCTTTGAAGAATTCTTGTGTGTCTCTTGCAAAGTTACATAAAACAGGGTTTCACGGCATTTTAACTGCAATAATGAAGCATTTCACGGTAACGAAAACAGCTAAATAGTGTATCAGTCTATACTATAGTTGCAGTTGTGCAATAGATGATTCGTGCAAGGGGGGGGGGGAGGGGGGGGGAGGGGGGGGGGGAAGATTCATCCTCACATATTCATCAACGCCCAAATTCGTGATAGTATCTGTGAAAGTTGCAGTTTAAATGTCACTCTACATATTTTCGTTTACGAATGAGCATTGTTTATCGATCACTAATTTTTCTTTCAGTTCGCTAGCTAATAGGTTCAGAAAGAATCTCATCCACCTATAACTATTGGCTAATTATAATTTCTTCGAAGCTATTTGCTTTGATTTCATTTTAGAATTTTTCCTCTCTCTACGGTCCTCGGCTTTAATTTTTGTCTTCCTTTTTGTCATTCAGTTTTCCATATTGATTTATTGACTTTTTCTTTTTTGCCTATCGATATGCCTATGAATTTTCGAATCTACTCTCATTAACGCGATATGAACATTTCTTAGTTGCAGTATTTCTCCTTCCCTCCGCTTTCGCCCAATTAGATTCTGAAAGGAACTTCGGGTGCTATGGCATTGATAACTATTGAACTTAAATTTAGCAATGCAAGTTCATTTCTCGCATTTTACGATTGAATTATGGCGTTGCGTAATTTGCACACATCCCGTCGTTTAATTTGAGCGTCGAGTTCAATAACGATTCGTGCAGCATACAATCGTAAACCAGTAGAAATTATTTCATATCTTTTATATTTTTACTAGAAGCATTTCCATTAACCGGAAGTATTTCCATTTCTATTGATTCTAATCATAAAGCGAAAAATTTCATTATTTATTCATCGAATGAGAAATTACTAGAATGAGACGAGCTTACACAAAACAGTAAGGCACAATGCTGGGCAAATCATAATAATAACTGAGAAGACAACTTTCAGGAATTTTCATGCACAGGAGCGATCGCATAGATAAAATACAATGTTCGTTGTGTCGTGCATGGGAAGATTTAAAGGATGACGGCAAGCTTCCAACAACCTGATTTGCATTTGTTATTGAAATACACCCACTGACTTACTTATACTCAAGGCAGTCACTTTCTCTATTTTCGACGAGCGTTTGTCGAGTAGTTCTTCAAGAAAAGTGTGGACGTCTACCTTACTCAGGAATAAGGTGACAAAAACGTTTCATTACGAATTGGAGATTTTGTTACCTTCCGAGATACAACGGATCTAAAGTGGAGTGAAGGAGGACACAGAGAAAAAGGAAGGAACGGTTGGGGAAAAGAGAAGAAAAAAAGAAAAGAAAGCTGAATTAACTACAATGTTACATGTTCATTCTGAAATTACTTCTTCTTAGCATCTGAGTGGAAATTTAAGGAAGTACTTGCAGATTCTGTGGAATTCGCGGCAGTTTTTAAGCTATGATAAGGAACGTGTAAATTCCTGCTCTCAAAATGAGCGCTACTGAAGAAAGTGCGTTGAGATTCTTTCATGTTTCATAAATACTCTCATATATTCTGAAGAAAACGAATAGGGATTTCAGTGCTACTTCTAGCAGGATAATGCTCGGCTTTAAACTCATCGAAGCAGACAAATTTATGCGCTTTTAAAAAATTCTTTCAAATAGCCATCACAGGGCGAGCGCAGGGTGCAGTAGATTACCCACTCTATGAGAACAAACAATTCCGCTGCTATCTGGAATAGTAGCATCAGGTTCGAAACATTTAGAAATCACTGGGAAAGCCTGAACATCTTCATCGCAGAGAATATTTTAAGAAAGTGTTCTGTTCGGGTAAAATGTGCACGTATTATGGATGTGAAAATTCTTTTCGATGGAATAGAGAGAATCCCTAAAGTACATTACCTTATCCAAATTTAATTGCTTTCCGAACAGGATTCAGAATATTTGATTTGAAACGAGATTCATCCCCTATTACCCATTGTTTCCTACCAACTTTCCATCAATGTTAACCTCTTGCGTTCATTTTATTCTGCGATATGTCGCGTTTATTGCCTAGAAATTATCAAACTGAGATGCGCCTTTTAAGCGATCATCCACTTTTCCGAATATTTCCATTGAAAGATAAAGAATTGTATATGAATGATTGTTGCGTTGTGGGTGTTGGAAATTCAACAAATGCTTTGCAGTGACTGTTTTATTGTGGTAATGAAACTTGAAATTCTATTTGAAATCACATTTATTTAGTTCCTCTCTGCTGATAAAATTTGGTTTCCTTTTTTTGCGGATTTCAAAGACATCTTTCAACCGCCGATTAGCCTCCACAGTATATTTTCAAAATTGCATGCCTCAAGGAGAGAAGAGTATAAATTTCGCATTTTTCGCCATAGAAAATGTTGTTTACGTGTTCGATGAAGAGCAGACTCTCCTTCCCTTTTTTCCTTTCCCTCGACGTGTTTGTGTTGATGTTTGCAAGCTTAGCGCCAATTATAGTTGGCCAAAAAGGTAGCTTGCATGAAGCATGCTCACTTTTAAGCAACGAAATCATAGAAGGTGAGCATATCTTTTTTATGTGGGCGTGTTTTGGCTTCATGCGATCATTTCATTGGTTTATAGGGGCTATAAAAATGGCTACAAAAATCACAAAAATAAGATAAAACGTCCGACTATGGAAATACATAAAATGAATAGTAGTAGATCGCATGGGATCGTGCAAAGAAGTCGGAAGGAGAAAACCCCATTAGGGAGCAATTTGCTCAGCGGTGACTGCGAAAAAATAGTTTTTCACGAGCGAGAAAACGAGAACTACCTAGTTAGAACCTCTTGGTGAAGCAGTTGGTATAAGAATTTCACTTAAAATCTGGCTGAATAACTGCGAACACTTACTTCTAACAGAACAGTATCAGTGATGATAGCGTTAACAGTGGTTTTGTTATAACCAGCCGTGCTGATGATGCGTGCATCTGCGAGCTGAGATAGGGATAAAGGCATATGAGATAGGCATACATCTGTGAACTGGAAGGACATAAGGGGAGGAAGAAGGAGAGAAAGTGAGCGGGAGGAGCTTAAACAAGATATGATGAATATCATGGTGCAGAGTCAGATTTGGTGTCATCGAAAATGGTTGTGAGATGAAATGGGAGAGATTAATAGCAGATTGCTGTATTCGAAGGAAGTAAAACAATAAAATAAGGACATAATTACAAAAGGATGAACAATCTGCAGCAGAATTGATAGCTTTCTGGGAAAAATGCCCTAATTTTTTAATATATTGTGTCTTCTTGAATGCTTGACAACAACACATGAATCAATTTTGTTGATAGGCAATGCAATTTTGATTTATTAGATGTTCTGTACAGTCATAATTCACCATTACATATAGTGTTTAGATAGAATTGAAATCATTACAGCGATAAAGTATATAGTAACTTGTGCCTTTTCACCAAATGTAAACGAAAACTGCTCTAATCAAGTTGAGAGGTGCAATTTCACATTTACGGGTTTCAAATCGTCTAACAGCTAAATCATCAAATACTTATGTAAGTGCTCGCGATTTGCCGAAGGCGAAGGAGATGCGAAAAATTTATGATCAAATTTCAACGAGTTTCAGAAGTCTCAAAGGAAAAATACTAAAGGACTCGCAAATAGAATTCGTTGCTAAGATATTAATCATCAGAACGATAACTGTCATTCTGAAAAAAAGAATAGCCAAAAAATTAATTAACTGATTTCTCAGCAGCAAGAGTATCTCTGGTGAAGCGATCAGCCTTCGGTCGCCTGCTATCTTCTCTATGTAATTCCGTCTGCTGAAATCTAATGCTCGACGAATTTTCTTCCGTTTTTTGCCATATCTCATTGCTTCCTAAACCTTGAAAGTAACAATTTGGTTTCTCTTCATTCGATGTCACTTCTATGTCCTCAGTAACGAAATATTCTCACACCTAATGGAATGGAAAGCTACTCGTCTTCTTCCATTCTTTTTTTTATAGACGGACCTAAGCAAGCACGAGTGCCCTGATTGAGACTCGGAAATTTGAGATGTTCGGCGTAAACGTTCAGCGGCTCGAGGTTTCCGATCTAACAACCGAACAATAAACTGCTGAGCATTATTATTTTCTGTCGACCAACATTTGCAATTTAAAAAGCTGTTTTTTTATTGACAGTATCCTTTGTAACTGCATCAACAGCCGGTTCATGTCATTGAATGTACGCCTATAGAACGTGCCGTATTCGTTTGCTTAGTTTAATGCGCTTTTATCGACTTTCCTGAAGATACGCGGACGCCGAAAGAAAGGAGCAATTTTTTTTTCCTGCCATATATCCATGAAAACTGTGCTAAAATAAACCACTGTATTTATTCGAACGTCATTCCTCTTTTCAACTGAAGACCCTCGGTCAGCTGATGCTCTATTGCTCTCTTTATCTCCTGTTCCACTTTGCTCCTCAAAATGAAAGACAAAATGCCTAGGAAGTCAGTTTTGTGGGCAACATCCTGACAATATGCAAGCTCCTGAAGAACCCTTTGTGCCATATTTCTCTGCACTATCAAAAGATGCCACTACTTCACATGTGGATGCCCGTCACATATTCGTATATGTGAATCGCATAACACATTATATGCAGCCTTTCAAAGACTGAGGCATATTTCCATTCTTCCATTTTTGCAAGAACAACATGCCTCAATATATCTCAAGAGACTTGGAAGACGCTGTCGTTTCTTTTCGAGCGAATGGAATGCGCATGCTATTGAAAGCAGTTGACGACAATAAGTGACATATAACCTTGATGAAAAAAAAAAGAATGATATAAGCGTTTGAAAAGAGGAGCAAAATTTGTATCTCCATAATTCGATTGGAGTTTTCACTGAGATATTATGCAGGCGTTGGAAAAGAGAGAATCAAAATTAACCTCTCATCGCATTTCGGCAGAAAAAAAAAAGAACCTTTTGCATTGTAAGCCTCAAAATTGCAAAAGCAATACAGCACAGATGCAGTGCTTCTTCGAGAAGGGATTTAATCTTTACATACAAGCAGCGCCATAATCAATGCAAAGGTTTTCCGAGCTCTTGTATTTAGCGAATCTCAAATTTAGAGCAAAAAAACTTAACATGCGATGATTCTTCAAACTTTCATTTGTCTAAGTAACTTGCCATTGCTAAGAAACTCGGCTTTTTATGAAGGCTGAAAATTCACATACAAATGTGAGAAGCCTTCAACTAGAAAAAGACAATCAGTGCAGATCAGCCTGGTGCATAATGATCGGACCTTCAACAGTCTGCTGCTAAGTTATGTCTTCCTCCACCAGATTTCTCATCCCTGTCTCATATGAACATCAATCTAAATCAAAGACTAGAAGAGCTACTTAGCAGCGATTCTGCTTTTAAAAAAAGAAGGAAGTAACACCTACATGAAGACAATGAACGCTATTGGCCAAGTAGAACAGATTTCCAAAAAACGCATGTAAGTCTATATTGTTAATTTGTGTGTAGCTGCGTAATGAGGCTGTGCCAAATCAATGTTCCACGCAGTCAGCTTATGCGGGAAAGGGAACTTTTCATCTATATTTTTGCCTTCATCCGGATCGGCGCTTCCAAGATGCAAATATACAACAAATTCTAGCAAATGGATTCGGGCAACATTCATTTCCCAAATTCACTCATAGCCAACCGTCTTCGCCCATTGTAAGTAAGTAACAAATGGCGAAGTTTGTCAAAAAGTGTCATGGATATGCCACATCTCATCCCTCTAATATGATCAGTTTGTGCCACATATCACGAACAACGATTACACAGAATACTGATTTGATATCCGATTCAATTCCTTATCTCTTACATTCCTTCGTAATGCTGACTGTTGTATGATACGACCCACATGAATAGAGAATCCGATCAGCAAAAAATGCAACTAAATTTTCCAACACGCATTGACGACTATGTATTCTCTCAGCTTTGATCGTTTAACATGAATTATGAAGCAGAAATTCGATCAATAGGGTACATGCTTTATATCCATGATTTTGATAACTTTTGCTTCACTATCAAAACAGCTCATTATGTCAGGCTCACACAACCTAACACATTAACACACGAGTAGTAAGAACGTGACAAATGAAAAATAATGAAACTGCAGGAATCACAAATACAAAAACCCGTACATGAATTTTAGTCAAGTCATCTGATCACAGGTTCTTAACTGGAAGCGTTGTTATTCGAAGAGTTGCGCATATGCAAATGTATAACTCCTAAAGACGACTACAGCTTTCACTGAAATATTCTATGAAGTGCATATGGAAGTGCAAATATTAACAAAAACACTTGTGCACATATTTTCGTATTTTATTGATATATGTATATCTCTCGACCATACTAGAGAGTCTCGGCAATTAATCAATTTGGTCATATTAAGTCTACACGATCGATCGGCATATTGTATAAAGAACCGATGCTTTTAATGACTTATATGCTTTATAAATAAAGATGTAAACTAGTAACAGTTCACCAATCATATCTTTATATTCACAAATATTTCAAATATGAAAAAATCTTTACCTGATAGCAACTAGCGTCCATGAGCTTAAGAAAACAGCAGTCGCTTGCAAAAATGCGAGTAATTTGCAAAAAACCGCTCCAAATATCCAACGCTGATCACTGAATATAATAACATGCCAATATGAGAATGGCATGCAAAGCACGCTAATCATGAGGTCCGCAATAGCTAGATTTAGAATGAGAATATTCGTTGCCGTTCGAAGACGACGAAAATATACAATAACGAGTACGATCAAAGAATTGCCACAGATAGCGACAATACTTAAACCGCTATATAAAAATATCGCCAAAGCCTAAAATTCTCATTAGGAGTGATTTATATCGATGAAATATTCTGTTCATATCATTGAATTTTATATCAATGTGCTTTTGTGTTTCGATATGAATTCTGTGCGAAACATTGCTTGATTTGTGACCATAGGAGAATTGTCGCACTTCGCATTTATTTCTGTCTGCGCGGGTTGCAGAAATGTATTTTCAATGCCTCAACCTTTTCGCCTATCATAGAGTTTAATGTAGTCACCACATAAATGAATGGAAAGTCTATACGAAAAAACTTATGCATAAGAGACTTCCACATAACGCTTATAGAATTATTTAGCATTAGAGTGAACTCATAAATTCAATCCTCCACATTTCATTTATGCCTTTCTTCTCTTTCAACATAGCAAATAAGTAAGTTCTATATATTCACTACTAATATGGTGTTAACTAAGCTACCAGTGGATTTTTTACCTTTAAACATGTGCAAAACCCCTTTATGCGGTGATCATGATCAAATATTACAGGAGTTGTTGATTTTGACATGGAAATCGCGTTATATCTCAAGTATTGGAGAAGAGCTTTCTAGTAATGCCATTCAAAAATTATTCTCACCTATCCGGTCTTTCAGAACGTGAGAATTTCATATGGTAAATGAAACAATTAGTATTTAATGGCTCGTTTATTGAGAGCAATTAAATCTATTCTCCTTAAATAATCGATCCCGCTAATAGTACATCTATAATTTCGATGCAGCTGGCTTCAGTCGTCCTAAAAATTTGTCGCCGGTGATTTTTGGTACTGCGTTCAATTAGAGCATGCAGTGAAAAAATTCTGCTATAAAAATTGCCCTTTTTGGCGTTCATTCTAGCCAATTAATTCTGTTTCCATCTATTTCGGTAAGATTCTCTGGCAAATGCTATATATGTGGAATGCTATATATGTGGAAATACTTCCATTTTTCGGACATCTGTATGCTTGTCGGCATAGTGCATCACCAAGAAATTGTTCTACAAATCAACTAACACGCCAAACGTTCATGGAGAAAAAAAAGATGGAGAAAATCTCTGCGAATCGACGGTTCATAAGTGACAGCAAAAAACGATGGCATAACACACCACCGAAGCTAACATGGATATGTGTGTTTGGCTAGTCTCTTCCACCACCTTGCATATCCATAAAAAGTACTTTGTAATGCAAAGATATCCAATCGTCTGCGCGATCTCTGGTGATGCTACGATTAGTCACCCGAGTGGAACCGCTAACAGACTGGCTTCGTCGACAAAAATTTTTTAACATCGATGGGAAGGAAAAACAAAATCTTCGGCCTGTTATGTAAGTATGAAAATGGTAGTGAATCTTATAGTGTCTATTTCAGTATACATATCTATAGCTGTCCATTTTTCATCGAAGACTGATATGCAAATGTAATATCACCAAATATATGGGACGTTTAATAAGAAAAATGCAACATTCACATACCGCGCTGAAATGCTGCGTAGTGAGGAATGTGCAGTAAAATTTGTACTTTCAGAGTATTGGAAAAAATTAAATGAAATAGTTGGCAGTTTGAAACAATTTCGAATATACATGTAGAAAATTTTGAGGCTATGCAAAACATCTCAAGCAAGAATTCTAAAAAAGCCAATTACTCTGTTGCTATTTTACTAGGTTGCATTTTGATTCACATTGAATGGAAATTATTTGTGAGTCGCGTAAGCGTAGAGAATTCTCAGTTCGACAAAATTGCAATGAATAAACGTACTGCACGCGAATGCACTAATTTATGACTCTTGAATCAGTTAGTGCTATGTTGTTTTACTCTGCCAGATAGTAAGGTTCTATAACAAAGTAAACGGTACGTAAACAGGTGATGAGTTCTGCTCTCATAAACGACTATTTTTATACTATCGCCATATTTTATTCACCGGGTTAAATTAGTCAAACCTGACGATTTCAATCTAGAGGTTAGCAGGAAGAATCCATCATTCCATATTCCCCGTAATTTTCTGCAGAATTTGCCCAATTCGTTCGTTTCACCTATTTCTTAAGCGAAAAAAAAACATCAGTAAATTACTCTACTGATTGTTGGTAATCAACGTCAAATGTGTCTATTTCCTAAGTGAGTTGGATATGCTCAATAAGCTATAAAGGTGATCTCATGGAACGAATCATGACGATATGATTGATAAGTTCGTGAAATGTGCGCAATTTTATCCTTAGACAATTAGATGGCTTGTCAGTTTGATCATCACCTAAGTGCACATAAAATTTGTTCGTTGTTGTGGTAGATTCGATCCACTAGTTCACGGAATCGATTTAAAGCAGAATCATAGTAGGCGAAGAGAATTTTTTATGTACTATGAAATTTTCACGATGACAGTAATAACTGATAAACGGATTGAAATTTTAACTGATTCATTAGAAGTGATAGGGAATTCGCCAACCACGAAACACTCAAATAAGGTGGAGAAATCCAAAACCGTCACGTCTTACGCGATAGAAAGTCCATGATAGCCTCTTCCTACTCAAAATTGTAGTTATTACATAACGATGATACGTCATCCGCGTTGAAAAATTTCTTATTAGGTGGCACAATTACAAAATCTCATTGCTGCTGATTAAAATTCACAATGAAAGCGCAGATGCTTCCACTTAATAAAACAGGATATAGTGTTTGATAAATTTCCCCTCAGATATTCGTTGTTTATAACCTATCTCACCTATCCACTCTCAACAGCAATAAAAATCGAAATATTCAAACCTTATGTGGGACTGCAAGGCGTACAATACCGTCATCCTCATTATTGTTCGATGAACCGTTCATGCCACAATCATACGACCCTCTCGAATCTTCGCAAACCGATAGTCCTTTCAACAGCAATAGATGACTAGCGTAATAGATATTTATTTGAGAATATCCACGTAATGTAATCACGTTCGCCACCCAAATGCCCACCACTCCTTCGTTCCGCGAGCTGAAGCAATTTCATTTCGCCATCAATTGTACTCAACAAACTTACAAGCTATTACGTTGACATCATCGATTTACATCGTCGAAAAGTTATTTTTCTAAAGCACTCAATGTAAATTTCTGTAATATCGCACGCAAACTTGAAATAATAAAAGTCATTACTGCTGATAATCGATATCTGATCACATCAAATATCGATCTCATTCGCTCCATGAGCTAGACCGATTCGTATTTCTCAAACACTTTTGAATTGCCGGTTTTAGAGAGTGGAAAAATCCATCTCAGAAATTACTTATGCATAAAGTGAAATTTTATTCACTTTCGTTGGAAAAAAAGGAGGAATTATTGCTAGCGAGTTTGCGACATAACCTGAGCAATTAAAATTTAGAGAATAATTCTAGGTTAATAATGGCTGAATATAAATGTGCAATATGCAGCTACCAATAAGGGAGCAGCTATCCAGACACTTCAGCAATCAAATGCAGCACTGATTTCAAAGAGGTGATCGCTGAAATATCCAACGATGCGTGAGGTTGTAGAGCATGTATGCATCTATGTTATTGGACATTTTAGTATTTCGAAATTTGACGCCGATAGTGAATCCCACTGATCATCAGAATACAAAATTTCTAGTCACCAAACCCAACCTGTATCAATTTATCAACAAAACTTCACAATTAACCTAAGATGAGATCAGCTGATAAAATTGAAATAACATATGAAGGCCTTCTATAGGTGAAAGATTATGCTGCACGTAAAGGATTATAACCACGAATAAAGGATCCCACCTATTTGCTCTTTTATCAGCGTCCTCATCAACGGGAAAAGCGAGTTTCTTTGAATCGGAGCCCCAACCCTTCTAGAAGGAAACACTTTCCCTTCAAACGCTTTACCATCAAAGGAACTGTCATGCAAAGCTTCATTGCCTGGTTCCACATAACGTGATTTGGAAAAATTAGTCTACCATGGACTCGCAAAGTGCCTCGCACTGCATCTCAAAAACACATATAGTGTCACTGAGCTAACGTCATTGAGACCGAGTATAAAATTGCATCAATGCATTTTTTCAATTTTTCAACATATTCACTAGTTAAATGCTAAACACCGTCTTCACGTATTGCAATAATTTTTAAGTGGTAGCATGAGGTCGCTAGGTCACACGCTACCGAATTCCGTCCTTCCAACTAGCATAGGAATTTCACTCCAAAGTAGACCTTCAATACAGTCCTGCGTTCCGCTTTACAACAACGCCTTTGCATCTTCATTTCTGACGCGCTTTGCTTCTATTCTTCTTTAAAGAACGCTCGTGTGAGAACGTACAAGCGCATTTCTTAGATCGCATGAAGACAAAATCATTACGCAATTATTCCGAAAGAGTAAATGAACCGCAATGCACGCAAATGTATAGATAGATGTCAACCGGTTGCACAAAATGTTGCGCTTTATGCGCACGAATCTCCGAACCAATGCAAAGAAGTGCGAGCACTATATATTGACAATGCCGAGTATGAACTATGCACTGAAATCTTGTGTTGTTGATAAGATGAAGTTGTCTTAGGTACGAACAACGCAAATACTTAAATCTTGTGATCCTAAAAAAAGGATTAAGAAAAGAGCAATAGACTGGACGGAATTTTTTCCGTCTTACATAAATTCCCTTATAACCAATGAACTGCTATTATTTTTCTCCAAGCTAATTGGAGAAATTCCCTTCATATCGAATGGTTTTTTTCTACAAAAAGAAACTCCGCAACTCTATTTTTCATAGATAAGATTTTAGATTGCTATCGTCATTCGAGCAAAAAATTAGCGTTGATTACCAGAGTGGTCGATTTTTGATAGAATATGTGAGCCGTAAGTTAATGATACATGAATAGTTAACCTCGAATAATACATAAATGGTGCACAAACCAACACAAGAGGGAAACAATAAAGCAACGCAAAATCTGCATAAGATCTGCGATTACATAGGAATGGTGGAGAAAATTCTGCAGAAAATGGACAATTGTTTGCAATATTTGAAAACTTCTCTTACTTCATGCGCTCACTATATACGCATTGACTCTTCGACGACATTTTAAGATGATCAACTATGATTGAAGTGTTCGAATCAGAAATAACACTCTCATAGATGTGATAAGTGTTGTTTAGGTGGAGAGTTTCAATTATTGAATGCGAGGGAGATAAGGATAAAAATTTGTTTAAATTCAAAGAGGTTTTTTCAATTTTCTTCATACTGCAGTATAGAGAATAATAAGTGTGGAGTGGTCGTAGCATAATTTTGAAAGCAATTGCGATTGTGGCTGAAGAATGTTCGTCGAGGGAAAAAGTTGAAGAAATATTATGGGTTTGATTATAGCCGTCAATAATTGCTCGCGTTTTCAAAAATGAGTTAGTCATTAGGAATCGGCAGTCATCATGATTCGTTGAATTTTAAGTACTCAATGAGATGGTCTCTTTCAGCAATTTCCGTCACCAAAATATTGATGTGCAAGGAAAATCACTGCTTCATATAAGGTGGATATATTATAAAACGATGAAATAAAATTCGGAAACGTACTTGAATAACAAAAAGATTGAGCAGGATTTGCACCTATTAGCTTGATGTGAAGAACCTCGTGAAATCGGAAAATCGTCTAGTAAAAAATTGCCTTCGGCACTTCCGTTGCATTTGGTAGTCTGTCGTCCATGTTCGCCCTGTTAACTCCTGGCTTGAAAATTTCCTCTTTTTGAAATTCTCCTTCAATCAGTAATTTCTAGCTGGCCCAATGGTGATCCTTTGCAAGCACAAGCTTCCCACTATGTGCTGTCAGCTATATCCTTCCATTCTTATAAAAGCCTAATTCGGAAGAACGAACACGTAAACTAAACAACGAATAGAATGAATCAATCAGTGCTGAATATGATGTGAAGCACGGAAAAGTTGAAAAAATGACAAAATAATTCGGAAATGAAGAATTACCTCTACATTGGACGATCGAAAGCATTGGTGTGTTGCTGCTGTTAATAAACACCTACATAACAATTTCCTTTGCATGAATAGTTAGTGCTGCAGAATTAAAACGTACAAAAATCAGTGATGTTTCTGGCGATTTATGCTCACAGAAAGAACTCTTCGAGAACGGCTTTCAGCTCAGGCAACTATTAACAACCCCGAAATGATGAGCTGTTAATCGTGAACGATATTTCATTGGCTTATTCAACTAATGTTAAAGGAGCAGGACATTTTAAGATCAACATACTGAAATGGCGCGACAGTTATTTTGGCTTCCTTTCTCTCATCTTACGGACTGCATGAGCGTCGTCCCTCCCTCTCCCTTCCCCTTCCATTTCCTTTTGTCACGAAGAAAACAGAGTATATTTCAGTTGAGACGTCCTCTAATTATGTGATCGACGGTCATTCCTCGCCGCAAAGAATAAAAATGCCCGTTTCCTCAATTCCAGAAAAAACGTTACTTTGAGAATTCTTATAATAGACGACCTGAGTTGCTCAAAACAGTTCCACTCAAAACAGACCACACTAAGCATACCACTAACGTTACAGTTATATAATGAGAGGCCGAAGTGGTCATAGATACCCGAATTTGGTCATCTTGACAAAACAGTAATCAGGGCGACCGCATACCGCTCAACGCAGTCAGGAAACATGAATTTGTCACAGCAGTCTAGAGCACTTTTTCGTTTCGGAACAGTTGCACTTTGAGCGAGATTCAACTCCTTTCGGTATTAATAATTGTCTCGTACTGTGTGCTCTAACCAAAGATTTGGATCCACTGCCGTTTCTCTCCGTTTTCTGTTGCAAAGCCTCACGTTGTTCGCCCTATTTTACACATGAACTCATGACTGTTACCGTTGCCCAAATTTTTTCCATATGAGGCGATCATTCAGTACGGGATGAGTGGCAACTTCCACAAATATTTGTGATTATAAGGGAATTTATGTAAAACGGAAAAAAAATTCAGTTCAATCTATTGCACTTTTATTGATCCCATTTTACGATCACAAGGGCTAAGCATCTGCGTTGTTCGTACCTGACGGCATTATCAATATATAGTGCTCGCACTTCTTTGCACTGGTTCGGACATTTATGCGCATAAAGCGCAACATTTTGTGCAACCGGTTGACATCTATCTATACATTTGCGTGCACTGCGATTCATTTACTCTTTCCGAATATTTGCGTAATGATTTCGTCTTTTCATGCGATCTAAGAAATGCGCTTATGCGTTCTCACACCAGCGTTCTTTAAAGAAGAATAGAAGCGAAGCGCGCTAGAAGTGAATTGGCAAAAGCTTTATTGTAGACGGAAGGCCAAAATATTGGAGGTCTACTTGTGTGAAAAATTTCCAATGCTCGTCGGAAGGAATTATTAATGGCAATATATTGCTATCAAAAAGAAGGCTAGTTAGCTAAGATCAGATCTTTCTTAACAGATTGGCCAAAAATTATTCGTTTACGAAGATATCCGAAGCATTCAAATGCAAACGGAAGCGATAAAAAAAGCGTTGGCGGTAAGTTTATGGAAGAAGAAAGCATATGGCAATGATTTGGATACCGGAACGATTAAGCGGATCGTTTTCATCATATCTGGGTAGATTTTTCAGTATAGATGTCCATACGAAAAAAGGCTTATGAAATAAGCCATTGCATATATGCCGAAACTGAGGTAAAGCTCACTCAGTATCTACCGAGCTGGGTAAATTAAAAAGTAACGACTCATTCAGCAAATATTTTCACCATCGTACAAGAATCTGTGCTTTCTTTGAAGCATTAAAGTATAATAACTACTGAATTATATCATTGTGGGCGTAACGCTGCAATAAAGCATTATCGATAGCGGTGATTTTTCTCCCAAAATGATCTCGTCTCAGCATTCAAATACATCCTTCTCAATCTTTTTCATACCATTAGTTAAAAAATTCCAGGAATGAATTCCCATCATGCAACCTTCGAGCACCATTACTTTATCTTATCGAAAGACAACAAAATGCCAACGATATCTATTTTTATCGAGTCTAGAATAGACGATGCGAATGCTTGAGTGGACAAAGACCAAGACGAAATCAAAGAAGGGACAATGAGATGAACGGAATGATAGAAAGCAATATTTCCAAAAAGCGAGTAGCATATGTTGCTATTGGTAACCAAAGTTGACAAAGCTAAAGGCTATATTATCGTCACATACTGAACATTTCAAAGAAATTGCATATGATCGAAAGCGAACCGTTTATGCAGAAACGAATAATGGTGATAATAAAATAGCATAAACAATATTCGACTACATTTCTGGATTTCCACTGGAAAGTTGAAAAAATCCACGAAAAAAAGTCTCGGTTGCCGAGCAAAAAGTTCGAAAAAACCTTTCATGAATTTCATAGAACGGTTTATTTTTTCGTAATCACATCTTGGTGATCATGGATCGAACTCTTTGTGGCGAATGCAACGTCGAATATGACTCTGAATTAGAAAGTGAGAAAGCAACAACGAAAGAAATAATATCTAAAAATTACCATTTCGCTTACAAACCTCTGTCACTAATGCCAATGTTTAAGAGCAATGCATCTTCATCGGCCTACTTCCGTTTGAGCAAATCCGTCTTTATGAATTTGCTCTTAACTTTATAGAATTTCAAGTCTTCCTAATTAGCTTACTGCACATCGTTTATCAAACGCACATATCCAGCCACTGTCGATTTCCTACAGATCTACATCAATGCAATGAATTGCACAGCAGAACATAAATTCATATGTTTGTTCACATTTTCCATCAAAACATATTGTGCTCGTTCCAGAATTTTTTATAAGCTAGCTGGCATCGATTTTGCATTGGAATATGCATATCTAAAAACTTTTGAGGCTTGCATTAGTAGGGCAATCGCAAACGAAATTAAGCACTGCAATTGCGAAATTATTCGCCCATAAATGTGAGGTTTAGGTTCAAGTTCGCATAGCTATATGCCGAATGGATTACCTAGGCAGAACGTTTGTGACCGCTGTGCAATAAGGCGCAACTCTATAAGGGATTTCTAAAGTTACCTGCTTTTAATGTAATATAACTTTTTCAAATTTGTTATTGAAACTACTTAATTCTGAAAAAACAAGTGAACGAAAGATGCCTCATTTCTAATCGAGGAGAATAAAGAATATTGTAATATTCATAGTAAAGAGGAAAGTAACTGGTTCCTTTTGGACGATAACTATGCTGGTTCAACATCACTGCCCGATGAGAGCGTCGCTGTTAAGGCAATATGCTGCGTCTGTACTCTCATGCTCCTCCTCCCCGATCTTCTTCCTCTACACTCGGAATGATGGTGCTTGCAGCGTTTGTTACTGGCTTAACCGGTGGCTGAATCGTATTCCTATTTTCACGAGGACACAGAAAACTTAGAAAAAATGGAACAGCACGAATGAAACGTGAACATGCCTACTTCTCCTCTCATCTTCTAAAGGAGGAAAAACAGGTAGATGTCCGAAAGATCCCGTCTACATACCATTATCAAATTCGAGACGTGGACCATATTGGGAACTGTGCAAGGATACGGCTAATCGGGAGATTTATAGTTTAGTGTAGCTGGATGGAAAGCTGAGTGCACTGGAATCGATCAAACAAAAAAGCACGCTCATGAAACCGCACAACAAGATTACCACTTCCTTTTTTTCCAGATTTTCACAGTTTTTTTCTTTTGAAGAATGACTTATAGTGTTTTGTCTTCGACAGGTTTTTCTCTCTCGCTGTTACTAGTTTGATGACCTCAAAGCATAAGGACGACTTGATTGAGTATTCAGTGAGTATATGCGATCTATATGCGTATATGCGTACTCATCTCACATATGCGTGAATGCTTATTCATGCACTGTATTCGCATTATTCTAACTATTTCGTCGTCAGCTACTTTCTCGACCGTTTTACCTCGTTATTGACCGATTTAAAACGACATTTAGGAGATCAGATTTATAAGAATATTTTCTCGAGTTGGTATATGGTGCACTCGTTAAACGGCATCTTTTCCCTTCGAATAGATGAGCAAAACAACGTAATTTGTGGATCATCTACTCAAGAACATAACTCAATGGACAATATTGGCTGATGCAATGTGCAAATCAGCTATTGCTAAATGAGCACAGCTACATCCACTCACAAACTTATGGCGACAACTGCATATGTGTAAGTCTCACGCGAACAAACAGCACGAAGAGAGAGAAGAAACGTAACAAATTAAGCACGAAATTTACAACTTCATTTAATCATCGGTTACCAAATGAAGTCTACGCAGTCAGTATGGTACGAATGATAGCATATGCTTCGTTTTAGAGCATTATATCCGAAGCGGAAAGATGACTTTCATCGCGGCTAAAACTGATATGATGGTATGAGTTTGTAAATTCCAACAAAATACTGGTAGGAAAATGCAGTCATTAAATATCAAAGTGGTTGTGATTGTACTGGACTGTTTTGTTGGTGTCAGCATCGCCGCATAGCATCTCGAATGCTTGTGGGACCACATTGTGCCAACTTTAATGCAACGCTTGATGATCCGCTCCATCAAATATTTCGCTTCTATGCACATTTAGCTGCAGAAAGCATCCATCAACATGACAACATTTCCGCGCTTGTGCATTTGTTTGGAGAGGGTGATTATGATGTAAGCTGAATACCACGCCTCATAGAGGTGAGAAAAGTGGTCTTACTGAAGGTGGAATATGCAAGCACAAATGCCGGCAACAAGCAGTCGCGAGGCGAAACTCGTAGCAGAACTGATTACGGTAGAATATGTTCCAATCGCGTATGAGTGAAATTAAGACAGAGTGCAGTAAACGTCGATGATAGATATGATCAGTTGAAAGTTATTGATGCTTCTTATCTATGTGGATAAAAAATGCGATCAGTCAAAGTGGGTTATCACCTCAGAACATTTCAAGCGATTTTCGCCTTCAACGAAATGGTACTTGAGAGAAATTCTATCGGGACAACTTTGGACGTACGAGTTTGACAAAGTTCTTTCTCATGCGAATCGAAAAAACCAAAGTTATTATGGTCACAAAAATTCACTTCAACCAAGTGGGAAAACGCGTCAGATAAGTTGTCATCATACGCACCTATGTGTACTTTTACATAACCAATCAATTTCATGAGTTTCCAAAAAAGTAAATTATGCGATATAGTTTATTCATATTTCACCTTACCTCATGCATAATGATGGCATCGGCTCTGCTGTACTGCTAATATAAGTGAGATTGATGGGAGTAAAACGTACGACAGGATAATCACCTGAAATGATTTTCGCTTGGTCCATTAAAAATTGGGAAGATGCGAGGAGACTTGCATACATTTTGCAGCTAATCACTGTGAAAAATCAGTCACTGTAGAAGATAGCAGTGAGTGGTCAAATCAGTATGGATGCGAGCGCCTATCCTATATCTTTTATTAGTGACGTTGCTAAAAGATGTTGCCTTGACAAAGGTGTAGGAATCGGAAGCGCTTTTCGTGCTATTTCGTCCGATGCATTTGCCTGTTTTCCAACATTCGGCCATTGTGCTGTTGCAAATTTAACGCTCGACAAAGCAGTAGAAATTATGATGTACCATTCTGTGACCACAATCATTTTTGTTGTAAATCGATCGTGTTGCATCGCGTGCGCAAAAGAACGTCCCGCAGAGAGACATTTACCTCCGAAGCATTGGAGCTTAAAATTCAATGTTTCCTGAGCGGACACTAAAACATCGATAGAGGAACAAATAAACTTACAAACGCTCATGAAAGAATCGCACATTTAAGGAGATATGAACATTACTTACTATATGGTATTAACAGTAGGGAGGTAGCTTATATATAAATACGTAAGGAAATATTTTTACGCAAAAATTGCACAAGTTCCAACAACTTCAACGTTCCCTCAATGACATTATTGCCTGCATTTCGAAATATTCTCCAAAAATTAACTCAGTGAATGAAATAATTCCTTTAGG
This sequence comes from Parascaris univalens, assembly GCA_037576465.1. NCBI lineage: Eukaryota > Metazoa > Nematoda > Chromadorea > Rhabditida > Ascarididae > Parascaris > Parascaris univalens. Next base: position 38,266,208 of record CM075173.1, on the reverse strand, counting down.
GTTGCGCAGCTTATTTCTTCGAGAGTGACTAGCGAAACGATGCAAATCTCTTTCATCGGGCGAACAACTTCGCACATTCACTAAATTCATCGAATGCATGAAGCTAGAAAAACAAATTCTTCCACATCAGGATTTCCACGTTCACAGACGTAAGTATGCTTGATGGCATGAGTTGTTAAGGGAAAAATAAGTGGCGAAATTATGTAAGATTGAAGTTGTTTTATTGCCGAAGGAATATTTGCATAGAGAATAAAATGAAAATCATTGAGACCGAGTTATTCGACGCTTTTGTAAAAAGTATAAAATAAATCGACGATTGTTGTATTATTCCAACAAATTATGTTTTGTAATCACTACATTTCGTATGAATGAAATTCCTTATATGCCGCTTCAAATATGTAATTTCTACCAGAAATGTTGTGGATGAATGATATCTTCATATCTATTTCACGTGCTATGGTGGACATTCGCATGTGGACAGTGCAGCTGATGAGCTAAACTAGACCTATTTGCGCTGACATGTACCGATGCAAAATATACTCAAACATAATCAAATTCTTTGTATTTTACGCACCTAAAGATAATATTCCTTAAATATTCCTCATTTTCAATGATCATCGCTCAAGGTGATCAGTTTCTGCGCCTTTTATGAGCTCAGAACCTGGGACAGGAAGATTTCAGTTTAAAAAAGAAATAGTGATTTTATGCTTCGTAACAAAATTCTCATTATCGCATTGGAATCGAGCTGAAGATAATTCTCACGGAGGATAAAAAAGCTGCACAGCTGGAGATAAATATCCTCGAATCGATACAGTAAAACACCTGTATAATTAACAGGGACAACGATTTCGAAACAGAAATGTTTTGCTCCTCAATTATCGAATTTGGCAGCAATTATTTCCTTGAGCTTTTTTTCCGGTTCTTGTCGGCGCTTGGAAGCCGATAGTGAAGTCGGAAATGATTCACATTGCGCTTTTTGAATAGTATGCATCCTAAAATACAGCAGATGCTAGGTAAGCCTCACAATTTAAAACATCCAACGAGCTCGAGCTTTAACGTCGATTTAGTCGTTTTGATTATCTAGCATGATTTTTCTTGAATTTGTTCCGAAAGATTACAGTTTAATTTTTTTTTTGGTCTCTAACTCATTGATTGTGCATTAAAAGTTCGCAAAACTGACTTCATTATCTTTTATTTGTTATATTTCATTGCGATTTATCGAATATCTCAGACCAATTTCACAGTAATGAACGTTTAATTTGAATAAATGAAACGATATTTGAAGACTTTCAGGATTTCGTCTTTGAAATCTCTGACGCATATGAGTATCCGTTAAATTTTTGCAATAATTGCAAAAGAAAAGTTGCGGCTTTAACGATAGCTCTGAGCGACTAAAAAAAATGATGATTTTTCACGGAAACTTATGAGTTTTGAAAGGATTGATTTGATCGATTCGTTCAAGTGTCGAAATTCTGAATGTTTGAAAGTTCGTTGTTAGCAGCGCAATCAAATACTCGGTATTATTACATTTCAATCTCTACTGCGAGTTGAAACGTCGAGTCCCGAGTATTCCATGAAACTCCTGTGAGGAAGAGAATATTATGCTGTCTTCCAAAATGAACTTTCGGTGACCAATAAAAGTGCTCAGCAGATAGGCGCTATTTTTCTTGAGGCATGCACAAAAGAGCTTTCATTATGGACATTAATGTCTACGCATTTGTAATTGTGTGAACAAGATGAGGCTACAACAACTTTACGGAACCACAAAGGGCGCTAAACTAATTGAATAGGATGCATTTGGAGTGGGGGAATTTCGCAGATGAAGGAAGAAAAGAAGTTCTTGGTGACTTCTGCGTGTGAGACTCTGTCAGGCTTTACAGAACCTGGAGAAGCACGGCGTGCACAACTTCTTGCTAGGAATCATGTTCCGCTTGGCTTTCTTGGTTTCACGTCGCCATACCGCAGCATGCACGGGCTTATGATAATATTACCCAACAATCTCTCCCTTTCTCTGCCTAGGATTCTTCCTATGCGAAGGAGATGGAGAGGTCGTTGAGATATCTTAGCTAATTAACGCGAATTTATTCGGCAGGCATGGTTTTTCATAACATGGGCATTGCAAGCTTGTTTCACGCACCTTTGAAATGTTTGGTCGTGCCTTTCAAGCTCTAGCTTTTACTCTCTCCAAATATTTTCATCCAACTTTGCTTTCCACTCAATAAACTCGACCTCCAAATCAAGATAAATTTTCCGAACGTCGCTTGGATGTGCGAAAACCCGGTGCATTAGTCACTTGCCGAAAGTTAGCTAGAGTTTGCTTTTTTCGAGTAGATCGAACTATAGGATGGAGGAGCGTCTTTTTGTCAAGTAGTCAACGCTTAAATCTCATTCTTTCAATTACTGACAATTCGTTTAATTGCGAAAGTCGATCTTTTTCCAACGTTGTTCACCTTCTGCAGCTACATCAAATGCAATGGAAATTTTCCTTTTAGCCATGATATATTTGTGAGGTTCTTTGTGAGCGTTGTAACGGCGTGAGATTTGCTGCAAGAAAATCTCGAATTCATTGCAATACGATCAAATGAGGTAATTTGTTACCATTGTTGAAGTGAATTTATTTCAATAGCAAGCATCGTAATTTGTTTAAATCCATTAAAGCGGCACTTAACTAATCACAGCTCATATGGGCAATAGCTTATCGGGACGTGCGGTTGTTATGATTTCGAAGCACTTTAAATACGGAAACTTCAAGCTATTTTCACTATGTGAAATGAAGAGAAAAGTATTTTTGAACTTTTCCTTCACTTTTCATTACGACTGATGTAAGCGAAGTTATTTTTCAGCTAGGAGAGTATTTGACGCTTTAAGAGATTTTGCCAGAGATCCTAGAATGCGCTATATGCTCACAACATACATTCGTCCAGAGAGCATTTGGGTGGTTTTTGATAAGCTTATGAGCTTAGGAAATGAGATGAAGATCCAGAAAATTCTGATTGAAACTAGTCACTTTCCCCGACACATGTTGCCGAAGCTTTCACTTGACCTTTGTGATTAAAATTTGGGAGTAACCCATCTCGAATGAATAATGACAGCTATCCATGAGCAAAGGACACAGCGTGCTTCAGTTTTGCGTATAGATAATGGCTCGACCAACAAATAAAAATGCAATAACAATTTGAGCCGTCATGAAAATCGCATTTTTCTCTACCGTAAATGCGAATATTTTCGACTCTTAACGCCTAACAGAAATGAACATTGCTCACGTTGGTTGAAGGGAAAAAAAGCTGATGGATTCGTTTGAATGGGAAATCCCGTACAAGGCTAGTTTTGAAACTATATAGTGTATCTAAAAGTGTGGGTAGTTTTAAACTCTTTCATTGTGGCACCAATCATAAGCATTTGAATGATGCTCATACAGCGCATGCAATACTAGTTTTTTCGACTTTGCATAAACTTCCGTAAGTTCTGATTTCACAGATTGTGCTAAATGTACATCCTTATAAAAGACTAGACTAGAAGTGCCTAAGGTCATTTTTCCACCGCTATAACAGAGCGAGAGACTTAATTTTGACCAGTTTCCTATCCTAGCATTATATAAATTCCATATAGCGACAAAGCTGTCGATCCAAACACAGAGGAGAAATAAGTTTGCATAATGTTCGAATTCTTGCGAATATTTTCGCACACACGGTAGCGGAACAGCAGCGCAAATGTCGGCAAAGGTTTGATGGGATGAATACGCCTACATTTGAACTGAAAAACAGACTCGCAGAATCGTTTCGCGGAGTTGTACAGAACTCGCATACCATATTCATTACTTCTTTAACACAAGTAAAGTGTTTGATACGGTTGACGGAAAAATTGTGAGAGGAGAAGGCTCATTAAAGGTATATGCAATTTTCTTGTGTATGTCATCACTCAATTTATGCAGTGATATGAAAATGCATCGGATAAACGAATGAGGCGGAAGTAAGTGGGTGTAGCAGTTTCAGAGTTCGAAGTGACTTTATGCTTGATTCGTTTGGCTAACTGAATAACGTCACATTTCACTTTATTGACATCTCCTTCACAGAAATGGAAATTTTTTCAGCACGATTAAGGCGAATTCTCGTTGTGGCGAGTAAAGCTGTCATTCTGCAGATCGGAAAATGAAATGGTGCAAATCGAACAAAGAATCACTTCTTCGTTGAAAAGGTTATTAAATATGCCGAATTAGCTTGAAATCCATCTTACCATGCCAATATATTCCATACTTGACGGCGTTTATTTGTTAGCCCATAAATCTTTCATTTTTTCACAGCTACGCAAAAGGCTCATGCCTTCACATGAGAGTATGAAATTTCCCTCCTATCTTTGCTGCTAGTTCTGTGCAAACGTTGTACTACTATCAAAAGTATTCAGTAAGTGAGTTTCTCCTAAAAAATTGAAAGGCTCTAGGAAATCCCAATTGGCCTCATTGATAGAAAACTAAAGAATATCAAATTTAATAAGAAGCAGTTCGGAAATCACTGCATAAAACGATTACCTAAAAGCACTGCACAATAGAAATTAACAAAAAACGGGCAAAATGTGCTAACATTAGGGGAAGTCGGTTTGATATCGGCTAAATCCGGAACCTTTTTAAATTTCGATGAGCATTGGAAGTAATATCAGCATATTTGTTATGCAAGTTTTAAATTTGCTAATGTGCAAATTCACGTTCTTTATTCCATTCTTATAACGCAGACTGAAATATTCATGTAACTGTTCAACTCCAAAGAATTTTATGTGGTTATCGTTTCTTTCTACAATCCGTCTTTGAGAGCGACTTAGACCTTTAGAATGCTTCATAAATATGTACTTAAGTGGCGAAATATTGAACATAAGGGAGTTGAGGAGTTGAAGATTAAAGCTGTCCTCTTTATGGAGATAACATTACCATCTGTAGTGTCATTACCAATCCTGATGGTTTCGGCTAACTTTTTGTAGCCGTATATATTTATGATCGCATTATACTTCAGCGTACAATGTGGTTTGCATGCTCTTGAAAGAACCGATTGCGCAGAGGAGAAAGATGGGGAGAGGAATCGGCTTGTAAACAGGAACGAATACTCATCTCGCCTCTTCGTTTTCGTGGACTGCCTATGTGAATCACATATGTTGTAACTTATTCCAATATTGTAAAAGAAAATGGTTGAAAATATCATTGCATATCTTTTATTTGCGGGATTTGAACTCTACGCTGGGATGTTTTATCCCACCATGATTCAACACAGAGAGAGAGAGCAAACGGCATCAGGATCAGGGACTTCAAGTCATCGATTCCCAGATGGAATCTTATGGACTGGTTCAATTACAATTGCAGTATCAACACCCGGAAGTCACCCTGCTGTACACCAACCATCCAACAAAAACAGCATCTATGCTCACAGAATGCATTGTTCAGTGACCGATTTTTTTTAAGCCGAAAACATATGCTTAAATATGCTGTTTGGCTTCTTTAATGCAGCCAACTTTATTTCTCGTCTATTTGTGCTTTTTGCAGAGAATGTTTGTGCTTTCATAAATGAAGCAAACGAAGATTTTTTTCGTTCTAATGTTTGCAGCATTTTGTTGAAAAATTCCTGCTTAACCTTTAATAAGTTCGGCGTCTGCTTCACCTATCATCGTATTTCTTCAAGGAAAAATCAGTAAGGAGTTTCTCAAGAAGCTGTTTTTAGCAATGAATTGAACTTCAACCTGAGGAAGTGAATCAGGCAAAGCGCACTTTTGCATTCATGGATTCGAAGCGATGCAGCTAATGAGCCGCTGACAACTATCGAAATTCATCCGCCGTTCAAATACAACGCGGATCGTAGAAGAACGCTTATCTCAGCAACGCGAAACATCAATTCAGTTGCACATCGAAACGTCGTCACCAATAATGTTACGACGCGCAAATATTATATTCGCAAGCAACACAACTTCCAGCAATGTATTCAGTGTAGAAGTTTAAAATCGTTATATTCATCAAGTACTGTTGCAGTGGTACTACTCATGAAGTCCTCAATGGTCAAATGATATGGTGTTAAATGCTAACAAAATCAAATGATTCAACTGCAGCTTTTACGAAGCCGGAACAGTTGCGTTTTTCTGATTTTCAGCTCCTCTCTTATACAGACTTAGGGTCGCCTTATTTTATAGGCAACGACTCATGCGATACGGACCGATGCAACTGATGAAGTTCTCTGGCTTATGACGTTATAAAGCAAAGAGTGCAAATGCGAGAGAAACGATGGAGCCCTTATAGGCAGAGCTGTTCGAATAAACTTGAAAATGTAAATTTTCTTAGGCAGAGCTGTTCGAATAAACTTGAAAATGTAAATTTTCGTGTGTTCAAAACGTACTTTCCGGCAAGTTCAAAACGTGCTCTAATAAACGCCACTAAAGTAGAAGCTGAGCTCATCCTCGGTCCAATGAGTGCCAATTAAAATTTCAAGCCTCCAATCTCACCTCTGCTTCCAAAATTGTATTTTATCTAAGAGATACGATTTAATTAAATTCTGCCCCTGAGCGAGATTTTAAACAATCTGTTGGCGATAAATCTAAAAGCATCGCAAGATTGATTATTGTCCTGACATATGTAAATTAGGAGTATAAAGATCAAATCTGGTACCGTAATCTGTCGCTATAACCGTCTGCGAATTCGTAGGGTTTCCTTTCGATCGTTTGTTTGCCCAATACTTTCAAAAAACATTTTCACAGTGCTTGAATTCTTTGAATTCTCCCACATATGAAACTATTTCTTCTCATTAAGACAATCAACCTAATTTTTGTCACTATTGGGCGTCTCATTTTCCTTAATTAACAAAATAGCACCTCAGTATGCTGCCTTCGTACACCGAATATTCGCAATGCGTAAGAGGAGAAATGCAATCTTCCGTAATGCGCAGCACCACATTTCTTGGCTTATTTCCTTCTGAAAGGGGCAAAGAGAGGGAAATTTTGAATTGAAAAAAAATGAAATTACTATATGAATGAGTAAAAAGGAATACTTACGTAAGACATTTCGGTTCTATTGAATGTTATAGGAGTGACCATATGTTTACGTAACTGTTATCCTTTATCTATGGCTCTTTTATCTATGGCCTTTCGAGAATTTCACACAACGATGAAATGATACAAATTTCGCAGTGAAACAGTAGTAAGATGAATTCAGCAGCGAAGTAATAGTCGTGATAATACAGCTGAATAATAGATATCAAATAATAGCAGATTTTTCACGAATATCTGTGAAATTAATTTCACAAAGCGTAAGCGTATGTTATTGAAAGATTATCCTATACTTTCATTTTAGCTTATTTGTGCCTACTGAGCACGTTTATTGACGCGACGATGAACTTAGTTAATGAAAATATTCAGAAAAAAAGGAGGAGGACGAATATTTTCCGTTTCCAATCCATAAAATAATATAAAGCATCCAGAAAATAGTGAAAAAAATTTTTATAGGCCACTATTTGCGTCATTTTAATTTAACAATCCATTTTTTCTTCCTCATTTTATGAGTATCATTAAGAATCTGCAACCATCAAATTTAATCGCTTAATGTGCAAATAAAAATGCTGCCTATTCTCAACACTGTAAAGTGTAATCTTTCTCTATCAATAATAAATGAGCACATCTGAACTGAAGCAAATCTAACTAAAGCTTCGACTAAACGAAATTAAAAGTTCCATCGATTTGTACGAATTTCTGTAATCTCAGCCCTTCAATTCTTAACCTCAAACTTCCATTAACAACATAAAGCATCAAGTAACTTGGGATAGTAGCATCACTATTTATCATACTCCAGCTCATTCGTTCAACACGGACGATGCAAACATAGATATATTTCTAAGATATGCTTATCTTCCTTTTGCTGTGGCAGTTGTGCGTTTATTATTAGCGATTTAAATCAATTCAAGTGCACAATATAACGAATATGCAAAGACTATATGATAAAAAAATTGTTACGTGCTATGATGTTACCAGAACTTTCGTATCGGCGACAATCTCAGCGTTTCCGTGAAGTTCGTATTCAATGAAAATCTACTTGAGTGACGCTCCATTCAGCCCAAAATTCGGCGTATATGTCAATTTAGTCTGGTGATGACGTCAATCCCAACTAAGAAAACGTCAATCCCAATTTAAGCGATTTATGCATCTTAAGCTTTGGCTTGCCGCATTCAGACGTCCATTGCAAGCGCATTGACCTACCAAGTTTAAATCTATGCCAAAGTTGGAAGTGTGTTCCGAAGTGCTGCGCCGCTCTTGTTATACTCCCGTCGGAAAATCCGAATGTTCTTATTCTTTTCCAAGTTCGCTTTTTTCAAAGAAAGTCTGACTTTCATAAGAAATCCTATGGTCGAAATGTGGTGCCTGCATCTTTTCTCGTGATACAAGAGCAATGATTTTTTTAAGCAGGATTGCTGCCACATTCCATAAGCACTTGGAAGTAATTCACTTTTTAGCTGGTCGTGTTCGTCAGCAATGGTTTACAGCTAGGCAGCTTATTCGTACTCACAGTAGATTGTCGAAATCATTAGGAACAGATCAGGCACAGCCATCAGAAAAAAAAGCAAACACAAATGAAATACAAAGTTTTCAGTGCAGGAAACAAGAGGTTCGATCCTTTGGAAAGAACTTCCTTCTTGGGCAGCATTCATATTTGTATTTCATTGTATTTCTTGGATATTTGTATTTTATTGTATTTCTTGGACAGCATTCATTCATGTTTGTAAAGTGGAGCTGGCTTCTCATTATGCACTTGCTTTGTGCAACGACAGCTGGCATTTTTTGATGATTCGTTCTCACTTCAAGTATAGCTCTATTAAGTAAGAAGCCAGTTCCACTTTACTACCTGCAGGCGATTTGCCTACGCTCGAGGTAACGTTATAAGGAAGCTTAACGAGGAAGAGAACAGTAACAGCAAATTCGAAGTTTTCCACGAAGTCATCAGATTTTCGAAGGATTTCTTGTTTGGTTGGCTGATACATTGACGAGGATGAGCGGATGGGCTTCAGAGGAGGTGCCGGCTAAGAGAGGAGGGGGAACATCAGGTATCGAAAAAGAAGAAAAAGAAAACAAGTTTAATCTCTTGTAGACCAATGTCACCGTAAAGTATAATTTATATTGCAGATTAAATACGACATGCTTGCAGAACCATTGTTGCCATAAAAGCAAAAGTCTTCTTCGACGAATAGCCAGAGATCACGATGGCGATAAGAAATGCCCATATTAAGGACTCTACCAACAGCGCTCAAAACGGCTAGTGTATACTTTCACTTGTTTATCGTACTCGTTACTCGTATTTTGTTGCCATTGTTTCCGCTTGTCGTCGCTATCAAGTGAGTACGCGATTCATCTGCATTTTTTCGTTGCATAGGCTTGCATTGATTCCATTCCTATTTTCCGTCGGAACAAGCGGAAAAAGAAATCTCTTGGGAACTTTCCTGTCTTTGCGCATTCCAGGAAGCCGTTATAAGGGTTTTTTTTTTCGATTTCGCCGAGATGTTTTGGCAGTAGTTATGTTCAAACTTCCCCTTTCCAGGTGCTCCAATTTTTGCCTTTCATGGCTTGGCCCATTCACATGAAATTCAGAGTAATGAACGTTTTTTTCAAAAGCTGTAGAGGGCAAATTCAAAATCTATGATATTTAAATTTCTGTTTATTACTGTTGTATGAGTATCTGAATTTTAAGCTAAAAATCCACTTCACTTATTTCCTTCAAACCTTCTTAGAAAAACTCGAGTTTTTTTCCTAACCATTTGATACCTCAGTCAAAGAACTGAAAGGAGATTCAGATCACTCGACTTTTGCGTACATGCTTAGCAAAAACTTACACGCAAAGCTAAGCGCTGATTTCGTGACTTCAAATAAACGTCATCATATTGCTTAAAATGCACATAAAATGTACGCGTGCTGCATCAAGTTCTAGTTGGAAAATTTTTCCCGAAGAGCGGGACGTGGACTGAATATATCTGTTAAAAAATTCCACTGAAAAGTTTCCAGCTGTGAGCATAACTGGAACAAAGTTGGATGAGACTTTGATTGCGACCAGTAGGTATGTCACTACTGTGGTAACTAAAATCACACCCTATTGGATGACGTAGAAAATTGTATTCGTTTACTTCAAGATGTGTTTCATTTACTTGTTTACTTATTTCATTTATTTAATTAACAGTTTATGTGTAATTACTAATTTTCATTTACTTGCATTTTATTAATCAGATATTATGAAGATTTGTTTTAGTCAACTCGTGTGTTGCTTCAATACAGCTAGGTGGAACTGCTACACTGTTTGCATCAGTTTTGACGATATACACTGTGGTTACGTCCATTATGTTGTTGAGTGATTGCCTACTTTCAAGAAAGGTGAACAAGTTGCGCCCAGTTCTTGAAAGGTGGCAACTAACAATGGATCAAATATATTCTACAAATGGATCACTTCGATTCTCTAGCGCTGAAGAAAAATTATTCTCGTAGGAGATCAGAAAGTCAGCTGGAAGATTTCGCTGTCATCTGCGGAAAGCGAATTTTCCGCAGAGTGCAGAACGTCTTTAATTGCTGACCCACTCAATTCGTTTTTCTAAATACGGCTTTTCCACTATTGTTCAAGAAAATTTCTGATATAGGACTTCGATTTGAAAGAAAAAGCTTAATCTAATGATGCAATGATGTAAATAACTATGGATCCATCACCATCAGGTTTATGAGTTGTTTGAATATATTTTGAAATTGGGCACGTCCTCCTTAACGATTCACCAGCCCCAGATAGATCAAGCAGCAACAACCGTTCCACAATTTTTCGGCTTTCAGCCCACTCTGGAACATATATCGGAACTAGCCAAGAACTGTCTCACATGCAAATGGCAGCCCTTTTTTCAATATATGTTCCACTGGATGTTTAGGATGTTTTTATAGCATCACCTTCTTTAACTGTTTCGAGTAATTCATGCTCATGTTTTTACTGACCAAAGCAGACAGTTTTATAAGAGTTGAGAAAGGCTGTTTGCTTTGCATGTAGTAGAGGCCTTATTTTGAAGCTTTACAAACCATTCAAAAGTCGCCAGATGAAAGGAGGAATAAATCCTTGAATCAATGATTCCAAGCATCTTCCTAAACGTGAAAATGCATGCTGTGTACTATCTTCTAATATACGAGTGATGCACTAAGCAAAGATGAGACTTCAGCAACCACTTCCTGTCTTCATTGCATTCTCATAGAGATTAACATTAGCCAAAAGTACCATTTAATCCTTACCCCGATCCCAGCAAATTTTTTCTTCATCGTATATAGCGTTTCCTCTTTAAAAAGTTTGAATCACAACTATGATCAGAATTCCCTCCGGAGCATTATTTCATTACAGAACTCCTGTACAAACATTGCTGACTGATGCTATAAATTTAAAATAAGTTAGATTTCTTTAACGCCACAATTCGCAGAGATTTCTTTTCCCAAATTGCAGTGAAAATCTCGCAAAAAGGACGACGATATTTCGAGGAAAAGAAAAGTGAAGAAAGTGATCAGTGATCACTGAACAGAATACCGATGAACATCGCATGCTTATCGAACTTTTGAAGAGAGAGATTCGAGCTAATTCACGCTCAGAACGCATCGATACAATTTGCAAAAGTGCAAAACCACCATGCAGACGAAAAGAGAGATGAACCTAATTAAACAACAATATTCGAGCAAATTAGCCATTGTTGTTTAACGAAAGGAACGGAAAAGGAAAGGGAAATGTACTTCAGAACACTAAACATCGGATATCATAAATAGCATACAAGTACTACTCAGTATGGCTATTCGTCTATGAAATGCTTACAGCAAATTGCACGCATGTCTCTATAACATCCTAAATGTTAACGAATGCATTTATCAGTTTTTATTTAGTGAGGTTATGGAATTGGCTATCAAAATTTTTATGAAATATGGTGGGGTAAACTCAAAAGTTGCAATATATTTGACATTGGTCAATAAGCTTTTTTATGGTCAGCCCATTAGAGTTGTTACAAAGGCGGAAAATTTTGCCAATCTATTGGTGGCTGGCTACGCCGCGTGGGATGCTGGTTTTCTTCATCGACATCTCTGTTTCATAATTTAAAAAGTCGCGAGACTTTTCTACCGAGCAAAGCGGTTTTTTCTCACGATACTCCATAGTCGGAGAGGTAACGTGGCTATAAATAGCACAAGCCTCAGCGATGAAAAATGCATCTGTTGCCACTTAGTGGTTGGAAAAAATCACTCCATCCGGTCATCAAATCTAAGACAAGAATTTTGTCACTCAACGTGAAGAATGAGGCACTCATCATCTACTCTGCTTGATGACTAACACAATGATTACTTGTTTAAGCATACGTGTATGTATATACGTTGCAGGAATTAAACGATCCGTGTATCAAAGTGATATAGACACGAGAAATAAAATAACAGAAAATATCGAGTGTAAACTTTCATCCAAGAACATTACATTAAGAGATTCTTTTCCGCTAACAAGGGAATTCAGTTAGTACAAGCTAAAAGGGGAAGTGAGTAGCGATAGTGAGCTGTTTTCATCGAAAATCCAATCGACCTTTTTACGCTGCTGTCCGCTATGAACGGGCAGTTTTTTCCAGAATAGAAGTGAATATAGTTTTAGATGGATGCGTAATCTTTTATGAAGAATGGAGTAATAATTCATTAAAAGACGACGCTACAAAACTACCAGTGATCCTTATCTAATTAAACAGCAGATAGAGTAGTAAGAGATTCATGGGATATGTTGCAATTGATGCTGGAATCGAAAGTCTTATTCGTCTGTTTTCTGAAACTCTATTTTCGAGTAACCCGAGCTTCGGAGCCTTGTAACTGTCATAGAAGGAACTCGCCTGCGCTGTAACTCAGTTTCAGACCATCAAGGTTCAAGGAGTCCGCTCATATTTCACTCAAGGCCCTCCCCTCCTTCTGACTTAAGCGGTTGCAAAATTTCTGGGGCGTAGCCTTTCACAACCCCAAAAGCTTGCATTAAAGCTGCTTATCTATGCAAATAAACTAAGCGAGATTTTTATACAATTCTTTCGCGAATATCTGCTGTTACGTTCAATGTCACGTCGAAAAAAGATGATAGGGCATTTCATAACAAGTGACCGCCGCAATAGAAAAGCATTCGTAACAAACATGACAAATTTTTTCCTATTAGCTCTATAATTCTGGAAAGATTATGACGTCAACAACGTCAATAAGATGGGTCATCTTTCAGTGGATCACTTTTCAGGATTGCTTGACCATATTTCTCAAATCTTTATTAGTCTAGTTTATATAAACTAATTCATGACATTTCATATACATAACGGAATCCATTGGCAAATTCGAAGTGATATGATTTTAGTAGAAAATCGCTTCTTTCTGTTATATGCACTTTTATGATGCAGTTAATTTCAGGCGCTAAAATGAAAATAAAAGTACATAAAATGAGGCCACTACATTTTGAACTAATTGCGTGAGCGGAAAGTATCTTATGCAAACGAATTATCGCTGCACAGAGAAAATTAGTTCGCTATTGATTGCATGAATGTGTTTTGACATCTCCAAAGTCTCTTTTTTTCTGAAATGCTGGAATGGAGGAAGAGAGATTAGGAGGTTTTTGCCATATTGCTAATTATGCCCATAAAATTCTGTGATCGCAGCTTTAGCGATATTCGAGCTGAAAGTCCAGGCAGACAAATATACACGTACTCATATACATGTCGATACAAAAATTACAGAATTTCGATGCATTTTTGCGAAGCAAGCTTATAACGATGGTGAATCATTTTTGTGAACGTTGAAGAGCTGAGTAACTAATTAATCATGCGAATTTTATCATACACCTTGAAAGTTATGAGTCATTTCTATAGAAATAAAAGCATCAATGTGCTTAGAGAACTGTATTTAAGGAAGTTTCGAAGCATTATAGACAAACGTTTGCATGAAGAAAAGTTACACCTCACTTAAAATGCATTGTCCATTTACAAATATTTCCTCATCGGCAACGGTTATTTATATCAATTTTACTCACTTCATTACAAGCAAATATCCCGTTAATTACTTGTTCTTTTTCCTTGTTTTTGCATTAGTGCTCCTCCAAGAGAAATGCCGATAATAACTGCTGCTTCTATCATACGACCAATCAAGGCGCTAAACTCATCGGAGTGAGAGCCCGATTTGATGCAATTGATCCTTTTGAGCACCGCCACAAGATTTTGGGGCGGTAAAGGATGTAAGGATAGATGCCAGGATATGCGCTTTTTTGGTTCAAGTTATTCGACCAACTTGTTAGTGAATAATAGAAACCACAAGTAATTGTGAATTTATATTACAACCAAATCGAACACTCCTATCGAAATGAAACACTCATTTTTGCACATTAAGATGATGTCGCATCCTTATTCATGACTACCTCTCTGTTACTTTCAACTTGGAAACTATCATGGAAAGTGATGGTCGAAAAATATATCCCAGACCAGTCTTCTGAGCAAATTAGGGCAAACCCATCAGTTCATCTAAGTAAGTTAAAAGCGTACAAATGCCGAAATACTCAAACATTTTCAGCGATCGAACGGATAATATTTTCGAGCAACTGTTCGCAAATTCAGGATTGGTAGGATCTAATAAAGTTTAAAATGCTCACCAGAAGAGTTTCCACAACACGCAATGTGGCAGCCGCATACATCAGAGTAGAGAGTTTCAGCCAGTAGGTACCTTATATGCACCTCTATGAATAGATTGTTCAAGTTTTGTGGGTTCGTGACATTAACATCTACAAGGTTGTCCAAAGCTGATGGCATTTCTAGTTTGTATTTATTGCTGGAAAAAAATGACTATGTGCATTTAGAATGCGCCTGTATGAACCGCTATGTTTACTTTTTAGTATGCCTTGTTCAGCTTTAGCTAAACTCTTGCAAAGTTTCTGGATCAGCTATACTCTAATCTTTGAAATGCTCTCATTTTTAAAAGCAAAATCGACATATTGATCATGTGTAATTACGACTTCTGTATTATGTGGAAAAGCCCAAAGATGGAAAATAGAGCTGCGGCCTTAATGTTTCTGCATCAAATGGAAATCACAAATGAGATCGTTTAGTGGTCGTTAAATACTACGTTCTTGATTGTTCTATCTGAAAGCATTCAGCAAAGTATCATAATTATCCAAAATACCATATAAGTAAAGGAACTTTTCATAGACCCATGGGTATTCCTTTTCTCACAGAAAGCCATAGACTTGAGCAAGACTGAGATATGAGCGTCAAATTTCATGTCGAGGGAAAGGAGCAATATTAAGGTACTACACATAGAGATTACTACACACGATAGGGATTATGCTCAATGAGGGCATGATTTTGATATTGCCCGTTTTGGAAACGTTAATATGATGCATTTGTAAGCAAGGAAAAATTTATTCCTGAAGTTAACAAAAATCTTTGCAACGCATCAAAACTATTCACATTTACTTAACCGAAGCATGTGTTACAATGGTTAGCAGATTACAGCCAATATGGTTTCATACCATATGAAAACTGAAAATAATTATGCAAACATTTCGAAATGTTCCCTAGCTCCCATAGTCAATGCACTTCTATTCCTCCCTTTTAAATACTTTCACATTTCTTTCACTCACCATAGGCTTATCTCAGCTTTTTAGTAAAATTCATGCATTATGCACGATTTTCATTAAGTGTTTCGCTTTGTTAGGCACGAACTATGGAAGATATTTCAGCTGCTGGAGATATTTCTGAAGATCAAACAGAACTTTCGCAACTACATAGTTCGCGAAGTATTAGTGTCAATTATGGAGAAATTCTTGAGAAGAGGCCATTAAACATTCTCAACAATCAACGCATTTGCTCCAATCAAATTACTTTGCTAAAATCATTTTTATTATACTGTCATCGTTTCTGTAGAGATGACAGCATGATTACTAGTGATGAAGTTCTCAACGAAAAAAGTACCATGAATAAGATTCAAGCTGCCCTAAGAAACGTCTCAATGATTCCGCAGTCTCCGATAGACTTATTAACAACAGTGAAAATCTCGTTATCCAATGAGAATTTGATTTACAGACGTAAGCAAGCTGTCTGCATTAGTAGTGCGAAGTTTACATGTGCAGCAGCTATGACTGCCCTGTTTACCATGTAAACATTTGAAATTTGTTCAGTACTTCAGGCAACTTGCTTTCTTATCGCATAATCCGGAGCAAATAGTTTCTCAGGATACCTTCGGAAACTGTTTTCGATTGGCATCGATGATGAATTTAAAATTCAAATAACACTCGAATCAAGAAAGGGATCCAATTATTAAAGTTAGGTATAGCAGGTATTACATTAAAAAAACAACAAGGAAGGGAACAAATTCATAGTCCTCTTTCATCCCATACAAATCAGAGACACTTTAAGAGTCAGTGTAATTTTCAAAATATATTCGATTATTTGGGTAGATTATATTATTTATGCTTGATTAATTCTCTCCTAACAAATTCGAAAATGATCCAATAACAGTTGGAGTGAAAAATAAAATCTCTATCAATTATAGAGAAGCACAAACTCTATTACCCATTTCGATGGGAAGTTCCTTTCTCAATGAATTAAAACTAATTACTTGTTTAATAAGAGGATGCAATTGTGGGATCATTATAATATGATATATGAATATAAATCTAATAAGATAGTGAAGAAAGTATTCGTGGAATCGCAAAAGCTGATACCTGGGATATGGAAGAAAAAAAAGAAAGAAATTTGAGAAGATTTGAGAGAAAGCTGAGAAGCAAAGTGGAAAATGATCTTTTACGTGGGATTACTTGTAAGTGGAATTTGAGATTTTCCAAATCTCTCCCTTAGACGAGGCGATAAGTTGTGCACTTTTTTATGATTTTCCTCTATATCAGTGTAGTATGGTGGATGAGTATCAAGGCACATTTCACTATGGTGCAGCATCAGTTAAATGAACTTTTCTTAGCAGTGCAACAACTAGAGTGGTCGAAGCAGCACGGTGCCGATTCATGTCGAAATTTAATGCGAACTTTTGATTCTTTGCAAGCGTAAGCGAGCGATACTTCGTTGCACTCTATCTCGCTCAACTTTAACCATCAAGGCGTAAGCGTATCATGAGCGATGTTCTCAATCATTCAGTGAAGATGCCGGAGTTATCAAACAACATTTTATGCGTGCTCATCACAATATGAAGTCTTTGATCCTTTCCCCTTCTGCCTCCCGCATCCGTTCAGTAGTTTTCTTTTTTTCCTCTCATCACTGCGAAATTAAATCTGGTACACGTCACTTCAGTTGGACTTTTCTGTAAGATTCGCCATTCATCTATCTATCAGTTGCGATACCCACTGTTCAATGTCGAAACGTGCATAGCACATTTGTTATTCATTGACAAAGTGGACTTCATCTTAATATTTCGTAGACATGTTTTGTTTCCAATGATCATCCCTCGACCATCCAGGAAAATTCATAAAGAATTTATACTAACAACATTTCTCCTTACTGAAGAATGCCGAAATATGGAGCATGCTAGTTTCTATAGATCGCACTGGCGTCGCATACTATTTGTTTCTTAAAGTTTGCAACAATATCCATTCATAAGCTTTCATGCTTTCCCGACAAATAAGAGTAGGAGTGAATATTCCTTTAAAAGTGAGTGTTGAATAGGGATATATTGGTGAATGATATAAATCGCCGGGTCATGTGAGTAAAGTTCAAAACAGTGCAGGTCTTTGCATAGAACGAGTGTCTAGATGTTCAAGGAGACCGCAAATACACAAAAGGTTATAAACAAACAAGAGATGCAACACGAAGATTGTCTGCAGTAACAACAAGCAACTTCCTCGTCATGTCTCTGATTCTGTCGTCCTAACCCTCTCTAGCGCTGACAGATAGCATTACTTCAAAGTCGTAAACGCAATGTCAAGCAGCTTCGCTCTAGCGACATTTAAGAGCGAATAAAAATTCGAAAGGCACACTAAAGAACATTAAAGAACATTAAGGAAGACATTCGTTCAGGAGCCCGGCTCTCCCGTTGAAAGCGTGAACAAACCGCACTTCAGCACTGCATCGCACACTTGTTTGATGAACGCCAATCACTTGTATCTTTTTGCTAATAATGAACGGTTGCATTCATGCGAAAGTACTTTAAAAATTAGGGCCATGATGCGCTGATAGAATGAGGAAGTGCTATCCAAAGCGAAATTACGATAATGGTTTATCAAATTCTATGGTAAATATGAAGCATTTCCATATTTTTGCATAGAAATGAATTTGAGCATGAGGATGTTTTGCACGAATTCTTAGCGTAAGGATGGTAAAATGTGCAGTAAAAGAAACGTCATGAAATTTGCAGCTAATGACTAGTTGTTATAGCGCTACGGAAATTGCTACAAGATTGCAGTGGAACAAATTTGATCCGTTGGATGAGTTGGTATAATATGAAACACTATACATATCAAATATCCCGATAGGTCTATCGTCATAGAATCCATACTTAAGGCAGTGAATAACTATCCAGTGAGCGGGAAGCTGCGTTGTATGAGCGGCTATGATATTTGCTTTCACTGACCCATTCGCGTCCGAGCAGATGGGCCTCAAATTTTGTTGCCAGAAAAATGAAACGAAATGCTTTTGCAATTTGCAAATTACATTTGCAAAACGATATCAGTATATCTGCCCTTTAATTTCATTTTATATGCACAATTGCGCATAACTAAAAACAGCTGATGATTAGACATGAACCTCTGAGCTAAACGAAACCACTAAATTAATCTGTTGAATTCTGGAAGAACGCATCTGCGCTGGAAGCTTTAGAAAATTTATTCCGTAGAAGATTTCATAGAGGCGATCATTTCGATCAGAATATAATCCATAAATGTCTAATGCCGTTTTATGACATTATATGATTTGGCTATAGAACCCATGGATAAACACGAACAGTTCGGATATCCTTTCTCACTTACTTCCTACCATAATGTCGTATGAGAGATTTTAAAATGCACGCGATCGCTGATAAAATGAATGCAAATTCTTTCTTCAATTATCCAAAATTCTTTCAAAGTTCATCGATGAAAACAATGACATGGATGATTTTAGAGTGAAATCGACAATGTATATGGTATTACGTAGCCTCAGCTTCAGCGGTTCCAAGCTGTGTATATCCACACTCCCCAAACAACGTGCACTTAAGAAATACACCTCTACAAAAGCGTAATATTCATATATGTGCGCACGTAGGAACGTATAAGCATATATCTGCACTGATGGCCTCCGTGCAACGTTATCTGCAAGATTTATTTCCTCAATGGGATCAGAAAACAGTCTGCGTTCAATATTTCGGGGAGTTTTTCTTGATCGAATGCATAAATCACTCATTATACGCACTTGGCATTCTTACAGAAACGTATCAGAGAACAGTTAATTTCCCTATTTCATCTCCCACGACATGCCCTATCAGCAAATAAGGATGTTAAGGAATGGGGAACATTACCTGAAACAACAATCCGCCACTCTTTTGAGATGAGGTCGATAGTCAATCTATCGACTAAACCTGAACAGACAATTAATCGTTTATCGATTTTTCTAGTTGAACATTTTCGGCGAAAACAAAACTAGATATATACAACGATGCACGTTTCGGCATTTAAAATGTTGTAATGATGAGGGGATTTCACTACAGCCTCAGATGAATTTTTGCCACCCGTTGCTTGAGCATGTCAACAGCTTGCCACCGGTTGCTTGAGCATGTCAATAGCTTTGTTTGTCAGCTCTTTTAAGGCTTTATTTATGAGATCCCAATAGTTATGAATGCTGAAAATTCAGTGTTATGCAAAATGCATATATTAGGCTTCAAATGTGAGGCTCCATCGTGTGTAAATTTATCCAACCAAAGCAAAAAAAAAAACCATCACGGTTCATTAACGTCAAAAATAATATCAAATCTCTCATAGGTTTGCGTTATTTTTGAAATGTGATTTTTGCATAGAATCTCTTAAATAAGCATTTCCGATCAAATTCTTTGACTCTTATTCGGTTATTCGATACGATCATCGATTCGACTGCCAACAAAAATCATTTAGCCGATCTATTTAATTCATAAATTTCTAGCTACTACTAAAGGTAAGTTAATATCAGGTGCGATTTAACTGTAGCAATTATTTTCAGCAGTTTTCATGGAAATAAACTTAATTTCTCTTCATATTACTGTGTTAATTGCTACTTTATTGTTACTGTTACTTCATGTTACTTTATTATTCACGTAATCGCTCTGGAATGTTTTGACCGTCAGGCACACTTTTACTGAGTTTTCTACCTTAGACGCGATCCAGAATTCTTCTATTGAGAACATTTAAATGCATTAGTTAACACACTCGTGATATTCAATATACAAAAAAGAATAATCGCAAACCACTTTCTAAAGATTAGAGAAACAATCTCGTCTGAACGATCCATGAAAATGAATTTTAAGCGGCATTGACGAAACGGATCATCTAGTCTATTAAAGAGAATCATATTGGAGAAATTGTGGAGCACTTACGTAGCAATAATCATCTGTTCAATCGTAGAAAAATTCAAGAAAAAAAGGAACGATGAATATGCAAAACAATATCTTCAGCTTTCAATTCAACGGATTACTCATACAAACTTTCTACGAATAGTTCTTTCTTGCTTGAATCGACAGATGAGCAATTAAAGAAATTAGCCAACAGAATGCAACGAAATTTCTTCATTCTTGAATCACTGGATTTTCATTTGAATTTTTGAACTGATCTGAATTATTCTAGAGATAGATCCTATAGTATTCTTCAACTTTGCACCTATCAAACATCGATTATCTATTACATTTATCGAAGTTTTCTACAATAATGAGGTAGTAACATTTTTAGAAGCGGTAAATGTTAAAGAAGTCGAATTAGCTGCAAATTCAAACTACGACTTTATGATATTTTAAAATAATTCCGATCAAAGTTTCAGCAGTTCGCTCGTAGTTGCATCACTGAGCACTTGAATCCACTACACTCGAAAATAATTGCAAAACTGTGCCAATTCCACGAAAACTTCAACACATTCCGATATTCCGCAATAAAGCTTTTTTAGCGTATATTGGTTATCTTTCAAAGATATCATTTACCTCGAACGTGGTAGTTTAATTTCAAAAGAAATATTGCGAATAAGAGCAATATTTTCCATTGTTCATAAGCTCATTTTTGAGCATTTCAATGGTCGAAAACTCCTATAGCGCAAATATGAGCACACAAGCGACTTAGCTATGAGTAACTTCAATTTTTCTCTTCCAATGTCGATCTCAGTCTCTTTGCCTTGGGCAAAAAAAGGCGCAAATGCGTTCAAACGTCAGGATAAACGTTTACGACTGCGCTCAAATCTTCAGCAATTAATGGAAGAAAATGGTGCATATTTACTGCTGAATTGCGACTTTTTCTAAATTTTTCAATTGCTTTTCGTTGTCTCTTCATATCTTGCTCTAAAATTTCACGACCCTACTTTTTTCCAATTATTATCGATCGCAGTCTACTATTAAAGGTACAATGCCTCTATTTTGAGGTATCATAATTCAAATACATCGTATCTTGCCGGAAATAAATGATTCCATAAGCAGATCGGCTCTAGGACTTTTCCAATGAAGATTAGCTATGCTAGAAGCGCTTATAAGGATGAAACGTAATAATTAAGTGCTCTTACAATTCTGAGAGATAAAATCACAATCCACCTTTCGCACATTTATTTCGACTTTATAACGAAATCTGAACTGAATAGAATGTTGTAAATATCAATATTTTGCATAATGCACAAGAGCAAACCTATGAGCATTCTTAATATAGATTTGCAAGATGGTCTAAGCGAATCGGCAATATTAGCAGTTATGAGTAAGAAACGATAAATTTTTCATGTGATATCAAATTTTTCTAAAAAATCTATTCTTTTCTTTGCATAAAAACGGCTTTGACGCCATTGTATAAACTTCATAATGTGGGTGCGGATCCGGAAAATCATTCTTTGGATTGACGTCAACCGTTTGGATACAAATGGAATACGAATAAAATGCCGGTCATAAAACGATGGCCGCTACAATGTATGTTGGCTGGTCTCAGAACCGAATCAATAAATCTTCCATTATGCCGCCTCAGCTGAAAGATATAGATGGAAATTTTGAAAATCAGTTGGAGTTTATATAAAGCATCAGAATAATTACCAATATAGGTGGGGATTGTCGCACTTGCGCTAGCGGATAATTTGAATGTTCGATTAGTGGTTAAAAGAATGAACGCGTATTTCGTTGCTACGATTATCAAAGCTAGCAGCTGGATGAGATTTTGTGCAGCAATCGCCGAAATATCCACACACACAAACACAACGAGGCGATGCTCCGTTGTCTCAATTTTTGAGCGCATATTTTTGCGAATTCGCCTAATTAAATTCAGTTCAAGTTGTTGGCCAGTTCATTTCTTATATTGAACGCAAATTAGTAATAGAAAGAGAATAATAAAGCAGAACGTGCTCCAAATTTAAGCCCATAACGCTTACATGCCGACCTCTGTTCTTTGGAGTTAAGTAACTCGCAGCAAATATCACATCCCGTGGTATTTGAGAAGCTGTGAAAGTAATCCTTAGGAACAATCGATGAGCTTACGATCAAGGCGATTCTGTTTCTGTGACTGCACCGCAAAAGCCTGTATTTTCATCCTTTTCACAACAGTAGACCGTAGAAAATGGAAAATGCATACGAGAAGGGAATTTTCTCCCTTCATTCTTCCTTAAAATTCTCATTAAAGCTGCTCATTTTTCATATGTATGCATTTTTAAAATATGAAATGAGAGCGAAAAACCTGCAAAAATGTGAGCGAGATTCTATGCGATGAGTCAAGGCAAGGTTTCTTCCGACATTTCGAAAAAATTATGTGCCAGTTTTAGCGCAACAATGACAATAGCGCAGTTATCCGTTGAAACGAAAAAGGATAGCCGTGAAATCTGCAAATTCTTTATGTGATATGAGTAGGTACAATTCTTAACTGCTATGCTTTCTGTCGTTTCCGCTATTTAAAAATGCCTTTTGAAATCTAAAGCAAACGGAATCTCGCCTCACGTTTGCTATTATTTACACTTTAGTTACCTCAACATCCCAGGATTTCACGCTTCGCTGGACTTATTTCAAGCTGCGATGTGGATGAAATGTGTAGTCCGATCCAGTAGATCAAAATATTAACCTCGTATGATAATCTTTGAAAACTATGCCACGAATATCATTTCAGTTGCTACAAACGAATCTACCGTTTCATTTGTCTATTCACAGCTTATGGCAAATTCAACGTTTTCGAAAGCCGCCACCAATCCCCCCGTCCTTCCCCATGCATATTTTTGAACTCTCGTTCCGCCAAAGCCGTTTTTCTCGTTTCCTCTCATCGTCTCCCTTTCCAAATACCATTTAAAAAAAACGCCTCTACAACAGCTTTCATAGACCGCACAAAAAAGTATGAATTCCATTTTTATCATGAATTTCACATCTCAATTCAAGAATTCCGCAGCTATGTACTTTGCGATGCTTCAGCGGCAGCCCGAGGGTCTTATGGATTCTGGCAATAATGACGATACTAGCGTTTTTCTAGTACTTTAAAAGTTCTTTAGAATTAGTCGAGTTGTCGTCGAATTAGGGATTTGCTTCGTCCAACAAAAAAAACGTCCTTCAAATCAGCGTTTATTACAAGCCTCCACGAAGTTTTCTTCGATTCATCTGAAGAAATATTTCGTCCTCTTAACATAGTACTGAGGGCAATTTTCATTCACATGTGAATCTATTCCGTTGAAATGTGTTCATCGACAATTCCTATCAATGTGAACATTTCTTCTGGATGGTGACCGCAAATCCAGCTACCAATAGGACATTTAATGGAAAAAAATTAAAATTTCTAGCGCGCATCACTTTATAACTCATAAAAAAGGCGATCATTAATTTCTTCGTTTGTATTTTCGCAAATGTCAATTTCGAGTCGCTCTATCATGGTCATTAGCAATTTGACGTTAACTTAAAGCTTAACATTTGGAAATATATACAACAATTGCTTTACATTTACCGTGGTTTATTTAAAACATTAAAATATGCAATTTTAAGGCGACTATATCGTTTCGGAAGAAGCGCATAGGAGGAGAATGTACGAATATATGAATATAACGAATATATGAGTATGAGAAATAAATATATGAATATATAATATAACTTATAAGCTTATAAGATAGTTGATACTTTATGTGGAAAACTTAATCATTAATGATGAACTTGAATAAGCAAACCACAATGCTCAGATATGATAACCAAAGCAACAAAACACTATCGGTTCTAGGAGGGAACCATAATACAAATCCCCATCAAATTTCATCCATAAGCCAATTTATCTTATGGCCTGACTCAAATAAACGTATGCAGAAAAATTTATTCATAATTATGATTTGTTACTAAAAACATAATTGATAATTATCATAATTATTGCTGTTGACTTTATTAGTTATTTGCTGGCAAAAAGAATACTAAGAAGATGTTTCAGTTATTGTAGCACTTCTCATTTGTATCGAATTACTTGGCGCTTACATTATCGAGACTGAATTGCACAGTTATGTGACCGAAATGATCGACATAATGACTGCATATGAGACCAAATGTACTACAGCATTCGTAGAAAACGAAAACAATTCACTTTATGTTGTGGTGTCATATTTGAAGAATGATGCGAATTCTTCACTTCAGAAATTACCTTTTTGAGGTCTTTTGTTGATTCAAATGTAAAATTCTAATCAAATCGCCTCATATATTCATCAGCAACTTTGGGACTAGGAGTCCACAAATAACGCATGGACTTTCGCATTACATGAGCATAAAAGGCAGAATTCACCCAGTTTTCAAAATTCGCTCATGTAGATGCGAAAGTTCCATGCGTATTTGTGGGTTTCCTTAAACCCAAAGTTGCTGATGAATATATGAGGCGATTTGATTAGAATTTTACATGTGAAAGTTGCTTATATAGTAATGAAGCAGTGAGAACCTTCGGCGGACAAAGCAACAGAATGTTCGTTTGAAAGCAATGTTCGACTGAGGACCGATCGCTAGTTGCTTCGGACACCTCAGTACATTAAAAATTAAAAAAAGTTCACTGGTTGCGAAATTCGATGGGCGACCGACCTATGCCGAGAAATCTATGGACGTAGGTGGCATAGTAAAGCATTCAAAATAAAATGTTTCTATTTGCACATCTGTTGATTTCTTTGAAAGTAAACTTTACCGGTGGCGATGATGCGCTTTCCATGCATAGAAGAACATCGTTTGCCGAAGTTATTATCAGTTTTGCTTATCCAGCTGTAGCTCAAACAAAGAGCCAACAATGAGCTCATCTATACTGAAGTTGTGAAAGTACTGACGTAGCAAATATGATCGTGATAACGGTGGAAGGGGATGCAGTAAGTTCAGATAACTAAACAGGCATAACTTTGTTGTTATTAAGTAATGATTTAAAATATATAGTGAAAAATATGCAATGAAATAGCTGCATCGTAACTTTTTATTCATAACTGATGCTAATAAGCATCTCAACGATTTGTTTTTCTTTCAGCTGAAGAAAATAAATAATGATCGCGTCTGTGGCGAGAAAATCACCATTCATAATTTGAGAGTTGAAATTCTGCACGGAATCACCGAATTCGAAGGAAATAAATTCTGGATCAATGATTTCATGATGAATGATTGACTTTTAGCTTAATTATTGAATAGTTTCGATTATAGTTATGCAAATAATTAATGGTCCTTTGCAAAGGAAAGTTTCATTGAAACTGACACCATTATGAATATTGCTTTAGATTTATATAGTTTGAAAATATGTTAGAAAAATTGGTTCACCTAGTTGGGAGGAACTGTTGCAAAAGTGGAATCGATAGTAGAGATTGCATCACATTGTTAGAGATTGCAAGAAGATTCTCACGTTTTTCATAATAAAGAGAGTAAAAGAGAGTCAGCAAAGCTCAAGTGGTAACATTCCATCTAGAAATACTAAGCTTGGTTCCTCTGCAAAGAACCATTAATGTTGATCGGTATATATACTGACGGAATTTTGAGCAAAATTTGTTAATAGATTTTTTTTTTAGGTATTGATAGTGATTGCAAACGATTTTCAAAACCACTGAAGAAGAGCTGGCTTGTACATGTGATTATTTAATGTGGGAAGTACCAACTGCAGTACTAGATTTGTGCTGAATCAGTCAATGTCGCCAATACCCAATGGACATACCAATCAGATGTGCTCGGTGGGCGCCTTTCATTTCTATTTTTGATATATTCGGGTCATGGAGTTTTTTAGAATAAAATTTCACTTATCGTCATGCCTAGATCACATTGCACATAAGTATCCTCACGCTCAACATCAGATTCAAAGAAAAATGGGGATAAGGGTAGTATTTAGCGAAACTAATTAGTACATTTGGTAATTTAAAGTTGGGTAAAAACTAGGAGCACTCATTACTAACTGTTTCTGCATGGATCTTGGATGCGACTATGAGAAACAGTGCTCCATGACAACCAAAGTGAACATCACAGACTTCTCATTTAGATATAAGACACTAAATGAATACCTCCGAATTATGTAGATTGCTTTATTGGCAAGAGAGGTGAGTCTTTATGTTCATCTCATCGCAGCTATGATTTCGTATAACCTGCTCATGAGACAAGACTCACATAGCTATATTGTAGAATTCGATTCTCAACGCTCTCAGATGTCAGCTTTGCCAGCAACTTCTCTCAGATATTCCAAACGGAATATATTCTACAAACCTCGGTGAATTCATAAATACCCTCCATTATGAGACATTGAATGAACAAATAAATTGTAATTCAACTTGCTTAATTCAACACTGGGCTTTTTTCATGCCGAAGACACATTAAGAGAATGCTTCCTCTGCTGAATCTTTAAAAAGTGATCTAAGCTGATCATTGATCACCTCTAATTGACAGAACAAAGTGATGCTTTTATGGCATCATTTATAATTGTTTCGGCGATATTCCCATCCATGTGACATGAGCCGTCACTATGTTTTTAAGCTTAGCAGATGTTCGCTGTTGCTATAGTGATATCGGAATGAATCGCTTCGATAAGGATTCATCATCACCTAATGGTGTAACCAACGAAGCGATTCCTCACGCTTTTGGGCTCTCACATATTTCTTTCAAGGCCCTCATATCATGGCTTCATATTTGAAACGGTTGTTTACGTTTCTTCTAAGTGTCAAATAACTCTTTTAGGATTTTAAATTTCCGACGATTGCGTAATTTTAAAGGAAGTCTTCATTGAAGTTAGGACGCGTTCGAAAGACCATCTATAGTGACAATGAAAAGGATTTTCGAGTAAAAAATGAACGGAAAGTCAACAAAAAAGGTCATCAAGGTATGAAATGCTCAGAAAACATTGTGCCAATTCTCTGCAATATTTAGTTCTACTTTCTATCCACCCTAATCCCAAAGAAAGTGGCTATTTTTTACACTTAGTATTGGGTGCCTCCATTTGAGCACTGTCAAAAAAGTTGTTTCCAATACAAATTAAAGACTTTCCCATCCAATTTGCAAATTATCCTCTATTTATTCACTTCCCACTAGAAGAGTAGGTTCCATGTAGTTGGTTTCAGTGACGCTAAGATTTTAGTACTTGATTTCTCAGCAAATTTGTCGTATGAAATATCTCTGGAACTTTTGTTTCTCGGCACTCAAATTTGTTGACTCTTGCCTCAGTGGCTCAGTCCTATGTTCTTTTCAATTGTATACACTTCCAAATTTTTGTATTTATTTCTTCCCAAGGAAATTCTCGGGAAAAAAACATCCGAAACTCTTAGTTTATTCATCCTAAGAGTAGAAGAAACATATGTACATATTTTTCCGATATGAGAAGAATCTGATTAAAAAAACATGATATGATGATCACAAGCGTTAACGACTGCTGATCAACGTCGTAGGCGATAGATGCACAAAGGTGCAAAATCCAGAATACAGCATATCTTCCGCGAATATAATAGTTGTCTGGGGACACTAGTTAGGAAACCCTGAAAATTGCTGGAACTTCGTATAAAGAAAGCATAATTGTCCAACTTCCCTTCCTCTTCTCGTTGTTTCCGTTTTCTCCAGCAATTTCGTTGTCCGAGTGAGCGTTGGAATTGTAGAAATTTGGTATGCCGAGAAAAACTGTTCTCAATGACATAAAACTCGACGTATGCCGATTTCAAAGGTGAGCTTAGTGTTCCAGTGCAAACCATCCGAGTTCTCTCCGAATGCATTGTCAACCACCTGAATTCCCGACAGTACCCTATCGGCGAATTCGCATCTCTAGGAAACAAAAAGCATATAGCTTTACACTAGCTGAGTAAACAAGGGTTGTTGCTCCTTTTATGATTCACTCCTTTGATCATCCTTCAATTGTATGCATCGCGTTCAAATTAGCGCATTCTTTTGTCACATTAGTTATGTGGACTGTTGATTCCTCTACACTAAACACATTACGCACATTACCTTCGTCAGGAGTTTCAAAGCCTTTTCGTAACATCCAAGGAATATAAGGACGAAAAAGTAGCATGTGGAAATATGAGTGTGAAGGCTCAAATAGCAAAGCATCTCTTATGCTGTTAACTTCTAAATTTTTTTTTTCGCCATTTCTCAATGAGTATATTGGGTATAAGTTAAATATGTAGAAGTAACGGATTTGTGCCAACGAAAGTCTACCAAACCCGAAATGCCAAAAATAATATAATATATGGGAGTTGGAGACGACCAACTTGGGCACCTTGGCTCGAGATTCGCCAGTATCGCCACACTCACTGTTCGTACCACATTTACCGGCAGCCAGTTTCATGAGAGAAATATGAAGTTGTTTCCGATAATAATGAATGATTTACGATTCAGTCTTTCATTAATAAGCACGTTTAATCGTTTCGTGTTATCTGTTCGTCGACCAGCTAATCATCGTGCTGTTTGAACGAAAGGGAGTTTTCCCTAAAAACAAATATTTTTCTCAGAGCATTTGAGCTTCGAACATTTCAACTTGATGTCAACTATAAACAGTGGCAGAAACGATGGTCTTCTCGTCGCTGTGTTGATTCGAGCACTGAGAACAAATTTGATCCCTACTGTACAATCGCTTTAACTGAGTAGCTTAGAAGCTTGGATCCTTGTTTATCACTTTCATGAGAGATTTGCAATTACTGCGGTCTCTCTAAATAGGTAACGGTTAGTCTTAAAAACATTGTGCAGCTTGTCAGAACATCACATTCTCGCTCACTGAATTCGCCTTTAAACCACCACTGAAAATTACACTGTAGAAGTGACCAGCTTAGCAGTACAGTTTCCCACTCGAGAAACTATTTGTAATGCATATGATCTATGGCGAAATTTTGAGATTTTGTGTTGGTTTTTAGATAAACAAGGCTTTAGATAAACTACTACATGGCTTTTTTTCATCTGGATAAAGCAAACAACTAAATTTCAATATCTTCAGTGATTAGACTTTCTTCATTTTTAAAAATTTCATCATGATTGTTTTATCTCAATGCGACCATATTGCTTCATAGCATCTCAACAGCTGTTTGCGAGTTGAGGTTCTAGTTCGTGGACTAATTCGCAATTTTCTGGACTTCTGAAGAACTTCCCACTATGCAACAATAAGTCATGCACTCCCATAGCTTTCAGCTCAATCGTTTGAATTTTTCTCGTCTTGTGTTTGATGAACACCTGAAATCGCCTAATCCATTCACACTCAACTAAGTTTTTGAGAGCATTCCATTCGTATCCTAGAGAGTACTGGGCGATGCTTCGATGGCTTTCTGATATAGCATCACCAAGAAGTGCTCGAGAAGTTGAGAAACGACCTTCTCTGGACGATGGTGATCGTATGATGATCGATTTGATCATCGCTGAAGTCGAATGTGCAGTC
Source organism: Parascaris univalens (assembly GCA_037576465.1). Taxonomy (NCBI): domain Eukaryota; kingdom Metazoa; phylum Nematoda; class Chromadorea; order Rhabditida; family Ascarididae; genus Parascaris; species Parascaris univalens. The sequence goes on along the minus strand of CM075173.1, from coordinate 38,236,243 downwards.
AGTAGATTTGAGACAGAGCAGGTGAATTGCATATCTGTGCTTTTTCTTTTCATTTACTTGCAATAATTTTTTTTGAAGAATTTCCAGAACATAAATAAGTAAGAACTTTCGCATTTGAGGTCATATCTTATGAAATTAGCTTATAAATGATCGTTTTATTAGCACCTCAGGAGCATATTCAAAGACCACTCTTGCTGAAAAAATTCGATGATTCTCTACTCAGAAGAACAGAAAAAAAAGGAAGAAAAACATCAATATTACTGTCGTGTCCATTGGATTAGGTGCATCCGCTTGATTGAGCTAATTGTTTGAGAAACATAGATGATGAATATCTTTGTTGAGTCCATTCTTCCTTGAAACGTTGTAGTTTCGTATTGATGCATCGTGCTTTTGGGATAAATTATCTCCAGTTATTTTTCTTATTGCAACCGTTAGCATTTACGAGTGATTCTGTACTAGCAGCTCATACTCGTGTAGGCTGACTATCTTACGTTGAAAAATAAACTTCAACATCTTGCGACCTATTGAGTATGGAATGTTGGTTTCATAAACTTTATTTGATATCTTGACTACTGTCAACTTTACAAGTTAATTACAACGTGACCTTCTACTCTTCACTTTTTCTTCTCTAAACTTAAGAATAAAGCTTCCATATCTTGTGATCTACCGAAAGATGACCTTCTTAAAACTTTCTTAAAGCCTGTGAACTTATCAGAGAGTGCGTAAAAATTTCTACTAATAGCGCAAAAGACATTTACGCCAGAGAAAACAATGTAGCCAGAGTAGATTGAGGATGATTAACCTTTATCAAATATTGATACTGCAGTGCGGTTCAACAATTTATGGTAACTGGTTGCTGTGGCTATTAATTTTTTGTACTCATAAGCCAACCTAATTAGGTGTATTTTGTGAGTATATTCAGGAGATGAGACATAGCGAACGCTGCCTTCGTGAACATATCGCTGATTACTCGTGGCTAGCAACCGAGAGCTCTACAAGACGTAGAAAATATCTCTCGATAAACGTTGGTTAATATCTTTTTACGACAGTAATACTCCGGCCGATAGAAAAAATTTAAATTGACGCAAAAGATATTTCCCGTATCTTTTTTTGTCTTCAGTTGAAATAAAGGCCATTTGTTTTGCTTATCTACCTTATCATTGCATTTCACGCCTCACCTTTGATATCTGTTATTTGGTATCATTCGCAATTCCTTCTTTCTCTTTGGTATATTCTTATTGTTGAAATAAGATGATTTGGTAGTAAAAAATAAGATGAATTCCAGTATTCAAAGAAACTAATAAGTAAGAAAAATTCAAATGTGACCTGAAAAATTTGAATCCGACATAGAAATCACTAACATTTTCTTTTGTTACCTACCTCATGGTCTGGAAGTATTTAATTTCAGGAGAAAAAGGGTGGGAGGAGGAATGACAGAGCACTCTTGGCGTGAACTTTAAATAATCCGCTATGCTGCATCATGAAAAGAAACATGCAAATATTCGAGATGGATCGTTGATGAAAGTAAAGGAAGCGTTATTTATTCGGCTCCTCCATTTTCTAAACAAAATTAGCAGCAAAATACTCTTCAGTTTCATCTCTTTAAAAGAACGGACGTTTTGTTCTCCTTTGCAATGATGTGTTCCTTCAACTGAAATTCTCCACTTAGGATCTTTCTGAAAGTTATTGAGAGTTTCTTTGATTACAACCTGATAATCTATGAATTTGGGAGAAATATCAAATGCAAAGATTGAGCAAAATGCATAGCTGCATGGATCTGAAGGTGCCAACAAATAGACTGCCACTAAATATCTGCATGAACGATTTTCATAATTTTATGCCCTCTCTTCTCCTCCTTTCCCCTCTTTTCTCCTCTTTCCCTCTCCCAGCCCTACGAAGTTGCAATTGCAAAATTTATGATTATTGCCTCTGCCTTTTGCCTATTGATAATTCATGGAATTGGTTTACCGCATGAGTGAAACCATAAAAATTCTTATTATAGATGTTGCGCTAAGCAAGTTTCCATTGGCTGATTTCCGATTTCTTCATCTGAAAGAGTTAATTAATGAGAGAATGATATTATGAGAATCGCTTTGCCTAATCATATGTATGCAATGAAGCCTCTGCCGTTGAATATAACGAGGGAATAAATGAAGACGTTTGATCTTTAAAATGAGTGAAACAGACAGCGCTAATGTTGCGCAGTAAAAGATTGTCGGTGCTTATGATAGCTTCGTTGATGAATGTGGTTATTAGCTTATGCACCTCTTTTTGTGGAAATGGAACTTCGCATCCGTTGCACTCGAATGAAAAGCGTTTCAATTCCCTGACATCTTCGAATTCTTTAGCTGAAATGGCCGATTTGAAATTCAGACAAACTTAACGGGTACCTTTAAAATCGACGAGGAATCCAGCTCATAGAAGAAATGCAAAATTTTCTTTTTATTAAGTCATTTATAAGTTTTATGTGTCCACTTTTGATACTCATCTTTAAATTAGCTATTAAATTAAGTCATTTATAAGTTTTATACGAATTGAATAATCCATACAAGGAAGTTTTCTAGGTTGAATAATTCATATAATGGAATATTCCTGATATTTACCCACAACAAATCCAAGGGTTGCGTTTCAAATGATAAGAAGTTTCAGGAAAGGGCGAAAGTAGAATCGGCATGTTGTTTGATCATCGCAAGCGAATGGTCGATGTTGCTGACAACTTGGCGATCTCGGCTTAGAACCGTCACCGATCGAGCAGACATACTCGAAGCATTTTCATCCGCAGTGCAGGATGTCATATCGTCAAGGCCTCGAACCAACACCCTCACTGACGTACTACTTAATTATATTCGACATCGTCCCAGCCTAAATTCAGTCAGTTTCTACGTCCTGTCGAGGAATTGTTTCTACGTCCTGTTTCTACGTCCGAGAAATTCTTCGGTGGAGTTAGTAACACCACCGAAGAATTTCTGCGGCTACCACAATCTAGCGTTCTGAATCACAGGAACCCAAAAAGTTTGGAAACAATAACAACGCCAATATACGGAATACGGTTTCGGCGCTTAGTCAGTCATAAAGGGCAGATCCCTGTCACGCTGAGGCTTTGATGGGTACATTGCGTGCATCACAAAACAACGTAGGGAATGTTTCCATTTCATCACTGGGCCATCTAACATCATTTCAAGCGCTCTTTTGCACTTTCTTGAATGCCCCACTCACTTCGCTGGCTTCTGTTAATTTCGTCTGCCTTCTCTATTACCTTCATAATACGGCCTTAGCTTATTTTCGAACTTATTTGCTGGCGTCGATGACGTTCCACCTCAGTGTTGTTGTGGATCATATAAACGTGAAAATTAGGTGCGGTAGGGGGTGAGTAAACTCTAATTATCTCGACTAAAACTACAGGGACAATGAAGTCCGAGGTGTCTTGTACGCTGACAGGGCTTTATTGAGTGGTACTAATCGTTTCGAAATCTTTTGCCCATTCGAAAAGGAAGCTGAAAAAGACGACATTAAGCGAGGTGGCTATTCAAACAACAAACATGCCGACAGATATTCATCATACATTCATTGTTGATTAAAAGAGAAATTTCACTCCACAGCAAGAAGAAAGTCGAGTGGAATCAACACCGTACGTGGAACTAGAAGAATGAACAAAAACTGCCAAAAACTGCTATGAGAGCAACTTGTAAATAACAGGCCTTACTGATGATACTGTGGTCTCCGCTAACAACAAGGGCTACCAATAACAACACTTTGAACTTCGGCGGATCCTCTTTTGACCTGAAGAGAAATTCACTTCAGCATCATCCTAAATTGCTTGATTCGGTATGGACCCACCATTTTGCTTCTAAGAACATAATGGGATCCCTCCAACTACATCACCTCTTATCACAATCTTAAAAAGAGATTCTGTAGGAAGAGGTTGCGGTCTTAAGATTGTCAGGAGAATATTTGAGAGATTATCAATGACAACGTCCAATGAAAAGCATCAACCGTAAAGGATCTGAATTGCTGGGTAAAACGCAATGAGCATGGATTTCAGTTTACATTGGATGTAAGGCGGAACAAACGATCACGACGATTCCCTGACGATTGGAACTTGACGTTATACTATTGCCTACAAAAGCTAGAGAGGACATGAGTAGCGCTATTAGCTGCACAATACCTTTTCGAATCACTATTATTCGAAACGCCTTGGGAAAAAGTTGGGGTGGGGGGGGGGGGGGGGGGAACGATGTTGAGAGACTCTGGTGAAGCAACCTAGAGAACACATGCAAAATTCATTGTCATCGGAAACTCGCTGTGTCCAAAATTGAATGGCAATAACTAAATCTCCAGTAACGGAGCATTTCTGTAGGCTTGTTAAGGTCATGCTATAACAGACGTGACAAGCCATAGTGTACTGTACTGCAAGGAAGGGTACCAAGAACTTTGATCATACGGAGCATAAAGTCATGTTATTCTCTTATGGTTTTGTTGTAATTACATTTAGCACTTCGAAAATAGTTCAGCACCAAATAAATGAAATACTCCAACTGCATCTGTCAACTGAACAATCTGAGCAGAAGTTTTTTGCTATGGGCTGGTTAAAGGATGGAAAAACTTCAGCAATAAAACCTCCGAACCTCAACATCACTATTTTTTCTAAGTCAATCTGATATTCTGGAAGGACTCCATTATTCGTTTCGTCAATATCCAAAATAAAATCGAACGTTTTGATGTCCGCTTCAGTGTCAAGGACTATGGCGCTCTGTATTTTCGGCTCAGAATCAGTGAGAATCATTGATGTTCCTAAACATAATATTGCTTATGCATTATGAAGAAGCAGCCACCGTTCAATGTTCGAGCCAGTTTATGATTTCTTTACAGGTCGGTACCGATACGCCACGATCGGATACTGCCGAATTAACAGCAATCAATCCACGATTTCCATTGGACGATTTCATGAACATTGTTTGACTCAATCTTAGCCCAGTGTGAATTTTTCACGCCACTGTTTTGCGAAGTAAGCAAGTCAATATTTATAAATTAAGCATAATCAACTCGTTGTCCTCTCAGCGCATTCTGGAATGAGAGCTTCTTTAACGTCGACACTCATAACTTTACTCTGACTCATATTTGAAGGTTAATGCATAAATTAAAACTTGAGGTAAATGAATTAAAATTCCTGCTGATGTATTTTACCAGTGGTTACCTTTTGGAAGAACACCCACTTCAACTCATGCAAGAATGCAGCGTGACGATGCTTTAAAAAGTTATTACGGAAGGCAATATTGTTCAGCTCTCTTTAAGTCGTGGTAGGTGAAATACATCTATGCAACGATTATCTCGACATAGTACGATATATTGCTATAACCCCTGCAATCTTCAGTGTATCGGTGCATGTTGCAGGAGCATTCAAACACTTGACAAACCTCATTTAATGTCGTCCCTTCCCCTTCCTCTATTGAACACATTTCATCTCGTTGACAATTGTGACATGGCAAACTTACGCAAAGTAAACCTCACAGCATCGCTTGTATGATGCTCAACGCATGCCCAACTCTCCTACAAAAATGCTGGGCCTTAGGAGAAATTTTCACGACTCTCTCTGATCCAGCCTCCCTTCCAATCTCGTTTGTACGTTCGAGGAAGTGAGAGACGCAGAAATTTTCCGTAACCCTCTGAATATTTTTGGTGGCGAATAAGGGTGTGCAAAAGGTCGATTTGCATCTGAACTTTCGGTTGGAAATCAGTGGTTTAAACCATCGCTATCTGGAGATATAATCACGTTCTCGAAATGTAGCAGTGTCGCATTCGAGAGCACACGACGGCATTATTTTGCATATTTTGTTTTATTTATTAATTTGTAAAAGAAGCGAAGCCGTTCAATCAAATCAGCGAAATGCAATTAGATACACCGTCTCATATGGAGCATGCTTCATCTTTGAAGAATTTCTAGTGGTGACTCAAGGCTCTAAAACTAAACTAATTGCAATCTTTCGATATTAATAAATTAATTAGCAATGCTCATTTCATGGATCAACGAAAATATCCTAAATGAATACTTAGGCTATTAATAGCGCCGCAAAACATCTCATTACACGATGTTTTCCTTCATTGTTTTGCAATTATGAAAGATATTATTTGCAATATGATGATTATAATTTTATTAACGAAGTTTGGTCACTGCACCTTTCAATGTTATAAAACTGGAATCAGAAGACAAACAGATACATGCAAATATGAAGGCATAGTATTATCATAGCATTCTTCATATTACAATTGCAATAAAGAAAAAAATATGAGAAACACCATTACTCACCGGCAAATCTCATCACATATTTGCGGAAACCTTCATGAATTGAAAACTCATCCCTCTCAGAAGTCTTCTCCCTTGAAATCTATAATATTTTGTTGCTATAATCCAGTTAAGCTGGAACAAAAATTGCATACTTCTATTTACTAGAGGTATTTTAATTGCCCGTGTTCTTTAAAAGTGATCGAGGATCGAATCAAATCATAGCAACTCAACAAGAAATGCTTTAATGACTAATAGTACAAGCATTACAGAAAAAAACCACCGTATACTCATACTTCATAACGTTTTTCTTTCGCATAAATCAAGTCGTAGGGTCAGTACGACGCAGAATGAAGGCCTACCAAAGGAAGCAACAAAACGGTACACAACCCACTTTGAGCTAGGCAAGTAACCATTTTGCGTTCAAGGAAGGACTCGTGCGTTCTTGAAAAACTGGTAAAGTGAAAATTAATTAAAATGTCGCTGTAACTGCCACTAAACATCGCAAATATCGACTATCAGTGATGACCAATCAATCACAACTCCGCAAAATTTACCACCAACTCTGTGAAATATATTACACATCTACAATATTGGGCGTCCATAGCAATAAATCAAAAACATTCAATAGACTTTCGATTTTTACGAATCCTCTTCACATTCGCTTTCAGAGGTCGTCTATTTGTTCAACAATACGTAGAGCACAGGCTGTATTTACTTCTTATCCTCGAATGATTTGGAACCCATATCGATAGAGCGTTCAAGCCGACGTGAAAGAATCCTTCACCACATAAGATGAGAAGTGCTTGCAGTAGAATAATAAATCAATAGGGATTTAATGGCGCAGCCGCTTGTAGCCTTAAAGGCGCTTTTCGCTTTTTCCCTAATCGTTTCTGCAACTCGAGAGGGAGCTCTCGTAATCCCTTCCTATCCTGAAAAAAAAAATCCACAGAGTGCTCTCTATAGACGCCATCAAATTTATAGTCTCTTAAATTTTCTAGTTTCAGCTTTCATGCATCGTCGCATCTAAGATTAAACATTAAATCAGGGATCTTTTAGCACATGATAAAGGAGATATTGAAAATATTGCTTCCTTCACAGACAACGGACGAATTGCTTTTACAAAGCAACTCTTGTTTTCCCTTGCAATCACAAAAAAATATGAATCAAAATGAATCGCTCACTTAGGCCATCGTTATTGCAGCAAAATAGATTGAAAAACAATCGCAAAATATCAAAGGAAATCATCAAAACACTACTGAATGATATGAAATCCAATAAATCTTAATAACAATAAGAAAATGAATACTTACAGTTTGATATGTTTCCAAAAGTGCAATAATAGCTCGTGTTGTGGCCAATGCAGTAGCATTACATGTATGCGCAAATTTCCGCTTTCCTCTTTCATCCGTATATTTCACGTCTATAAGTATTTCATAGAAAGAAACCATAATAAACAAAAGAAAAAACAACAAAACAAACAACTCATTTTCATTCAACTGCCCATTTCGGGGATTGGCGAATTTCTATAGCATATGTGCGCTCGGTTACCACATGAAAAACTCATATTTGCGGCCGATCACTGAACGAAATTGAATGCTTATTTGGCATATTTCACTCGATTTGCTAGAATGAACATGAGGTCTGAAACACATACCAACTCGTTTACGTTCGAAAATCTACTATTAAATGGAATCGTCAGAAAAAGATGGAATGACTGCGATTCAGTGGAGTCGGTATGTGACAAAGATTTATCACCCATGATGGAGTAGTCATTTAACCAACAAAATGGGCTCTCTAATAAATTACTGCACAGTTTATACAACAACTACCGCATATAATTCACGTAAGAGAACGAAAGTTCAATACTTCACAAATCATTTCGAATGCTTACAACGACAGATTATCAGATAATGAGAATACGAACGCTTTTCGACTTCCGAAGTTGATCTATTACAAAATTACCGGGATGAAAGCAGGTGAAGTATGATTCAATATTGTCCATTAATATATTTAGTAAATCAAACTGAAGATTTGAATTTTTAAGAAATCAAATGGACTAAAACCGCACTTAACTCTTGCTTGTGGTGATTAATTCTTTTCACATTCTGAACGAAAAGTCCGAAAAAGGAGGAATAAAAAGCCAATTTTGGAATAACTTCATCGACAAAGCTATCTAAAACAAGAGAAATTCTTTTTAAAGCATCGAGAGCATATATACATACATTCGAAATGGTTACCCAACTTGAAGATTTGAAATTAAAAAAAAAGAAATTTGAAGAGATGAATCAAGAATATCTATTGGTAAATGAATAGATAATAATAACTGAAGACCAATCAAAATCCGAAGCATTACCAAGACGTCGTGCTTGAAAATCGGTACAATTCGACGCACTTGATATTTCACCGAACACCTGTCGACCGGGCATCCATGCCTCGATGTCAAATTTGCGTGCCGCTGATGCACCCAATTCTTCGGTTGGCATATCTAACAATCTGTTACTGCGATGACTCTTTGAATCCTAATTTGTGCAATTTCACTTGTAAAGTATTTATGAAAACAAATTTTTTTTTTCAGGTAAAATGCAATCTAAGCCGCCTAATTTTAATTCATAATTTAATGATCAGTTGCCCACCCACTCCTCCCGCCATTCATCTCAGCGAGTCTTTTGAAAAGTCAAATTTAATTCGTACTGCTCCTCTCCAAATACAGCAACAACCACAAAATGCTGAGAGCAATATTGCCGCACACGTTCTAAAAAATCGTGTGTGCACAAACTGTCCAAGAAAATTCCCCTCTGACGATCGGATATAGAAAAAAATAAAGCCCAATTAATTCCTTACAATAAGGTTATTACGAAAAAAGATAAGAATGCATTAGATTAAATGAGTGCGGTTAAGTTACCTGCAATGTAATCCAAGTGAGTCAAATATAGAACACTGAACGTCGACAAGCTCATCCAAAACACTATCGCTTTGATCTTCTTTACATACAACAAACATCTCTATCTGCAATCAGTTGAGTATTCATATCCCACCACCTTTACCCTCCTCCCCCACCCCTCCCTCCCTCCGATTAATATATAGTTTCTGTGTCCAATCAACAGTTTAATGTAGAACAATTTGATTTTCAGTTAATCGAATGATGATCCATTCAAGTGCAACGTATTAAATTTGATTTCTTCTGATACCGAACAAAGATTATGAGTCGTTAATGATCACAAATCGATAAATGATGAGGCTGCAATAAGAGGCCAACATAGATCGCAGAAAATTATAACTAATGAATGTTGTAACTTTCTTCACCAATAATGTTTACTCTAAATCACTTCATTCAGCACTAAATCCGCGCACATAGCTTGTCTTCTCGTCATAAATGAATTCATATAAACCTAAGTTCACATAATTGCAGTAATCTGCTAACATCTTGTTATAAATTCCAAAAAACCGAAAATATTCATCAGAATCCATTTAACGACGAGTGGAGAATTCTAACAGAAATAGAAAATATTCCATAAGGCAATGTGATAGGCGCTAATGCAGTTGAATTCGCTAGGGATCTCAAACTTTAAAATAACACTGAAAAACCTCAACGAATAAATCCTTCCATTCAAAAGACCGACTACACAAAACCTCAGACAACGCACCAGTACGGTTTCATTCAATCGTTCCATTCAAGTGGAACTCAATTTATGGCAAGAGGGAGAAAAGTTTTTCGAAAGAACCAATCAGTAATTGCTATTTTATAGTGCGAATAATAAGGAAACCTTCAATTATAAAGCGTCAAGTAAAAAACAGCGAACTTTTGTGAACTCATGCACTCTATAGAGTCGTGCCTCCCATACTGTCTTCGACACTTCAGGTCTGTAGCATCGGCTCAACGCTGTTAGCCTCAACGGTAAATCTGCAGCTCGAAAAACGCGCCCTCTTATGAGATCGCTCAGCCCCATCTCTGAAAAACTCCCTCATCCTACTTCTACAATGCGCATTCGAATCAATGACACATCTTATTATTATTAAATACTTTAAATATGATCCTACTACTAAATATTTTGAAGGATATCATGGACACAAAGTGAAATCTTTACCCGCAGAGTTTCTCTTTGGAATAACAACCGTGCAAAAATGAATTCACTGTTGAAGAGGTGATTTGTCTTATGGAAAGCAGAGATTGGTCCTCAGCTAAGAATTATCTACATGACTTGAAACTATTCTACGCACCTCTTCTTGCTATTACTACATCAGCTTCACCAGTGTGGTAGAAGCATAAAAACTCTGCAGTATGGATACGACCAAATTCATTCGCTTCAACTTCTAAACGTACAATACAGCACAACAGTCATCTCACACAGCGGCTGACCCTGTCTCGTAACTGTAACTGCAAATAAACCCATTATTCTTGTCCAAGTGTAAAAACAGTGACATCTATTACTCACAGCACTGTATAGTTTGTTAGACGACCCTGAGCGCAACCAAAAAGCTAGACACTGAAAACCTCCTGCGGCTTATAAGGCTGCCAAATAAGTCTATCTCACACCTGAAGTTCCCGATAAACACAGCTGTGGATGATCGACAAGGTGATATTGAATTGCTTGTGCAGATCTCTGCTGCAACCCACACGCTTCCGTCACTGAACGTCGCACTATATCCGGAACAAACACTGGCCGAAAGCCGGCTTTCTCAACGAAATCGCTAACGTATGACAGTAGTGCATACTCAAGATCCGCTAAGGGTCCTACAAGACAGATGAAGACATTCGAAATTTAAAGTATCGATAAATTTTTTACTTCCTAAAGCAAGCAAAACGTTAAAGTCCTAGAGAATTTGTTTAAGTAAACGACGAGAGAATACGAGCAATAAGTGCCACCATAGTTTAAGGTTTTAGGATTTCTTCTCCTTCAATCTAGATCCACCTTTTTTAGCTAATTTCATTTAAAATCAACCAGGACGATACAATTTTCTGTGCCAAAATATCGTAAAACAGACTTCGAAAAATGAGGTTTTTAGATGAACAGAAAGTGAATTTGAAATTTCTTTGCAAAAACTCCGCTAACTGAACTAAGCTGTCTTATAAAATGCGTAAAGATCACTATAGAAGAAGATTCGGCCATTTAATCACTCCCCACTTAGCAAATTAAATCGGCACATTCATAAGTTATACGTTGTTTCTTTGCAATTATTCGACCTCTGCTAATTGTACACTCATCTACATTTGAGGGAACAAACGAGAAGTTAAGAAAACTGTAGTCGTCGATCTTCCAATTAATCTTAATCACGAATATCCATCTTTCGAATGGTTGATTAATTAAAGAAGTCAATAAATGAATTTACTAACCAATAAATGCATAACTTCTACTGCCACATGCTTCCCTTGGATATAGTACCGATCTCCATGATTGAGCAATTTTCTCGGCAGTAAACAATCCATTCGAATCACGTTTCGCAGAGCCAAAAGTACGAACTAATCGTGCACATGTTTCATCGCCATGTGGAGCTTTCGGATGACTCATATTTGGAATCAAAAGTGCTTCATCGTATAGCTGAAAATAAAGTCGATAGCAGATCAGAGTACGAAAATATTACGCTTTTTCTTTACTTTAATACATTATTACTTCATATTTGCTCATATAAAATATGAATAAACGAGTAAAATTTGGAAGTGACAGTTTTGTTTATGATGTTTAGCATCGGATTGATAATTCTATTCGCAGGTCTACGCCAATAACCAAAGCATGTAAATGAAAGTTATGAGGAAAGTATAGTAAAGTGGTATGTATCTTAGACCTTTGCAAGGTGAGATAGCGCTACATAAACGATATCGTAAAGATAAGCTTAATGAGACCGCCATATTCAACGCTGAGTAGAGAATAAAACTTAACTAAGTGGAACTGAGACTTAATAAATACTTAAAAGAATTGAAATAGAATAAAAAACTAAGTGAAATCATATCAATTGAACACCTCAAATAGCTTGCAAAACGATATGAAATATTACTATGGAAAAATATATCAATTAAACGATTTCTCTTATAATCGCTTATATTAATTGTTCGATTGTTTTACGTTGCTCTTTCTTTCATTTCGGATATCTTCTGTGTCCTATCTTTTTTTTGCTTTCATGATCTTGCGGATACTCCTCCTTCATTCCGGATACTTTTTCTTTCTTTCATGATCGGGCACAATAAATCGTATTTTTACGTTGAATGTTGAAGTTCTTCTAAACGTTCCCTTTGTAGCACGTCACCCCATTGCTCTATCTCATTATTGCTTTCTCTACGATGCAATAAAGTATTGCACTCTCCTTCGAGAACGATTATCCTGCCTTTTACTCAATGGACTCATAAAATATCGTCCCTTCTGTCCGGTCCACGTTCGTTCTCTTTCATTTCTTCCGTAACTTTCATCGCCGATTTCAACGTGTGGCGTTTCTAGCCATCCATCTTTTCCTCCCCACTTATACAACCTCATCTGACAGTGAAGGGGTTTTTGGTCAAAAAACCTCCTCCCTCTACGTAAACATGCCAAGAGGAACGAATTTCTATATGACTTATTCGCCGAATATCTTGTTAAACAAGCATAAACAGCGTATCCAAGCATCTCATAATAAACGCTGACCTTTCTGATGAGGATTATTAGAGTAAAAACCTCTGAACGTATCGTTTGAAGGTATGTCTAACTTCGTTTGATATCATTTCTTATACACCAGAACTACTAATGACAAATACGATCGCACATGTGGAGGACGGGAGACATGCCCGGAACAAACTCGGATGATGGGAGATGTGCCCGGAACAAACTCGGATGATGGGAGATATGCCCGGAACAAACTCGGATGAAAACGTCGCCGGACCACAATTTCCTGTCAAAAATTAACTTGAGGCCACAGACTACGTTCACGCACATACTGATAACTTCAGCAATCACAACATGAATGAAATCGCATCGAATTTTATGCGTCCACTTTGAAATACAAACTGTACAACGTAAACAATATTCCATAGAGTACATTTCAGCAGTTAAATTTACAACAAACAGAGAATACTTTCATTATAATTTCTTTAATGATTATAAATTACAAGTACCGAAATGGTAAACACACCTTATCCCATAACTGCTTATATTCACACTCGTCGCGTTCACTTCTTCTCGGATACTCTTCTATACGATGCCAAATTTCCAACAGCTGATCAATATTGCCAATTCCTTTACGTGATTTGATATTTTCACGGATCTTCGCCAAATTACGTTCATCCAGAAGATAGTCGAAATTTAAATCGGGTCTTGAAACGATGACTGATGCGTTCACATGTGATGATCCACATGCACTGAGCAATCGCCGTGACAACACTCCAAGTGATAAGCTCATGCGCTCCTCCTCAATAGGCAGATTTGGCTTAGGTGATCTCATATCTCTTCCCATTAGAACAAGAAAACTGAGACATGGAAGAACTAAAAGGTAATAAATCAGACAAGACTTTTATGCCGTCCATAGTGGCATTAGCACTATGTGCAACCGTACAAATCATCCCTCTCTACTTTACTAACAAGATCTGAAGACATATTTCTTCCCTCAACAACTCATGCTCCACAAAAAACCCAAAGCTAAAACGTAAGGTGCATGTGCTATCTCGAGTTCGAGAACCTCGAGAACGCTCTCCTTATCCACTATTACGTTCAGAGTGAAGCATACATACAACCTCGAGTACCCAGAGTCCCTCACTCCTTGCCATAACGCTTATTTCAGCCATCTCTCACTTTTAGATCCCATAAATTAACGAATCAAAGTACTACATCGGCACTTCAAGATGCCTCTCCCTCCAACTAAACCGATTGTCCCTTTACCTTAACGTCGGCAAACGACAAATACAAATATATATTCGCCGATAATGAACGATTACTAATTATAACAGACGAATAATCAAAAATGATTTATCGATAACGTAAATAAAAGTGAGCATAATAAATTGGCAATTAATAAATGAAATATTTCTTAACATCTTTCTTCTCAACAATTCTGATAACGGATCAGATAATTATAGCAATATAGAATATAGAATATCTATAAAAGAGAATGGATAACAAAGAAAAAACAATAAAGATAAAATATAAAAATGAATTTTTAGTGGATTTCTCATTCTTTCTGAAATAATCAGATAATTAATTAATTAATTAATTATCTCATTAATTAATTAATTAATGAGATTAATTTTTTGCAAAAAAAAGCATCGTTTTCTTAGTCGCTTAAATTTGAGTGAAAGCAAATTTCCTAAGCGATCGAAATTCGACAATTTCGATAATTCGATATTCCCTTAGCAAAACGATAAAAGAAACAGTTGCAACTTAACATATCGCAATTTACTTGCGCGAATGAAACATTTCGATCAAATATAATATATTACCCGTAAAGAACGCTAACAGCAAAATCTTCAATAAAAACAAACAAATAGAGGAAATAAAATGAAAGACGAGATAATTTAATGCAAAGATCAAATAGAGCAGTGATTGAATTTCTGATAAGGTGATAAAATCTTATCAATGTTATCAATTAAATTCGTCAAATGCTACCATTGCAAACAGCAAATACTGCCAATTTTGTGTCAACTTAACTTTTATGAGAATGCTTTAGTTGTTCGGCCATCAAAAAATCCACTCCAAGAAATATTCCACCAGAGATATTCCACAAGAATAACGTTTTAGGAAGGTGAAAGTCCTGTCCTCGCCGATATGCGTCCAAGAACGATGAGTAACCACCCAGTGACGAGTGTGACCACTTTCAGAATAAATCAAGACTGTCGCCAAACTCCATACATTCACTTTCATATCATACCAATTATGAAAGAGAATTTCAAGGTCTTTCGAACATTTAAATGATATACATCCACTTCGAAGATAATAATCTAAATTCTGCAAAAGCAAAAACCCTGAAACAATGATACAACATACACAAATAATTACTACAAAATCCAATAATTAATGCACTTTCAATGAAAATAATCATTTTTTCCGCCTTTCCACATAGGCCTCGTAACGTTTATATGCTAAATTCAGCATATCCTTGCAGTGTGCAACCTGAAAACGAGAATATCCTTAATAGTTACTTGAAAGAAAATATGAATTATCCTCAAATTTGAACGACCTTAAGTCATCAGTTCATAAAACCTCTCAATTATTGACACCTAAACTTTAACAGTTAAAGCTCTTAGTTTCATTTAAAAAGCTTTCTCTCTCACTAATTAACTCTATTTAAATATTAATGTGAACTAACTGCATAAAATTCTCGCTAATCAAATCTAACCGGAAACTGAAATTCCATTAACTATCAGAGAAAACACTAAGTAAAATAAATAAAAGACAAAAAGATTAAGGAACGAAATTACATAATGTGAGCCGAATTTTGACTCTGCGGCAGCCAACTGAGATGACTCGAAATTTTTCAACGTTGCTATCATACGATCCAACTAAAAGAAAATCAGTGAAATCGACGGTCCGCAATCGTTTTTACCTCAAAATGAGATCGCAATAAAAAGCGAACGTTGACCGATCAACCATAAACACCCCAAATGTTTTCACAGGGGTATTCCTTTACTTCCTTCTACCGGAATTTATTGCTATTTTTAGAATCAATTTAAAATCCCCATTTAAAACATAGGAAACGAAGTTTGGAAAATAAAAAAAGCCCAAAGATATTTATCAGAACGCTGATGCATTCATGAGATTTGAGTAACGGAATCCTTAGAACGAACTTATATCACATTTCGATCACACAGATATAACAAATGCTCAAAAGTCAAAAGTTCGAACGCGGAAATGACAACTGATCGACTTAAAACAGACGCTCTAATCAGCGGAAGTATGTTCGAAACAAGAACGATATGAAGCATTAAAATAATCGACTAATCTAAAAAACTCTCTGCAATCGAAGTCCTATCGGAAACACTTCAAAAATTAGTGATTTCTGCGTAACGATCAAAAAAGAAGCCCTTGAAACGATACCCGTTCCACAATTCTAAAATTTATTCATGAAGTTCCATCCGGTTACATACCGAAAATCAAAGTAATTCTGGGCAATCCAACGTTTCATCGGCTCTCCCTCCCTCCACTATGCCTTGAGTGTACTACACAGTTATCTGACTATAAAGATTAGGATTTTATCTGGCTATAAAGATTGGGATAACGCTCCCATCGACGACTGTCTGCATTCTTCTGCATGTTTTTCCTCCCAAAAAACTTCCTGCTTAATTCTCTCTTCGGATGACCATGTATTTTTTTAAAACAATGCCTGAGGGAGTCCTGCAATCATGCAGATCTACCGAAATCCTCCTTCCTTCTGGATCTTAAATATATAGTATCGGTCTTTTCGAAAATTTGGTGCCATCGACTTATTCCTCAGAAACTATGATACCGAAAAAAAATTGCTCGCCTCTCTATTGCAACACTTTTGGTTAACGCTAGCGAAATATAAAAGCGAATTTGTCCTCTGATATAATATAAAGAAACAAACCTTAATTTCAAGTTCAGGGGTATTCGGTGGTATACACATCCAAAAATGTTTCAGCAATTCAGCTAACGCATCGTGCACGACCATCACTTCAGACGACTGACCAGCGCCTAACTGCTTATCTCCGTATTTACTGATATCACCATTAACTGAAGAGGAATCGTTCAATGGCAGCCAATCATCTGAATCCCCTTCACTGTCGACCATATCCTTCAAATATATTTGCATATGCAAATAAAACATGAATTATTATTAGTCAGCAATCATAGACGACAACAAGCCTACTCGAAACGATCTCGACCACAACGCCCTCGCATATCTCCATAATCAATTTCGATTCTTGGATTTATCGGTGCTTGAACGTTTGAAAACTATCTCGTCGACACACCAATCAAACTGTTCGATAAAAAATATAATATAAAATAAAACTTCGCATTCGTTTTGATTCATATAACCTAAACAATACATGAAATTGAAGTCAACTTATTTCTTCGTCATAGAAGATATACTAGAAAAAATTATTCAAACCTTACCATAGCATTACTATCGTCGGTAGCCAACCTTTGAATGAGCTCCGAAAATGCCTTGAACTGTTGTGATGTATATTTTACAGGTGCAGTATAGACACGACTCTCAGATAATATCACTTGCTCATATATATCTTCATTTTTATCGTTTTGCAGCTCTTCACTTTCAATAGCTATATGTTCCTCTTCCACTGGCATTGTCGAACTACTCTGCAATGCCGAAATACTTTTCTGTGAAAGGAAATAATTTCACTGCTATGAAAAATTGGTAAAATATAACTTCTCCTATTTATCTGACATCGTCACTGACGACTGATTTTATCTCCTAAATGTGGGAAACAACGGGAATGAATCGAAAGACAGAAAAAAGTAACCATATTTTATATTGCTCAACATAATACTATTCATCGTATCTTATCATGTGCTGAGAGTTGATCGAGGCTTTCTTTTGCTTAAATAAACTAAAATCCAAACCAACGCCTCCAACGCCTTGCTTCATCAAGTCTCTAAGTATGAATTTCTTTTTTTCCTATCGCCAGCCTCAGTTGCAAGGCAAATCCGTATACGGGTACATTGGATGCCACATTTTTGAGAAATCTCACGGCTCATCACGTTGGGATAAACTAGTTTCGCATTGAGAGGCTATTAAATAGCACTTTTTATGAATCAAGTTCAATGCTTGCCGATAAAATAGCCTTAACTGCATTTACTAGTTACTTTGACTCGACTGGAGAAGAGGCCGAAATTTCCAACCTTTTTGGTTAGTTTTTTTTCGAAATCTGTGAAACAGATCCCACAAGAAGATAACAGCTGAGTTGAGAATTCGAAGTTACCTCCCTTATAAGAGACGTCAAAGGAAGTCTGCATGTTATTCAAATCAAATAATAAATTGAGATGTACTCTACAACGAAGAGAAAAAGGGCGTGCAACTGAATAATTGGCGTCTTAAGCACTTGGATGCCGCTCGAAAAACCTCATCTTATGTTCTAAGCTGCCGAATTCGCTAATGAAGAAGTTCGATGATCCACCTATATGTAAACCTTCCCTGTATCTTTCAAATGGAACATGCACGGCTAAACAATACGAAAATACGCTTCAATCATTATAGTCAGCGAAAAAATTCTATCCTCAATTCGTTCAATGCAGTTAATTTACGCCATACGAAAAAAGAATCCTTAGGAATTTTAGTGCTTTCTAAGAGGTGCCTACCGGTTGTTGATCATCATTATTGGTGGACGGCTTTGCAGCGACCTGTGAATCCTCTTTTGCGCTCATCAGCACTCGACCCGAATGATAATTGCATCGTTTCATAAGCAGCGTTTTGTTCGACTGTCCACTTCCAGTCGCTGGAACCTCCTGAAAATTGAAGGCATTAGGATACATCGGCGTGGGAAAATTTCGAGACTTAAATACCATCACAGAAGCCGAAAATTACTGGAATGTGGTTGACATATCTTGTGCTCGTGCATTTCAATCTATGGCGCTGACCAGCTATCTGCTCTTTTACGAAACAAGCTCGTTTCTAAATTGGAACCTATCGGAACTAAACTGAACGCCAACAATTAAATTAGATTAAGTATAAATTGAATCTGAACTAAAAACTTCAACGAAATGTTTAACTTAACTCGATTTGTAAAGTAATGATGGGGAGGAACTATGTGTGCAAATCAAGCATCATATTTTTATAATAAAACTCGACAAGACGGAATAGAAATGAACGCGAAAGGATAACTTTCGAAGCAAAGTGACATGCACAAAACGTTATCCTAAGCCGTTGAAGTCAGAATTCACGAATGAAAATATTATATGGAAAAATAACTGGAGGGGCATACATGCAAGAAAGCTTATAAAATCACCTTTAGAAATTCAAATCATAATAAACGTTATTTACCAACAATTCCCTCAACGAATAACCTTAGATATTCTTTGAATGGAAACAGCAAAAAAGAAAATAACTACTCCACTTTTGGTTACCATAAGCCCTTAGGGCAGACCCGATGAAAGTATAGTGAACGCTCATATGTAACTCAATGGGTCTTAATAATTAGCAAATAGAGCTTTAAGATGCAATATTTATCACTTCCATCTCTGAGCATGAATATAAAAGAACGGATGTGGAGAGGTATGACATGAACTCAACAATAAATTTGATTCATACTTAAACATTCACCTTAAACTACTGAAAACGACCTAAAATAGAGACCTCCTCTTACCAAATATATACTAAACAAAGTAGCCCTCAAAATTCGCCTCCCTGAAGAAGGAATCAACTACTACGACTAATCGTATCTGATAAAGATTCAAATAAGAACTCATCAGTAAAAAAAAAAATCTTAAACAAAACTAACATTGCCATTGTGGAAAGTTTTTGAGTAATCGCTCAAATAGGAGAAATCCAATATTTTATGCGTTATTGGCAACTCCAGCATTTTGCTCATCTCTGTAACATTCACAAATAAAGAAAAGATAGCTTTCTTTAAGCAACGCCTTATCTAAATGACTAATTCTTTCTCCACAAAGTGTTCATATACAACTGCAGAGCATCATCACTGCTTACTACTGAGTAGCAAAACAATCTCCCTTTTTTTTAAAAGATCGAAGCATTCGAACTGAAAATACCTGTAAATCGGGTAATTGGTAAACACGCTGAATTCGTTAGAAAGATCAACAACGTCATTCAAAGTACAACTTAATGCTCCAACATACTTAATAATACTCAGGAACAATAGTAAGAATCATGTAAGAATCATGAAACCGGCATGCTTCGTCCGCTAGGCTTCTGTTAATCATATTACTTTTACAGATAACTTTATGCTACTCAACGACCTAATAAATTTCCACACACTCTAAAAACGTTAAGGTGGTCACATAAAAGGGGAAAAGGCGAGAAAAACGTTCCCGAATATAACCGCAATCCCTAAATTTCTACTAAAAACTTGCTTAAATAACGGAAGATGTGAACTCCGATCCAACACTGGTCTCGATTTTCTAATCATTCCAATTATACCCGCGAGATTCTAATTTTACTTTTTTTCCACCTAATCGAATATAAACGCCATAACGCATCAGGAATTTCGTCGATTCACGTGAGCTTCCCATAGGAAGAGAGATAATACTGAGAGGCGCAGTGATAAAAACAATAAGCAAGATGAACCTTCATAAATCGCAATGGTTAAAGATGATGACAGGAAAAGATGATGAGGATGGGCACTTTTACTTCCTAACTCACGGGAATCTTTATTTTGCCATCCCTTAATAAAGCTTATTTCTCTGATAAATCCGAGCTTATCAAACCAATGAGGGGAATGTTGTATAGCGTTGGAATACAGAGTAGTAAACGTTGCACATTTATTTTACTCTCAGAGGTTTCGATCTCTCAAATTTGCATACGCGAGCTTCGAGCATCTACTAATATGCACTGCTTAATTATGGGACGCCCATCTAATGAGAAACAAGAGATACGGGAAAATGGAACAGGTTGAAGTGGATTGCTTACTGGTAACTGGGGCGATTCCCTCATGTTACTGAATATGCCAATCCTGCATATACTAATAAAATCCACAGCATCACCAATAAAGTCCTCAATGAAGTACCATTCCATACGTTATTGCCAACACCAACTGCTTAATAACAAACAACATGAATAACTATGACCTCTCAACTCCTTATTTCAACAACTATCTATGCAAACACTGAGCCCAGCGTATGCAAATTAATCCAAAATGCATTCCTATTCAGTCACGTACGGTGCACTATCGCTCATTTCGAATTAACAAATTGAATATGCGGAAAGAAATAAAGGAAAGAAAACTTCTCACCTCGATTATCAGCCTTAACACAATCCGAAAATGGATCTGCCGGATTAGGCGTCACACACCTCTCACGATGGAAATAATGCGACTGGAAAAACATACTCCAAAACTGCTGCTCAGTCATCTCGTGTGGAACCAATTCCAAATGTTTTTTTTCCACTAAAAGAGAAACAAATAAATAACTTCGAATGTTGCCATCTACTGAAACGACCTCAACTAGAATCCATATCGAAAATACATTTAGCGCAGTACAATATTGTATATTATTTTATATTTACATAAATAAACATAATTTCATAATAAAGATATGTACAATGTACTCGACTTTACAATATCATGACTCTCAGTATGGATCTTAGTATCTTGTGAAGTATATTTGAAAAATGAATAAAATGCATTAGCAGTAAATGGTTTACCTGCAGGATAGGTCTTAAAGATACTCTGAATAGTGTCCACATTGAGGTTCAACTTAACGCCATTGGTGCCCTCCGATTGTGCGATACTACTCAAAAATCCTCCAGATACTCCAAGTTTCTCTTCATCGTTTTCTTCGTTCTGCAATTATTCAGCAAACGATAATCGAAACAATTCGATCCCCACAAAAAAGTGGTTCAGATTTAGCTAAGAGGAATAACCATTTATCTTCTCGGATCCTTCTGATAAGTGACCAAGACTCCTACTAAAGATTTAGCAATCTGCAATCGAAAGACTAACAACGATCATTTTCAACTTTCAATTTATCATTAATCCAACTTAATCTACCAGCTAAATTCTCCTCATAATCCGAATTTTCTACTGCAATAAAAACCTTCACAAAATGAAGTAACAAATTCGTAAGCCTTCAGAGATAGATGTGGCGACTGTACTACAGGCAAACAATACAACGCTAACGACATTAAATAACAGCGTGAAGCAATCAATACTCATTGAGGCAAATAACCATACTTCAGCTTCTTAGTTCAATTTGCAACCAGTACTGCAGAGATAGATCATTTCATAATTCGAGGAACTGGATTTCTTATTCTTATGCTATGATGATATACCAAACACCAAATGCAATTATAAAGCTATATGTGACCGACTATTACAAAAGTATCGGGTACGAAGAACACTGCTTGGCTGTGGAATGAGATTTCTAGAGAACACATCCCATTCCCTTTCTTTGCCTTTTGAAATCACACGTTCCAGCAGAGCTCTTGCCATATTTTGTTGCCTGAACTGGGACACCAACGTTTTTACCTCTTCTCCCCTTCCTTCCCTTCCCCTGAATTTTATGCATGGCAAGAATCAGGTACTGCTTAGACACGCCTACCCACATATTCCGACTCAACATGATTTATCGCTCCGACATGAATATGAGGTCCGTGTCAGGCCTATCCCAACTCCGCAGATTGTCGATCTACTTTTTTCTGCTTCATTTTCTTCCCTCAACTTCCTCTGTTTCTTAAAACTTCTTGTACTTTGCACAAATCTTCCGACAGTTGTTTTTTCTCTATTTTTTTCAACCAAAGAATATAGAAATTAAAATCTGAAGTTCAAGGTCCGCTTCGAAAGTTACGATCGAAAACGACAGTTCTTATTAAACCGTATTATGAGCCAGAACATCAACTCCTTCAGCACTATTACTTTCTCATTGATTGAAATATCGTCGGAGATTTTCATAACGATTTATGGAGACGTATCCATTAATCTGTGAACTATTTAGTGATGTAAATAGCAGAATGCAATTCGTTACGTTCCAATTGCTAGGCGAATGCTCGACCACAACCCATCCACTAGCAAGTTCCTGTTTTTTTGTTCAGCCTCATTATCTCTGACGTGCACGTAGATGTGCTTAACGAACGTCTGCTACCTCAAATCTGAATGGAACTGACACTACAGCCAGCAGTTAAGTGACAGCCCCCCATCCCCGCTTGCAGCCGTTTTCTCATTACTCATCAAACCGTGGTCGTTGGTTACCTCTGAGCCATACGAAAAAATGTTTGCCCATAGACCTAAGTGGGGAATCTATTTCACGAGAAATTCCTCATTTTGTGAAGTATATGCAGCTACTCATGTGATGCAAAATATCTCACACACAGTACTCTTATGAATTTTGTCCACAACTTCATTCATTTTGTTGATTATCGCCCTAAGGATAATAACATGACTGAAGGGCGTTGTACAAAGAACGCATTATGTGATTATGCAAGGGATTTTTGATTCATCACAACCTTACTTGCTGGACCTTTATAATTTCTAAGACATTTAAAACTGAGATATACTTGTTGCGGGGGTTTGTTTAGTACCTCATACGTACTCAAATTACATAAAAAATTTTGTACTATAAATCTGAAGCATTGATTTGAACGTTTTGTGATCTGCTGAAGACAGAAGATAAACTGGTAAAGGTGATACTCAATCAGCGAAAGCGTGAATATATCCAGTAATCCTCAAATGCTGCAACAAGTTTAAAAGTAAACCTTCACCTCCCACCATACTAAAGAAAACGGTTTTTGTGATAGTTTCTAGTTTATCGCAACCGTCTTTTGCATAATATTTGGTACTTCATTCAGTGCTCTGAGCAAAAGATGAGAACGACGTGAAGAAACAGTTCATCACTATCCTCACTTTTTTCATATATTGTAATTTCTAGTAGTTTAAATTGTGCTGCGGTTTATCTTCAGACGTATCCTGGTCGCACAGCTACACCTAAATTCAACAAATAGGTGCGTTTTATCCGCTTATCCAGACCTAGGAGTGTAGAGTTCGTTAAGCGTTATACCACTTTCGAAATGATCACTGCATTTGCTGTTATAC
Source organism: Parascaris univalens (assembly GCA_037576465.1). NCBI lineage: Eukaryota > Metazoa > Nematoda > Chromadorea > Rhabditida > Ascarididae > Parascaris > Parascaris univalens. Next base: position 38,212,328 of record CM075173.1, on the reverse strand, counting down.
GCCTTATTTATCATAGGACAATCATTGTAGCATAATTCAGGCAATCACACGATGCCTCAGATCCAGAAAGACTGAAAAAACTTCAAATCCCCACAATTTGGTGAACTTTAGTAACCTATAAAAATAAACTAGGGTCTAAATTCTATACTTAGGCTGTAAAACAGCAATGACAATAAAATTCGTTCTTTTGAAGTAAACAAAATGCATTTAATCCGAAATTAGAAACGAATCCGTTTTTAATACCATTAAAAGATTAAAAACCTTAGAACTCTACTCTAAATGCAGCAGAGGATAAGAAACGATTTCTCGCATATACAGGTCCGCAATTAAACAAAATAACCTTTCCGAAGGATAACTAATAAACAGATGAGAATGTGCACATTACGAGGATTGAACCGATCACAGTAGCGGCCACGTTTAAGAGCAAAACTGATAACATAAGCCACACTAACCGACGTGTAATAATCACACCAAAAGTCTTGTGCCGAAATTAACTTTGAAGCGACGAGGTGTTTGTAAAGTTGTCGCAGATGAGCGTTCTGCTCCAGAATCTTTTTCTTCGCCTCCATTTCACGTGTTTTATTATATTTCTGCGATCGCACTGCAGCCTAAAAATTTTGCTCGTGAATATCGTCTCGAAAATTCTAAACAGTAAAATCATCACCAACTCTGAGAATTTTTCAGTCACTAGGGAAGAGAGAGATGGAGATCAACGAAGCTACCTGGCCTGACAATAGCAAAAGGAAACACTTCAAAGGGGAGAGACAGAAGAGGAGAGGGGAAGGATGTATCAACAATTGCACTGCAAGTACCGCAACGTCACTCTAAACTACGAAGATTAAATGAGGTCATATGTAACAAAAATATTTAACACTCAAACAAAGAAACACATTAGAAATGACATAATATACGCCCTCTGCATATCGCCCATCACACCAGTGCGTCTTATACATTAGCAACAATTAATAAGACATGCACGAAATGAACTGATCCGACGATTTGCACGCTTACCCACGGAAGCTCGCTTTTCTGCGACCTGATGGGTACAACGCGCAACCGAATTGGACTGATAAGGAACTGATCCAAACGGCCCGACTAGTTAATGCTAATCCACTCACTTCGAACAGCACGTATCGGCTGACAAATTGGTGGAGGAGTTTATTCCAACTCTTACAGCCTATATTCCAAATTTCGAAGTTTTAGCTTCAATAAGTTGCGAGTTGAATTTGCCGAATAAATAGACATATGAATAAACGAGAACATAAGCATACGAGCGCACAAAACCGTAAGCGCAATGCAACTTTTTCTTTGAAAATTTGAAATTACGCTCCACTAAGATAGAAATTTGCAAAAACGCATTTGAGGAGTGCCATATAAAGCAATCGAAAAAGCCTTTAAGTGAAGTTTATCGAACTGCAGAATTTATAGTAATTCATTTGAAGACACAAAGCGGAAATTAAAGGAAAATAAAGCGAAAAAAAGATATCATGGAACCTGATTAGCGAGCTGACGATGACGAATAAGTGCTTGCTGCAACGTTTCTTTCACCAAGTCTCTCTCTCCGACATGCACCTGTAATGTTTACGTGTAAAGGCGCAGCAAGTGGAGGGAATATATACACAACTATGAATATATGTATGTGTGTACATATCTACACATAATATATACTTGTACATTATATATACGAATATATATGTATATAAACGAAAGCCATAAACAGCCTCAAGAATAGACGGAGGAAAAAATGCAGTTTTTGGAAACGAAATAATCTTCACCCAACCTAACAAGTTGAATTTGACTTCAAATCTTCTATGAAAGAGTTCTCTTTGAAAAAAAAAAAAAATACCTCGCATATACCACCAGGTATACCTTGCTCTAAACACTGACATGATCCATCCACACTGTATCAGCCGCAACATCGGCAACAATACACTTTACCCATCTGCCGTTATTATTTGCCTTCATTTCTTAACTTTCTCACGTTACCTACATCTGACGTCTGATGTAATCCAAAGAAAATATAGACTTGCAACTCCCCTCTGACCTTTCCAGAAAATTTCCCTCACTCACTTAGTAAAACAGATCCAATTAAACTTTCAATCTTATGTGAAACCTATCTTCTTCTATCACCCTCATCTGTGCTTTTTTCTAGTGCCCACTCTTTTTCATTTTCCCAGCCATCTTTTCCATTCATCACTTTAACTACTGCCAATAAGAACAACACAGTCACTGCGATCAAAAAACACGAAAAGTGTTTGAAAAGAGCCTCATAAATACTCTTTTCTGCCAATGGATGTTAAACCAATAAGTTCTTTGAAAGAACAGAATCTGGGGACGGCTATAAAAAATCAATCTTGAGAAAGTAAATTAGAAGGGTGAGCCTATCTTTCTTCTTATCGAAAACAGAGCGAGAGACTTCAGTACTCCTCTCAACCCGAATATTCTCATAACATCTCGGTCCCTCATTAGTCGAATCCAAACCCAAAATAATCAATTTTCTAAATCCGCATACCTACGTCAGCACAACCTAAGTTACTCTAGCTTCTTTGTGCTTACTGGTACAGTTCGCACTGCATATATTAATTACATATGCTCAGTTAGTTTCCCCAATTCTTTTTCTCTCCTTTCCTAGCCTTATATATTTAAATGCACAATAATCAAACTTTCGAGGAGATCTGCCAATGACGTTAAACTCCAACATCGATACCCTTTTCTAGGCTCAGCTTATTTCCCAGGAACACTGCACTTTCGTACTTTAAAGCTTCATTCGCCAATGTGCTCTGAGCGGCCATCATCGGACACCTTCCTCGACTTCTTTATTCTCTCATATACAACTCCACCTCATGTGAACCCATTTCAAAAAATTTCTGTTGCGTTTCACCAAATTGCTCAGCGCCATACAGCTTCCTTAGTAGCTCTCTCAATAATCAATTTAATTCTGTCATCTACAGTGAGAGATTGCGATTTCAATATATTCCCATGCACAGTCAACAAATGATAATCGCATTGAAATATCAGCAAGGAGATTCAAGACGCTCATTTACCTCTCTATCACCAGCCGGGTTCACAAAAACGAACGTGGGTTGCTCTTCGTTATGTAGACATAATTGCAATTGTATTTTCGTCTTGTTCGGTGGTGAAATTCTTTGACCTATAAAAAATATTAACGAGATGATCGAATATTGAAAGAGAAATTCAGATATTCCCTTGAACGTTCATAAAATTCTAAGAATACCTGAAAATGTATATGATTCTGCGCACAAATAACTTCGCATTATGGGAAATTCTCTTGGAGATTCGAAGCTCCAAATCATGAGATACATTGCGTTCTTCACAATTTCACCTTCTGAGGAACTAAATACCAATCATGAATTTTATCCAAAAAATATAATCGCTGACATTTATTTACAATATATTCAAATATTTCTTCCCCTCTAAAGGACCTTTAATAGAAATTCGTTTGGATAGGTGGGGAATGCTGAATGAGCTAAAGCAGCACCAATTCTGCTCTAAATGATCGTTTCTTCAGTTACCGATATTCAGATATAAGCTATAAAACCCACACGCAGACATTTTTCTACGACAGATTCGATACGGCTTAGAATTAAATTTGCAAATAAACCCTTATATATTAGCTCCATTAAAAACAACAACAACAACAACATTTAATTCACTAATCTTAAGAGCAACAGAGTAACTGGCTTGCTGCTTTGAAATGGTGAAGCTTAAACCGATTCCATGACCGTCGGGTGCATTTCTGCGCCTACTAATACCTCATGTGCCATTGAGGGTAGAAGAAGTAAAGAATACCGAGAATATTTTCGTTCTATCGTGAACTAAACCTATCGGCCCTCTTCGCAAGAGACAAATTAAATGACCTCTCCCTCATCGATTACAATTTTCAAACAAAACTTGAAATTAAATTAGCGACCGCAAAAATAATCATCGGCTAAGCAAAAAAAAAGAAAACCGAACAATTTCCTCGCGTAACGGAACTGAAAAATTCGAATACCTCGGATATCGTTGAAAGATATAATAAGTTTGTCATCGGATGCATTATCTATCCATTCGACACGATCCTCATAGACATTGAACGTTCCGATCGGCGAGCGTGATGCCGTTGGAGAACGATATTTGACATGCTCGACACGTAACAGCAATTCGTTATTCGGCATCCTTCACTGGCTGTTTATTATGAGATCAATATCCTCAGATATATGAACTATCATCATAAGAAATAACAATTCACAGCATAATATTTCGGATATTTCGGACGCATTTAATGATCACAGTTGCTTATAGTAACGATCAAGCTCTTGTTAAGGCCATTGTAAATCATTGTCTCCCACTGATTAACACCACTCCTTGCGGAACTTTTCCGATCGACAAACGCCACAACGATCCCACTCATCTACGATCTATCAAAAACTTCGTACTCATCGTCCCCCCACTAAAAGAGACGAAATAGGAGAGCACTACGACGTTTCGAATATCAAATTTTACGACTCGACCCATATATTCGAAATCAGTATATGGGACAGGATGATGCAATTCTTTTGATTTCAAGATGAGAGAATTCCTGGCTCCAAGAGATGCAAACGTGGAAAAGGTGGCTCGACCATGAAAGGTGAGACCGATAGTCCTTTGATTAGGAGTGGCCGAATTCGTGGCTCAGGCGTGCAGAGAAACTCACCGCACCTTACTAGAGAGGAGTTGAATTCAGCTACCTGCGTGCAGATCCCATTTTTGCATGATTCGAAATCCTGTTGCAAAATTGGTGATAGCCTCACACTTCAAGGTGTTGGAGAGAACGAATCGCGCTTTTTTGGCATACTTATTCGCATAAGAAAGTGATACGTCAGTATTTAACAAACACTAGACCTACTTGTGGGCATTTGAAGAGTAAGGTTACTACCAATGCTGCACGGAAATTCCTAAGTTTGCATGAGAGTGAACTGAACGTGCCGGGCCGCTGATTCCACATTTCCACCACTTAACTTCCATTACTACCTCAACCAGCGGAATGGCGACACCATCTCAAAGTTATTAACTGTGCGCGGCCAATAAAGACGATGCTTCGTGCGTTCCGTCGATCAACAAAGGTCACTTTAATCTAATCAGTTTCCTAAAACGCAACAAGTGGGCCACTTATATGAACGCAAATCAACCAATTTACTTCCTCTGCTGCCTGTTTTCAACCCAGATTTCCAGTGAACGTGAAGACCGTATGATCATTGCGACTTTTAAGACCTGAAGGATTGTCGCCTCTTTTCATAGGTGGAAGGATCATCTAAAGTTCTCAAAGCCAGGAATCATCGTGAATCATTGTCGACCCGACTCTCATGAATGAAGATAAGATCTTTTCCGCTTTTTTTAATGCTACATTCATCTTCAGCGATCTGATAAGGGCTCTATGAACGGTATCACTTTCCGGAAACGTCCAACTCAATGTGCACTCTCATATCCTCGATTATTAGCAATAACTATCTTAATTTTTGGATTTAAGGCCAGAAAAAAATTCCACAAAGAAACTTAAAGGTTTAATAGTAAGTCGGATTTTATTCCGACTTCCATTGCAATTGGAGACGATGACAATAATAACGATCCTAAACGAATATAATGGCAACAATAATACCAAACCTAATGTAAAAACACAAACCCCTCATAGAACCTTAAGGATAAATCCATAAAACTACCCCACAAAAAGGAAATAATCCATGAAATGATCCACTCATAATTTGAAGATTGACTGTGGGGATGCATATTAGAAGGCTGTATTCTCTTCTATATGAATTTAAATTTCTCACCTAAAATCCTATTGCAGCTATATATTTTGCCATTTGAAGTTAATAAAAAACAGTCACGCGCATCATAACTTCTATTAAATATTGAGAAAGGTGAAACATTACCACAATGGTGTTTAAGCGTAGAAATTCATATTATTTCAAAGCTAGAATTGTCCAGCACAATGGTACTAAGGTGTAGAAATTTACATTATTTCATAGCTAGAATAGTCCAGCACAGTGGTACTTAGGCGTAGAAATTCAGATTATTTCATAGGTAGAATAATCCGACACAGTGGTTTTCTGATGAATGTCAGCAAAATAGCCGATTTATTCCCAATTTAGTTAGCATAAAACTTAATGTTACATTAGAGAATAAATACTTTGATTTGAGTGGCTTTATTATTATAAGAATTGAAGACGCTTAACGTCAATAGAAACGTTATACTTTTCTATAGTGCCACAGTCAATTTCATATTCTATTTACCTCTTTTTTACTTTGTTGAGTTGTTCCAGAAAAAAAAACTTAAAGCGAGGATTCGTTTTTTTCTGTATAATAGTCTCTAATAGGACAAGTGGATTTCATCGATTGGACTTTAGAGCGCCTAAGAGGTATCGGTTGTGTTCAATTTTCATAGATTATGTTAATTTCATGATATAATCTTTAAACAAAACCAAATATCATTCATATTTGCTTATTAGGTGTATTTTTAAGATTGTTTCTTTGTCATAGTAATTCAATAAATTATTCATTCATTTTGTTGTTCCATTCATTTATTTTCCCAACATCCCCAATCACTCTAAACGTACACATCAGAAACTATGCGAAAACTTAGAATTTTCTTGAAAAGGCATTAAAATATAAACGAATAGAAATTTAAAGTGAAGTCGACAGATTCCGGATGAAAATCCTGCAAATAACCATTTTTTTAAAATAAAAAAAACATTCATAACTTAAGTTACTAAGTTAGTAATAAGGCAAAGATTAAAGTCATTTAGACTTTCTTCAAGACGTTTTCGAAATTATCCCGCAAATGATATTTTATGTGAGATAATTCGATTTCTATGAAATAGTAACGCTTAAAGACTAAAGAGGCGCCAGATATGAGAGGAATCTTATGTCATCTTTAAACGATGCGATATTGGAAACGGAGTAATGATCCGCAGAGGTATGCAATATTTCGGAACTGCCCGATAGTAGGTAATCTTTGAAGTAAGGCATTGAGGATGTGATTTGCAACTCTCAATTCTCAGTTGGCTGCAGTGAAACACCTTAGTGTCCCCTGAAAATTAGATTTAATTATAACAGCAATGTAAGGCATATAGTCAACTACCAAGTGAAGGGCCTAACCGTCCTTATGTCTGGAGCGATTATAAAATATATTGCTTCAAAATCAAAGGCTGCATAAAGTGACCAATCACCCGACGTCTAAGAAAATGTGAAAACCTTCTTGGTTTTGCTCATACTTCAGATGGGTTAGCTTAGAAGCTTCGAAATGTGGGTTAAGAAAGAGATTCGAGCAAAGGAACCAAAAGACCTAGAAGATCAGAGAAACTTCCGGTAGCATTCACATGCAACATCACGGAATAATGAGCGGAGATTAATGAAAAAGAGCTTTAATAGAAGAGGAAAGAAAGACCGCCACTTCGGTCACCGTGACTTACCGGAGCTATGAGGACTATGCCAGCGGTCATCATCAGCCATTGTTAGCAGACTTCGGCTCAGATCAACACCTCACTCGTTTGAATCTTGCTGTCATTAACCGACTTCATCCACAATTCGCTTCTCAGACAACTGGCAGAAAATATTTCCTTTGCTTTATCCCATTGTTATCTCGATTAGGCGCTGTTGTCCCCCACCTTGCGTGACGTAAACTACAAATTCCGAACAATATTGCCTCACCGTCGTTCGTTCTGAAGTATGAGCAATTTGAGCTCATTTGGTCAGCATAAACTATAACGTCGAATTTTCAGAACTGTTCCAAATTTTCTTGGAGTTTTATTCTCACTGTGCAAAATCTCTTAGAAAGATGTGATCCTTGAAAATTCTCAATCATCCCTCTGTTACGAATTTCTAATTTCTCGATTCTTGAGGAATTCGCCTTCACGAATCATTAAGGATTCAAACTTTAACAAGGATAATATTTCAACAAAGCAATACATCACTTAAAACATTATTCAATAATCGCTCAAAATGATCCGGGAAAAAAGCATCGTTGCATTTCTGGATTAATGATTCACTTCTCTTTTTTTATTCTAAATCTATTTATTTCTAATTTTTATTTATTTTTATTTATTTATTTTATTTATTTTAATTCTATTTTTAATTTTAATCTATTGAAATTAATTTGATTTTTATTTCTAAATTATATTTAAATTGTTTTATTTATTTATATTTATTTTATAAAATAATTTTTCTTTTCATTTATTCTACAGCACTTAATTTTAGAATATTTATATTCACTTAATGATGGTAATATATCACCTAAATATTTCAGAATAATATTTCAGGACTATATATATATATATATATCTTTCAGGATATCCATCCAGAATTTCCAGCGAAAACAAAAATTCCCACTTTCTACTTCAATGTTTATCATCGGTTATAGTTTGTTGACATTTTTAAGCTATTTATGCGCATATATTTATTTATGCAATTTGCAAAATGATAATATTTATGTATGTATACCTATCTGTTCATATGTGAACATTACGTATATTGTTTAGACAGCTGTATAATCCCATACAGGTGCATAATCCACATAATTCGTCGGCATTTGGAAATTCGCTAACGTGAAGTATCATATATGAATTCCACTAATAGTCATTTTCTGTTTATCCATTCACAGCGAATAATAGAGCGTATTTATTTGTTTATCTGCTCTTATAGCTGAGATATAAATGAGAGGGGAAAAAACATTAGTTCATTGTATCGATAAATATGTCGTTAATTTCCTCTACAAACGATGCTTATTAAGGTATTTTCATGGGAAATTAGAAATGAGTCCATTTATTCTCAATTTATTAGGTGTCTATTTAATTTCCACTCGTATATATGCATGCCATTATATATGGAATAAATTATTCGAAATATATTTCCCAGAATGGGAAACCAATTCACGGGAATTTTCCCGAATTGGGAAATAGATTTGAGAAATAGATTTTTTATTGCTATATATTCAATAATGATAATAATAATTTCGAACTGAGAATTTTTCATAATTTATTTATTATCTCATTAATTAATTTCACATTTTCTTATTTAGTTAATTAGTTAATTAATTAATGTCTCATTTTTTCGTTAATTTTTCATTAATTTTCCAAATTTATTTATTTATTTCATATCATTAAGATATTTATGATATTATATTTATTGAACTTTAAATCTGATAGTTGAAATTAAAAATTTGATACTTTCATTGATCATCGATCGGAAATAATCTATTAAATACCATTTTTAGTTAATTTAGCGATATACCATTATTCATTCATTGATCCTCTCTACGTATATTCGGTTCTCTATATATAAATTTCGGGGCTATATTTAGGGCTCAGTTTCGGCCCATATACAGGGTTTTTATATATAAGAATATAATTAATATAATTACTTATAATACCTAAGAATATAATTAATAATATATAATATAATTACTTATATTCGGGTCTAATTACAAGTAATTTTAAAACAGTAAATTACTCTTAGAAATAAATAGAAAGTAATATTTCTTTTCGAGAAATAAATAAAGAAATGAACGCATTTTAGATGAAAATTTCTCATCTTTACGTTAATCGTTTAAGTGGAAATATTCGTGCAAATGATATATTAAATGCAGAAATCATTTCCACGAATGGATGAGTTTAGGGAATCGATCATTGCAATTTATCGATGTTTCAAAGTGACGACACAACAATGATCACTGTGATATTCTTATTGATGGTAAGTGTAATTCTGCATAAAATAATCATCACTAAGTATAATTTAATCTTGCTAATGATCGGCTTCTGTTGCATTTAACCGCTTCTTTCTATCCAACTACCATCCTCCTCCTCCCTTTTGCTCCGCTCATCTTCCTACCTTTGCATTTTGGTAGGAAAGGTAATCCTTATATCTTTACTACGAGTGAAATAATGTCATCAAGTGGACAGCAGTAGAATTATATGGGTGCTAAGAAATAAGAGATGCACCAAGCGGAACGCTCTTATAGAATATTTTCAACAGTCATTGAAAGAATGAGCCAAGCAAGCTAAGAGCGATAATCAACAGTGTCATTAAAGACATTTTAAATCGAGACTTTCGCTAAATCGTCGCATGTCCACTCACAGCCTTCACATCGAACGACAATATTTTATTGCATCCTATTGCCATCTGAAAGAATCTTTAAAAAACTAAGGGGTTTTTCTCACATTTACATTAAAATGTAACGATGCAAAAGGTGATAAAAATGATGAGTTGATTATAGGACGCACGAACTTGATTGCATCTCCATATCCTTTCTCTTTCCACTCCTCTTTCTTCGGTGCATCATAAGTCAGCAAAAAATTTACGTTCCATTTTATTTACATCCAAGATTTTCCATAAGAGACTGATAATGGGATGATGGTGAGGGGTTAAGGGGAAGACAATGAACGAACGTTCCTAAAACGTCGTAAGAGCTCTCATCCTAAATGTTCCTATACAGGAAGGGCCAAAACTCCATCGACGTGTTAACGTTCATCATCTCAAGGTTGAATTAATTGTCGGTTCGGTTAATGAAATATGCGCATTTGGCTGTATTTCAAAGCTTTTTTATACGTTGAAGAACATTAACCACATTTTATGAGAATAGATGATATGAATTCTGTCGAAAGTACTTGAACGAGAGAAAACCATCGTGAAAAATTCAACTGAATCATTGCTAATAACCACAACAATAACTGTATAAGGTAATCTTCTCGAAGCTAAGACAATTATTCAGGCTATATTTTCGAACAATTTAAATAACTTCGAGCCTCTCAACAAAATTTAGGTCTTAATTCTAGTAAAGATAAGGGTTTTAGTTAAAAACATGAGTGAACGAAGGCATATTCCTTCCTGCAATTCTTGGATTACCGGAATATTTGAAGATCATTCAAAATTTCAAAGCAATCAGAATTTCAGGCATTGAATATTGAGTATAGTTTATCAAAGCGATAGATTATCGAATCACTTCTCAATTTATTAACTCTCTCTTTGAGCCCTTTTTGTAATATTACTTTTTTTTCCATTCATACAGGTAACATTTCCATCGTATTTTAATCTTTCATAATTTATGAGTAGAAGCGCTCATCATTTTGTTTTTCAGCGGTAGCGTTATTTCAGGAATTCTTGATCTGCCAAGCTATCATCTACATCAACTAATCTATTTAAGTGGTGGAAATTTATTAGTGACCTCAGCTTTTTATGACTTTGGGGATCTTTTTATTAGGATAGTTTTCTCATTAATCAATTGGTCTGTTAATTAATTAATTAATTAATCAGTTTTCCACTCGTGAAGGTGCTTCTATCCGTTACCTTTAGCAATTTCATCCAAGGGTAGAAAGGAATTAAGAAGGAGTTCGGTAGCTACTCTCCCCAACACTGTCTTCATGATCGAAGTAATGAAGTAGATCCAGATTCTCCTCTAATGCCTCAACAAAGCTGAATCGATTTGTCAGCATCGGACGAGCATGAGAGAAGCCTAAGCGTAAAATTTCAAGCCACCGTACAATTCCACAGAAGCAGAAATGGATGCTACATGAAGAGAGGCACATATTCGTAATGAATGCTGTGTTGGTTAAAGTTGATAAATGAAGTAACTAAAGTGAAGCAAGGTGATAGTTTACCAACTTATGTGATTTTAAATTTTGCTCTCCAGAGAATCTGTAAAAGTCGCTTTGCCTAAAACTAATGCTAATCCGTGAGAGCAGCAAATGAGCTTTCTTTTCTGGCGAGTGCTCAGGGTCATCTCTTGATCTGATGACGGAGTCGAGATTTAAAATATTTTATCCACAACACTATCCGCTTCACCGTCCGTCTTTTCCTCGTCGCTCCGCCCCATCATCCTCACCACACCTAGTGTAACTGTTTTCGGTTTATGTAGATGTTCCACTGAAAATGCTACTACACTTAATTTAAACTGTAAGTGGCACTATCAACGTCTGCAGCTTTAAGGTGTCACACGTGAAGTTGTATGCAGCAGCTGCTACCGTGAGCAACGACGATTCCGTAACCTACTCACATTCGAAGTCTCCATGTCGTCGAAACGAACGTTTCGCATTCTGCAAATCATGTGAGCAAACATGTCCAGGTGTAGCACAGGTGAGATTGCACAATTAAAAAAACATCGATTTATCGAATAAATTCATGAAACCTTCAAGAAAAAGTGATGCATCAAATGAGACTTGGCATTTGTTACTTCTCGAGCTAAACCACTCAGTAATTTAGCGAATCAAAATCACAATAAAACGTAGATAATACAAAGAAAATTTATAAAATTATGCGAAGAAATGGAAATAATGTTGCGATATCTAAAGATATATCACCATTGATAACGCATCATTCGAGAGAAAGAAGCAGAATTGATTTCTATTAATTAAAACACCGAATATTTTTTACTTTCTCAATGAAATTCAGCGGCTTTATTACTTTAGAGTGAATACACATGAAACGGATAACATGATGAAGTATCTCTTTCTGGAATTATTCATGGATTTTCGAGATATCTCTATTCATTAGTTGTGATTTTTATATTTATCCACTATCGGTGCTATTAGTTAAAATTGATCGTGTTGAAAGTACTTTTCTCTTCGCATTTCATTGTTGACTCCGGGTAGATGAATGTACGGATAGAGCTAATATACTTAGTGCATTTATTCACTAATATAAAGTAAGTGCGGCGTAGAATCGTCGACTCGTCATGTTGATGATAGAGCGTGGATTTTTATTCCTTTCATTTTTGAAAAAAAAATTCTGGATGAACGAGAAATCCGATAAACTCCATCTCGGCAGTTTGCCCGACATCAACGCGGATTGTCTGCATTCGTATCCGGATATTGCTCGTATCATTCAATAAATCTTGATTTGTTAAGGTCACATGCAAACCTGGTTGCGATTCTCCGGGATGTTATTGCGATCCTGTGCAAGGATTTGTTCGTGATGCGTCTGGTTCCTGTCTGCCGAAAGCACAATGCACAGGTTTTTATTTACACTCATGCCAGAATAAACTTTTCATGTCATGTTTCTTCATTAGTATATTCGATAAAAAATTTTGCACACATCAAATCTGTAAAACTGTATTGGATGAAAAGTCGTTTACATTGAAAATGAATCCATAAATTCAGGATATGTCGAGTAAAGCTTTTCGCCCAGTAATTTTTTATTATATTCGAATTTTCAATCCATTATTAGAGCTTGCAAGGTGTATATAGAGCGTATACAGTATACGGTGTACGGTATGTATACGGTATACAGAAATCCTCCTCGTTATCTACAAAGGCATGATATAAAACTAACGTTGCCGTGTTTATATATATAGCGTTTATTTGTGCGATTAGTCTAATTTGTAAATGCTCGTAAATGAGTTCCATGAGCCAATTCATTGAAACCTTCATGATTGCTGTTTGCAACCACAAAGTTCTATGATATACTTGTAACATATGCGAAACTTAATACTTTGCGTAGTTGTTTGTACAAAGAAAGCGTACAAACGAAGTAGGCCGTTCAACAACTCTCTACCTGTTCGGCTGATCAAACTTTTTTTACGCTTCCTACCGATTCAAAATTTAACCGACTAATTCCTCAGAATTTGACCCGACAAATTCTTCGGAATTTGCCGAATGAGTTCGATGGCGCTCAATTTTTATTGATGTTCGGAATTGCGACATAGGAGATGGACATCACATCATGCTGTTGCGGATTCGTTCCACTGATTCACTCTTAAACCTAAACGGCGTAGACTATAGTTATCTGGATCAACCAACGTGTGATCGAAATGAAATGTCATGATACAAGAATCGATAAGATACGTAAATATGTACATAAAAACTGTGAAGTCAAAAAAAGAAAAATGATGGGCTAAACACGGGTTATTAGTAAATTATGGGGTTAGATTGACGGGCGGAAAAGCAGCTGAATGAATATAACGTTACAGGTGAATTGCAAGGTAAAATTTCCGATGATAAACAGTGGCTTATAGGGAATAGGAGATGATAAACAAGATGATTTTTTGATGTATCTGTTTCCTACCTATCAAATAGTTCCATTTTAGGAAGCGGTTTTTTTTGCAATTAAAATTTGCATGAATTCAACGCTGACCAGATTGCATTTTGTAGTTCTTTGACTTGGGGGAGCAAATGCTTCACTGAATGTGCTCACAGAGTGACAGGATAGGTTGCGTTTTGAATTGAACGTTGGCGATACGTTGCCATTTTACTGAACTGTTCGTATTGATGGTGGGCATTCACATCATAATGCAGTTGCTATCGGCTAATTTGAGGTGCATCTCCGCTTGTTCTTCTTTATAACATAGAAAACGGGTATGTTTACCTAGAATATCGTCTTCTTTATTCCTACAGCAATATGCGTTCATGAGGCAGACTGTTTTCATAGCAAAAGAGACTTCTAGGAGTTGTAACACAGTGCCGTCCAAATGAGGTGTTTGCACGATGTCGAACATGTGAGGGACGTTGTGGTGAGAACGGTCACCTATGCCCGCTAATTTGCCGTCAATCAGGATGTGAATGCCCATTCCGCGACGGTTACGTTCGAGACTCGAGTGGTAACTGCATTCCCAGTGGGCATTGCCCCACTAGTTCCACACCGACTGGTACGACAGCGCAAACAACAACCCAAACAATGCCATCCAGCAGTAGTAGTTTTTTTCATCTGTTTTTTTATACAAATATAAATATATGAATGTGAGATTTTATAGATATATATCCCGGCGATAGCCAAAATGCCGAAACTAATATTCCGAACACTAAGCCAGTGCTCATTACAGAAAACCTTTCGATGTATATTGAGGACCTAACTTATAATATGCCACTCACAAGCTGCGTATCGCAATTCATTTTCTATAACGGCTATATGCGAATGAGAGGAAAATGAGGGAACGTACACCCCTCAACTCTCATTTCGCCCATTCAACTCATTGACACGCGTTCCTCTCTGCTTCATTGTAGTGCGCATTTCCTTTCCTCGTAATGATGGGCGTAGTCAAGGCCGTTTGATATGATGTGCATTGTACCTAGTCATTTGGTGGCTGCCCTATCCTTGGAGTCTTACGTATACCACAAGAACACAAGAAATGGCGGCTGAGATGGGTACAAGTTGTTGTCGGCAGATGGTTACAGAAAATGGTAATTACATGGGTCACCTTCATGAGGGCCAATTGTTGGATTGTCGTCATGTAGACGAGACCGCTCACTAGGATCTGGGTTGTGCGGTGGAACTGAACCGAAAGTGTCTCTGCGTTGACTTATTCGACAGCGAAGCCGCAATTCGTAACATTGTGGCCCATCGTTGAAGACGTTTAGCACTATGAATGAGTATAATTTTCCGGCATTCGAAGATGGACAGAGTGGTTTCTGATCCAGCTTCTGCATGAAGTGACGCCCATAGAGAAATCTGTGGGACTTCTGCACGGCAATGGTAGCAGCGAACGCATCTATTTTGAGGTGGGATTGAAGTACGTAAGAAACTGATTTGATGCTAGATTTGCGCTGATGTGGTCGGAGGAAGACTGGCACAGTGGACAAAGCTGTCATCAACGTCGCCATCTTCGCCTCCATTGCCGCAGACGTCGCGACACTCAACCACATTTACCGAAAAGTCCGGATCAATGTCGTTGCAGTTCAGGTGCACTTCAACACTGGAGCTGAGGTCACCTTACTGTGCATGAGACTGGATCGCAATGAATTCCGAATTTGCTGCCACTACTTGTCAAGGTGAACAATAGAGTTACCAAGACTCGGGGATATTCGAGTTCGACATCGAAAAACATAAAAGATGAGAAGGTTGTTGATACTAAGTTATTTCTTAGCATCGATTGAACAACCGAAAATAAAATTTGTTCCTCAACTTAGCAGAGGGTATCAACCTGTCCATCACAGCAACTGGCGATCGTAATTCGAGAAGCAACGATCGACAGCAATGAACTGGCATCGAGGATCTACATCACGGATGGATAACGAAGGTGATACTCGA
This sequence comes from Parascaris univalens, assembly GCA_037576465.1. Taxonomy (NCBI): domain Eukaryota; kingdom Metazoa; phylum Nematoda; class Chromadorea; order Rhabditida; family Ascarididae; genus Parascaris; species Parascaris univalens. Next base: position 38,196,341 of record CM075173.1, on the reverse strand, counting down.
CGTCCACGGCGCTCGACATCGTCTCGGAGTCCGCATTCCACCTCAGACCGCATTCCAGCTCCTAGTGTGTAGTTTCATCCACCCAGCGACAGCACGAATGAAAAAATGTCGTTTATTGCAGACAATGTTAAACATGGATTTATTACAATTATCCCGACAAGATGGGTATATGAAGAGGTCAGAGGGAGGAGAAATGAAAAGGAGAGAAGGAACAGCGTCATATCTGCAAAACCTCGGCTTTTTACACTTTTTTTTCAGACAATTGGCCTGCAGGCTGCTCCCTTTGAAGTATTTTGCGAACGTTTATGTAAATAATTTCGAGGGTGATCCTTCCACTTTGTGGACGCATTTTGCAATATAGTTAGTAAAATTCAGTCCTCTTGAGACGTTAGTTGACGCAACCGGAAGTGAAGGAATTTTCAGTGGAGTCGCGTTCATGAGTGAATATCAAAAAAGGCATATATGTACGTTTTTGGTACCGCCACATACTCTAAAATAGGCGTATAGCTATGAGAGCGAATAGCGTTTGGCCAAAATAGCCTATTTCGATGAACCTCAAATGTTCTTTTCATTGCGCTTCATGCAATGAGACTTCTATAGCCTTAACCTTTGATTTGTCCTTTATTAAAAAAACAACAACAACAACTTCCCTGAGATTGTCGAATTTCATCATCCATTTTCAGCTTGCGCTCAAGTTACGTGCCCTTCCGGTCAACAATGTTTGTTGGTGGATGTCCTCTGTGTCGTGTCATCATGCCTCCGCGTTCCAGTCTGTGTACCCAATTTTCATGTATAGTGGACAGAGTTTTCATGCCTCAATCGTTTTGCTCTGATAAGCGATATACTATGTGTAGTAATCTATTGAGAATAGGTAGAAATTTCTATGAATTACTGCATTATGGTTGCAGTAATCTCTGATATCTGGTATTTGTCATTCTATTGTATATGTATAAAATGCATCGTAGTTTCCGCTAAAATCATCTTGTCTACGTTTCATAGTACCAATTACCTATATTTGCAACACTGACAAGTGAATTCTGCCTAAATTCTGCGGATTCTATTAGCAATAATAACATAGAAGAATTAAATCTTGCATTCGAATTTATTATCACAATAGAAGGAATGAAAAGAAAGCGAACAAATATGTGAAGTGGCACCGCCCGAACATCGATAATATGGAACATAAAGTACTGCAAATAAAATATTGGGGATTATTATCTCAGATCGGATTGCTGTATTATTACCACTGTTTGTTCAGAAATGATGAGCGAAAATTTCTCAGCCCGTAGTAAGTTGTTTGTGTTGTTTCGGATTTGAGGGGAAAGCTGAGAAGCTGCTGCTAATTTTTCAATCACTTAAATATCTCATGAGCTGAAATCCGATCTGGTGTGCTTATGAGTTGCAATCAATGGCATATTTACCTTTGAAGAAAATGTAACTTTCGATGGTATACATCCTATCAGAACTGATATATTATGTGCCATAGTACGGCCGCACTATATTATTCTACTGTTAATGAAAAAAAAAACCTCTTAATATTATACTATTTTATAGCGTTCCGTCATTCACAGAAATTACACTATTTTAAATAAATACTGCTGTGGGAATTTCTGCATCTAAAGCTTTTCTTTTTCTTTTTGAGGAAATGACTCCCACTTTCGAAAGATTATACTGAGTCAAAAACAGATTAACTCTCATCAATTCAATCATTATGCGACCATGACTATCTATCTCGATCAGTGGCTTTTATGCGAAAAAGCACTATATTCGAAGTGTCATCAGCTGCTGCGTTAATAATGGCGATTTCTCTGCTAAGCATGCCTCTCGGCGACTCTTGTTGTACGAAATCCTCATAGTTATTGCCGTCGTTAATTTTATCACGGTCTTGAAGTCGTATCACATTGCTCGCTAATCCACATCATTGTTATAGTGGATCGTGGCATAGATAAGGTTGTGCTTATACTCGTTATTAAGCACAAATATCGAAGAAACTATTTTTTGCAAAATGATGAAAGCTTGTCGAAACGATCCACAGTGCGTCCAGTTCAATGAAATAGGCTGACAACAGCATTGATACTGATAGCGGATCGATGAAAAGATTTGAAGTTATTCATGTTAGATAATTTTACCAATCCAGAAAAGAGGAAATTTCATTGGCGGTGTTTCCATCACTCAATTTTTTTTTCAATGCCGATGGCTTCATTCGATTCACTTCAATGTGTTGCCAATACTATGTGTTATGTTCCTTTTTTATACTGTGGACACTCGGGGGCTATTTTAAAATCAGATCATACAAGATTGGCACCAACACGAATCGTCCTCGTAATAAAACGGCTTTCACATAAGATGAGTCGTTCTTCCGTTTCTCATTCCCTTCTATCGGAGGGTACTCGAGGACAATTATTTCTCTCTCCTGACAGCTCATTACTGTCAAATTTATTCTCTTTTATGCCTTTATATTGGTCGACATCATCATCACCACTGTGACGTGCCCTATAGAATGCTATTCTTGAGAACCTATTTCCACTGCTTCAGAGCAACAAAGAGAAAAACTTAGAAGAAATCTCCGTTCCATATGTATAGAAGAATGATTGCTGGAGCACCATACCTTCTGCCTGCTCATTATAAAGACACAAGATTTCATTGGCCTATCAAATCTAGGCCACGCCATTAAATTTACTGCAGAAGTTTCCAACCTAATGTCACCGCTACGATGAGAAGAGCATTTCGAACTAAAGTGGGCAATAACAATTCACGCCCTTCTAGAGCAGATGATGCAATCCCGCTCATAATATAACAAGTATCGTCCAGTCCACTGTGCAAATACCAATGAAAGCAACTTCTCTTCGAATCAAATAATTTTTCGGGGCTTAAGTGGCATCAGAGATATTCGCATGATTTTTTCTAAAGTTTAATGCATTATGCAATAAAACGAAAAGATGTCCAACAATGGAAAAATTCATATTAGAAATTTGATGGCTTGTAATGATTACAACAGCATTAGATTGGATTTCACTAGCATAGCACAAAAGCATCAAATTTCCTCACTGTAAGCATTTCGTCACAGTCATCTTGTGGGTTTCAACGATCCGATGGCATCCACATATTGATACAGAATATGATGCACTCAGGTGTTAGCACAAATAGTGGCGAAACCTTCGTATCACTTGACATTTTCAGCTCATCATACATGAGTGTCACTATTGCAATGAAACCAGTTCATGTACGGACCTTTGACCTACACGCAAGATGACTGCTATTTAGTGCTTCGAAATCACATTCACATATTGATATAGTGAAAGGCCACCGAAATTTTAGCGCATGACATGCGTTCGTGCATTATAATATCAGCTAATTTATTCGCTCTTGTGCCTTAGTCGACGTCTCCACTTCTCGCTCACCATAAAATGGAGTTTGTTGTTAAAGACAGTGAATAGAAAACATCCTAGTATTATTTGGCATGGGGGGAAGCATCATCGCATATAACACTTTTCTTCGTATACCATATCCATATCGTTATTTTACCAACCTCTACGGCTGTGAATATTCCATCCAACGCTTTCTGAGCTCCCAAATTTTGGATTGCAGGATAGCAGCTACAAGAGGTCGAAACTCAAATTTAGCACATGCGAAGCTCTGAGTAGGTTCAATTCTCAACAATTTCAATGCAATTTTTGATAGCGTATAATTTTTTTTTAAAGTTCTCTAACGTCAGAAAGACCTAAGTTATTATCCCATATTCTACTTTGTCTTATGATATACAATAGAAGAGTATTTGCTTATGTTTATGAGCTATAGAAAACTTCGTTTATTGTAATTTTAATGCATTAATAGTTGTTATCTTTCCTCCTCATCTCCTGATCATTTGAGAAGTTCATGAAGACTTTTCATCTCGAGCATTTTGTTAAATGAGAGCAATCCATTCGTTCTAATCATTGGGATCTCTTAACTATTATACCTTCAGCAGTGAGCACTGTATTCAGAAATATTACTTTGGAGTGCTGTAACATAAATATTTTTTAGGAATGCAAAATTGCCATCTATATGATGTTTTCGACTCACTTTTCAACTAAAAACATCTTTGTTCACTTCATATTCGATGTGGATGCATATTCTAGTGGATATATCTTCCATTTGGAACGAACATCCCATTGGATAAATCGAGCACATCAACGACCTTCGTTTCAACGATTTCATTACCACGCATCGTATTTGAGAAATTCATTATTCGCCTTCTCTGTTTCTTTTCATAACGAACAAATCGAATTCATAGGTCACCATTTAATGTTATGAATATCTTCTATTCTAAAATATCATCGTTTTAGGCATTTGTAGAACTTTATTGGCTTTTTTATTATTATAATTGGGGTTTTTTGCATCTATGCATGGAATTTCTCTCCTATAACTTTGATAGCTTCTTGTGTAAACCATATAATTGCCAAAACGAGGAACGCTGTCGCTATAAAATGCGCAGTGAAATGGCCTCAGCGTTGAGTGATCAGAGGAATGATCATTCTGTCGAAGTTATACATCCAAGGGATATGAAATTCATTTTGCCTATACAAATTCATGATACAATCGATTATGTGCCAAACAACAAGAAACTGTTTTCAAGAGGATTTATGCAATTCGCCAGCAGCATTAAGCATCAACCTGGAGGAATTGTTTGATTATTCCTTTATGCATTTTAAAGTTTTTCCAATTGCCATAATGTGCGTTGTTTCAACGTTATGCACATTTGTTTATTAGTGTAAAATTACGCCTGCATAACCAGTGTCTTAAACTTAGGATCTTTTTTGAGGCTAGGATTATGCAATTTATGGGATGTAATTCCAGCTTGGAAATAATCCTATCATGTTGAAAAACATTTACAAGTTTCTCGCGAAAAGCATTATGCAAGGCATTTGGTGGGCAAGATGGTTGAATGGGAATAATAAATGATTGTGAATGATTTGCACGAGCGATAGAGCTAGCTAAAACACAAATGGCTAAGTGTGGGAATATTATTGTCATTGGTATTTTATGAAACTGATTAGCCTATTGAGAGAAATTGCAAAAAAAAACCAGAATAAATCAACCTCTTTGTCCAACCTTTTAGCTTGCTTTGAAAAGCTATAGCAACTTCTCCACTAGGATATAGTTTGAAATGTGCACATTATCGAAATCTGCATCTCCATAACCGTACTTCTTTTTCAGATAATCTAATGCCATCTTTGGAGAGCGGCTCAATCCTAAAGTGTTCTAATTCAACTTGAAGTGTGTCTTACAAATGGGCTAAGCATGCCTGAACCATTTAGCATCGGTGCGTCCATGGATACGTCTATTATTAGTCTAAAAAGAGTGTTTTAAAAATTAGAAGCAATTTTAGCAGCGAGTTGAAGTTCCGACCTTTAGCTCTTTTTTTTTCAAATTCGACGCTGGCTGATATGCGGGTCAACTCATTCAATCATTAATCATTTTTCATGCTTATTCATGTCTTTGAACTGAAAATATGTCAGTTGCGATAATATGCAGTTGCATCGAAAGAAGATGAGTAGGGAAGGGAGAGCGCAACACGATCAGATACTCTCCTTTGTCGCCATGGGCGAAGAGGAAAAAATTGCAAATGTTAGCCAATTCTGCGAAAATTTTCTCGCCACCTTTTCAATAAGATGATGATCTGGACTAGTTCAGAAAGAAAAACGAGAGATGGCATATTTGAAATATTTATGAGAACTCATTTCTATCATTAAAATGTTCCGTTCCATTTAAACCTATTAATTTCAATGCCACATTTAATTATTGCTAATCATATAATGCGTTAAATAATCCCCTTTCGTTTATTTCTTTAAAGTTCCAGTCAAATAATGAAATTTCATCTCTTATGATCAGAGAAAAATGGAAAACGTGACCAAATTATCATGTTCGCTTAGCTTATCACCACATTTCAACGACCTACTTGTGAGTTATTATCAAAAATGTAAGAAATTGTTGAGAGAAGAATTTTAAGGCGACGAAATTGAGATAACGATAAGTGGGTGGATGGTTCGTTGTTGAAGATGCTCTAATATATCCATCAAAAATTGCCTCAATATGTTTCGCGGTCATAATCTTGTTGCTTATCTTTCCGACCTAAACGTCGAGATTTCAGAACGATATTGAAACAAAGAGGGTGATCGCTAACGTTCTTGCAATTCAATTAGATCAGATGCAATTCTGTGTCGCTTCAGCCATTAAGAATTTGTGATTTCTCAACGAACATGTATATATTATATTCTTTTGGGGTTGTTTCAATTAACGAACATTTACCGTTGTATTTTTTGTTCCATTTAGTAAATATTTCTCTTTAGCCAACCACATTTTGCAATTTCTTTTTCTTTTCGTCAGCTCAAATTATTCAAATAAATCAACGAAGTAATCAGCGATTATCTTTGCAGCGAGAAATACACTAATCATATCTATGAGCGAATATGAATGAACTGTAAATCAGTCAGTTATAATTTCTCTATTTAGCGCATTTTATATCAGCTCTTTACTTGTTTCACATAAACTTCCGGCTATACCATTACAACCATTAACTTCATGAAATATATGAAATTAATAAATTTGCATCGAACAATGATTAAATTTTCCTTTTATCAATTCTCTTTTCTTGAATCGTTAGCCGAGACTTTTAGCCATAGCCGAAACTTTTCCGACTTTTTTTCTCGAAATTCATTTCGTTTTCTTCTCACATTGTTAAAATAGCCACCTGAATAAAAATCACTATATTTTGCGCTTGTTCACTACAATACCGCTAAACTTCGAGTCTTCCATTTAATCATTCAAGCAATCATCACCATAGCACAGCTAATGTTCTTCTTCATGTAACCACGTTTTCTCATCAATTATTCGACACCATTTATCTGGAACTTGATTCAAGGAGCACATTTTATGACTGTGAGCGTTGTTGAGATTATTAAGTGTTCATCGGCATTATTATAGCCATAATTTTCAACTTCTAATTTATTAATGCAAATCTACTAATCGAAAATGTTAATGGCTTCTGGAGTCATGGATTGAGGGCCTATATTGCAAACTCATTGACTCTATATTGTTCGATCAGCGAACTGAAATTTCAGTGCAATATAGTTATTTGACATTTCAACTACGAAATAATTCTAAAATCATAAAAGCAACAGCGTTCAGGATAATTCACTTCACATCCGAACGAATGTCAAACGTCGTAATGTCAAACACCTTTTGATGCTTTTTCCTGTGCAGTTGATAGCTTCTTCTTTCATCAAGCATTAAAGCTATGAAAAGAAAATTTTCTACAAAATATTTTTAGTTGTCATTTGCGGCACACTATCGACTAATGATGATCTTGCTGATCTGCACACGTCAAGTGCATTCTCATTGCTCATATATAGGTCATTTTACGATATGTAATTCAAACGGTTCACTGCATCGACATCACATTCGGTTGGGAACGCTGTGGACTTATGTAAAAAATTGTGAGAAACATCAATCTCGTAGACGCGCTTCTTTATTCAATTCAATTCCAACGAATTCGATTCGATGCTCTTTACTATAACTGCTCTGGAAACGTTGCAAAAGTGCGTTGTGGCGATGTTCTTGCGTGCTTATATGTGCGCTAAGTGTATGTAAATATGTATGCATACTCCGCATTTGTGCTAAAGTTCGTGTCTGCTTATTTATGTGAACGACGAATGCACGTTGCTTTCTGTATATGGTATAATGAGGTATGTGCAGTGAAATATGTCCATTTGTGCGACTGCGCGCATATTTGCATGTATACACATATCTTTGCACAAGACTGCTATGTGCCATGAATATGTGCATGCGCGAGTGCGTGCGCTTCTTGTAAATCTGTGCATATATGTGCGAATTGTGGCATGCGCATATGTGCTTGAATATGACGTCTGCGTCTATGTGTATGTGCATGTATGTGTTTTATGCTTGCCTGCTGAAAGCGCTTACGTGTTTTTATGCATGTATGCATTCGCATCTGTGTATGTTTAAGCACTAAAATGTATCCACCTACGCACACGTACGTATCTGCACGTTTAAGCACTAAAATTACGTGTACCCACAAATACACAACATGAATCTTGCTTTTGCTTGAGTGCTTGTTGCATCGTCAAAAATTGAAAATGGTTAACGCTGTTCTAAAACTCACTTGCCTTTTCAACGAATTTCATCCCCGTGTAAGATATTTCATTTGTTCTGAGAGAACTGCGTTCTGAGGAGGATCTGTACGTTGCTTTTTGTGCCTCCTTTGTTGCTGCTTTTTTTATTATCTATTTACGAGTGACGTTAACCGGCAAATGAGAAAAAATCAACGATTCAAGTCGATGGTGTCGATGGTTTAAAGAACAGGCCTGCTGAAGAATTGATTTCCTACGGTTTGTCTCCAACTTGCCAAGCTCTTGCGATTTTCTTTACACGCCAGTTCGACATATTATCTCTTTTATTAATAGTTTGGTCTTGCTTAGTAGGCGGCCGTTTTTAGTTTTGGCTTCGTCCTACCTAATCTTTCTAAAAATTTGTGGGTGGTGGAGCAAGTCTCCTGGAACAGCGATATATCGACTCCTCAGTTCCGATGGTCAGGGGACGAGCCTAAGCCTTCACTTTCACGCTATCTTACAATTTCAGCTAAGCGGAAGTGGATATGAAGAGACATTCATGCGTAATGAATGGCTTTGTCGCGTCAAATAAATAAGCAAATAAATAAACATGCAAAATAAGGAAGAAATTATCTGTTCGATGATTGTCTTGATGGATCATAACGGAAAAAGGACTGCATACTTATCGGTATGACGTCTGTTCGATTTCGTTTTAGCAACGATGAATATAATTTATGGGTTCATCGCTTATATAGCCATAAGGTCCGACTTACTCCCTTCAAAAGTGAATTGATCTCTTCAAATTATATTGCATCGTTTTATTTTTTATTATAATTTTGTTTCAAACTTATCTTAATCTTAATTTCAATTCAGTTATATTTTATTGTAATTTTTTCTTTAATTCGATTCATAATTCGTTTCATTTTATTGCATTTCATCGCATTTCATTCAAATTCATGTTATTTCATTTTATCGAGCCTAGTCTCTTGCTAGAAGTATAACGGCAAACAAAAAATATCCATGAATTTCGCCCCTCATTGATGATCGGCGCTCATTTCTCGCTAGATTTGAAAGTAATAGAGCGCACTACAACATCCGTTCGCTCGTAGTGTGAAAAACCTCAACGAACCAACGGTGCTCGTTTATTATGGGCAACAACAAGCAAAAGACCATTAAATGCATATATTAGTGATTGGCAAGCAAGACTGGAGCTTATTTACGTCCTCGGCAACGTCGCCTAAGGCAAACATGAGGAAAGATCAACATCGAGATCAACGCAAAAGCGGAAATCAGTTTCTTACACAAAATGAAAGTCATCACCGTCTTCGACGTCACAAGAACTCATTCGGTCCTGATAGTGGCTAACATAGTATCTCGTTAACACAATATAAACGAATAGCTAAAGCACAAGCTGTTTTTTGTCATGCACATCTGGCTGGAATATTGACGCTTTTATGCGCATAATGCGCCATCTGCCTTTGAAACACTTTCTTATTCACATTTAGGAAGGGAACATTCATTTGATTGCAGAATTTGATATAATATTCTTTCCTTAAACCGAGTAAAATATCTACATTTTTCAGTATGGGACTTTTATTATAGTTATTTTGAAAATAGGCACCTCTTTAGTTTCACGTGTAATCATAGCTTTTGTCGTAGAAATTTTAGAAAACTCATAAAATTCAGTTCACTTTTCAAGCTATTCATATGCTTTCGCATATAATTTTAATGGGAAACTTGGATTTTTTCATTGATATTTATCGTTCTTTTTCCCCGCAATGCGATAGGAGAGATGAATTCATGGAGCAGAGATTTTCGTTGGCCTAAGTTTGAGTAAAAAGTCAACGAAACTTCAAAGTTGACGACTATTTTATCGATATTTCACCTATATACTCTCGGATATAACGAATCCTTTTCATATCTTATATCTTAATGAGATGAACTTGAAATTCCATGAAACTCTTTGAAGAATGTTGCATAACACGGTGTCACATTTATAGTGATCCATAGAGAGAGTGAAAATATGGATCCCGTATCATATACGGGATACATAAAAAACGCATTCTAAGCGGCATAATAGAAACTTGTCACACATTTTGATCACATCTTTCTATTATGTCACTTGGCTTCATAAGTTGACAGCAATTTTTTAAAATATGATCGTAGTACATTAATATTTTACTTGAACGTATTACTATTATTCCACTTTTAGAGAACGGCCGACTACAAATCCCCGCTCATAAGAAATTCTCGAGCATCTTTAATTGCACGCTTCGCGACTTCCGTTGATGTTACTCTAACTGGAATTCGTTATGGAAGCCAAGTCATACTGTGGAATTTTTCAGTTGTATTTCTTTTTTTTTTCAGCGATAAATGAACTGAAATTACCGCTTAGATGGGACATTAATAGAAATGTACTTGCATAGCATATATATGATATACATCGCCAATACAAATTTGTAGATTCGTTTAAAATCCTAAGCGACAACAAACGCTCAGGTGTTCCCACAACCTTATTTGCCTTATTTTTCTTATCAGTTGACAAGGAGGAAAATTACAATATCCATGAAGCGTTGCTTCCCTGTCTTCTAGTTCCTATTCTTCCACAGATCGCAAAGCGTTAAATCCCAAATAATTCATCAGCTACACGTTGTGTAATCTGCATTTCTGCTTGCTTCTTGCACATAACAGTTTGATACTTGCTACTTTAGGTGTAGGGAAGTTTCACTTAGCGCTATTATTCTTGACTTTTAATGAAGGCAATTGAAATGATAGCAATATTCCTCATTATCGGTGTTCTCAATCGATAGGATCGGAGAAGATTTTATCCATTTTTTTAAATATGAGCTGTGTCATAACGAATTTTTTTTTGCCCTATTTAAACGTCGCACCTTTTGCCCCCCGTAAATATAGATTGCGGCAAATCGAAGCAACTAAAAAAAGGTGACGTAAATTTGTGTGTGTGTGGTTTATTCGATTCTATTCATATCGTTGTGTGCACATTGAAAATGATGCAAGTGCGCGACTAGTAATGATGCAATTTAATTTTAGAACGGCCTAGAATTTGACAGTGGTGACATTAAAAAAGAAGGGAATGGTGGAACTCCTCAACGAGTCATCACTGCAACGTAACAAGCGATATTCCGCGTCGTCAACAAAACTGAAGTCAATTTATAGTGCTGATGAATATAAACTTCTATGGCAAATCCGAACAATGTTTCCAAAATATACGCTGAAAACTTGGCTTTATCCGATTGCAATTATTGCTGCCTGTCGTACCGTTGTAGTTCTATCGATGGATACTACGCACCTCAATGACAACGGTATTTTTAAAGCATTTAGTTGAATGTATATAGCTCTTTGCAATGGTAACGCAGTTTACGCCTTATTTAATATCTTCACTCATTATCTGCCAAATAGATTTAATGCAGCTGTAGTTTACAGCTAATTCCATCTAGTCTATTGTCGACTGGATATGGAAGGGAAAAAGAAACCGTGGGCTATGAGGATGATTGGAGAAAAGGGGAGAGGCCGATGGAGGACGAAATGTGCAAGCAAGCGTTGAGTGGAAATGAACACTAATGCGGTGAACGCCAATTTTTTTGGATCAGCTAATCTATGAAGATTTCCAACTTGCCTTCTGTATTTTGATTGAAACGATTGCAATTTGTAGCTAATATGGCACATTTGTGATGAAAAATTCTCTCTATAAAGCGGAGAGACATATCTCACAAACGAATAGTAACGATTACTCGAAAGGTTTTAACTATTGTGAGTTGGCTTATTTTGCTTTGCGAACGTTTCACTCCTAGTTGTTCCACTCTCTCTTATTGCATCCAAGCATTCAACGATTGCTCGATGTTCAGCTAATCTCTTTCGACTTCTTCGATCTCCTATGCCTAACGTCAACCTCTTCAACTTATAACATCGTTTGTTCAGCAAACATTTTGAAAAAACCCTCTTCCTAGCAACACTAAAGTTCGATTTTCTTGCTATGAATGGTAAAAGATCGCATTGAAGTGTAAATAATCAATGACTGTAAGATAAAAGGTGAAATTCGATAAGAGTTTCGTAGATAAAGCCAATATCGCCTATTGGCTTCTCAGTTGAAGACAAATGCTTAGGCGATCGATGTAGAGTGTATAAAAGCTTTTGAGTGCATTCCGTTATCCGTGTCTCTTTTCACGCATTTCATGGATTTAAACGCAAATGACGTATAAGATCATCTTTTCGTGCATATTAAGTCCTCTTAGACCCTTTCAATCTATGTCTTATAACCCTCTCGTTAAAAAAAAGCGGCGTGGACAGATAAATGTATACAGACGCATATAATCGCGTAGCCAAGCACAAACGCACATATACGCATGTACACACATACTTTGGAGTTTGCTTAATTGAGAATTCAACGCCTTTGACACACTGTCAACGGTAATGGTTTAATTCAGCGCTCCTTTAATATTTAGTCATGCAAAGGTTTATAGATGCTACTGATCATACCAATAATAACTGCTGTAATCACTTTGGAAAATATGGTCTCTAATTCATTCAAAAGTGGAAGGCTAAATGGGTTCTACTATTACATACATAGTCTCTGCGTGTTCATGTGCATAGGTGCATATTATGAGTGACCCTTAGCTTTATTTGTTCGTTCACCGTAACGAATAGATGTGTTGGACCCGTCTGAACTTTTTCTGGAGGGAAAGGGTTATCATGAAGCTTTTAAGAGTCGAACAATTGACTGTCTTTCTGAATTGCAATTGCAGCTCCACATTTAGCACCCAGCTGAATGGAACAAAAACGCGAGCATGGTTTCTCCGTCAGGAGAACATTCCTTTAGCCTTCTCATCTCTAATTCCATCACTAGGTGGATGAACGAGAGAAATGAGTTAACTGTGCTCGACCCCTGTTCATGAATAGAATAGAAGCATAATCGAGATGTATTACGTTTGCCGTAAGACGAGCGTTTTTCTTATCTGACCCCTACATTGAACGAGTGGAAACCATGAGCAATAGACCCTCGTGTATAGTGCAGCAGTGGAGTATCAATGAGTATTTTCACGAGCGCTGAAGATGCTTTCATATGCTACTAAAGCTAGAGGCATGAGATGCGGAATTATATTGTGGAATATATGAGAAAAAACACATTTATTTCTGATTCGACCTCGAGCATTTTAAAGTTTTCTGCGCTTGAAGAAACTGTAGGCTCATAGACTTAAATATCACCAAAAAGCACATATCTGATAGATCCTATTGTGTGCGTCATCAGTATTATCTTCGCTATTCTTTACATGGCCAGAAATCGTTTCATGTTCTAAATTTACATCCCCACGGATTTTCGATATATGCTAGTCGGACTTCTTACAAACTGTCAGTTTTGGTAACATATTGTCTTCATAATATGTTCAGTTAAACGGAATGACGCCATTTTTACCTGTTAGCGTTTTTTCAGGGTTGTTTCTATCGCCATCGACAATTGCTCAAAGTGGTGCATTGGTTCATTCGAAGAATTCCGCACCAGCAAGGTCGTTACTTGTTCGTCACCTTACGAAGCATCATCCGAATACATACAACGCTAGAGTGAGCCCTTTTTCTTAAGCTGATGGTATAACCCTTTCTATCCATTGTTTGGCAGAGATTCTCTTATTTTCCACAATATTTGTTTCTGCCAAGAAATTCGTACGATAAGATTTACCTAAGGCTTGCATTTACTCTCAGTCTATTCATTATCCATTTTTTTCTTTTTTTCTGGTTTGTGAGCTGGATTTATATCCGGGAGTCACAAACCAAATTACAAGCCAAAATTACTAGTCACAAACCAAATTACTATAATGCTCTTCAAGGAATGTTAATGTATGGTTAAAAATGTTATTGATCGGTTTTCAATATATACTTACATCGATGTTATTCCATACCTTACCTGCCTTCTGAGAATGTCCAATTTTCCTTCACCTTGAAATATTCAGTTGCTCAAAGCGAACGCCAACGAGAAGCTGGAGAAAAGGCGTGAAAGCGCTACTAGACCGCTTGGTGTTAACGTGCTGCACGCTGGTCTAAAACCACCACACTCGATGTTAGCTTCGCATTTAACGCATAGAAACGAAAGAGAAAAAGGGGGTTTTGTGCCCAGCAATCATGCCAATAAGAATTTAAATTCATGGCGAGTTAGAAAACGCGCCCATGCGACAAGGACTTTTCACGCAGACGATGAAAATCCGGCAAGTTCTTTTAATTTTGTCAGGCATAAAGATGCAACGTTTTGGTAGGTTTATCTCATCGCCTTTGGTGGTCACAGTATCGACATATTGAAATGACTTAAAGTATTGTTTAGTTGTCTAGACAATGGCAGCAATCGGTTTATTCGGATTCAAAACTCTTAGGGCTAAGTGGCGAAAATAAATGAGTGACGATGCTGAGTAGTGATATAATTTCTCCAACGCTTACTGCGATTCATGGCTTATTGACCGCATATGGCCAACGGGCACCCACTATGATTGTTTTTCTTTGAAGATGGAACGAAGTACAGTGATACTTGCAAGGAAAAAAAACTCTATGGCGGCATGTAACCGTCGCCTCCAGTGATGGGACTGAAAGTTAGCAGGAGGCCTTCGATAGAACTTCGATGAGCTCCGCCTCAACAATTTGTGGGCACATGAACACCATTTTTCTATCTCATTGGTCATTTCAGCGAATAATTCTTTAATAGAACTATTCAAGATGAAGTTCACAATATGAATCCCTTTCATTCGTTATCAAAAATGTCCACCTGTGGTAAATTTTGATCGTTTTGCAACGAATAAAGAGAAATGTAGAAGCAAGAGAAAATAATTTTGGTTTAGTTCCTTTTACGATAAATTTTCTCAACAATTTCAAATATCCGATGGAAGTGCTACGGGTGATTTCACAGAGTTCTGGAATCGAAACGTGTATCTTTATTGGATTTTATTTGAAATTATTGTTGCCGAAATTATGCATTCATTTCTCTAGGATAATTATCCATGAAGCGATTCATCATAAAAGAGCAAAATATAACACATTAAAGGAAGAAATTATTTATTTCACACATATTTCTTGAAGATTTCTCATCTCTCTTATTTCAGTTAGCAATAAGATCACAACGTGCTTATGAGGCGCAAATTCTGAGAAATATCGAAGAGGACGAATTGCACTATTTGGATAGTAAACAACGAAAATTCATTACTGCTACTACATCGCATCAAATTGATGACCCTCATCGTTATGTAGTTATCAATGGAAAATTCTATGAACGAAATGCGCAGAACTCCGCTTCAAGGTTTATCGAATTTTACGAATCCGTTTATTCAGTTATCGAACTATTTTTATGATCGCCTATAGATTTTTCTCTGATCCAACGATAGTAAACGACAACATCGATGCATCCCACCCGAATGAAATACTTATGTCGAATGATTGAGTACGACGTTTTATATTAAACCGTCAGAGGAACATTTGTAGGGATAAATGCAGATTCGATGAGAATGCATTGAGATATGAGAATTTAGGATTTAAAGGCTCACTATTGTTATCTTTTTTTTGTTTTTGCGTGGAATACAATAAGCGCTGCATGGGAAATATTGCAGTTCAATTTTATGTATTATATGAGATTATAGCGTTTTATATACAATGAATATTTCCGTTACCTTCGTTCACTGAAATAAGATTCTCTTGGAAACAGTTATGAATTAGGCGGAGCGCTCGCATGCGTCAAGGTGAATTTCCATACGTGATCGGGGCTAGCTTTTGTACGCTAATTTCTATTTCTATTGCCACGATCATCAATCATAAGAACGTGGGAACTCTTTTCAACAACAGAATATTTTAACTCCTACCTCTTCCATTCTTTGAATATGGCGTGTGGAAATTCATGATGGTGGGCGGAAATTGTGCAAACGTGATGTCTTCGGAGTTAAGAGATCAACGCAGCCTTATAGGAAGTTATGCAGTGATTGATGCGCATTTCGTGAGTGTATAATGGACTAGGCAACTTCCTATTCATTTGTGATTTCATCACCATAGATATTGTTGGTGAAGTTTTACCACCGCTGCTTGCGCGCTTCTCGAAATAGACATTTTCCTGTAAAGTGTCATATTTTCCGGAATTGGAAGCTCGTACACTTTAAAAATGCTATGGAACATAACAAATGTCATTGTGAGACTACTTTTACGCAACTGATTCCATGTGCGATAACTTGCCGAATGAAGTCTTTCATTTCTTTTTTTTTAACACTCTCAAATTCCTTCGTGATAATGAGCGTTTTTTCGCTTCGATTGATCGGTTCTTTTAAAATGTAGCATTTCAGATAGTAACGATGAATAAATTAGCCTTCCTTTACATATTTTTTCCGACGTCGGCTGACGATAGTCAACTTCCATCATTTGTTGGCTAATCTAAAACAGTCCAGAAGGTTCGATGACCGAGCAGAAAGGTGTCTCTCAGCCTCAGCTCTTCTTTTTCTTTCCAAATGCAATTACGCGGGTTGAACGTGTCTGCTGTCAAATTAGGGTTACAACTTGGTGGCACATTTCAGGTCGCCTGTTACCGACGCACTTGGCATTCGAGCGGCCGTCAAACACTTAAAAATCGATAATCCAGAGTTTCAACCTTCAACGGTGCGCTCCACGCAGAATAAACCTCTCGTTGGTTTTTTTCCGCAGGAATAAATTTCGGCTAGCCCCATGTGCCGAAAACAAATAGCGGTAATCATCAGGAGACTGCAGGAAGAAGGAAAAGATGAAATATTTCACACATAAAAAGATGCAAGCCAATCATGTGTTCAGTAGATATAGGAAATTATGCCACATTTGTATGGATTCCTGATTATATGAGAGCACCAGAAGTAATTAACCAATGAAGCTGATAAATCATATTGGTTGCGTTACAGCAAGAAATTCTTTCTGGGAGGTTCGTAGTGCAGTTGCACGAACTCAAATATAAATGCAATTTTCACAAAGTGGTTGGATTTGTGCGCAGAATCGTAAAAGTATAAATTGCGTCAGTTCTTGTGGCTCATTTCTCTAGTTGTTTCCAAGTGGAGTGCGAAATCAGCTTATCAGATAAATTCATTGCTTATAATTCGTGCACCCACTTGGATTAACTTTCGCCATTCTACGCAGTCATACCAAAAATTACTCTCGCAACGGTTATTCTGCACCCTTTCTAGCTTAAAAGCAGATTTTCACAGCTTTTGGTTTCCATTTCACGTTTATAAGTTCTTCAACTATTGAATTAATAAATTTGATCTTACCGAAGTTATTTGGTGCCTTTGCAAAAAATTCTCTCAGCAAATTTCCATGTTCTTATTATAAACGAAACCAGTACACTAAATTGAAGATGGGACGATATCCTTGATCACCATGCGCCATTGCCATTTGTAATTTTCTTCATTGAAGATTGCCGGAACGAGGTTGAAGTCTCCAACATTTGAAGATAGACTATCGAAAGGAGCTGTCATCAGCTTTCATACGCTGAGGAAATCGAATCAACCAAATGAACTTCATTCACGAAAGAGCAGCGAGGACGATTTCAATAGTTTCTTTAACGCTAATAACCATAATTGGGCACCTGATGATCGCTATGCTTTCGTTGTTAAAACACCCCTTCAATCTAGCGGTGAACTTTTTGTTATGTTATGTAAAAAATTTCAGATGCTTTTTCGCAACGCTTCTTGTAATAACTGATCGCAGATTTGCACTCTGTTACTGCTCTTAATATTAAGCGATTCCCTATGAGGTGTTGAAAAAAAATATCGTGGTGGAAACAAAAAGCGCTTCCGTTCATGAGAGTTTGGCTGAAACTAATCACTTCCTATAATTATAAAATAGTGCTCACAAAATTCATCTCATTGGTCAAATCGGAAGGATTTTTATATAGGATCTCAAGGGGGGTTATTTTCAAAATTTGCTATATATCTTATGATCTCATCACTTCTGCTGGGATTTATCAAGTAATGAAACTTGGTTCATGGGAGTGACTAGCATAGATTCTCGTCCACTGAGTAGAGCATTATGTGTTTCCTTGGTGCAGTGCCTGTTTTCGTACCACAGTTTATAGCTTCTAGGTCTCATAACTTTTATTTATCAACAAATTTGGTTCCAATTTCTAGAATGAAGGTTTCAATGATAACGTCAGAAAAGGCATTCACTCTGGAAGAATTACAAAAAGACTTCAGCAGCTCATTATTCAAGCTAATAATTTCGCATGAATTCTGGATACTGGGAGCTAATCGTAAGACTATGCGCACTTCTTGATCCTTCTCACTGAGTGAAAAGCTTTAAAGCCTTTGTAATATCTTAATGATTTTCATCAAGCCAATATGGTTTGACTTCTTCTACGTGGAACAAATGATTGTGCCTCATTTTTGAGTTTATTTTCTTCAATGTAGGTTGTAATGCTTTACAAAAAATCGCTCTACGCTCACTAGGTAAAACAAAGAAACAACTTTACTTTTCAAGCTTATCTAGTTGTTATTTTGCAAGGAAATCTATTTTTGTTGTATCGCACTCATTTCAGTAGTCTTAATTCTTTTTGGTATGAAGTGCGATAATCTCGCATAATGTTAATTTGAAAAATTTTCACTATTTCTTGCCCATGTGAAGACTGCGCATTTGTTCGTAGGAATACTTTAAGCATCAACTGATAACCCTTATCATATGATTTGCTCGTTCAGAAGTGAGTGAGGAGCGGGAGCCTTTGTGGCAAGACAAAGAAACAACAATCAACGAAACCACACAAGCCGATAATATTCAGTTTGATCGTGCACTGACAAGAAGAGAGAAGCCATTTGAAGAACAACTTGATATGCCTCCTTTCCTACAAACAATCGTGCCTCAGTCGAATATCGTGGAAGAGAGATGGCATGATAGTATAGAGGATCTAAATGACCAATTGGAGGACAATGAAAATGACAACTGCGACGAGGAACTCCCTTCATCACCTCGATTCCCTTTCAATCATTGCTACATGAACATTAATGGTATTATGAGTACTTATACTACAACTATTATACTATAAGCGACGAAAGCATCAGATAATCTGACCTGAACGTTGCACCAGGAATGATCGTATTTTGATTTTGAATGCGTATCTGAAGCTACCATCTGGCGTTCACTACGATATTGCTGAGATCTTTGGAATTTTCGAACCTTTCGAATATTTGACTGCGAATATTACAAATATCGAGAAGCACCCAACATCCCAGGCATAGCCATGAACATTTAGGTGGCATATATGTTCGAAATTAGAATCTGATTGTGGTTACTTCCCACGTCATGAAACATGAAAAACTTCGATCCTTACTAGATGCCTTCATTATTACAACTGGTGTTAATTATTGAATTCAGTGTTCGAGAAATGTCTCAAATATGGTATTGATTATAATTCATTAATAATCTGAATTATGTTGATTTTTGAATCTTACAAAAAGCGGCGTTCAGATTTTGAGAATATCTGCGTTGCAAAGGCTGTCATAACGGTTATAGTTTTAAAGGCTTCATGTGTTGCAATGAATCACTCGAACTGCAAATGAGAGAAACATATAAACGACTTCTTCGCAATACCCCCTCTTATGACTCTTGCAATGTTCAAAAATTGGCTAACGTTATCCAGAAGGACGTCGAAAGAAAGTAAGTTTTTTGTTAAGTCTTCTATGCTGATGATATATGTGTGAGGTTCGAATCCAAGCTTATACGGCGATTGGGCACCTGTGAAAATTCGCTGTAAACGATCATGAAATTCCTACTCCAGTTTTGTACACGATTTGTGACATCATCAGCGCGTATTCACAGAAACCGCATGCGTCTCTCTTCCTTCCTGCTGACATTTCTAAAAATGGCAATGGTTCCAGAGGGGACTAATATTATTTCTTGACAGAAACCTTTAAATAATATCAAATCAGTAGGAGGTGAAGATGGTAGAAAGCGGCTTAGCAGTACTAAGCATCAGTAGTACTATAATAATAAGTAAGTGAGCAGCATTTGATAACATCGCTGCAGCATCAGGCAGTTGAATATGTATCTAACAGTTAAAACTAATGATAATGCAAAGCGACACCAATAAAAACAGCATTTAATAACATCTTTGAATGTTGCAGGTTTAATAGCATCAAAAAATTACCACAAGTTAAGTATTACAGAAATTAATAATGGGCAAACTGCACTGCACCATGAATAAGAGTTACTATCAAAAGCAACAAGAAGCAGGATTACGAATAGCAACATACACTGCGGTAGAACTGTTTTCGCCTTCGTGATTGCGGCATACGAAGCAAAACCCAAAGAGGCCAGCAAGAACTACAATTTTCTGCCTCTGAGCCAATGGAGTTCCTGCTCTTAGATCACCGCCTTCACCGATAATTATGATTATAGTTCTGATCAGGCAACTAAACAAATGGTTGCCTCGTAAAGCTATCTTAACTGTCAAATTTCAATGCTGAGATTTTGACTCAAATCAGTGGTTACCGCATTGCCATAGATGCTTCTATGCAGCTCTGTTGCCATTGCAGGTTTTCGACACCATTTGAGGTAATCGTTGCGCTCGATGATTTCGCACTATTATCACATTTCTTGTCGGATTTAATATGCAAAATCGAACTTAATGGTCGTTATATTGCCGCGTATGCTTCATATGATATCACCTCCAATGAAGTTAGTATTTTCTATATACATCACCGAATAATGACAAAAGAACAGTTATCTCATTAGTAAATGGAATGGTTTCGTTATCGAGTTGTTCGACGACTCGATGAGTGGAAACGTTATGGGGAAATACAAACCAAGTTATAAGAAGAATAAAGTTTTCATCGGCATAAATGTGATATTACTGAGAGTAGAAAGAAGGAGGTTGGGCACACTAATTTTCTGTTCATTTAAGTACTATTGTTACTTCCACCAAAATACAGCAATCATTGCTAATTGAGCCAAATTCCGATATTCTACGACTTTCTTAGCATCAATTTCTGGAATTTCCGATTCTTGATACGACAGCTTAATATTCAGCATGCTTGTTGCTTGATTGAGCGACAAGGAAGAGTGTTTAGCGTTCCTTATCTTACGCTGATCAATGGGTGTTTTGCAGAACAAAAAAAACGTTTATTGTTTTATAGATCAAGCTGATTGATATAAAATTGTCGTTTTTGAGATCATTAACTCGGGTAATGTTGATTTCTATAAGATTACAGCATATAAAAGCCACAACGAATGTTTCCTTGATTTACTGTGCAAATTATCAAATCATGTTGCGTGGAATATCCGTCGGTAGCTTTTTTCTTTAGTCAAAATGATGGCCAGAAATTGCTGGTCTAGAATTTGTTGGCAACATTCGCGCAAAGAAATTAAATGTAGAAGTTGATTAAAGTATGTCTGACTGACTGCTCGTATTAAGCGCTTATCAATTCGCATAATGACCGTATGAATTAATTAAGAGCAGTAAGGAAGTGCATCTTGGTATCGTCGAATTTTTGAATTTTGTTACCTGTAGTTACTTATGTTACCTGCGGTTTGTATAGGTTACTTATTATGCATTTAGCGATAAAACGGTTCTGTGTTCATTATATGACATTATATTTTCATGCGGCTTTTTCTCGCCGGAGACATGAAATACTGAAATTATTCCTAATACTTAGCAACGGCGTAAACAGTTTTATCACAGCTTAGAAGGAGAGTCAATTTTTTACGTAATAGAGTAATGAAGGGCATCATAAGAAGTCACTGAAACTGGTTTCCAAGGTTTCAATGAAAAATTTGGCCGTTTATTTACTATTTTTACTGTCAAAAGCGTTTTTCTTCTCGCTTATGGTAAAGTCTATTCTCTCATGAAAGAGCCAATAATTGGCACCTTTTCGAAAGCACAACCTTCTGACTCAACAGAATTGTGCTCACGCCGCATACAAGAATTGATGAACTTCCCGTGTTTATACTCTAGGGAGTCAAAAATAGAGAATGCACGAGCATATAGAATACTCGTTGCAACGATAGAAGAGGATAGTGGAGAGAATTTTGAGACGATGACAGACGTGGAATCCATTTCGGATAGAATGTGTGCGTTACTGGATGAAATCCAAAATATGAAAGCTCTTAGATCCAAAGGGTGTGAGTTTCATTTCACTCGTAGCCAATAGTGTATATTTTCCCTCCGCAATATTTCGCAAATTTTAAATATCGGTCATATCCTGAAAAAAAAAGAAAGATGTTCTCATATAAAGTCCGACTTCACACAATTGTCGTAACTTCCACAGTATCCTCTTTTCCTGCTTTGTTCCGGATTGGCTGCATTTGCATACTTTCGCAACCACTTTATTTATGACTTAACTATCCATTTTTTGCACTCATATTTAGAAAAAAATAAGCGAGAATATCTTGGTGTCCTTGTGCCTTCTACTTTGTGAAGGAATCGTTCAACCGTTCTATCATATTTCTCTCCTCCTTTTTACATCTCAGACCGTTGATTCCTAACAAGAACACGAATTAGGCCTAGGAGGTTAAAATATTCTTTATCATCTGTGAATAATTTACTCATCTGATAGAGTTTCTTAGGAGAGGAGAGAAAATGCAGCCAAACAAGTTGGATCAATTCCGCACGCAAATGTGCTAACCGAATCTGTCCAAAATATACGCGATCGTTATTTGTTTAACAAAACTCAATTTCCCATTGTTACCGAAATAACAGGTATGTTTCCACATTCTCCGATCAAAGACGCGATACGTCCTAGCATCGGACGTTACCATATAAGCAATTTTGTTCAGTTATCTTCATTATTGAATTTTTATCGTTTTTGGATGGTGCTTGAGGTTACTAGTGAAAAAATTTGGGGAACGGTTGGACTGTAAGCAGAACGTTTCGACACCTGAAGTTCAACTCTGACTCTCGAATAAGTTGTAAATTAATAATGGCCTAAGAGTCATAAAACGGCTTGCATTTCCAATTAATCGGATGAGAAGCGAAGCCAGCATATAATAAGATACACTGGTAATGCAGAGTTATTGTATTCATGTCGTTTTCTTGCAGAACAGAATCAGGAAGCCCAATTGAGGAGCGAACCATCAAATATGAATGTTGACGGAGCACCTGTTGACAACAAAACTGATATGTTTGTGCGACATATGACTATCGAACAATCGCTGGAAGCAACGCCATGCCTACAGCATTCAATGAAGAAATCATTTCCTTTCCGTGGCGACCAGAAAATAGAAACTGAATCCCCAAGCGTTGCTAGCGGAGAACAGTCAGAAGAACCTAAGAACTCAATTTTGCTCAAAGGATTAACCAAAATATCATTATCTCATCCAATGTTTTCTGGTAGCTCAGTCAATATGCAAAACTCCTCATCACAAGGAGTATCATCGAACTTCACTGGCACAGAAACGTCAAACAAACAAATGCTCATCACCAATCCGTTGATGAATCATATAAGCAAAGCATTTTCAAACCACGCATCGCTTCTAAAATCGGATACGAGTAATGTGATAGGAAACAACGAGTCACCGACAAGTAAGGAGGAATTAAAGGAGATGAATACTTCGAAATATTTCGCTAAGGCGCTCTCTTTGCTAGGCGCTTGGCTAGTGAAGAAATTCAATCAATCGGATGCTATAAAAAATGTCTCTTCAAATGTTGTTCCAGTAACTAAATCATTCGAGGTGAGTATGTATTTTACTAACATTAAAATGTCCAATTTCGGAAGGGAAATGACGCAAATAATCAACATAACTGGAAAAAAAGTGAGAAAAATCTGAGGAAGGAGGTAGTTTTAGCTACTACTATATTTTGCCGCATACTTTATCGTCTTGATATTCTCTTTATATATTTCGGATTGCTTAGTCAATAACCTTGCTCTGGGCCTAGGATTATGTTGTTGGCAAAAACACTTTCAAGTATGATACAATTTCCTCTTTTATGCGTAATTGCATTGAATTCATTTGTACGATATTGCAGACGGCTGCTTCCGTCACGGGTGGCAAGGAACTTATGCAACGAATCCTCGAAACACAAACGCAACTGTCTACTTTCGACAATGCACATCAGACGAAAAACTTGCCACATTTTGAATCGGGAGAGAAAGACCTATTACGTAATCAACAGCAAATTGCGCTCAAGTCTCACTCCCCTCAATTCGATGGAAATTCAACTCTCCATCCCTCAAAGGTGCTCACGCAACTGGATAGCGGCAGCGAATCGTTGATGACAAATGACCAGAGCCCATTCTATGCTCCCATATCGAGCTCTTTACGTCCACATGATATATCTCCTGATACTTTGCCTTCTTCTACTGATTCAGCTACTGTTGCTGATTTTCAAAAAAGTTGGAAGTCATCAACGGTCGCTCAACGGCAATCACAGTCAACATCTCCCGCTGAAGCATCAAGCACTCCCCTGACCAATGAAAAAGACGTGAGCGACAAAGCGAAAAGAACTGTTTCTGATGCCATTGAGGTAGGCAGCGATATAATGAACCGGTCAATGCTTGAATTTGAGAGTGCACTACCCGATCTAGTGGAAATGGCCGGATGGGAACATTTTGCTGCGAACCGGGCTCCTATCCAGAGCGACTCGTTCGAGCGTTTAGACAGCAGTTCGACTTTACAGAACACAGCTGACGATGAGCTCTTTGATAATGCACCAGATATAACGGCTCCCGAATTTCTTATTGACTCGTCAGGATAAAAACGAAGTGACGTTGCGTACAAACAAATCTTCATGATGATGTCGTGAGTAGGCTCTCATCAGAGTCCAACATTACCGGGTGTATTTCTTCAAGAACTTCCATATCGAAGAGACAGAGTTCATTTGTACATGACTGCAAATTTCCATGAATGAATTGTATGTTCCCTCAACAATTGCATTATTCAGGTAATGAAGTGTTTGTTAATAATGGTTAAATGAAATCAATAATGCTTTATTTATTACTTCTGTATAGTGCAACTCTATGTGATATATTTTCTTTTATTTACAAAAATGCACTCTTATTGAATGATTGTTCTCATCGAACTGAAAGCATATCGTTTATTCGTGTTGTCTGAGTAAGAGTGGGAAAAATGTACTCTCTATTGTGAAATCATCGGCTCTCTTCGACGATCTTAGAGGAGAAGAAAGACGGTGGGAAAACGAAAAGGAACGTTAAGGAAACAATAAAGGCTTCATAAAACAGTAGAAGGAACAAGAGGAGTAGTTGCTCAAGCAAGAGACGACTATCCTCAGTCATGCGGTTGCATTTTCATGAAATACTAATAATTTCTATATGCTTCATTATCAAATGAGAAAATGCGGAATATGTCCAATTTATGGCTTTAATAAAGGCTAATAAATGAGATTCATTGTGCAAATAAGATAATTGTTTTTGTGGCATATTTTCCGCAATTTCTTTTGTGTTTTTTTATTTGTAACTTGCATAATTATATAGAAAAATCAAAATTAATTCGTATATAATTGACTCCTCAAAAGCGAGGTAGCTTCTTTGATGAAATATACGCAAGATAACCAGGAAAGCACATTCGACTGATTTTTCAGCAAGTCAACATCCGATGATATTGTGGAAATGGTACTGCAAAGCGTTGAGCTTATTTGTTTACAAGATCGGATGAGTTCTGCAAAATTCTCTAAGGGTCAATTAGTCGTGTTTTATGAGGGGGCTAGGATAAAGCTGATTGTAACATGTGAGTTTAAGGGCGCCCCATGCGAATGGGCCGTCGAAACTTTACTCCGGGTTTCATTTTTACGTCTATTAAAAGCATTTAGGTGAAGTGGTTAATAGCACAGCGATTGGCGGTCATATTAGCGC
This sequence comes from Parascaris univalens, assembly GCA_037576465.1. Lineage (NCBI taxonomy): Eukaryota > Metazoa > Nematoda > Chromadorea > Rhabditida > Ascarididae > Parascaris > Parascaris univalens. The sequence goes on along the minus strand of CM075173.1, from coordinate 38,170,444 downwards.
TTCCGCTTTTTTACATTCCTAAGCCTGTGGCCTCACGTTAAGCTGCTTCTTGTCAAATATTAGAAGTAACGGTTGTGAAGATAACAGTGCCGCATTATACAGCAACATGGAGGAAACAATGAAAAAATCAGATTGCCTTAATGTCAACCAGCAGAAATCGAAATGGCTACTTAGGAAGGGAGCAGGTTTTCCAATAGGTAGTAAGAAACTGAGGGTTAAAAAGTCGCTCGTCGACATGGTAGAATGTAGTAACCATCACACGCAAGCTGCCGCTTAAACAATGAAAAAAGACATCGAAGAAAATTGAAGGATGCCTTCGACACGATCTCCAACGACGCATGACTTTCGACATCGCTAGACGCGCCCTAACGCAAAATGTATAGGTAAGTCTGCGGAGTATAACGCAGAGTGTCCGTTAATTATGGAAAGCTGGATGTAATAGCAAGAACAGCGACGACGACTTATGACAATTTCAATTATTTCAGCGGAAAGCAAAGGTGTTACGTCAATGAGGCGAACCATTGCATGCAAGAAGCAAGCTTATGCTGCCTAGTATTCCGCGTCTTTCACCTACATCAGTCGTTCTTTTCCTAACCGTAATGACGTTGCACTACCCACAAATGTTCAACAAGGCGTCATTTTGCAGTGGGTGTTCAGAGGAACAAATAAACTAGCATACTCATGTGACACATCGCAGATTGGCGGTCATTTTATTAGATGTAAACGCAACTATAAAATGCCGAATGTAAGAACCTGCGTAAACCGTTGACGTCTATAACTCTGCGTCGATAGTATTCACATATTTTCCAAACAACCATTATATCGCAGGTTGATGCTTATGATCGGCACGTGCACGGAGAGATGAGTGCACCATTGTTCATATCGTTAACGTACATATCGTTCCAGAGAATACAGTTGATGGAGCAGGCTGTGAACGCCGGAATTACATACAGGTCATCTATGAAGGATACAGGTCATAGTTCATCTATGAAGGCTACTTCGTCGGCAGGCACATTTCCAATATTTTGGTTCTCATCTTAGCGAGCCTTCATAGCAAACGGCGCTTCAAATGGAATCATAATTTGAAAAAGTAGTTGCCGGAAAAAACATTCACCAAAGTATTCATAAATTTCACACTCTGAAAGAAGAGGTTCACAGAACATGCGATCAGTGAAGAAAAACATAAGAAGGCGAAGGGTCTACCGATGAATCACAGACTAAGGCAAAAAGTGAAGTCATTTTTCCTACTCTTCGGAAATCACAGCACGGAATCGAAGAAAACGAGGAGAAAATAACGGTTTTGTCAAGAAAGCATCATGTAACTTCCCAAATGCACAAAACATAAAAGACACAAAAATGGCAAAAAAAAGCTATAATGAGGGTGTTGACCCATGAGACAAATAGCAAAACGATATGAACAAAAGTCGTAGTTCGGCTTAAACCAGCAAATGATGGCTAAAATCCAAGACCTCTCATGCACATATTCGAAAGTACGAAGCACTAAACGCTGATACTTCCCTCTCTGAAGTTTGTTTTGCCAATAATAACATTGACGACAACCGACTGCCCACTACGCACCTCGTTGACCACATTCGATAGCTTCTCCTCCAGCATGTTCTCGTCATCTTTCGTAATTAATACCCCCTTGGCACCAAGCGCAATTCCGACGTCATCATAGCGAACGTGCTATAATAGATGCACATTTAACATCCTTAAAAAATAGCGTTCTCGTGAAGAAAACTCGAGAACAAAGTTAAATAAGGCCCAAATTTATCAAATTTGCTATCGCTTTATAATCCGCTCCTATTAACACCAATTTCTCATTTTTCACAAAGATTGATGATTTTCGAAGTGAATGGTTACATTTCCACAAAAATTCATGATGGAAAATTACAACACCTGCAAAGAGATTTGAAACATGAACTTCAAACCAAGCAGCATATTTCTATGCAAATAGGCCATTATAAAGCTGATTCATACTTCTTGAGGATAAAGCATTCCAGAAATTTGCTTATGGAACAAAAAACGTGCGACTGCCAGGAAAAATTTCATTTAAAGTTACTTTCTACACTATAACGATCTGTGCCACGAAGAACTAACGGATAGGCCGACGGCAGTATCACTTCCAAACATGGGCACTTGCTCTCGAGCGATCTGTGACCAGCATGCGTCATTGCCAATTATGGCCGCCACATGTAATTTATGACGAGTAAACGTATCCACCTCCATCAAGGAGAAGCCGCATGAACCATCACCGTACAAAATGAATACACTCCGCTCCGGATGAACCTTTAATTTAGAAAATTAATTAACCCGAGTCCGAATTAAAAAGACCTCAGCACGGAACTCATCAACTTTTTCCGCATCCTTTGCCACTTGAAGAAACGAAAAGACTAGTGGATTAAAAAACTTCAACATTCCCTTCGGAAAATCGAATGAATGGAATCTTGCTGAACATTGCACCTTACACTCTTCGATCGAAACCACAACTACTCTCAGATGCCTGAATCCATATAAACTGTCAACACTAACACAGTGATAAGAGAATTTCATTTTCTTTGTTGCTCTCTATGTGCGCACAAATCTGCTAAGGGAAGATTAATTAAGACATTTACAAAAGTGGAATTACTTACAAATAATACAGGAAAAGAACTCATAGGTAATTGCAATTTGAAAGTGCACGCTTCATATAATGAGATGAAGAAAAAGTGATGCAGAAGGGAAAACGTTCTCTAAAACGGTGCATAAAAACAACAATTTTTTATAAATTCCTCTCTTTTTCTTTATATTTGATGCATTTTATTCGCCTCAACCGACATATATTCCATTGTGTTTCCTATACATTGAGGAGATAAGTGTAACATATTTACTATGATTGCCTCTCATGTTTATTCTACGATTTATTCCCTTCTTTCTGACTGCTGCATCGATAAACCTCAACCTTTATCGCCCAGTAGCGACTTTACAACTAATATTACAACTGCTAAAAAGAGCAACGGACCACTTTTGCACCAATCGCAAAACCACCTCCAACACCAAGTGTACCAAATGCACCGGGATCAAGCCATTGCAATGGTCCTCGCGGTCGTACTATATAGGCGGCACTTCCAACAAAATCTCCGCCATCCGCAATTAGTATAGCATCATCTGGTAACACCTGAACTAGCACTTACTTGAATAACATTACTGCATCGCAATATTCAGGATAAATTGAGTAGAGGTGATGTAGATGGAACAATTTACGCATCAACTAAGCGTTTCCGGTAATATTTACCCGTTCTCTAAGAAATTCTCCTCATTTCTTCAAAGCACAAAATAAAATAATTGCAGTAGTTATTTCAAACTAACCGAGAAAGATAAAAACTATCTGAACGATTCATCAAATGCATTGACGATAATTTCGAATTTCTATGATTTACATGATGATATTTCAATTCATGCATTATTTTGTCGTTCAGACTGCGGCATTCCTATAAAAAAAGAAAATATATATAGGGGATTCAATGGCTTCAACTTGAAAACATCAAATTCGCACTGCTAATTTAATCACTCAGAACGATTTGTGCAATTTTCCTGCCAACAACTCTATTCTCTCCCTCTCCTTCATTCACTGTTCGCTATTAGTGGCAAAGTTTTGTAGTATGCGGCTCGATTCAGGCAATACTACTGATGCTTTTTCTTTGAATTTAACCTTAGAAATGTAACAAAGCGAAAACTCCAACATGATAACCGACCGCTGTGCCACTTTGCAGTTTATATAAATGCTTTCGACAGAAATCAAAAAAAGGAAACCTTGTCGAGTAACGAAAGAACACGAAGAGGATTGAGATTTCCGTCCACAAGTCTTTCCATTGCCTTCCTCTCGTTAGCTACGTTCTTCGCATGTTCCCGTTCAGACAGCGTTGAATGCCATTCGGATGGGACGCCCTTAAACTTGTGTGGTGCGATCAACCTTATTCACACCCCTTTATAAAGCATCACTAATCGACCCTTGTAGAATTCTGCAGAACGCATCCGGTCGTGCAAACATACAAACTGGACGCTTTGTTATGCTGCTTGATACACAGCATCTTCGAATGTCACCTTGCTAAAAGCTCACCCGAATGTGCTTTCCTAGTTACTTTGCGTATATTTCACAAATCTTAAAGAAGCAGCAAGTGAAGCTCAAATTCGTCACAACGAAAAAGAGCTTGAAATGTCTCTAAAGTCTCTCACCTAAACGACCACTGGAAAGTATGAATTCCTTTTACGACAAGATGCATCTATAAGTGCCAATATCAATTGGCAGATGGCATAAAATGGGAAACATCTCAAAAACTTAACGACAGAAAACGAACTGTAAACATTATTTTGCAAAAGAAAACCTTCGAGAATGAAATTAGGAAACAATGGCTTCATTTCATTAAATCCTACGTATTTTTAACACAAAATTTGCTTAGAAAAGCGCCATTCATCGTATCATAATGAAAACGAGTACCTCAGCAATTAATGAAATGCGATTAAGAAAGATAGAGCTCTTGATCCGAGCAACGAATATGGTGCAGAAAGGATTATTCAACTTCTAGGATCTTTTCGAGAAGACCAAAATAGGAACAATTTACAGCAATGGAAGCCATGAATTATTCTATAATGGCAAATTGAATGGAGATGATGGTGGAATTTAAGTTATCTACCTTATAGTCACTTTTGGCGAGATGTTCGGCAAGGCGCTTCAGCGTAGACGCAATATCCGCCTGCACAACAAGGTTTGCCTTCCAAAAAATCCCTTCATTTTTCCTCCCTTGTGAAGGATTTCGATTTATCGACACAATTCTCGCCGTCGATGAAAGCACTCGTCCGTAGGAAAGGCGGAAATCGCACACCACCCCTATAAATGATCAGCGAACTTTAAATGAATTTGACAGAAACAACTACAAGTAAAAGTCGCCTCTTTTTTCCACCCTTGCCTTCCAGCATTCCATAAATCTTCGTAATTAACTTAGGCACCTCGAACACCTAAAATGTCTCAAGATGAATTAAAACACCTAAAAGATGATGAATTAAACAAAGAAAAGATAACGCATAGTGCCATGAAAGTTGGCGAGATTTGCACTTTTGAATACGCCCACTGACCAACCAACTTCACTGGTTGTCAATAAGAATCAAAATATAGAGAATATCTTCGTCTTTCAACTGATCCCACCGCCAGTATAAACCCTCCAGAAAAGATTGCTCTTTCCACTACTCAACATTTAATGAGGGCATCAAAATAAATTGGAAACGTATGAAAATGTTAAGGTGACTCGAACTCTCTAAGAATCTTTTCGATATCCGACGAACCAAACTAGTCGTCCAAAAAGGTCATTGCGTTTTTACATTTAATTTCCAGATTTCTGCGATGAAACTTTCAGAGGCATGAACTGATATGCAAAACGCACGCAACGACATGATGCCGCCATCATGAAACTTGCAAATGCAAATCTGCAAAGCTCAAGAAAAACTAGGAAAGATCGAAATGAGCGAGAGATAATTTTAGAATGGTATGCAAATGAGGTTGATTTGCTTGACCAACCGGCTAGAATAATGACGTCGGCTTCCTTGAGAGCTACTTTTCGGTTCTGTCTCATCTGGATTGCGCTTTCTTTACCCAAAAGACCACGAGCCATTCCACCCAAGTACACCGGAATCGATAGCTTCTGAATTTTAATTGATACACGCATAGAATTTCTTGACTGTGGTGTGCTGCATGGCAGGAAGTGAAATTCTCACTGAATGCAAACTTAATATGGATTAGCAGTTAATGAGAGAACATAACCGACGATAAAAAAAACGGCAAAGCCCGTTTATGCGAGGGATGATTGACAAGTAAGTCCAATAAATTGTAGTGAACTATTGTATAATATATGCTGTCATATCAGCCTAAATATGGACATTAAATAATAACAATATGATGGTTAATAAATAGAAAGATAATTCTATTCATTGCCGAAGCAATGGAAAGAAACGAATGATGAAAACGTTAGAACATAAAAAGATATGAGAAATAGATACCTCAACAATTTGACGTAGTTCATTGGGTTTGAGTGGTGGTAATGTGGCTTGACTTCCAATAAGCATTAAAGGTCGCCGTGCGTTTGACACAATTTCAGCGAGCTTATTTATGTCTCGGTCGTTCGGTAATGGGATATTAGGCGGAAGTGGTCCCATATCGCACTCCCTCCATGCGTCACCAAATTGACGCGAAATATGCGCCCTCAGGTACAAATTAATTAGACTCTGAAAGAGCAGTGAAAAATAATTCATCAAATACTATCGCTCTTTGAGAAATCTGTTAGCATTCATTCGAATATTCGTTGTTGGAGTGTGAATGAGTATAGGAATATATCTTCAAACGACTGCAGCTGAAACGATCGCCCACCAATTTCAATTTATAATAGAGGCGAAGGATTTTAAAAACGCTTCAGCAAGACAATTGAATTGAACATGAGACTCTATTGAAAGCCGAAATATATGAGACGTTTCGAAAGACTATGAATAGAAAATAAACGTTTGTCCAAGGAATTCATATTTTCCTCTTTCATGTACTTTCAACCACTACCGCCACTTTCTTTTCCATCCACTTCATCACATTATGATGAAAACTATCATGGGTACGCTTTTGCCATTTTTGTATAGAAAAAACACGTTTACCACGCACAGTTCATCACCTACGTCACGTTCGTGTCACAAAGACAACCAAATTGGCATTATCAACTTGTATAAACTGTTGCCTCCAACACTTTTGCGGCGCGAAACAGCAAAAAATGGATGAATTACACATATACCCTAAAAATTCTTCGTTTTTCTGGATGTGTCATTCTTCTTCACTCAGTTATTCTTTTTCCTTCTTTATGAACTTCCAGACGCACTAACTGATCGAACAGCCATTCTGGCGGGGAGAATTAAATTCACCTGTCTCCAATTTTTCGGTTTTTGCAGAAAGCCAGCTTCCTTTGCAACTAGCTGATAAGGATAGAGAACGTCGACAGGAAATTCCACAAAAACTGGTCCAGGAGTACCGCTCTGTGCTGCACATATCGCTGCACGCATCGTTGGTACTATATCACGCAAACGTGTCACACGTGCAACATATTTACACAATGAACGGAAGAGTACAATTTGATCGATATCCTGTAAAGTTACAGTTATTCCCTTTATGGAATACGATAGGTTAGTATATTCCTTGCGTGAATTGCAAACATAAATTAGTTTTCAACTGTATCAGTCTCAAATATTTACGTTATTGCGCTCACGATAACCGCTTCCGATTGTAATACGGCCTTGTTATATTTTACCGATTAAGCTTATAGAAACTAAAGTTATCGACCAACTAACCAGACAGATCTGATCTAGAATTTAAATGCGAACAAGTTCTATGAAGCGTCAAGATTATCATTGCAAAACCTTCTTTAGCAATGATAAAAAACAACGAGTAGACGGCAACAACGCCATACCGGCAACAAAATTTTCTGGAACTATGCAACCTATTTTAATAAAGTATTTCAGTAGTCCTTCCGATCATTCGAATCTATTCTCATGACCTAATGACTAGTTTTACGCGGAATCTGAGCGATTTAAGTAATAAACTGCCTGAAGTGCGCCACGATTCTTCAATAACGTCGGTGCCGCGCCTCCGATTAAAACAACCGGTGATTCGGCTATCTGCGCATTCTTTAAAGCCGTTATTGTATTCGTCACTCCTAAAAAATAAAATTTCAAATAAATATAGACTTCAACTTAAAGCACTCTAAACTTATTCTATGGTGGAATTTATTGGTTCATTTCCTGCCTTATAAGAATTCGATGCGACTGCATACTATCTATAATGTAAGAACGAATAAATAGAAACAAAAATATATCAAAACAATCGGGAATTAGATAAAAGGATCTCTCTGAGAATGTAAGCGATAAGAAACATTCATATGAACCGAACCGAAGTGTATTACATGAATGAAATGGATAATCATGTCAAACGCTGTGCAACAAAACAAACATTGCAGTTGCCAAGTTAACTTCGAAGACCAATAGTTGCTCACTATTGCATACATATTTGAGGCAATCATTTCATGAGGAAGATAGAATAACTGAATTAAATTGTATCAACACTCTCATATGAACGAAAAGAAAACTATAAAAAATGTGAAGCAATTTTTTGCACTAACTGTTTCAGTCCCTCATCTTGGCGTAATTTCGGAAGTGTTTTCTGAGCACATCATGTTTTTCCTAGTCGATTTTTGGAATTTGCAAGTGAACATAACGCTCATCATAGTGAGCGATGATGATAAGAAATCAACTTTCCACTCTCGGGCATAGAAATACCGAGAGAAATCAGGTGAGAAGCTATCGAGAGAAGTAAAATTAGCGCTTCGAGAATTAAAATCACCACAGTAAAAATCATCTTGGGACACATTACTCACCTACGATGACAAATATCGTTGAACTAACAAAGATAAGTTCATTAGATGAGAAAAATGCATCGAAATGAAATATCTTTTATCTTACGATCGATTTATACTCAACTTAGTCAACCGAATTATGGTATCAAAATAGCATATACCAGGTCCTGCAGTGACGGCAGCAACCCCAATGCTCTGTCGAAGTCTAGCAACAGCGTCCGCCGCAAATACCGCATTCACCTCATGTCTCGTATCGATGATACGTATTCCGATATTCTCGGCTGCAACTAAGATAGGCGATATATGACCACCACATAACGTGAATATCTCCTTCACTCCATGAGCCTGAATAAGAAATTAAAAATGTCAGTGAAAAATTATTTTAAATCGATTTTTTATAATAACAGACTTTAAAGAAAAATAAAAGCTCGAGACGCTCCACATGTTGCAACAGATTTGACAGCAAATTAAGTAACGCAACAATTTCAACTTCATAAACAACAAAACACTATAAATTTCCCATGACGGGATCATCGAAACATCAAGATGCGGATAGCTTTGCGGAGAAAACCCTGGCGGAGCTGTGACCTCAAATATGACGTGGATGGAGCTTTGGCATTAACTTAAAGCAGTTGAGACATTCACGAATGAATTCGACGTCAACCACTACAAAAGCGACTCAAGGCCAGCTGTGTCTTCGAGTGTTTCTTCTTGCGTTCGTAAGGTTAGCCGAATTTACTGGAAGAAATCCTTGTGAAATAGCCTTCGAAGTTTAGCTCATAACATGAATTTTAAAGGTTATCAGCAGACAGAGTATGTTAATTTAGGGAAATTTATTCCCAATACTGAGAAAACTATCCGTTTTATGATGTGAGAGAAATGAATCTGCCGATTTTTATATCGGCTGGCTCCCACCAAAGTAATTATTGTGTTTATGAAAAACTTCGAATGGTTTCGTAGAAAATTTGGACAATAAGCTATTCAACATTACTTCCATTTTCGTCAGAATGACGGTACTCGTTGCATTCGAAGCGAATTATCAATGTGTTCATAAAATCAAAATCCTGGCGAAATTATTTCAAATTTTCTCGGCATCGGATAAGAGACGCCAACGATATGAATGATGTTTATTATAGCCATTTGCAAGAAAAAATCTTACTTTTTCTTAACAATTCCCCCATATTTAAAAATAATATGAAACTATGCTGGAAATTTGACTTTTTCGAAAGCTTTTGGTCGCATATTATAACACCTTTGTTTCATATTTTGAATATATTTAACATCTTCTCTGCAGACCAATGTCATATTTTAGTGACACTTCATAATGTAAGTCGAAAACCGCTTCCTCCAGTTCCCAGAATTGCGCATATTTCCATCATAGTTAACGGAAAAGTACTGGAAAAACCTGTACATTTTGAACAACAAAAATCATTGCAAAGGAACCATTTGCAAAACGCAACTGAACATCCATCGTCTTAGCACCTATTATCCACAAAAATTCTCTCAGTGTTCCTTCAATTTTTTTGATATTTTCACCGTTATTTTATGGAAAAACTTCCACTTATCTATTCGACTTAACCGAATTATCACTATATTTGCTAACGTTACAAATGACAGAAAGCTTACGCTTCACTTCATCGACTTTAATTTCCACATATAATGTATTTTAAATTGTTTGGTTTCTGAATGAAAAACTGAAAAGTTCGTGGAAATGCTTTCTTATCGAAATCACAAACCGGCTTTCTTCGCTGAATCTCTTTGTAAGCAATCCTTAGGAATGTTTACCTTTAAAACAGCTGCTACCAACTCGCCACCATGACGCTTTGAGCTTTCATCTACCTGAAAATACGATGTCATTTATGAGTCCTTATACCCCTCATGAAAGTGGAGTCCTTATACCCCTCATGAAATATCTTCTGATGCAAACAGAATATGAATTTTTTCTCATTTACATCATCCTTCAATAACTATCGCCCTTGATTATCTAATAGAACAAGAAAGCGATGACGGTCGCGAGAGCGCATGGCTCTGAAATTCGCTTGCAACGAGGTGAAAGGGTTTCGAAACCACTGAGTGGAAATTTTAGCAGCCGAAACTCCATCGTCGAGAAATTCATTTGCAAAGAAAAAAAGTCGACCAAATTTATCGGAAGAAAGCCAAAATTCACAAAATATTTCTCATTTATATTTTATTCATTTATATTTTCTATTTTCTTGGAAGCTTTTATTTATATCTTCCCTAATGGTATCACATAAATGCCCATATGCAGTTCGAAACAGACTCCTATCAGGGTTATTGCCCTTGATGACATTTATTTTTTGTTTTTATGATCTCTGTTTTTGACGATGTGCTATTTCTGCAGAAAGCACTTATAAAGAATCGAAAATAATACTAATTTCTCCTGCAGAAATAAAAATATGAATGAGTTATAAAAGATAATTTCTATTAATGAGTGATCCGATCCGATCAAAAAATGAATTTCGGCGATCTCAATGCTCGTGATGATCCTCACTTTGTGTTCCTGCTCTCATTTCTCACATTTGCCTTGCATGTTGATCTCCAGTTTGTAGTGTCTTGCATGCTAATCAATGTATGTTTCTTATCATCTTATCGATAGTTGCTCGTAATAAATGTGCTTCTCCACTTCGGTAAGGTTTTTCATGTACAAGAGCGGTCGCGCTCACAATATGAGAACATAAAAACTAAAATCTCACCTGGAAGAGATTCGAGAGGAAATGTTTATCGCTTGATGTCAGGATATCTTTCAATATCTTCTTGAGACTATCAACACATGTGATATCAAGCCACTTCCATAGTAACAATATAAAAATCAATAGAAATAATGCAATTATGAGCAGCATTGCACAACGTTCAATGAAACGTAGAAACTGCTGAAATGCAAATAATTTGCTTTAATCGCTTTTGCATTTTCTCAAAATGAACTGAAACAAAGAGCAAATAAATATTAGTAAGCGTAAAATATAATGCAATTAATATTAAACAAAGCGATTGCTTGCTAGGGTAAATGAACGAACTACCGAACGTGGAGTGAGCGATCCGATCGGTTGCATGCTAATCGAGTTATCATAGTATCGGACCATCAAAACAGATATATACAGCAATGATCGTTATATATTCAATAAAAGGTTAAATATGACAAGAGGAAAAAAACGAATCAACGAATCATGAGAATCAAAATTCTCAAGAGATATTAAAAGTGACGATATGCATGCAGGTGGCAGTCTTTTGTGGATTCACTTCCAAACGAACTGCTAAAGAAACATAAAACAAATCGACGTACGAACATGAGCTCGATCATCGGGCGATGAAACTCAACTGATTGCAATCGAAACGTTCACAATGCGACTGCACCATTAAACCCACAAAAAGCATATTGCAAGCAATTTATCATTGCATATATTGCAATACTTCCCAGCCTCAATATATAAATTGCACCATCAAGTGAAATACACTTGCAAAGAACGTTTGCAAAACAAAGCAGTAATTAAATGCTCAAAAAATAACTCAAAGTTATAATTTCCTCGTGTTTTCAACATTTTCGATCGAATACTCTAACGAGGAATAGGCTTAGGCTCAGGCTTAGTTCGATCGAATACTCTAACGAGAAATAATATTATTTAATACATCTCATATTAGGTAAAAGCGATTTTTGTCACTAAATATCGTCGTTGATATTTGTTTCGTTATTTGCTCAACCACAATTAATCGCATTCTCCTTGATACCTGTAAGAATAGGAATTTTTCTCGACGAATGAATCTCCGATCACTTAGTTGCCCTTTGTCCCCACCTCTTCCTCTTCCCTTTCCAAGGCATTTTTGAGTTCATCGGAAATTTCAGGGCGACTGAAATGAACATGAAAATATCATTTCGCATCAAATGGGAAGTTGGAAAAATACGAAGGAGCCAAATGGAAACGAACCCAAATATCTGAAGTATATGAGGTGGCATTTAAGTATGAAAATGAACGCAAAAATAGAAATGAATAAACGGAGCAGAAATGGCAAATAACGAGTGGAATCTTATTTCTCGTAGGAGTTGAAATGTGCGAAGATGCATGAGTCTAATGAGAACGAAAATGGAGACTAATTTGCTGATGGTTTGATCATCAACAACACATTATGAGCTTCATTCACCTATATTATTCGTATGATACTCGAAAAAGGCTGCTTACCAATGATTATAGGATCCTTAAATGGCGATAGCTATTACGAGAGGTAATCGGCCGATAAGAAAGGAACTCTATCGTAAGCAATCAGCCACCTATTCGATTTACTTCTACACTTATCGCTTACATTGTAAGTTAAAGTCGTGAGTAAATTTTCTGGATAAACATCCATAAAATTCCTCGTAGAATTATTAGTTTTATGAGTAAAGATTTCAAGAAAAATCAATAGTATCCTATAATAGTCATACATTAAGATCATTTTTCTTGATTTGTAAAGACGACAGGCGTCTTCGTAAAATCGATAATGATCAAGTGGCGCTGATCTATTGCAATCATTCAAGCAATCAACTCCCCCTTATTCTCATCTCTTTAGCAATCTGGCACTTGTGAGTTCTTTTCCTCATTTCTCTCGCTAGTCAATCTATCGTTATGCTCTCTCTCGCTGATATACTGGGGGAAATGCTGCCACCTAAATGGTTATTGATGTCTCACACATTTGCAGCAAGTCTGCGTAAAATTCCCCACAGTGTAATATCAGAGAGAGAATTTCACGTCAAATATATTTAATGATTAATGAGGAATCTCACGTCAAACATATCCAATGATTAACTTCTTTTATTTTATTCAATGATATTCGCTAACTCGAATTTAATCCTTATGAAATAATGCTATGATAAATGTTCGAGAAGTTGCGCCATAAATAATTTCTGGATAATGATTCTTAAATAACTTCTGGGTAATAATTCTTAAATAATTTCTGGATAATAATTCAAAAATTATTTCTGGGTAGTAAACGCCAATAATTTCTTTTTTTTTATAAATGCATTCAGACACCATTTAAAAAAAGAAATTGATTTTGAATAATTTATCGACCGACTTTTGTGCATCGCTTCATCAAAACTCCCTGGATTATAAATTACATTCCCTATAGATAAAACTAATCAACATGAGGGGTCACCCTCCCGATCGAGAACTTTTTCATTTATTAAAGTAAATGAGAGGACCAATAGCTGGTATTTAGGGTAAGAAATTAACGCATAATGGAAGCTTAACGTTTCCATCTTATTTCCATGCTTAGAAGTTCGAGAAGTTGCCTCAAGAAGCGATTATATAAGTTCATATTGTCCAAAGGGGCGATGAAGTGGAAAGAGATGGGTGTGCAATTGTGCCCTCGCTCTAGTCTATGCTATTGCTGTGTATTGTTGCATATTTAGTTGTTCGATGAAATGTTTCGGCAAAGACAATTCAGGAGCACTTCACGAATTCGGATGGCAGAAAACCAGAACTTGAGCAGTTTTTGTGGCAAATGCAGTACTCTTTCCCCTTGCGAATTAATAAATAATAACTTAGTGCAGCGGAACTAAAACACTCATGAGCAGCAGCTGTGATCATACGAACGATACGAGATCGGCTGATAAGGAATGACTTTTTTCGCATACTTCAGATGCAGAACTGTTTCCCAGACATGGGAAGATATGAGCGAGGCTCAGGGAAAAGGATGTGGGACAGTGAGGCAGAAGGGAGGAAGCAGGTGGTGGCTGCTTATTTACTTGAATCAGCAAAGCATTCATTACACATAATATATCATGACCAACCCCTTTAGTTGAAGTTGTGAGCTAGAGTGAAGGTGAGGGCTTAGGCTCACCTCCTGCCCATCGGATACTGAAGAGTCGATTTTTCGTTGTTCCATGGGACTTGCTCCATCGCCCGCGACTTCATGAGACCAGTGATCAGAAAGATTTGGTAGGACAAAGCGAAAGACTTTGTTCGGAGCCCTCTTAAAATCGACCGCGCACTAAGCAAAACTAAACGTTAATCGGAAGGGGCTGGGGTGGAGAAAAGCACGTAATACCACCCCTCCCACTATATTTGTGAATTCTCTCGCAAAATTTTGAACAACTTCGACAACGTGTCATGACAAGGATATTTACAAAGCAACCATACAAACGAGAGATGTTTCACGTTCATAAGCAGATTTCACGTTGGCCGCTATTGAGAGCATTTTGGACGGCACACTACAATGGAAGGAACGAAGGCAATTCGAAGAAAGTAAAAAGACACTATCCTACGACCTTTCCATAGCTATCTTCTATCTCAGCTTCAACTCCAAAAACTTACTAACTATTGGCCTCTTTTAACGTTATTAACCCTAAATGTGAACTCATAAAAGCATTCATTAAAACAGTTTCCAAGTCCGTAGGCGTCAACAATTTCAGCGGAAATGAGAAAATCGAGACTCATTTATTTCAATTTCCGCTTTAAACAAAAATCTCTGAATATCTTTGGGTATAAAACAAATCTTTCACTTATGATTATCACTACTGATAATAATGATAAGTGAAACACTACCCGTTTAAACTAATCTCTTCAATTCTAGGCCAACAAACGCACTATAATTGGTGTGAATTTTGCAATGAGATCTAATGACGTACGTGGGACCCACACATGGCAAAAATAGTACACTATTGCATCCATTAACAAATAAGAAACCCTCATTTGCCTTCTTACTTCTCTTTTTACGAGTAGTACTTTATTTTAGCATCATCAGCTACCGGTTTGTTTTAAGAGAATATCCACAAATGGGGATAAAATTTAAGCGCCGACAAATTTCTTAAATATCGTTAAACTTTCACCGAGTCCAATGTGTGATTCTAAATTTGCATGAACGTTATCACGAACCGGGATACATTACCAACATAATCGCAGCGACGATTCACACACCGTTCCTCTATTTTGGACATTCGAATGTGTGCTCGAGGTGCTAATATGAGATAGCACTTCTGGAAATGCGTGACTGCTTTTATGTGAAGCAATTTCTACGAGACGAACCACCAACACTTCAACGAATCGCTTTACGCGTCGACTTAAAATCAACAAGCAATAGCAACCAATATCATTGGTAGAAACAATCACTCCTCGCTATCGACGTTTACGGTGGTCAACTTCTTGAAGCTGGTCACCGGCACATGTGTCACCAACGTGTACAGCTTATAGGGAGAATCCTCATCATCGTTACGACGCCGTGACAATCGTACACGCACGCGATATGGTACATTTCTCAAAAATTTAATTCAGTCAATCAGTATGCTTTTTCAAATGTCGCCATTATAAGAATCAAAAACAAATAACTCTTCAGATGAACTGCCGACAAATTATGTGATTTATCACTAATTAAGCACTGACTTTGTGGTCAACGACGAAAGCATAGGCGTCAAGCGAAACGGCGAAGAAAACAATGAAGGGAGAGGTAGGCATTTCTTCGAATATTAGATACGAGGACAGCTCTTTTAACGACTAATTCACCTCATTTTTTTTAACGACGGAAGAAACATCACCTCCGAGAAATAAACAGAATTTTTTAAACCAATGCTTGTTAATGAAACTGCTTCACCTTATTACTTAGGAGGAAGTATCGAAAGGTATGAAGCAGTATAAAGAGAATCGATAAAGTTGCCATCCAACAACTGTACATGGCACACACCCCTCATAAGCATTTAACATTTTTAATGAAAATCAAATCCGTCCTAACAAAACAGCTCTATTTTCCTTCCTTTAATTATCTAGAAGACAGCTAATAAAAAAATTTCCATGGCGCAGTATTAGCATTGCCAAAAACGCTGTTATTAAGGACCATAAGGGGAAATAAATGGATAAACATACCGAATACCCTTCGACCACAAGAACTTATTGAGACGAGTATCAACACGAACATCTTTAGTACCCATCTGCTGTTCGGCAAACTTGCGTACCTCATCAACAGCCCTTGGCGCACGTTTCTTGAATCCACTGCAATGCAAAAATTTCGATATACACCTCAACAGCGTGCTTCTGCAAATTCCTTTCAAGGCAAACATTACTCTAGATGTGACCTCTTGAGCTCCTTTTTCTTTTAACACAGCGAATTTCCTTACATGGTTTATTTTCACTGACAAAAAGCAAAAAATCAGCATGATTCATAACTCCAACTTCGGTGATTTTCGAACATGAAGTATCACAGAGATAACGTGAATAATCACCTACATCAGAGTGACCGTCGGACGATGGTCGTCGTGGAATTTATTAATCGAAACAATACAACGACTAAATCCCACCCAAGTACTTAATTTTTCATTTCAGCTTTCAAACAGCTATATAGAAGGTGCCGAATATTAAGAACATTGTTTGCAATAAAAAAGGTCACCACAAAATGCCACTGGGAAATAATGCGACACCATCGACTTGCGTTTCATATCCATTTAGTCTGTTTACTATAAGTGAAAACTACAACTGACTTTTGAACAAATATGTCGCAAGACTAGCCAATATATAGTCAACTGTCATCTCATAATCTCTGATTTCAACTTCTATGTCTTTTACGGAGAAAAACACGTGAGATAATGTTTCATTGCCTCTCGAGGGAGAAATCACTGAAGTGAGTGGAGAGCACTTTGAACAACTTAATGAGTTCGAGCCTCGAGGCGCTCAATTTGTGACCAAGTTTCGTGAGTGGCACCATTAGGAAGTCATATTACATAGAATGCAGCGCTTGTGTAAGCATCACACTCCTAATATTGCATGCTTTCTATAGAGGAAAGTTCATGATTTATTTTTGCCTTTTGAAAACACCTGAGTGACTTCTTTTGTGAAAAAGAGGAGAGTAAGGAGTTAGGTAAGATCCCTTTATCCTAAGTTATATAGTCCTATAGTTAGCTTCCATTTATCCTAAGCTATTCTGGCCTTGATATTTATTTCACAGCAGATTTGATTCCAATGCACTCTAAATAAGAATAGAAATGAAAGTATTTCTCCCAATGGAATCTTAAAAGGACCGTTGGCAAAATTTTTATGCCAGCGAGAGGAAAAAAGAGAAGCGAACTGCATTGATAGAGATAAAAATACAAGATCAACACAGAAGCTTGCTGATGAACATAGTTTCCCTGCAGCACCTCGATGAAAAGCACAAATTCTTAGCTCAAAATATTCAAGAAAAAACTCCCAGTCTGGCCCAAAAACCCTAATGTCATATCCTTTCCTCTTCCAATATCACTATACACATAGTTTTTACCGAGACAAGATGGCAACACACCACTTACGCCTCAATCGTTTTATTTTGATTCCAACAAATACTTTACTCCGATTTACCTATCCGCATACTCCTTTACAAAAGTACTAAAACATTCTCAATAACTCCTTTCATCGATAGAAAAAGTATCGTCATGAGCTCTTAAATGGACTGAAATCCCGCTTCAACATTTTTCCATCCAGGTCATCCATTTCTCCCTTATAATCTGGATATATGCGTGCCTCAATCCCTGCCGATATTTCATCAGTGATAGGCGTTTCTATCGTTGTTGGCGGAACAAACTGCTTCTTGCAAGAATTATCGTGACCCATATCAGCCCACCCTTTAGCCTATGAATCACTTACATATCGTTGGCTCAACTTGGACTTGACTCTTTGATATAAAATTATATTCCACTTTTGCGACATCCCACTTCCAGCGATTTTTCGCATTACCCTTTCCCGTTGTCGATTTGTACATCGATTTCAATAGGCGAACGTTT
Source organism: Parascaris univalens (assembly GCA_037576465.1). Lineage (NCBI taxonomy): Eukaryota > Metazoa > Nematoda > Chromadorea > Rhabditida > Ascarididae > Parascaris > Parascaris univalens. The sequence goes on along the minus strand of CM075173.1, from coordinate 38,152,300 downwards.
TAGTTCGATATTTTCGTCACCTATTCCAACCTACTTAGCACAGCTTATTTATAAATTCTATTCATTTATTGGCCAAATTAATTCTGAAACTGATGAATAGAACGGAACTCAAACGAGACTTACACGCCGAAGATCCTCTTGTGAAGATTGATGGTGTACTCACGAGTGACCACTTCACTCATAGCGCTACGTCCCTTTCGGTCTCTCTTCACACCTTTTTTAGGTGGCACCATTTTGTTTCACATAAAATAAACTTATATATTAACTCTAAAACATATTAAAAAAACTTTTAGAAATAACGTATTTCGACAACCCAATAAGACAAGTTCTACTGAAGAAATACTGAAACCATTAGGAAAAGAACGAAGATTTTTGATCTCAGTAAATCTCGGTGGTATCGATATGAGGCAAAAACAAGATGGTTAACCATATTTCCCATGATGAATTGAATAGAACGCCAGACTACGAAACTATAACACCATCAGTTAAGATGACTGAATCTTGAGGTGCAATTGCGCCAAACTGTGCGACCTGCTTTAGTTTTTCCATAGCTCTTCGGTATTACGTTATTATGTTCTCCTTCCGCTTTGGAAGATGGAAGAGCCAAGGAAAGACCTCGAAATCCACCTCAGCTGCAGCTCGAATGTCCCATCTCAACTGCAGCTCAAAAAATTCAGCAACCGCTGTCTTTTAAAAATCCCATACACCATTACCTTACCTCAACATTACCACCATACGATTACATTGTCTGCATTAATTTTCGGTTCCTCAATATATCTAAAGTGGCGATCCATTATTTTATATTAAATGAGCAGATCGAATTAAGATGGAACGAAACCTACCTACATGACCTAGTAACTGTCATATTCTCAGCAAGTACCCCATGGGTGGAAATAATTTACACTCCTCGAGAAGAGTGGGTTCCAGACGCTGTTGAAACACTGCACTAGACGAACGAAGAAAGGACGATAGCAAGCGGCTCTCACCATTAGCATAATAAATTTTAATGAAGTCAATCCATCCAAAGCCAACTATATCCAGAAGAAAGCCTCATGGATTACTATCTATAAAGCGTCTACACTTCCTGACATTATCATTCTCCATAAAAACATCTTTAGATTGCAATAAAGAGATTATAGAATAATGTTTTTCGAATCCCTAAGAACAAAAAACCCCACGTTCATTGTGGAGTGTCACAATTCAGATGGCTCAGTAGGGAGATTGGTGGTGGACCGCAGCTTATCCACTTTAACGATCGCAATGACTAACCCACTTTCATTCAACAGCAATTAAGTCAGACATTAACAGTAAGACAATTAAGTTCTATCATGGAAACGCACCTTGATTCTAGTTTTTGACTCAAATCACTTAAAAAACACCCTCTTGTCCACATCCTGTACAGATTGCAGCCGGAATATCGCAAGCGGAACAAACACTTTCCAGAGCTGTAATCACCTGCATACTGCCAACATCCATTCACTCTTCAAAGGCAACACAGCAACACCAACTTAAGCAAAGCTAAACATCACATAGAGGACAAAATTGAAGTACCCGATACTCACTTAATTACAGATCCCCTTCACCGAGAAAACCCCCATAAAAGTAATGGTAACGACTAATATCCGGAAACTCCTGAGGAAAATTTTGCCCTAGAGTGCATTTGTGATCGGCTGCAATTCTTCGTGGTGAGACCTGAAATCGCGTCGATCAGCATACTAACAATGCCTATAACTCATGCATCTAATTACTTGATAGTTCGCTGTGCTAGTTGGGGGTGATGGATTAGCTTGGCGAAATGTGACGACAAGATGAGGGGAAATATCTGAACTTCTTAAGGTGGTCCCTCGTTCGCTTAACTTACAAAAAGCCCTTTCCCTACAAAGATCGTAGCATTGCTTTAAGCTTTGGGCAAAAAACGGCAAAGTTATCAAACATAACCATGGAATGCCTCGAAAGCTCTAACGATTATGAATTGTAAGTATAAGCCAATAAAGGCTGGAATAGTGCCTGGAATTCTTTTCTGGAAGCTGCATTAGGTGAAGCGCCGTTGAACTTTCTCTGCTAGTATCACATGATAAGCAAATTCGAGTATAATTTCACAAATGAGACGACGCTGAACAAGAAAAATAGTTTTTTTTCCTCACGGTTTTAGAGCACGCAACTTGATTTGGAACTTGTTATGATGGCCGAAATTTGCATATATGGATATTCTTTGAAAAATAATAATTTATGTTAAGAGACTTGAGCTCACGAATTCGCAAAGGACTGTCATACCTGAAATCTGTTATCCTTGATTGGGAAATGAAGCGAATGGGTGGAATAATATTGGAGATTAGCATTTCTTATTTCAAGTGTCACCACAAATGTCAGTTTTTTCTCCATGCAATCCTGAATTTTCTTTTTCACTTACTAGTGCATAAGCAGAAAAAGAATTGGTGACATAGACTAAAATGCTTGACGTAGTTGACTTGATGGCGGGACATTAAGTGGATGGGTGGAAGTTAGTGTGAAATTGGAGATGTGGTTTCAGGAAGCTTTTTCTGCAGTGTTACCACAAATACAGTTAGTTATCTAAGCATCCGAATAATGTTCTGTTTAAGACTGTGCATAAGCAGAAAATAGGAATTGGTGACAAGACTATTCACAGCTTAATGTAGGAATTGACTTGATGGTGGGACATTAAGTGGATGGGTGGAAGTAAGTGTGAAGATTGGAGATGTGGTTTGAATCATAGCTTGACACTTGATGGTGGGACACTGGAGATGAAGTTTCAGGGAAGCTTTTTCTGCAGTGTTACCACAAATGCAGTTAGTTCCCTGCGCATCCGGAATAATGTTTTGTTCAAGACTGTGCATAAGCAGAAAATAGCAATTGGTGACAGAGACTATTCATAGCTTGACGTAGGAGTTGACTTGATGGTGGGACATTAAGTGGATGGGTGGAAGTAAGTGTATTGGAGATGTGGTTTGAGTTAGGCCCGGAATAATGTTTGTTCAAGACTGTGCATAAGCAGAAAATAGAATTGGTGACAAAGACTATTCATAGCTTAACGTAGGAGTTGACTTGATGGTGGGACATTAAGTGGATGGGTGGAAGTAAGTGTGAAGATTGGAGATGTGGTTTGAGAGAGGCCCGGAATAATGTTTTGTTCAAGACTGTGCATAAGCAGAAAATAGGAATTGGTGACAAAGACTGTTCATAGCTTGACGTAGGAGTTGACTTGATGGTGGGACATTAAGTGGATGGGTGGAAGTAAGTGTCAAAACTGGAGATGAAGTTTCAGGGAAGCTTTTTCTGCAGTGTTACCACAAATGCAGTTAGTTCCCTGCGCATCCGGAATAATGTTTTGTTCAAGACTGTGCATAAGCAGAAAATAGCAATTGGTGACAGAGACTATTCATAGCTTGACGTAAGAGTTGACTTGATGGTGGGACATTAAGTGGATGGGTGGAAGTAAATGTGAAAACTGAAGATGAAGTTTCAGGGAAGCTTTTTCTGCAGTGTTACCACAAATGCAGTTAGTTCCCTGCGCATCCGGAATAATGTTTTGTTCAAGACTGTGCATAAGCAGAAAATAGCAATTGGTGACAAAGACTATTCATAGCTTCACGTAGGAGTTGACTTGATGGTGGGACATTAAGTGAATGGGTGGAAGTAAGTGTGAAGATTGGAGATGTGGTTTGAGAGAGGCCCGGAATAATGTTTTGTTCAAGACTGTGCATAAGCAGAAAATAGGAATTGGTGACAAAGACTGTTCATAGCTTGACGTAGGAGTTGACTTGATGGTGGGACATTAAGTGGATGGGTGGAAGTAAGTGTCAAAACTGGAGATGAAGTTTCAGGGAAGCTTTTTCTGCAGTGTTACCACAAATGCAGTTAGTTCCCTGCGCATCCGGAATAATGTTTTGTTCAAGACTGTGCATAAGCAGAAAATAGCAATTGGTGACAGAGACTATTCATAGCTTGACGTAAGAGTTGACTTGATGGTGGGACATTAAGTGGATGGGTGGAAGTAAATGTGAAAACTGAAGATGAAGTTTCAGGGAAGCTTTTTCTGCAGTGTTACCACAAATGCAGTTAGTTCCCTGCGCATCCGGAATAATGTTTTGTTCAAGACTGTGCATAAGCAGAAAATAGCAATTGGTGACAAAGACTATTCATAGCTTCACGTAGGAGTTGACTTGATGGTGGGACATTAAGTGAATGGGTGGAAGTAAGTGTGAAGATTGGAGATGTGGTTTGAGGGAGGCTTTCTCTGCAGTGTTACCACAAATGCAGTTAGTTCCCTAAGCATCCGGAATAATGTTTTGTTCAAGACTGTGCATAAGCAGAAAATAGGAATTGGTGACAAAGAGTATTCACAGCTTCACGTAGGAATTGACTTGATGGTGGGACATTAAGTGGATGGGTGGAAGTAAGTGTGAAGATTGGAGATGTGGTTTGAGGGAGGCCCGGAATAATGTTCCGTTTACGACTGTGCATAAGCAGAAAATAGGAATTGGTGACAAAGACTGTTCATAGCTTGACGTAGGAGTTGACTTGATGGTGGGACATTAAGTGGATGGGTGGAAGTGTGAAAACTGGAGATGAAGTTTCAGGGAAGCTTTTTCTGCAGTGTTACCACAAATGCAGTTAGTTCCCTGCGCATCCGGAATAATGTTTTGTTCAAGACTGTGCATAAGCAGAAAATAGCAATTGGTGACAAAGACTATTCATAGCTTGACGTAAGAGTTGACTTGATGGTGGGACATTAAGTGGATGGGTGGAAGTAAGTGTGAAAACTGGAGATGAAGTTTCAGGGAAGCTTTTTCTGCAGTGTTACCACAAATGCAGTTAGTTCCCTGCGCATCCGGAATAATGTTTTGTTCAAGACTGTGCATAAGCAGAAAATAGCAATTGGTGACAAAGACTATTCATAGCTTGACGTAGGAGTTGACTTGATGGTGGGACATTAAGTGAATGGGTGGGTAAGTGTGAAGATTGGAGATGTAGTTTCAGGGAGGCTTTTTCTGCAGTGTTACCACAAATGCAGTTAGTTCCCTGCGCATCCGGAATAATGTTTTGTTCAAGACTGTGCATAAGCAGAAAATAGCAATTGGTGACAAAGACTATTCATAGCTTAACGTAGGAGTTGACTTGATGGTGGGACATTAAGTGGATGGGTGGAAGTAAGTGTGAAGATTGGAGATGTGTTTGGCTTTTTCTGCAGGCAGTTAGGCATCCGGAATAATGTTTTGTTCAAGACTGTGCATAAGCAGAAAATAGGAATTGGTGACAAAGACTATTCATAGCTTAACGTAGGAGTTGACTTGATGGTGGGACATTAAGTGGATGGGTGGAAGTAAGTGTGAAGATTGGAGATGTGGTTTGAGGGAGGCCCGGAATAATGTTCCGTTCAAGACTGTGCATAAGCAGAAAATAGCAATTGGTGAAAAAGACTATTCATAGCTTAACGTAGGAGTTGACTTGATGGTGGGACATTAAGTGGATGGGTGGAAGTGTGAAGATTGGAGATGTAGTTTCAGGGAGGCTTTTTCTGCAGTGTTACCACAAATGCAGTTAGTTCCCTGCGCATCCGGAATAATGTTTTGTTCAAGACTGTGCATAAGCAGAAAATAGCAATTGGTGACAAAGACTATTCATAGCTTGACGTAAGAGTTGACTTGATGGTGGGACATTAAGTGGATGGGTGGAAGTGTGAGGATTGGAGATGTAGTTTCAGGGAGGCTTTTTCTGCAGTGTTACCACAAATGCAGTTAGTTCCCTGCGCATCCGGAATAATGTTTTGTTCAAGACTGTGCATAAGCAGAAAATAGCAATTGGTGACAAAGACTATTCATAGCTTGACGTAAGAGTTGACTTGATGGTGGGACATTAAGTGGATGGGTGGAAGTAAGTGTGAAGATTGGAGATGTAGTTTCAGGGAGGCTTTTTCTGCAGTGTTACCACAAATGCAGTTAGTTCCCTGCGCATCCGGAATAATGTTTTGTTCAAGACTGTGCATAAGCAGAAAATAGGAATTGGTGACAAAGAGTATTCACAGCTTAATGTAGGAATTGACTTGATGGTGGGACATTAGGTGGATGGGTGGAAGTAAGTGTGAAGATTGGAGATGTGGTTTGAGGGAGGCCCGGAATAATGTTCCGTTTACGACTGTGCATAAGCAGAAAATAGCAATTGGTGAAAAAGACTATTCATAGCTTGACGTAGGAGTTGACTTCATGGTGGGACATTAAGTGGATGGAAGTAAGTGTGAAGATTGGAGATGTGGTTTGAGGGAGGGTTTTTCTGCAATGTTACCACAAATGCAGTTAGTTCCCTGCGCATCCGGAATAATGTTTTGTTCAAGACTGTGCATAAGCAGAAAATAGCAATTGGTGACAAAGACTATTCATAGCTTGACGTAAGAGTTGACTTGATGGTGGGACATTAAGTGGATGGGTGGAAGTGTGAAAACTGAAGATGAAGTTTCAGGGAGGCTTTTTCTGCAGTGTTACCACAAATGCAGTTAGTTCCCTGCGCATCCGGAATAATGTTTTGTTCAAGACTGTGCATAAGCAGAAAATAGCAATTGGTGACAAAGACTATTCATAGCTTGACGTAGAGTTGACTTGATGGTGGGACATTAAGTGGATGGGTGGAAGTAAGTGTGAAGATTGGAGATGTGGTTTCAGGGAGGCTTTTTCTGCAGTGTTACCACAAATGCAGTTAGTTCCCTGCGCATCCGGAATAATGTTTTGTTCAAGACTGTGCATAAGCAGAAAATAGCAATTGGTGACAAAGACTATTCATAGCTTAACGTAGGAGTTGACTTGATGGTGGGACATTAGGTGGATGGGTGGAAGTAAGTGTGAAGATTGGAGATGTGGTTTGAGGGAGGCCCGGAATAATTCCCGTGTTAAGACTGTGCATAAGCAGAAAATAGCAATTGGTGAAAAAGACTATTCATAGCTTGACGTAAGAGTTGACTTGATGGTGGGACATTAAGTGGATGGGTGGAAGTAAGTGTGTAGTTTGGAGATGTGGTTTGAGGAGGCCCGGAATAATGTTTTGTTTACGACTGTGCATAAGCAGAAAATAGCAATTGGTGAAAAAGACTATTCATAGCTTGACGTAAGAGTTGACTTGATGGTGGGACATTAAGTGGATGGGTGGAAGTGTGAAGATTGGAGATGTAGTTTCAGGGAGGCTTTTTCTGCAGTGTTACCACAAATGCAGTTAGTTCCCTGCGCATCCGGAATAATGTTTTGTTCAAGACTGTGCATAAGCAGAAAATAGCAATTGGTGAAAAAGACTATTCATAGCTTAATGTAGGAATTGACTTGATGGTGGGACATTAGGTGGATGGGTGGAAGTAAGTGTGAAGATTGGAGATGTGGTTTGAGGGAGGCCCGGAATAATGTTCCGTTTACGACTGTGCATAAGCAGAAAATAGCAATTGGTGAAAAGACTATTCATAGCTTGACGTAAGGAGTTGACTTGATGGTGGGACATTAAGTGGATGGGTGGAAGTGTGAGGATTGGAGATGTAGTTTCAGGGAGGCTTTTTCTGCAGTGTTACCACAAATGCAGTTAGTTCCCTGCGCATCCGGAATAATGTTTTGTTCAAGACTGTGCATAAGCAGAAAATAGCAATTGGTGAAAAAGACTATTCATAGCTTGACGTAAGAGTTGACTTGATGGTGGGACATTAAGTGGATGGGTGGAAGTAAGTGTGAAGATTGGAGATGTAGTTTCAGGGAGGCTTTTTCTGCAGTGTTACCACAAATGCAGTTAGTTCCCTGCGCATCCGGAATAATGTTTTGTTCAAGACTGTGCATAAGCAGAAAATAGCAATTGGTGACAAAGACTATTCATAGCTTCACGTAGGAGTTGACTTGATGGTGGGACATTAAGTGAATGGGTGGAAGTAAGTGTGAAGATTGGAGATGTGGTTTGAGGGAGGCTTTCTCTGCAATGTTACCTCAAATGCAGTTAGTTCCCTAAGCATCCCGAATAATGTTTTGTTCAAGACTGTGCATAAGCAGAAAATAGCAATTGGTGACAAAGACTATTCATAGCTTAATGTAGGAATTGACTTGATGGTGGGACATTAGGTGGATGGGTGGAAGTAAGTGTGAAGATTGGAGATGTGGTTTGAGGGAGGCCCGGAATAATGTTCCGTTTACGACTGTGCATAAGCAGAAAATAGCAATTGGTGAAAAAGACTATTCATAGCTTGACGTAAGAGTTGACTTGATGGTGGGACATTAAGTGGATGGGTGGAAGTGTGAGGATTGGAGATGTAGTTTCAGGGAGGCTTTTTCTGCAGTGTTACCACAAATGCAGTTAGTTCCCTGCGCATCCGGAATAATGTTTTGTTCAAGACTGTGCATAAGCAGAAAATAGCAATTGGTGAAAAAGACTATTCATAGCTTCACGTAAGAGTTGACTTGATGGTGGGACATTAAGTGGATGGGTGGAAGTAAGTGTGAAGATTGGAGATGTAGTTTCAGGGAGGCTTTTTCTGCAGTGTTACCACAAATGCAGTTAGTTCCCTGCGCATCCGAATAATGTTTTGTTCAAGACTGTGCATAAGCAGAAAATAGCAATTGGTGAAAAGACTATTCATAGCTTGACGTAAGAGTTGACTTGATGGTGGGACATTAAGTGGATGGGTGGAAGTGTGAGGATTGGAGATGTAGTTTCAGGGAGGCTTTTTCTGCAGTGTTACCACAAATGCAGTTAGTTCCCTGCGCATCCGGAATAATGTTTTGTTCAAGACTGTGCATAAGCAGAAAATAGCAATTGGTGAAAAAGACTATTCATAGCTTGACGTAAGAGTTGACTTGACGGTGGGACATTAAGTGGATGGGTGGAAGTAAGTGTGAAGATTGGAGATGTAGTTTCAGGGAGGCTTTTTCTGCAGTGTTACCACAAATGCAGTTAGTTCCCTGCGCATCCGGAATAATGTTTTGTTCAAGACTGTGCATAAGCAGAAAATAGCAATTGGTGAAAAAGACTATTCATAGCTTGACGTAAGAGTTGACTTGACGGTGGGACATTAAGTGGATGGGTGGAAGTGTGAAGATTGGAGATGTAGTTTCAGGGAGGCTTTTTCTGCAGTGTTACCACAAATGCAGTTAGTTCCCTGCGCATCCGGAATAATGTTTTGTTCAAGACTGTGCATAAGCAGAAAATAGGAATTGGTGACAAAGAGTATTCACAGCTTAATGTAGGAATTGACTTGATGGTGGGACATTAGGTGGATGGGTGGAAGTAAGTGTGAAGATTGGAGATGTGGTTTGAGGGAGGCCCGGAATAATGTTCCGTTTACGACTGTGCATAAGCAGAAAATAGCAATTGGTGAAAAAGACTATTCATAGCTTGACGTAGGAGTTGACTTCATGGTGGGACATTAAGTATATGGATGGAAGTAAGTGTGAAGATTGGAGATGTGGTTTGAGGGAGGGTTTTTCTGCAATGTTACCACAAATGCAGTTAGTTCCCTAAGCATCCGGAATAATGTTTTGTTCAAGACTGTGCATAAGCAGAAAATATGAATTGGTTACAAAGACTATTCATAGCTTCCTTTACGACAACTTCTTTCTTCAGGCATCGGCTCCGTTTGGCAAATAAAGACCACCAGCATTTTGGGGATATGGCAAAAGGGGTCTATTTCGAATACGGTCTGGGTCTCGACCTGGACTAGTCCAGGCCGTTTTAATGATGAGATCGAGTTCCAAGTCTCCAAATGAAATGATACGAAATTAATGAGATTGGTGGAAGGTGTTATTCATCAATGGCAACGTACATATCAAACTCAATGAAGCATATAAACAAGTTGAGAGGTGTATCGAACGAGCTGGTGGTACAGGTAGATGTGATCTGATTCAACGAGAAAATTCTCTACAATGGCAAATATGTACAAAGCCGAAATGCCTGAATGCAAATTACATAAAAGCAGCCCATCTCATGCTATCCGTCGACGTAAGAATGCCGAAAGTGAACTGAAACAACGAAAACGCATCTCACTTTGAACATCCTACGATTCAAATAAAATATTGAGTAAGTGATAACAAAATCATATGCTGATATAGAAAAAGATTGCTAATCATGCTCTGCTGTCCTTCCCATCATACATCGTGAAAATTAACGCCTTAAACTGATAATGAAGTGATAATTTAGCAGCGACATCCTCCTCGAGTAACCTAACCTTTTACTGCTGTCATTTAAAAAACGCCTGAAGAAAATAAACAGAGACAAAATATTTAACAGAATAAAATACTAAAAAAAAATAATTAAAACAAAAGTGAAGTCAAAAAATATAAACAGACACAAACAGAATGTTCCAACATGAATACCACTAGTACAAACAACCTTTCGATGAGTTCTGCCGCTTTTTCACTCTATCAGTCAGCAAGTTAAGCAAGACAGACGCCAAACGCTTACATTCATATATCTAATTTCTTAAATAATCCCCGAACTATCATTGAAGCACTCTATTCAAGATTTAAAAAAAAAACTAATCATGATGTTTCATTTCAAATGAACGTTCAACTTTCCCGAAAAGACTTCAAGCACAGAAGTTGAGGCTGCGTTCTTGATCAAAATCCATATTTCTGGGCAGAAACACGTTTCATATGCCGATTTTGAGACCACTGTTCAGCAAGTTGTTCCTCTCGAGCCACTGCCTGAAATTAACGAATGCTTTCCATTGAATAAAATCCAAACGCAGATTGTACACAGCATTACGGTTCGGCAAGGAAAACTTCTACAAACTTTAAGCCCACAAACCACAGGCCAAATGCAAAAAAATGGCATCCTATTGTATTTCAAGACAGGCTGAAGTGATCGATCCACACCACAAAAACTACGCAAAATTCTTCTTCATAAGTTCCAGGAATGTTTGATGACGATCGACGGATCAAGTAAACAACGAAGCAAACTGCCTCCCGTGTCAGCCAACATTTCGGACGTTTTATTCGAACAGCTTCAGGTGACTCGTCAACGAACAAGTGACGACTACCTCAAATTTCGTTTAGAAAGAGAGCAATGATAGCAAGATGAGACTCTATAGCACTTCTGCGAGCGGTACTTAAATAAATACGTTCCACCTTAATAAAGAGATTTATCAAAGTGGAACGTAACAGCTTTAGCTTCTGTTCAATAATTTTTTCGTGCATAAAACGACTTTTGCAAATTTTAAACTCGTGCAAGAAACCGTTACACCCTTCGATGACCGCGAAATCTAAACAATTCATGAAAAGCGAACTAATTTTTCAAGCCACTTTAACTGCAATGGCCAATCCGCGTTGCTAGTAGTCTAAATATAATGCAGGTGCCCATAATTAAATACTATGGGAGAATATATAGAACTCACGTAGGCAGAACTCACCGGAGAAAAAGTCTTAAGAGCTGTCAAACATAAGGTCCCTGCTTACCACTTTTCTGCATTTCGACATTTCTACGAAGTAAAAAGAATCTTCGATATTTCGTAAAGGATAACCTTTCTACGAAGTTGCATTTTCTGTTAAAATATCTGCGTCCATCTACGGGAGCATGGTGAATAATATCTTCCTATCGGAGCAAATCATAATGGCAAACAAAAGCGCTCCTATCCCATAACACAACTGAAACAAAAAATCGCGATAAAGAGTACACATGCTTACTTCACATAGTATATTCTATGGGTGACCTTCCACAACATGGCAACAAAAACGATCTTACGGAACCTCAGGACAATTCAAAAAAAAAAACAAACCACAGTGGCCAAGTAGGTAATCTGATGCTTCCTTCTCGCTACCATCTCGATCGGTGCTTTGCCTTTTGGAACCGCCGCCAGATGTGATAAAGTCGCTTCAGCCAAAGACTTATTATGCAAATTCTTCAGCAAATTTGCTTGCACATTCGGCCCCAGTGCCTAAACACAAATAATCTTCATCACAAATACCACTCCCCCTCCCTCCATCACCAGTATGCTACGCCAGTCTAACTTCTCATATCTTACTTTTTATTGCACCTACTGAAAAAAAAAACATCTCTCCACTGCATGTATGGAAGGCGACAGCTTCATCTGTTTCATTAGGAGCATAGCCTCACAAGATCATGATCATTAGTTGCCTGGCAAGATCACTAATACAATCTGAGAGGATTACGATCAACGGTTGCCTAGCAAACTCACTATCATCATCTATCTGCACAAACAAACAGTAAACTATTAAAGACGAACCTGATCTACGCTGACGTCGACGATGTTTTCTACGACAGCAGCTGCGGTCGCTTCCGTCCCGCCCCATGCAGCGACATCATGAGAGTATATCATCCGTTGTGCTTCCTTTAATGCGACATACCTTTACAACGTTTATAATGTAATCCCCTTCAATGTATCGCATAAGTTCCCCTTTATAAACTCCTTTTCAGCGATCATTAGATGCTCCTCTTTTTCAGTCACAAGAACGGAGGAGTCTCAAATCTAGAATGTGCATTCGCCTTGGAATTTATGAATAGTGGAACCCTTTGTTTGTATAAGCTCCTCTTTCTCCTCAAATAAACTGCCACTAAAACGACAGATAAACAATTGAATTGGCGCCCATTAAGTGAACAAAATTTTCTGAGAGTGCAAATTCGACTAACAAAACAATTAAGAACAAATCGACCATTGAAATGCTAAATGAAAATGCATAGAATTATTCATCGATACGCATACAAAACCGCATACAGCTGCGATCTAATTATTTCACACCTAAACAATAAGGCGTCCATTCTTCACCGTGAACGATTTCTCACAGAGTGTCACTATTTCTGCTTACGAACACCAACGATAATTCACATCAAAACATACGCTTCTGCGGTAGCCTGACTTTGTAAACAAAAAAGAGCGACAACGTCGACTCCGTGAATAAACCCGATGCAACAGAAAAACCTTCCAAGTCCGATCTCGATCAACTAACATCATTCTGGATCACGATATCAATCCGCAGCAATACAAACATCGCATCAAATTTCCATAGACTATTGTTCAAAAAGTAAACCTTAAGGATCTGTACAACTACGTAAAGCTGATAAAACGAATGAATTCTCTTCTCCAAATTTCTCTGTTACTGAGTTCTCCAAACCGAATTCTCTTTTCGGACAAAGTCAAATTACAGCATCACATAACCCTGATCTAACACTATAAAATACAAAAATAAAAGTGAAATCGAAAATTTGAGGTTTATTTTCATAGCGAAATGCCCGTTGAAGAGATTATTTACAGGTGCTTCGCTATATTGCATACTTCCTTTTCTTTCCTCTTGGAAGAGATTAAAAAGAATCGACGATAAATGGCACTAATCGCTTTTCCCATATGCGTCAACTAATTCATTCCCGTCCCAACAGCAAAAAATAATTGCGTAAAACAGCAAAATGCCCTCACTTGATTTTATACGAATCTCGGGTAAACCATGAGTTAATGCTGGAACCACAGAAAATGATTGAATAAGCCGCTTACTAAAAATGTTCGAACCACATATAATGAATTCATTAAGACTTCAAAAAAAAAAAATTAAACTGTAAATGTTCAACAGAATTTGATGAAGAAGAGTTGCTGAAAGTAGAACTGACTAAATGCTTAGCAGTTAGTTCCTAATGAGTAAAAGGGACTTGGTTGAACTCTCATGCATGACACTCCTAATTAGCACGGAAAGTCCAATCCCGATGGAAGAATCCGTAGTGAAGATGCTTTGCTCTGTTAGAATAGCATAATATAGAACCATGAAACAAGATGCGTTAAGGATACTAAGCGTTCTCATCAATCTTCCTTCATTCCTATAGGCTTTAAACGACGAAAAAAAAAGTTACAGTATCATCGATAACTCCACACATTGATGACCCTTCACTCGTGCTCGGCAATTCTCCCACTTCTGTATACTTGCTTTCTACCGCATCCTGAAACATTCAATGAAGTTTATGGAAAAACAATGAACATATCATGATGTTAAAGACACTACTTCCTCGCGAATAAAGCTCTCAAGAACGAAGAGAGTGGCGATTGCTGCCACTCATAAGAATGCCATTAACAGTTAGCATTAGAGGAAATTCTGTGCATATTCCTAGCGGATATTATAGCTGAAACTCCTCTCAGTCTCTGAGGTAACGGGAACAAAGTCTTAACTAATAGCCCCTCTTTTTCCGCCTCGAAATTCAGATTTCATAATGATTCGAAGATATTATATCATAAAGCGATATGGAAATTTGAATAGCTAATGAAAAATGGCAACGGTACAGAATTAGGAGCCTTTAACTGCTTTTGGTTACCACATAGTGAATGCGATAATAATAAGAAAGAAGCGAAATATATTTGCCTTTGAAGAACAGAGAAGAATCAAAATCAAACTGCTTTACGATCGGCACTGCAACCGTCCATAAATACAACACAACAAGCAAAATACTAGTGAATTACCTATATCACGAACCTGATAGTGAATGTGTGGTGGTCGACTCGGACCGTAACTAACATCAGACTTAACAGTGGGCTGATGATCGATAAAAGGCACTTCCGAGTTCGATCGCAGTCCAAAGAAATCACTTGGATCAACATCCGAATCATCACTCTCTTCTTCGGCTGCTACCGCTTTCTCTTTGGGCAACTTGAAAAAAGCCTCTTTACTCATTCTCTCAGAACAACCAATAACGTTGAATTTATTCAATAAATGAAAGAAAAAAAGCGGAAGATTAATATAGATCAACTGAAAAATGTTAAAATTATAAATCTGTAAATAGAAATAAAGCAAAACAATACTAAGCGTCATATCCGGTAGAGTAAAATATGTAGAGCATTATAATGGCCAAAAAAAGAACTTCTTTTTCATAAGCACAGAAATAAATGTTAAATCAGTTTGAGTGTACGATTTCGATAATGCAACATTCTTCTCTAAGATGCAAATATCATCCAACACTTCCGCGAAATGATTACGAAAATTGTCGAATCCATACATCACAAACGGAAATTGAAAAATGTAACCTCTTGAGGTAGGCGTTGTTTTGAAGTGCGAAGACTACTGGGCAGCATTACATTCGCTCCCTTCGACTCGCTTCTCACATGGCTTCTTGGCTGTGGCAACATCGAAAGTAAACCATTCGATGCAACTTTCAAATCGGCCCCTTCCTTCCTCTTCTTTTCCTAAAAAATGCGCAATGAAACCGCCGTAATTTAATACTCGGTGAAAATTAACATACCCCGACAGACATACATCCATCTTCCCTATGCAGCTGTATTTACATCCTTAACGCCATTTACATCCCTATTTCCGACAAAGACTTTTCAAGGCTAATCCCTCAGGCAGAAAAAATTTCCATTTCCATTACAAACATCGCACCATTTGTTTATATATTCCACATTAATTAACAAAGCTTCTTTGTGGGAAACATTATATTCGATTTTCTCTAAATTTCCATCACTTCTATATTTCGATCTCGATCGTAAAGATGGGATCTAAGCCTAGCGACAGTATTGTCATTACAGAGATTATGCAACCGTGAAACACGAAAAACTCTATTAGGCCACATTTAGCAATTAACGCTGATCACGCATTTCGCGCCCTCATAAATAAAATGAATGGGATAAAATATTGGGCTAAATGGTTCATTACGGGATTAATTAAAGATAAGTATGCAAGTTTTCTGAAATGGACTAGCCGTAAAATGGAATGGAATCTCCAGATACATCAGAATCCCGAAAACATCTTTCACATGATCTGATCTTGAAAAGTACTTCCGCTAACATTGATACATGGCAAAGAAGCCAAGGAGATACTTCTCCCCTTTATTAACCGAATCAATTAAGCGCCTATTATCAGATCGTGTTAAAATATTCCCCTCTCAACCATCGCAGTACTGCAACCATAAATCTTATGAGAACGAATCAAGAGATATACCTAATAATAAACTTAATAAAAATGAAATGTTCTCACAACTTTCTTCGCGATAGAATAAAAAACTAAGACGACGTTGCATCTGTGCGTAAGTATATGTCTAGTTACCTTTCTATGTAGTAATGTAGGTTCTCGAATCAATGAAGCTAGAGTATAGATATTTAGCAACCACAATGGGGTTTCAATTTCCTTTGCTTCCCTTATTCGTAACAGCGCCGATGTTGCCTCTTCTTAACGCGGCATCCACCGATACATTCAAATATGATCTTAATTTTATTTCAGCAAGTTTGGGCTTAGAAATAATGAAGTAACCATATTTTTAGCCAATCTGAGTACTGCAAAAAATCTAATGGGAAACGGTTCATCAATGTGTTTAGTAAAATGGCAGATGCACATACGCATATATAGACGTCCCGATACGACATAAACGCAACTCATGTTTATTCTGAGAAATAAACCTCCGCAAAGTACATATATACATATACAAGAGAATATAAGGCTATAAACGAAACAAGAGAGGCTATGCAAGACTGTCACGAGATATGCAAATAAGCAACAATTTCATGCGACAGGCAAAGGCGAAAAATACCCTATAAACGAGCAACTCGAAAATGAAACTTGAGGCGGGCAACAATTGGCCATAACTGCCCTACAATGGAATCAAATTCCAAAGCAATCAAGGCTTACCTTTTTCTCTTCAAAGTCGTCATCGCTATAGTCATCTAGTCCCATAAGTCCGCCAAAAGCATCTATTTTCGTTTTTTTCTTCACGACATCATCGTTTTTTCTGGACTTCCCCCTGAAAATGAAAACGATTTGCATCAACTGAACGGATAAAATGTTATCCTTAAGAAACATATTTTGTAGATGTGAAGAATGTTCTTTTCTTCCGAAATCCTCAGAGCGAATCTAAGTTTTTCCGATCGCTGCAATTCAGTTTGGCAGCCCTGAAAAAGCATCACTAATTTCCTCTCACTGCGAGCTCTAAACCAATGATGGCATTCTCAAAGATTTAAATCTCTGCGTAATAAATCTAATTTAAATTCCTCTTCTCAAGTAATTCGCGAAATAATGTCCTACTGTTTCAGTTCTAACCTGCAAATTTTATAGTGGATCCTACGTTCGAAACTGTATTGAATGCTCTTAATTTAAGCTATTTTTTGCGACATTAGACTAGATCTGAGAGACCATCGTTCCGATTTCGAGGACGTTCCATCTGAGATCCGTAAATTTTGTAAGGTCTACGTGAAATTTCTACCATTTCCACTTCAATAACCCTCAAAAAACTATCTCAGTTAAAAGTAACCTAATCGCAACCATCCATTCTATAAAAGATCGACCGATTTTACGCAAATATACGACTGGTATTTAGACCTTCTAGGATAGGACTCTTCTGTTCAAAAGAGTTGTTAGCAAGCACTGGTCTTCGTGATTTCGCATCGATATAGCCACGAAGACATTTAAAATAACTCGCAGATTTCATTTCGCACTTGTTAAATGATGTCATACCCCCTCTTCAGTTATTTTTCTCGTTCAATTTTCCCATTTAGTTTCTCATAAACATCACACACGACTTTTTACTGACCACCCGACCTAAATTAGATCCTATCTCAACTGCCTTCTTTGGTCAGTTGATCATAGAGGGGAAAGGATTTCAACAACGAATTCGTAGAAACGAGCAAGGATTTAAGATTCAACACCAAAATGAGCTGAGAGAGAAGCAGGAGAGTGGGTGGGTGCGATTTTCTATTTAATACAGGAGACCCTAACGAGCAACGATTCAGCAGTAGAGAAAGAAAAGGGATGACGGTGGATTATGATAAAATCAAAAGATTTCCAACCAAAGAATCGATCAACTAAGAAATAAAAATTCCAACATCAAATATAAATGAAAAAAATTTGTGCACCAGGATAAAACAACATAAAATATTCTTTAACGAAACTAAACTAACAACTTTGCTTTCTTTTCTTTTTTTCGTCGTTTTCGTTCGGCTTTCTTAGCAAGTTTCAGTTCCCATTGTTTGCGCCCAACCAGTTCTTCTAATTCTTCTTCATCGATCTTTGCATTAACTGCATACCTTCCTGAGCTTGCAGCAGATGGCAATGAAGCAAGAACATCGCAACCTGAACCTTGTAATACCCAATCTAAGAACATTATACTATGGCATTTAAGCCTGCACGCTACCGATACAGAGCACGATGTGGATTCTCAAATTATATATAGCAGATGCCCAAATATTATTCAATAAGACGTCTGCCGTTAGCGAAAAAGGTTTTCCAAAAAATATGTGGAAAAAGAAGATCGGAAAAGTTTCAATTCCACTTCACAACGCAAATAACAATTGAGGTGTAAATAAAAAACAATGAAAACAAAATCGATCTCACATATACGCAAAAACAATGACTACGGTCGTGATAGGGAAGTGCGCGGATAGTACGCTACGGATTAGAGGCTCTGATCTTAAAAGAAACGGATACTAAAGAGGTGTTAATGAATCTGTTTTCAGGTGCATATCTGTTTATCGCGTGTTGTCGACTCACTGCCCATAATCTTTCCTAGACGGCTTCTTTTGCAGGAATTATGAGTTGATGAGCATGACTTTCTATCAGATTCCACAGCAATATGATACCCCAAATGTCCCTAAACAAGCAAATAAGGATATTATTCACCTGAAGTCATCGGCTCGAACTCATCAGTTGCGGGATCTGCCTCCACACAACTCGTTCGACTCGTATAATGGCCATCCTCAATTTTTCTTTCGGTTGCTATTACATCTAATCCTTTTCTTGGATTTATAATCACCTCAGCGTGCATACCGCTCTCGTATTCGGCATCGTCTGACTGCCCTTCAGAATCGCTATCACCATAATCGACGAGACTAAGCATTCCACTTGCGGCGTCAACTGGCAACCGACCTCGTAGACCTACAAAAAGCTCTTCTGATTAAATCCCCTCCTGGCACCACCAGGGCCGAAAATAATTCATGCTATACGTTAACTGTGGATCAGAAAAAAACGCTACTTCGAACTATAGTGTTATTGGTCGAGATTGGAGGCGATGTTGTTTAAAAGTGCCTTTATTAGGCTGATAAAAGGATTGGCCGAATGGATGCAATTCGTTATCCTCATCGTTAGTCCAGTCGATTCGCTCCACTCTTGAGATGACCAAGCCGGATTATAGTTTACACATTTAGCACAAAATATATAAACGCGACTAAAATCTAAACGATAGAAAAGAACGATTAATTGAGAAACGAAGATAAACAGTGGAATATAAGAGTGATTACATTGCATAAAGAGGAAATCCTTTAAAGACAGATGGGTTGTGGAAGAATTTAGTTAGGCAAAGAAATATCAGAGACAGATGAAGTGATCAATTATGCTTAGTGATAAGAAAGTGATCACTTATCATTAATGATAAGGAAGACATTTATTAAAATTAAATCAACATATGCTGTAATCACTTCGATTACTATATTAATCATATTATTATTAAATATTTTTCTATATTATCAACGAAGAATACTATACATAAAGTTCAATGATCTAATAAATTGAAGTGAAAAAAAGCTGCTACTATAACGTAAGCTATAGAAATACAATAAAATAAAATGAGTATGAGGGAAAAAAATTCAAATAAAACCGTCGAAAGAGATCATCGAAGATCGCCATTCATCAATCGATGATTATCCACCCAAAATAAAAGACTTTATGATCACGAAAATATCTAAAACTTAGATTCAAATTCGAATGTTCGCTAAATTACGGGTCGAGTCCGACCACCTCTTCACCCCAAGTCGAGTCAATAAATCGACGGGCCCTACCACCCCTTCACCCCAAGTCGAATCAGTAAATCGACGGGCCCCACCACCCCTTCACCCCAGGTCGAATGAAAAGATCGACGGGCCCCACCACCCCCTTCACCCCAAGTCGAATCAGTAAATGGACGGGCCCCACCACCCCTTCACCCCAAGTCGAATGAAAAGATCGACGGGCCCCAGCACCCCTTCACCCCAAGTCGAATCAGTAAATCGACGGGCCCCACCACCCCCTTCACATCAAGTCGAATCAGTAAATGGACGGGCCCCACCACCCCCTTCACCCCAAGTCGAATCAAAAGATCGACAGGCCCCACTACCCCTTCACCCCAAGTGGACTCAAAAGATCGACGGGCCTCACTATCCCCTTCACCCCAAGTCGAATCAAAAGATCGACGGGCCCCACTACCCCTTCACCCCAAGTCGAATCAAAAGATCGACAGGCCCCACCACCCCTTCACCCCAAGTGGACTCAAAAGATCGACGGGCCTCACTATCCCCTTCACCCCAAGTCGAATCAAAAGATCGACAGGCCCCACTGCCCCTTCACCCCAAGTGGAATCAAAAGATCGACGGGCCCCACTATCCCCTTCACCCCAAGTCGAATCAAAAGATCGACAGGCCCCACTACCCCTTCACCCCAAGTGGACTCAAAAGATCGACGGGCCTCACTATCCCCTTCACCCCAAGTTGAATCAAAAGATCGACAGGCCCCACTACCCCTTCACCCCAAGTCGAATCAAAAGATCGACAGGCCCCACTACCCCTTCACCCCAAGTCGAATCAAAAGATCGACAGGCCCCACTACGCCTTCACCCCAAGTCGAATCAAAAGATCGACGGGCCCCACTATCCCCTTCACCCCAAGTCGAATCAAAAGATCGACAGGCCCCACTACCCCTTCACCCCAAGTGGACTCAAAAGATCGACGGGCCTCACTATCCCCTTCACCCCAAGTCGAATCAAAAGATCGACAGGCCCCACTGCCCCTTCACCCCAAGTGGAATCAAAAGATCGACGGGCCCCACTACCCCTTCACCCCAAGTCGAATCAAAAGATCGACAGGCCCCACTACCCCTTCACCCCAAGTCGAATCAAAAGATCGACAGGCCCCACTACCCCTTCACCCCAAGTCGAATCAAAAGATCGACGGGCCCCACTATCCCCTTCACCCCAAGTCGAATCAAAAGATCGACAGGCCCCACTACCCTTCACCCCAAGTCGAATCAAAAGATCGACGGGCCCCACTATCCCCTTCACCCCAAGTCGAATCAAAAGATCGACAGGCCCCACTACCCCTTCACCCCAAGTCGAATCAAAAGATCGACAGGCCCCACTACCCCTTCACCCCAAGTCGAATCAAAAGATCGACAGGCCCCACTACCCCTTCACCCCAAGTCGAATCAAAAGATCGACGGGCCCCACTATCCCCTTCACCCCAAGTCGAATCAAAAGATCGACAGGCCCCACTACCCCTTCACCCCAAGTCGAATCAAAAGATCGACGGGCCCCACTATCCCCTTCACCCCAAGTCGAATCAAAAGATCGACAGGCCCCACTACCCCTTCACCCCAAGTCGAATCAAAAGATCGACGGGCCCCACTATCCCTTCACCCCAAGTCGAATCAAAAGATCGACAGGCCCCACTACCCCTTCACCCCAAGTCGAATCAAAAGATCGACGGGCCCCACTATCCCCTTCACCCCAAGTCGAATCAAAAGATCGACAGGCCCCACTACCCCTTCACCCCAAGTCGAATCAAAAGATCGACAGGCCCCACTACCCCTTCACCCCAAGTCGAATCAAAAGATCGACGGGCCCCACTACCCCTTTACCCCAAGTCGAATCAAAAGATCGACAGGCCCCACTACCCCTTCACCCCAAGTGGAATCAAAAGATCGACGGGCCCCACTATCCCCTTCACCCCAAGTCGAATCAAAAGATCGACAGGCCCCACTACCCCTTCACCCCAAGTCGAATCAAAAGATCGACAGGCCCCACTACCCCTTCACCCCAAGTCGAATCAAAAGATCGACAGCCCCACTACCCCTTCACCCCAAGTGGAATCAAAAGATCGACGGGCCCCACTATCCCGTTCACCCCAAGTCGAATCAAAAGATCGACGGCCCCACTACCCCTTCACCCCAAGTCGAATCAAAAGATCGACAGGCCCCACTACCCCTTCACCCCAAGTGGAATCAAAAGATCGACGGGCCCCACTATCCCCTTCACCCCAAGTCGAATCAAAAGATCGACAGGCCCCACTACCCCTTCACCCCAAGTCCAATCAAAAGATCGACAGGCCCCACTACCCCTTCACCCCAAGTCGAATCAAAAGATCGACGGGCCCCACTATCCCCTTCACCCCAAGTCGAATCAAAAGATCGACAGGCTCCACTACCCCTTCACCCCAAGTGGAATCAAAAGATCGACGGGCCCCACTATCCCCTTCACCCCAAGTCCAATCAAAAGATCGACAGGCCCCACTACACCTTCACCCCAAGTCGAAACGGCGAAGAAAACAATGAAGGGAGAGGTAGGCATTTCTTCGAATATTAGATACGAGGACAGCTCTTTTAACGACTAATTCACCTCATTTTTTTTAACGACGGAAGAAACATCACCTCCGAGAAATAAACAGAATTTTTTAAACCAATGCTTGTTAATGAAACTGCTTCACCTTATTACTTAGGAGGAAGTATCGAAAGGTATGAAGCAGTATAAAGAGAATCGATAAAGTTGCCATCCAACAACTGTACATGGCACACACCCCTCATAAGCATTTAACATTTTTAATGAAAATCAAATCCGTCCTAACAAAACAGCTCTATTTTCCTTCCTTTAATTATCTAGAAGACAGCTAATAAAAAAATTTCCATGGCGCAGTATTAGCATTGCCAAAAACGCTGTTATTAAGGACCATAAGGGGAAATAAATGGATAAACATACCGAATACCCTTCGACCACAAGAACTTATTGAGACGAGTATCAACACGAACATCTTTAGTACCCATCTGCTGTTCGGCAAACTTGCGTACCTCATCAACAGCCCTCGGCGCACGTTTCTTGAATCCACTGCAATGCAAAAATTTCGATATACACCTCAACAGCGTGCTTCTGCAAATTCCTTTCAAGGCAAACATTACTCTAGATGTGACCTCTTGAGCTCCTTTTTCTTTTAACACAGCGAATTTCCTTACATGGTTTATTTTCACTGACAAAAAGCAAAAAATCAGCATGATTCATAACTCCAACTTCGGTGATTTTCGAACATGAAGTATCACAGAGATAACGTGAATAATCACCTACATCAGAGTGACCGTCGGACGATGGTCGTCGTGGAATTTATTAATCGAAACAATACAACGACTAAATCCCACCCGAGTACTTAATTTTTCATTTCAGCTTTCAAACAGCTATATAGAAGGTGCCGAATATTAAGAACATTGTTTGCAATAAAAAAGGTCACCACAAAATGCCACTGGGAAATAATGCGACACCATCGACTTGCGTTTCATATCCATTTAGTCTGTTTACTATAACTGAAAACTACAACTGACTTTTGAACAAATATGTCGCAAGACTAGCCAATATATAGTCAACTGTCATCTCATAATCTCTGATTTCAACTTCTATGTCTTTTACGGAGAAAAACACGTGAGATAATGTTTCATTGCCTCTCGAGGGAGAAATCACTGAAGTGAGTGGAGAGCACTTTGAACAACTTAATGAGTTCGAGCCTCGAGGCGCTCAATTTGTGACCAAGTTTCGTGAGTGGCACCATTAGGAAGCCATATTACATAGAATGCAGCGCTTGTGTAAGCATCACACTCCTAATATTGCATGCTTTCTATAGAGGAAAGTTCATGATTTATTTTTGCCTTTTGAAAACACCTGAGTGACTTCTTTTGTGAAAAAGAGGAGAGTAAGGAGTTAGGTAAGATCCCTTGATCCTAAGTTATATAGTCCTATAGTTAGCTTCCATTTATCCTAAGTTATCCTAAGTTATATACTCCGATTTACCTATCCGCATACTCCTTTACAAAAGTACTAAAACATTCTCAATAACTCCTTTCATCGATAGAAGAAGTATCGCCATGAGCTCTTAAATGGACTGAAATCCCGCTTCAACATTTTTCCACCTTCCAGGTCATCCATTTCTCCCTTATAACCTGGATATAAGCGTGCCTCAATCCCTGCCGATATTTCATCGGTGATAGGCGTTTCTATCGTTGTTGGCGGAACAAACTGCTTCTTGCAAGAATTATCGTGACCCATATCAGCCCACCCTTTAGCCTATGAATCACTTACATATCGTTGGTTCAACTCGGACTTGACTCCTTGACGTAAATTATATTCCACTTTTGCGACATCCCACTTTCAGCGATTTTTCGGTTTGATCTTTCCCGTTGTCGATTTGTACATCGATTTTAATAGGCGAACGTTTTAGTTCGATATTTTCGTCACCTATTCCAACCTACTTAGCACAGCTTATTTATAAATTCTATTCATTTATTGGCCAAATTAATTCTGAAACTGATGAATAGAACGGAACTCAAACGAGACTTACACGCCGAAGATCCTCTTGTGAAGATTGATGGTGTACTCACGAGTGACCACTTCACTCATAGCGCTACGTCCCTTTCGGTCTCTCTTCACACCTTTTTTAGGTGGCACCATTTTGTTTCACATAAAATAAACTTATATATTAACTCTAAAACATATTAAAAAAACTTTTAGAAATAACGTATTTCGACAACCCAATAAGACAAGTTCTACTGAAGAAATACTGAAACCATTAGGAAAAGAACGAAGATTTTTGATCTCAGTAAATCTCGGTGGTATCGATATGAGGCAAAAACAAGATGGTTAACCATATTTCCCATGATGAATTGAACAGAACGCCAGACTACGAAACTATAACACCATCAGTTAAGATGACTGAATCTTGAGGTGCAATTGCGCCAAACTGTGCGACCTGCTTTAGTTTTTCCATAGCTCTTCGGTATTACGTTATTATGTTCTCCTTCCGCTTTGGAAGATGGAAGAGCCAAGGAAAGACCTCAAAATCCACCTCAGCTGCAGCTCGAATGTCCCATCTCAATTGCAGCTCAAAAAATTCAGCAACCGCTGTCTTTTAAAAATCCCATACACCATTACCTACCTCAACATTACCACCATACGATTACATTGTCTGCATTAATTTTCGGTTCCTCAATATATCTAAAGTGGCGATCCATTATTTTATATTAAATGAGCAGATCGAATTCAGATGGAACGAAACCTACCTGCATGACCTAGTAACTGTCATACTCTCAGCAAGTACCCCATGGGTGGAAATAATTTACACTCCTCGAGAAGAGTGGGTTCCAGACGCTGTTGAAACACTGCACTAGACGAGCGAAGAAAGGACGATAGCAAGCGGCTCTCACCATTAGCACAATAAATTTTAATGAAGTCAATCCATCCAAAGCCAACTATATCCAGAAGAAAGCCTCATGGATTACTATCTATAAAGCGTCTACACTTCCTGACATTATCATTCTCCATAAAAACATCTTTGGATTGCAATAAAGAGATTATAGAATAATGTTTTTCGAATCCCTAAGAACAAAAAACCCCACGTTCATCGTGGAGTGTCACAATTCAGATGGCTCAGTAGGGAGATTGGTGGTGGACCGCAGCTTATCCACTTTAACGATCGCAATGACTAACCCACCTTCATTCAACAGCAATTAAGTCAGACATTAACAGTAAGACAATTAAGTTCTATCATGGAAATGCACCTTTATTTTAGTTTTTGACTCAAATCACTTAAAAAACACCCTCCTGTCCACATCCTGCACAGATTGCAGCCGGAATATCGCAAGCGGAACAAACACTTTCCAGAGCGGTAACCTCCTGCATACTGCCAACATCCATTCACTCTTCAAAGGCAACACAGCAACACCAACTTAAGCAAAGCTAAACATCACATAGAGGACAAAATTGAAGTACCCGATACTCATTTAATTACAGATCCCCTTCACCGAAAAAACCCCATAAAAGTAATGATAACGACTAATATCCGGAAATTCCTGAGGAAAATTTTGCCCTAGAGTGCATTTGTGATCGGCTGCAATTCTTCGTGGTGAGACCTGAAATCGCGTCGATCAGCATAATAACAATGCCGATAACTCATGCATCTAATTACTTGATAGTTCGCTGTGCTAGTTGGGGGTGATGGATTAGCTTGGCGAAATGTGACGACAAGATGAGGGGAAATATCTGAACTTCTCAAGGTGGTCCCTCGTTCGCTTAACTTACAAAAAGCCCTTTCCCTACAAAGATCGTAGCATTGCTTTAAGCTTTGGGCAAAAAACGGCAAAGTTATCAAACATAACCATGGAATGCCTCGAAAGCTCTAACGATTATGAATTGTAAGTATAAGCCAATAAAGGCTGGAATAGTGCCTGGAATTCTTTTCTGGAAGCTGCATTAGGTGAAGCGCCGTTGAACTTTCTCTGCTAGTATCACATGACAAGCAAATTCGAGTATAATTTCACAAATGAGACGACGCTGAACAAGAAAAGTGTCCTCATAGTTTTTTTTTTTTGAGCCGATATGTTGGGTAACGGTGAGAAATAGAGCACGCAAATTGAGCTCGTACTTCGCGAACTCTCAACATCTGTTATGATAGTGCCGAAATTTGCACATATGGATATTCTTCAAGGAAAATCACATCTTGACATAATAATTTATAGTCTAATTGAGACTTATCAAGATATCTATATAACTTCACGTAATCATCATGCACTTAACAATTGCATAGCAAATTCCATATAAAGTCATCCACAATGGACCTGAAATAACGGTATCCAGAATGTTATCCTCCTGTATCCAAATGAGAAAAAAATGAAGCGAATAAAAGGCACGTGGGAATTTCGCCATGAAATTTCATTTCCACTAAGGATATTGCAATGAGTATTCAATTACGGCAGCATTTCCAGGCCGTATTATTGAATTATTGACGTTACGATAATGTTGTAGGTGGCGTCCACGCACGCATCCATTCGTGTCAGCCAAATTTTTTCTCCATGCAAGTCGCTGAACCCATTTTCTTTCAACTTCACTTACTAGTGACCATTGGAAATGAGGGCCATGTTTTTATGCAAAAGTTGATTCGGGTTCCAACTACACATGACGATGATGATGGCAAAAGCGGTTGCTAGTGACGCAGGAGTTGGTTGACTTGATGGCGGGACGTTAAGTGGATGGGTGGAAGTTAGTGTGAATATTGGAG
Organism: Parascaris univalens; assembly: GCA_037576465.1. Lineage (NCBI taxonomy): Eukaryota > Metazoa > Nematoda > Chromadorea > Rhabditida > Ascarididae > Parascaris > Parascaris univalens. Next base: position 38,125,308 of record CM075173.1, on the reverse strand, counting down.
ATGTGGTTTGAGGGAGGCTTTTCCTGCAGTGTTACCACAAATACAGTTAGTTCCCTAAGCATCCGGAATAATATTCTGTTTAAGACTGTGAATAAGCAGAAAATAGGAATTGGTGACAAAGACTGTTCACAGGTTAACGTAGGAATTGACTTGACGGTGGACATTAAGTGAATGGGTGGTAGTAAGTGTGAAGATTGGAGATGTGGTTTGAGGGACCCTTTTTCTGCAATGATACCACAAATGCAGTTAGTTCCCTGAGCATCCGGAATAATGTTCTGTTCAAGACTGTGCATAAGCAGAAAATAGGAATTGGTGACAAAGACTATTCATAGCTTGACATAGCAATTGAGTTGATGGTGTCACATTAAGTGAATGGGTGGAAGTAAGTGGAAGATTGGAGATGTGGTTTGAAGGAGGCCCGGAATAATGTTCCGTTTACGACTGTGCATAAGCAGTAAGTAGGAATTGGTGACAAAGACTGTTCATAGCTTGACGTAGGAATTGACTTGATGGTGGGACATTAAGTGGATGGGAGGAAGTTAGTGTGAAGATTGGAGGTTTGGTTTCAGGGAGGCTTTTTCTGCAGTGTTACCACAAATGCAGTTAGTTCCCTAAGCATCCGGAATAATGTTCTGTTTAAGACTGTGCATAAGCAGAAAATAGGAATTGGTGACAAAGACTATTCATAGCTTGACGTAGGAATTGACTTGATGGTGGGACATTAAGTGGATGGGTGGAAGTTAGTGTGAAGATTGGAGATGTGGTTTGAGGGAGGCTTTCTCTGCAGTGTTACCACAAATGCAGTTAGTTCCCTAAGCATCCGGAATAATGTTCTGTTTAAGACTGTGCATAAGCAGAAAATAGGAATTGGTGACAAAGACTATTCATAGCTTGACGTAGGAATTGACTTGATGGCGGGACATTAAGTGGATGGGTGGAAGTAAGTGTGAAGATTGGAGATGTGGTTTGAGGGAGGCTTTCCTGCAATGTTACCTCAAATGCAGTTAGTTCCCTAAGCATCCGGAATAATGTTCTGTTTAAGACTGTGCATAAGCAGAAAATAGGAATTGGTGACAAAGACTGTTCACAGCTTGACGTAGGAGTTGACTTGATGGCGGGACGTTAAGTGGATGGGTGGAAGTTAGTGTGAATATTGGAGATGTGGTTTGAGGGAGGCTTTTCTGCAGTGTTACCACAAATGCAGTTAGTTCCCTAAGCATCCGAATAATGTTCTGTTAGACTGTGCATAAGCAGAAAATAGGAATTGGTGACAAAGACTATTGCTTGACATAATTGCATGGTGGGACATTAAGTAGGAAGTTAGTGTGAAGATTGGAGAAGACAATGTTTGCAGGTTTAAGACGTGGAATGTGAGCAGAAAATAGGAATTGGTGACAAAGACTGTTGTGACATTGACGACATTAAGTGGATGGGTGGAAGTTAGTGTGAAGATTGGAGATGTGGTTTGAGGGAGGCTTTTCTGCAATGTTACCACAAATACAGTTAGTTCCCTAAGCATCCGGAATAATGTTCTGTTTAAGACTGTGCATAAGCAGAAAATAGGAATTGGTGTAGGAATTGACTTGATGGTGGGACATTAAGTGGATGTAAGTGTGAGATTGGAGATGTGGTTTGAGGGAGGCTTTTTCTGCAATGTTACCACAAATGCAGTTAGTTCCCTAAGCATCCGGAATAATGTTCTGTTTAAGACTGTGCATAAGCAGAAAATAGGAATTGGCACATTGACTGGACATTAAATGGGTGGAAGTAAGTGTGAAGATTGGAGATGTGGTTTGAGGACCCTTTTTCTGCAATGATGCAGTTAGTTCCCTGAATCCGGAATAATGTTCTGTTCAAGACTGTGCATAAGCAGAAAATAGGAATGGTGACAAAGACTACATATTGACATAGCAATTGAGTTGATGGTGGGACATTAAATGGGTGGAAGTAAGTGGAAGATTGGAGATGTGGTTTGAAGGAGGCCGGAATAATGTTCGTTTACGACTGTGCATAAGCAGAAAATAGGAATTGGTGACAAAGACTGTTCATAGCTTGACGTAGGAATTGACTTGATGGTGGGACATTAAGTGGATGGGAGGAAGTTAGTGTGAAGATTGGAGATTTGGTTTGAGGGAGGCTTTTTCTGCAATGTTACCACAAATGCAGTTAGTTCCCTAAGCATCCGGAATAATGTTCTGTTCAAGACTGTGCATAAGCAGAAAATAGGAATTGGTGACAAAGACTATTCATAGCTTGACATAGCAATTGACTTGATGGTGTCACATTAAGTGAATGGGTGGAAGTAAGTGTGAAGATTGGAGATGTGGTTTGAGGGAGGCTTTCTCTGCAATGTTACCTCAAATGCAGTTAGTTCCCTAAGCATCCGAATAATGTTCTGTTTACGACTGTGCATAAGCAGAAAATAGGAATTGGTGACAAAGACTGTTCACCGGTTAACGTAGGGGTTGACTTGATGGCGGGACGTTAAGTGGATGGGTGGAAGTTAGTGTGAAATTGGAGATGTGGTTTGAGGGAGGCCGGAATAATGTTCCGTTTACGACTGTGCATAAGCAGAAAATAGGAATTGGTGACAAAGACTGTTCACAGCTTAACGTAGGAGTTCACTTGATGGCGTGACATTAAGTGGATGGGTGGAAGTAAGTGTGAAAGCTGGAGATGTGGTTTGAGGGAGGCTTTCTCTGCAATGTTACCTCAAATGCAGTTAGTTCCCTAAGCATCCGGAATAATGTTCTGTTCAAGACTGTGCATAAGCAGAAAATGGAATTGGTGACAAAGACTATTCATAGCTTGACATAGGAATTGACTTGATGGTGGGACATTAAGTGGATGGGTGGAAGTAAGTGTGAAGATTGGAGATGTGGTTTGAAGGAGGCCCGGAATAATGTTCCGTTTACGACTGTGCATAAGCAGAAAATAGGAATTGGTGACAAAGACTGTTCACAGCTTAACGTAGGAGTTGACTTGATGGCGGGACATTAAGTGGATGGGTGGAAGTAAGTGTGAAAGCTGGAGATGTGGTTTGAGGGAGGCTTTCTCTGCAATGTTACCACAAATACAGTTAGTTCCCTAAGCATTCGGAATAATGTTCTGTTTAAGACTGTGCATAAGCAGAAAATGGAATTGGTGACAAAGACTATTCATAGCTTGACATAGGAATTGACTTGATGGTGGGACATTAAGTGGATGGGTGGAAGTAAGTGTGAAGATTGGAGATGTGGTTTGAAGGAGGCACGGAATAATGTTCCGTTTACGACTGTGCATAAGCAGAAAATAGGATCGGTTACAAAGACTATTCATAGCTTGACATAGGAATTGACTTGATGGTGTCACATTAAGTGAATGGGTGGAAGTAAGTGTGAAGATTGGAGATGTGGTTTGGGGGGCTTTTTCTGCAATGTTACCACAAATGCAGTTAGTTCCCTAAGCATCCGGAATAATGTTCTGTTTACGACTGTGCATAAGCAGAAAATAGGAATTGGTGACAAAGACTATTCACAGCTTAACGTAGGAGTTGACTTGATGGCGGGACATTAAGTGGATGGGGGGAAGTAAGTGTGAAATTGGAGATGTGGTTTGAGGGAGGCTTTTTCTGCAATGTTACCACAAATACAGTTAGTTCCCTAAGCATGCGGAATAATGTTCTGTTTAAGACTGTGCATAAGCAGAAAATAGGAATTGGTGACAAAGACTATTCATAGCTTGACATAGGAATTGACTTGATGGCGGGACATTAAGTGGATGGGTGGAAGTTAGTGTGAAGATTGGAGATGTGGTTTGAAGGAGGCCGGAATAATGTTCCGTTTACGACTGTGCATAAGCAGAAAATAGGAATTGGTGACAAAGACTGTTCACAGCTTGACGTAGGAATTGACTTGATGCGGGACATTAAGTGGATGGGTGGAAGTAAGTGTGAAAGCTGGAGATGTGGTTTGAGGGAGGCTTTTTCTGCAATGTTACCACAAATACAGTTAGTTCCCTAAGCATCCGGAATAATGTTCTGTTTAAGACTGTGCATAAGCAGAAAATAGGAATGACTATTCATAGCTTGACAATTGACTTGATGGTGACATTAAGTGAATGGGTGGAAGTAAGTGTGAAGATTGGAGATGTGGTTTGAGGGAGGCTTTTTCTGCAATGTTACCACAAATGCAGTTAGTTCCCTAAGCATCCGGAATAATGAAGACTGTGCATAAGCAGAAAATAGGAATTGGTGACAAAGACTATTCATAGCTTGACATAGGAATTGACTTGATGGTGGGACATTAAGTGGATGGGTGGAAGTAAGTGTGAAGATTGGAGATGTGGTTTGAAGGAGGCCGGAATAATGTTCGTTTACGACTGTGCATAAGCAGAAAATAGGAATTGGTGACAAAGACTGTTCACAGCTTAACGTAGGAATTGACTTGATGGCGGGACATTAAGTGGATGGGTGGAAGTAAGTGTGAAAGCTGGAGATGTGGTTTGAGGGAGGCTTTTTCTGCAATGTTACCACAAATGCAGTTAGTTCCCTAAGCATCCGGAATAATGTTCTGTTTAAGACTGTGCATAAGCAGAAAATAGGAATTGGTGACAAAGACTATTCACAGCTTGACGTAGGAATTGACTTGATGGCGGACATTAAGTGAATGGGTGGAAGTAAGTGTGAAGATTGGAGATGTGGTTTGAGGGAGGCTTTTTCTGCAATGATACCACAAATGCAGTTAGTTCCCTAAGCATCCGGAATAATGTTCTGTTCAAGACTGTGCATAAGCAGAAAATGGAATTGGTGACAAAGACTATTCATAGCTTGACATAGGAATTGACTTGATGGTGGGACATTAAGTGGATGGGTGGAAGTAAGTGTGAAGATTGGAGATGTGGTTTGAAGGAGGCCCGGAATGATGTTCCGTTTACGACTGTGCATAAGCAGAAAATAGGAATTGGTGACAAAGACTGTTCACAGCTTAACGTAGGAGTTGACTTGATGGCGGGACATTAAGTGGATGGGTGGAAGTAAGTGTGAAAGCTGGAGATGTGGTTTGGGGAGGCTTTCTCTGCAATGTTACCTCAAATGCAGTTAGTTCCCTAAGCATCCGGAATAATGTTCTGTTCAAGACTGTGCATAAGCAGAAAATAGGAATTGGTGACAAAGACTATTCACAGCTTGACATAGGAATTGACTTGATGGTGGGACATTAAGTGGATGGGTGGAAGTAAGTGTGAAGATTGGAGATGTGGTTTGAAGGAGGCCCGGAATAATGTTCTGTTTACGACTGTGCATAAGCAGAAAATAGGAATTGGTGACAAAGACTGTTCACAGGTTAACGTAGGAGTTGACTTGATGGCGGGACGTTAAGTGGATGGGTGGATGTTAGTGTGAATATTGGAGATGTGGTTTGAGGGAGGCTTTTTCTGCAATGTTACCACAAATACAGTTAGTTCCCTAAGCATTCGGAATAACGTTCTGTTTAAGACTGTGCATAAGCAGAAAATAGGAATCGGTTACAGAGACTATTCATAGCTTGACATAGGAATTGACTTGATGGTGTCACATTAAGTGGATGGGTCGAAGGCTTTCTCTGCAATGTTACCTCAAATGCAGTTAGTTCCCTAAGCATCCGGAATAATGTTCTGTTCAAGACTGTGCATAAGCAGAAAATAGGAATTGGTGACAAAGACTGTTCACAGCTTGACGTAGGAATTGACTTGATGGTGGGACATTAAGTGGATGGGAGGAAGTTTGTGTGAAGATTGGAGATGTGGTTTGAGGGAGGCTTTTTCTGCAGTGTTACCACAAATGCAGTTAGTTCCCTAAGCATCCGGAATAATGTTCTGTTTAAGACTGTGCATAAGCAGAAAATGGGGATTGGTGACAAAGACTGTTCACAGCTTGACGTAGGAATTGACTTGACGGCGGGACATTAAGTGAATGGGTGGTAGTAAGTGTGAAGATTGGAGATGTGGTTTGAAGGAGGCCCGGAATAATGTTCCGTTTACGACTGTGCATAAGCAGAAAATAGGAATTGGTGACAAAGACTGTTCACAGCTTGACGTAGGAATTGACTTGATGGTGGGACATTAAGTGGATGGGAGGAAGTTTGTGTGAAGATTGGAGATGTGGTTTGAGGGAGGCTTTTTCTGCAGTGATACCACAAATGCAGTTAGTTCCCTAAGCATCCGGAATAATGTTCTGTTTAAGACTGTGCATAAGCAGAAAATAGGAATTGGTGACAAAGACTATTCACAGCTTGACGTAGGAATTGACTTGATGGTGGGACATTAAGTGGATGGGAGGAAGTAAGTGTGAAGATTGGAGATGTGGTTTGAAGGAGGCCCGGAATAATGTTCTGTTTACGACTGTGCATAAGCAGAAAATAGGAATTGGTGACAAAGACTGTTCACAGCTTAACGTAGGAGTTGACTTGATGGCGGGACATTAAGTGGATGGGTGGAAGTAAGTGTGAAAGCTGGAGATGTGGTTTGAGGGAGGCTTTTTCTGCAATGTTACCACAAATACAGTTAGTTCCTAAGCATTCGGAATAACGTTCTGTTTAAGACTGTGCATAAGCAGAAAATAGGAATTGCTGACAAGACTATTCATAGCTTGACATAGGAATTGACTTGATGGTGTCACATTAAGTGAATGGGTGGAAGTAAGTGTGAAGATTGGAGATGTGGTTTGAGGGAGGCTTTCTCTGCAATGTTACCTCAAATGCAGTTAGTTCCCTAAGCATCCGGAATAATGTTTTGTTCGAGACTGTGCATAAGCAGAAAATAGGAATTGATTACAAAGACTATTCATAGCTTAATTTACGACAACTTCTTTCTTCAGGCATCGGCTCCGTTTGGCAAATAAATACCACCAGCATTTTGGGGATACGGCAAAAGGGGTCTATTTCGAATACGGTCTGGGTCTCGACCTGGACTAGTCTAGGTCGTTTTAATGATGAGATCGAGTTCGATGTCTCCAAATGAAATGATACCAAATTAATGAGATTGGTGGAAGGTGTTATTCATCAATGGCAACGTACATATCAAACTCAATGAAGCATATAAACAAGTTGAGAGGTGTATCGAACGAGCTGGTGGTACAGGTAGATGTCATTTGATTCAACGAGAAAATTCTCTACAATGGCAAATATGTACAAAGCCGAAATGCCTGAATGCAAATTACATAAAAGCAGCCCATCTCATGCTATCCATCGATGTAAGAATGCCGAAAGTGAACTGAAACAACGAAAACGCTCTCACTTTGAACATCCTATGATTCAAATAAAATAGTGAGTAAGTGATAACAAAATCATATGCTGATATAGAAAAAGATTGCTAATCATGCTCTGCTTTTTCTTTCCCATCATACATCGTGAAAATTAACGCCTTAAACTGATAATGAAGTGATAATTTAGCAGCGACATCCTCCTCGAGTAACCTAACCTTTTACTGCTGTCATTTAAAAAACGCCTGAAGAAAATAAACAGAGACAAAATATTTAACAGAATAAAATACTAAAAAAAAATAATTAAAACAAAAGTGAAGTCAAAAAATATAAACAGACACAAACAGAATGTTCCAACATGAATACCACTAGTACAAACAACCTTTCGATGAGTTCTGCCGCTTTTTCACTCTATCAGTCAGCAAGTTAAGCAAGACAGACGCCAAACGCTTACATTCATATATCTAATTTCTTAAATAATCCCCGAACTATCATTGAAGCACTCTATTCAAGATTTAAAAAAAAAACTAATCATGATGTTTCATTTCAAATGAACGTTCAACTTTCCCGAAAAGACTTCAAGCACAGAAGTTGAGGCTGCGTTCTTGATCAAAATCCATATTTCTGGGCAGAAACACGTTTCATATGCCGATTTTGAGACCACTGTTCAGCAAGTTGTTCCTCTCGAGCCACTGCCTGAAATTAACGAATGCTTTCCATTGAATAAAATCCAAACGCAGATTGTACACAGCATTACGGTTCGGCAAGGAAAACTTCTACAAACTTTAAGCCCACAAACCACAGGCCAAATGCAAAAAAATGGCATCCTATTGTATTTCAAGACAGGCTGAAGTGATCGATCCACACCACAAAAACTACGCAAAATTCTTCTTCATAAGTTCCAGGAATGTTTGATGACGATCGACGGATCAAGTAAACAACGAAGCAAACTGCCTCCCGTGTCAGCCAACATTTCGGACGTTTTATTCGAACAGCTTCAGGTGACTCGTCAACGAACAAGTGACGACTACCTCAAATTTCGTTTAGAAAGAGAGCAATGATAGCAAGATGAGACTCTATAGCACTTCTGCGAGCGGTACTTAAATAAATACGTTCCACCTTAATAAAGAGATTTATCAAAGTGGAACGTAACAGCTTTAGCTTCTGTTCAATAATTTTTTCGTGCATAAAACGACTTTTGCAAATTTTAAACTCGTGCAAGAAACCGTTACACCCTTCGATGACCGCGAAATCTAAACAATTCATGAAAAGCGAACTAATTTTTCAAGCCACTTTAACTGCAATGGCCAATCCGCGTTGCTAGTAGTCTAAATATAATGCAGGTGCCCATAATTAAATACTATGGGAGAATATATAGAACTCACGTAGGCAGAACTCACCGGAGAAAAAGTCTTAAGAGCTGTCAAACATAAGGTCCCTGCTTACCACTTTTCTGCATTTCGACATTTCTACGAAGTAAAAAGAATCTTCGATATTTCGTAAAGGATAACCTTTCTACGAAGTTGCATTTTCTGTTAAAATATCTGCGTCCATCTACGGGAGCATGGTGAATAATATCTTCCTATCGGAGCAAATCATAATGGCAAACAAAAGCGCTCCTATCCCATAACACAACTGAAACAAAAAATCGCGATAAAGAGTACACATGCTTACTTCACATAGTATATTCTATGGGTGACCTTCCACAACATGGCAACAAAAACGATCTTACGGAACCTCAGGACAATTCAAAAAAAAAAAACAAACCACAGTGGCCAAGTAGGTAATCTGATGCTTCCTTCTCGCTACCATCTCGATCGGTGCTTTGCCTTTTGGAACCGCCGCCAGATGTGATAAAGTCGCTTCAGCCAAAGACTTATTATGCAAATTCTTCAGCAAATTTGCTTGCACATTCGGCCCCAGTGCCTAAACACAAATAATCTTCATCACAAATACCACTCCCCCTCCCTCCATCACCAGTATGCTACGCCAGTCTAACTTCTCATATCTTACTTTTTATTGCACCTACTGAAAAAAAAAACATCTCTCCACTGCATGTATGGAAGGCGACAGCTTCATCTGTTTCATTAGGAGCATAGCCTCACAAGATCATGATCATTAGTTGCCTGGCAAGATCACTAATACAATCTGAGAGGATTACGATCAACGGTTGCCTAGCAAACTCACTATCATCATCTATCTGCACAAACAAACAGTAAACTATTAAAGACGAACCTGATCTACGCTGACGTCGACGATGTTTTCTACGACAGCAGCTGCGGTCGCTTCCGTCCCGCCCCATGCAGCGACATCATGAGAGTATATCATCCGTTGTGCTTCCTTTAATGCGACATACCTTTACAACGTTTATAATGTAATCCCCTTCAATGTATCGCATAAGTTCCCCTTTATAAACTCCTTTTCAGCGATCATTAGATGCTCCTCTTTTTCAGTCACAAGAACGGAGGAGTCTCAAATCTAGAATGTGCATTCGCCTTGGAATTTATGAATAGTGGAACCCTTTGTTTGTATAAGCTCCTCTTTCTCCTCAAATAAACTGCCACTAAAACGACAGATAAACAATTGAATTGGCGCCCATTAAGTGAACAAAATTTTCTGAGAGTGCAAATTCGACTAACAAAACAATTAAGAACAAATCGACCATTGAAATGCTAAATGAAAATGCATAGAATTATTCATCGATACGCATACAAAACCGCATACAGCTGCGATCTAATTATTTCACACCTAAACAATAAGGCGTCCATTCTTCACCGTGAACGATTTCTCACAGAGTGTCACTATTTCTGCTTACGAACACCAACGATAATTCACATCAAAACATACGCTTCTGCGGTAGCCTGACTTTGTAAACAAAAAAGAGCGACAACGTCGACTCCGTGAATAAACCCGATGCAACAGAAAAACCTTCCAAGTCCGATCTCGATCAACTAACATCATTCTGGATCACGATATCAATCCGCAGCAATACAAACATCGCATCAAATTTCCATAGACTATTGTTCAAAAAGTAAACCTTAAGGATCTGTACAACTACGTAAAGCTGATAAAACGAATGAATTCTCTTCTCCAAATTTCTCTGTTACTGAGTTCTCCAAACCGAATTCTCTTTTCGGACAAAGTCAAATTACAGCATCACATAACCCTGATCTAACACTATAAAATACAAAAATAAAAGTGAAATCGAAAATTTGAGGTTTATTTTCATAGCGAAATGCCCGTTGAAGAGATTATTTACAGGTGCTTCGCTATATTGCATACTTCCTTTTCTTTCCTCTTGGAAGAGATTAAAAAGAATCGACGATAAATGGCACTAATCGCTTTTCCCATATGCGTCAACTAATTCATTCCCGTCCCAACAGCAAAAAATAATTGCGTAAAACAGCAAAATGCCCTCACTTGATTTTATACGAATCTCGGGTAAACCATGAGTTAATGCTGGAACCACAGAAAATGATTGAATAAGCCGCTTACTAAAAATGTTCGAACCACATATAATGAATTCATTAAGACTTCAAAAAAAAAAAATTAAACTGTAAATGTTCAACAGAATTTGATGAAGAAGAGTTGCTGAAAGTAGAACTGACTAAATGCTTAGCAGTTAGTTCCTAATGAGTAAAAGGGACTTGGTTGAACTCTCATGCATGACACTCCTAATTAGCACGGAAAGTCCAATCCCGATGGAAGAATCCGTAGTGAAGATGCTTTGCTCTGTTAGAATAGCATAATATAGAACCATGAAACAAGATGCGTTAAGGATACTAAGCGTTCTCATCAATCTTCCTTCATTCCTATAGGCTTTAAACGACGAAAAAAAAAGTTACAGTATCATCGATAACTCCACACATTGATGACCCTTCACTCGTGCTCGGCAATTCTCCCACTTCTGTATACTTGCTTTCTACCGCATCCTGAAACATTCAATGAAGTTTATGGAAAAACAATGAACATATCATGATGTTAAAGACACTACTTCCTCGCGAATAAAGCTCTCAAGAACGAAGAGAGTGGCGATTGCTGCCACTCATAAGAATGCCATTAACAGTTAGCATTAGAGGAAATTCTGTGCATATTCCTAGCGGATATTATAGCTGAAACTCCTCTCAGTCTCTGAGGTAACGGGAACAAAGTCTTAACTAATAGCCCCTCTTTTTCCGCCTCGAAATTCAGATTTCATAATGATTCGAAGATATTATATCATAAAGCGATATGGAAATTTGAATAGCTAATGAAAAATGGCAACGGTACAGAATTAGGAGCCTTTAACTGCTTTTGGTTACCACATAGTGAATGCGATAATAATAAGAAAGAAGCGAAATATATTTGCCTTTGAAGAACAGAGAAGAATCAAAATCAAACTGCTTTACGATCGGCACTGCAACCGTCCATAAATACAACACAACAAGCAAAATACTAGTGAATTACCTATATCACGAACCTGATAGTGAATGTGTGGTGGTCGACTCGGACCGTAACTAACATCAGACTTAACAGTGGGCTGATGATCGATAAAAGGCACTTCCGAGTTCGATCGCAGTCCAAAGAAATCACTTGGATCAACATCCGAATCATCACTCTCTTCTTCGGCTGCTACCGCTTTCTCTTTGGGCAACTTGAAAAAAGCCTCTTTACTCATTCTCTCAGAACAACCAATAACGTTGAATTTATTCAATAAATGAAAGAAAAAAAGCGGAAGATTAATATAGATCAACTGAAAAATGTTAAAATTATAAATCTGTAAATAGAAATAAAGCAAAACAATACTAAGCGTCATATCCGGTAGAGTAAAATATGTAGAGCATTATAATGGCCAAAAAAAGAACTTCTTTTTCATAAGCACAGAAATAAATGTTAAATCAGTTTGAGTGTACGATTTCGATAATGCAACATTCTTCTCTAAGATGCAAATATCATCCAACACTTCCGCGAAATGATTACGAAAATTGTCGAATCCATACATCACAAACGGAAATTGAAAAATGTAACCTCTTGAGGTAGGCGTTGTTTTGAAGTGCGAAGACTACTGGGCAGCATTACATTCGCTCCCTTCGACTCGCTTCTCACATGGCTTCTTGGCTGTGGCAACATCGAAAGTAAACCATTCGATGCAACTTTCAAATCGGCCCCTTCCTTCCTCTTCTTTTCCTAAAAAATGCGCAATGAAACCGCCGTGAATTAATACTCGGTGAAAATTAACATACCCCGACAGACATACATCCATCTTCCCTATGCAGCTGTATTTACATCCTTAACGCTAAGCACAAAGATTTTTTAAGGCTAATCCCTCAGGCAGAAAAAATTTCCATTTCCATTACAAACATCGCACCATTTGTTTATATATTCCACATTAATTAACAAAGCTTCTTTGTCGCAAACATTATATTCGATTTTCTCTAAATTTCCATCACTTCTATATTTCGATCTCAATCGTAAAGATGGGATCTAAGCCTAGCGACAGTATTGTCATTACAGAGATTATGCAACCGTGAAACACGAAAAACTCTATTAGGCCACATTTAGCAATTAACGCTGATCACGCATTTCGCGCCCTCATAAATAAAATGAATGGGATAAAATATTGGGCTAAATGGTTCATTACGGGATTAATTAAAGATAAGTATGCAAGTTTTCTGAAATGGACTAGCCGTAAAATGGAATGGAATCTCCAGATACATCAGAATCCCGAAAACATCTTTCACATGATCTGATCTTGAAAAGTACTTCCGCTAACATTGATACATGGCAAAGAAGCCAAGGAGATACTTCTCCCCTTTATTAACCGAATCAATTAAGCGCCTATTATCAGATCGTGTTAAAATATTCCCCTCTCAACCATCGCAGTACTGCAACCATAAATCTTATGAGAACGAATCAAGAGATATACCTAATAATAAACTTAATAACCATGAAATGTTCTCACAACTTTCTTCGCGATAGAATAAAGAATTAAGACGACGTTGCATCTGTGCGTAAGTATATGTCTAGTTACCTTTCTATGTAGTAATGTAGGTTCTCGAATCAATGAAGCTAGAGTATAGATATTTAGTAACCACAATGGGGTTTCAATTTCCTTTGCTTGCCTTATTCGTAAGAGCGCCGATGTTGCCTCTTCTTAACGCGGCATCCACCGATACATTAAAATATGATTTTAATTTTATTTCAGCAAGTTTGGGCTTAGAAATAATGAAGTAACCAAATACTTAGCCGATCAGAGTACTGCAAAAAATCTAATGGGAAACGGTCCATCAATGTGTTTAGTAAAATGGCAGATGCACATACGCATATATAGACGTTCCGATACGACATAAACGCAACGCATATTTATTCTGAGAAATAAACCTCAGCAAAGTACACATATACATATATAAAAGAATATAGGGCTATAAACGAAACAAGAGAGGCTATGCAAGACTGTCACGAGATATGCAAATAAGCAACAATTTCATGCGACAGGCAAAGGCGAAAAATACCCTATAAACGAGCAACTCGAAAATGAAACTTGAGGCGGGCAACAACTGGCCATAACTGCCCTACAATGGAATCAAATTCCAAAGCAATCAAGGCTTACTTTTTTCTCTTCAAAGTCGTCATCGCTATAGTCATCTAGTCCCATAAGTCCGCCAAAAGCATCTATTTTCGTTTTTTTCTTCACGACATCATCGTTTTTTGTGGACTTCCCCCTGAAAATGAAAACGATTTGCATCAACTGAACGGATAAAATGTGATCCTTAGGAAACATATTTTGTAGATGTGAAGAATGTTCTTTTCTTCCGAAATCCTCAGAGCGAATCTAAGTTTTTCCGATCGCTGCAATTCAGTTTGGCAGCCCTGAAAAAGCATCACTAATTTCCTCTCACTGCGAGCTCTAAATTTAAGTTACGGAAATGAAGTCTTATAGATTGAAAGTGAGCAATTCGATAAGTTGAACAAGTGCGAATATGCCAATGATGGCATTCTCAAAGATTTAAATCTCTGCGTAATAAATCTAATTTAAATTCCGCTATGGATACGCTACGGATTAGAGGCTCTGATTTTAAAAGAAACGGATACTAAAGAGGTGTTAATGAATCTGTTTTCAGGTGCATATCTGTTTATCGCGTGTTGTCGACTCACTGCCCATAATCTTTCCTAGACGGCTTCTTTTGCAGGAATTCTGAGTTGATGAGCATGACTTTCTATCAGAGTCCACAGCAATATGATACCCCAAATGTCCCTAAACAAGCAAATAAGGATATTATTCACCTGAAGTCATCGGCTCGAAATCATCAGTTACGGGATCTGCCTCCTCACCACTCGTTCAACTCGTATAATGGCCATCCTCAATTTTTCTTTCGGTTGCTATTACATCTAATCCTTTTCTTGGATTTATAATCACCTCAGCGTGCATACCGCTCTCGTATTCGGCATCGTCTGACTGCCCTTCAGAATCGCTATCACCATAATCGACGAGACTAAGCATTCCACTTGCGGCGTCAACTGGCAACCGACCTCGTAGACCTACAAAAAGCTCTTCTGATTAAATCCCCTCCTGGCACCACCAGGGCCGAAAATAATTCATGCTATACGTTAACTGTGGATCAGAAAAAAACGCTACTTCGAACTATAGTGTTATTGGTCGAGATTGGAGGCGATGTTGTTTAAAAGTGCCTTTATTAGGCTGATAAAAGGATTGGCCGAATGGATGCAATTCGTTATCCTCATCGTTAGTCCAGTCGATTCGCTCCACTCTTGAGATGACCAAGCCGGATTATAGTTTACACATTTAGCACAAAATATATAAACGCGACTAAAATCTAAACGATAGAAAAGAACGATTAATTGAGAAACGAAGATAAACAGTGGAATATAAGAGTGATTACATTGCATAAAGAGGAAATCCTTTAAAGACAGATGGGTTGTGGAAGAATTTAGTTAGGCAAAGAAATATCAGAGACAGATGAAGTGATCAATTATGCTTAGTGATAAGAAAGTGATCACTTATCATTAATGATAAGGAAGACATTTATTAAAATTAAATCAACATATGCTGTAATCACTTCGATTACTATATTAATCATATTATTATTAAATATTTTTCTATATTATCAACGAACAATATTATACAAAAAGTTCAATGATCCAAATAAACTGAACTGAAAGAAAGCTGCTACTATAACGTAAGCTAAAGAAATACAATAAAATAAAATGAATATGAGGGAAATAATTTCAAATAAAACCGTCGAAAGAGATTATTAAAGATCGCAATTCATCAACCGATGATTATCCACCGAACGTAAAAGACTTTATGATGACGAAAATATCTAAAACCTAGATTCAAATTCGAATGTTCGCTAAATTAAGGGTCGGGTCCGACCACCCCTTCAACCCAAGTCGAATCAATAAATCGACGGGTCCCACCACCCCCTTCACCCCAAGTCGAATCAAAAGATCGACAGGCCCCACTACCCCTTCACCCCAAGTGGACTCAAAAGATCGACGGGCCTCACTATCCCCTTCACCCCAAGTCGAATCAAAAGATCGACGGGCCCCACTACCCCTTCACCCCAAGTCGAATCAAAAGATCGACAGGCCCCACTACCCCTTCACCCCAAGTGGACTCAAAAGATCGACGGGCCTCACTATCCCCTTCACCCCAAGTCGAATCAAAAGATCGACAGGCCCCACTGCCCCTTCACCCCAAGTGGAATCAAAAGATCGACGGGCCCCACTATCCCCTTCACCCCAAGTCGAATCAAAAGATCGACAGGCCCCACTACCCCTTCACCCCAAGTGGACTCAAAAGATCGACGGGCCTCACTATCCCCTTCACCCCAAGTCGAATCAAAAGATCGACAGGCCCCACTGCCCCTTCACCCCAAGTGGAATCAAAAGATCGACGGGCCCCACTACCCCTTCACCCCAAGTCGAATCAAAAGATCGACAGGCCCCACTACCCCTTCACCCCAAGTCGAATCAAAAGATCGACAGGCCCCACTACCCCTTCACCCCAAGTGGAATCAAAAGATCGACGGGCCCCACTATCCCTTCACCCCAAGTCGAATCAAAAGATCGACAGGCCCCACTACCCCTTCACCCCAAGTCGAATCAAAAGATCGACGGGCCCCACTACCCCTTCACCCCAAGTGGAATCAAAAGATCGACGGGCCCCACTATCCCCTTCACCCCAAGTCGAATCAAAAGATCGACAGGCCCCACTACCCCTTCACCCCAAGTCGAATCAAAAGATCGACGGCCCCACTATCCCCTTCACCCCAAGTTGAATCAAAAGATCGACAGGCCCCACTACCCCTTCACCCCAAGTCGAATCAAAAGATCGACAGGCCCACTACCCCTTCACCCCAAGTCGAATCAAAAGATCGACAGGCCCCACTACCCCTTCACCCCAAGTCGAATCAAAAGATCGACGGGCCCCACTATCCCCTTCACCCCAAGTCGAATCAAAAGATCGACAGGCCCCACTACCCCTTCACCCCAAGTCGAATCAAAAGATCGACAGGCCCCACTACCCCTTCACCCCAAGTCGAATCAAAAGATCGACGGGCCCCACTATCCCCTTCACCCCAAGTCGAATCAAAAGATCGACGGGCCCCACTACCCCTTCACCCCAAGTCGAATCAAAAGATCGACAGGCCCCACTACCCCTTCACCCCAAGTCGAATCAAAAGATCGACGGGCCCCACTATCCCCTTCACCCCAAGTCGAATCAAAAGATCGACAGGCCCCACTACCCTTCACCCCAAGTCGAATCAAAAGATCGACGGGCCCCACTATCCCTTTACCCCAAGTCGAATCAAAAGATCGACAGGCCCCACTACCCCTTCACCCCAAGTGGAATCAAAAGATCGACGGGCCCCACTATCCCCTTCACCCCAAGTCGAATCAAAAGATCGACAGGCCCCACTACCCCTTCACCCCAAGTCGAATCAAAAGATCGACAGGCCCCACTACCCCTTCACCCAAGTCGAATCAAAAGATCGACGGGCCCCACTATCCCCTTCACCCCAAGTCGAATCAAAAGATCGACAGGCCCCACTACCCCTTCACCCCAAGTGGAATCAAAAGATCGACGGGCCCCACTATCCCCTTCACCCCAAGTCGAATCAAAAGATCGACAGGCCCCACTACCCCTTCACCCCAAGTGGAATCAAAAGATCGACAGCCCCCACTACCCCTTCACCCCAAGTGGAATCAAAAGATCGACGGGCCCCACTATCCCTTTCACCCAAGTCGAATCAAAAGATCGACAGGCCCCACTACCCCTTCACCCCAAGTCGAATCAAAAGATCGACGGGCCCCACTATCCCCTTCACCCCAAGTGGAATCAAAAGATCGACGGGCCCCACTATCCCCTTCACCCCAAGTCGAATCAAAAGATCGACAGGCCCCACTACCCCTTCACCCCAAGTCCAATCAAAAGATCGACAGGCCCCACTACCCCTTCACCCCAAGTCGAATCAAAAGATCGACGGGCCCCACTATCCCCTTCACCCCAAGTCGAATCAAAAGATCGACAGGCTCCACTACCCCTTCACCCCAAGTGGAATCAAAAGATCGACGGGCCCCACTATCCCCTTCACCCCAAGTCCAATCAAAAGATCGACAGGCCCCACTACACCTTCACCCCAAGTCGAAACGGCGAAGAAAACAATGAAGGGAGAGGTAGGCATTTCTTCGAATATTAGATACGAGGACAGCTCTTTTAACGACTAATTCACCTCATTTTTTTTAACGACGGAAGAAACATCACCTCCGAGAAATAAACAGAATTTTTTAAACCAATGCTTGTTAATGAAACTGCTTCACCTTATTACTTAGGAGGAAGTATCGAAAGGTATGAAGCAGTATAAAGAGAATCGATAAAGTTGCCATCCAACAACTGTACATGGCACACACCCCTCATAAGCATTTAACATTTTTAATGAAAATCAAATCCGTCCTAACAAAACAGCTCTATTTTCCTTCCTTTAATTATCTAGAAGACAGCTAATAAAAAAATTTCCATGGCGCAGTATTAGCATTGCCAAAAACGCTGTTATTAAGGACCATAAGGGGAAATAAATGGATAAACATACCGAATACCCTTCGACCACAAGAACTTATTGAGACGAGTATCAACACGAACATCTTTAGTACCCATCTGCTGTTCGGCAAACTTGCGTACCTCATCAACAGCCCTCGGCGCACGTTTCTTGAATCCACTGCAATGCAAAAATTTCGATATACACCTCAACAGCGTGCTTCTGCAAATTCCTTTCAAGGCAAACATTACTCTAGATGTGACCT
The DNA here is from genome assembly GCA_037576465.1 of Parascaris univalens. Classification (NCBI taxonomy): domain Eukaryota; kingdom Metazoa; phylum Nematoda; class Chromadorea; order Rhabditida; family Ascarididae; genus Parascaris; species Parascaris univalens. The sequence continues at coordinate 38,106,788 of CM075173.1, read as the reverse complement.
CTTGAGCTCCTTTTTCTTTTAACACAGCGAATTTCCTTACATGGTTTATTTTCACTGACAAAAAGCAAAAAATCAGCATGATTCATAACTCCAACTTCGGTGATTTTCGAACATGAAGTATCACAGAGATAACGTGAATAATCACCTACATCAGAGTGACCGTCGGACGATGGTCGTCGTGGAATTTATTAATCGAAACAATACAACGACTAAATCCCACCCGAGTACTTAATTTTTCATTTCAGCTTTCAAACAGCTATATAGAAGGTGCCGAATATTAAGAACATTGTTTGCAATAAAAAAGGTCACCACAAAATGCCACTGGGAAATAATGCGACACCATCGACTTGCGTTTCATATCCATTTAGTCTGTTTACTATAACTGAAAACTACAACTGACTTTTGAACAAATATGTCGCAAGACTAGCCAATATATAGTCAACTGTCATCTCATAATCTCTGATTTCAACTTCTATGTCTTTTACGGAGAAAAACACGTGAGATAATGTTTCATTGCCTCTCGAGGGAGAAATCACTGAAGTGAGTGGAGAGCACTTTGAACAACTTAATGAGTTCGAGCCTCGAGGCGCTCAATTTGTGACCAAGTTTCGTGAGTGGCACCATTAGGAAGCCATATTACATAGAATGCAGCGCTTGTGTAAGCATCACACTCCTAATATTGCATGCTTTCTATAGAGGAAAGTTCATGATTTATTTTTGCCTTTTGAAAACACCTGAGTGACTTCTTTTGTGAAAAAGAGGAGAGTAAGGAGTTAGGTAAGATCCCTTGATCCTAAGTTATATAGTCCTATAGTTAGCTTCCATTTATCCTAAGTTATCCTAAGTTATATACTCCGATTTACCTATCCGCATACTCCTTTACAAAAGTACTAAAACATTCTCAATAACTCCTTTCATCGATAGAAGAAGTATCGCCATGAGCTCTTAAATGGACTGAAATCCCGCTTCAACATTTTTCCACCTTCCAGGTCATCCATTTCTCCCTTATAACCTGGATATAAGCGTGCCTCAATCCCTGCCGATATTTCATCGGTGATAGGCGTTTCTATCGTTGTTGGCGGAACAAACTGCTTCTTGCAAGAATTATCGTGACCCATATCAGCCCACCCTTTAGCCTATGAATCACTTACATATCGTTGGTTCAACTCGGACTTGACTCCTTGACGTAAATTATATTCCACTTTTGCGACATCCCACTTTCAGCGATTTTTCGGTTTGATCTTTCCCGTTGTCGATTTGTACATCGATTTTAATAGGCGAACGTTTTAGTTCGATATTTTCGTCACCTATTCCAACCTACTTAGCACAGCTTATTTATAAATTCTATTCATTTATTGGCCAAATTAATTCTGAAACTGATGAATAGAACGGAACTCAAACGAGACTTACACGCCGAAGATCCTCTTGTGAAGATTGATGGTGTACTCACGAGTGACCACTTCACTCATAGCGCTACGTCCCTTTCGGTCTCTCTTCACACCTTTTTTAGGTGGCACCATTTTGTTTCACATAAAATAAACTTATATATTAACTCTAAAACATATTAAAAAAACTTTTAGAAATAACGTATTTCGACAACCCAATAAGACAAGTTCTACTGAAGAAATACTGAAACCATTAGGAAAAGAACGAAGATTTTTGATCTCAGTAAATCTCGGTGGTATCGATATGAGGCAAAAACAAGATGGTTAACCATATTTCCCATGATGAATTGAACAGAACGCCAGACTACGAAACTATAACACCATCAGTTAAGATGACTGAATCTTGAGGTGCAATTGCGCCAAACTGTGCGACCTGCTTTAGTTTTTCCATAGCTCTTCGGTATTACGTTATTATGTTCTCCTTCCGCTTTGGAAGATGGAAGAGCCAAGGAAAGACCTCAAAATCCACCTCAGCTGCAGCTCGAATGTCCCATCTCAATTGCAGCTCAAAAAATTCAGCAACCGCTGTCTTTTAAAAATCCCATACACCATTACCTACCTCAACATTACCACCATACGATTACATTGTCTGCATTAATTTTCGGTTCCTCAATATATCTAAAGTGGCGATCCATTATTTTATATTAAATGAGCAGATCGAATTCAGATGGAACGAAACCTACCTGCATGACCTAGTAACTGTCATACTCTCAGCAAGTACCCCATGGGTGGAAATAATTTACACTCCTCGAGAAGAGTGGGTTCCAGACGCTGTTGAAACACTGCACTAGACGAGCGAAGAAAGGACGATAGCAAGCGGCTCTCACCATTAGCACAATAAATTTTAATGAAGTCAATCCATCCAAAGCCAACTATATCCAGAAGAAAGCCTCATGGATTACTATCTATAAAGCGTCTACACTTCCTGACATTATCATTCTCCATAAAAACATCTTTGGATTGCAATAAAGAGATTATAGAATAATGTTTTTCGAATCCCTAAGAACAAAAAACCCCACGTTCATCGTGGAGTGTCACAATTCAGATGGCTCAGTAGGGAGATTGGTGGTGGACCGCAGCTTATCCACTTTAACGATCGCAATGACTAACCCACCTTCATTCAACAGCAATTAAGTCAGACATTAACAGTAAGACAATTAAGTTCTATCATGGAAATGCACCTTTATTTTAGTTTTTGACTCAAATCACTTAAAAAACACCCTCCTGTCCACATCCTGCACAGATTGCAGCCGGAATATCGCAAGCGGAACAAACACTTTCCAGAGCGGTAACCTCCTGCATACTGCCAACATCCATTCACTCTTCAAAGGCAACACAGCAACACCAACTTAAGCAAAGCTAAACATCACATAGAGGACAAAATTGAAGTACCCGATACTCATTTAATTACAGATCCCCTTCACCGAAAAAACCCCCATAAAAGTAATGATAACGACTAATATCCGGAAATTCCTGAGGAAAATTTTGCCCTAGAGTGCATTTGTGATCGGCTGCAATTCTTCGTGGTGAGACCTGAAATCGCGTCGATCAGCATAATAACAATGCCGATAACTCATGCATCTAATTACTTGATAGTTCGCTGTGCTAGTTGGGGGTGATGGATTAGCTTGGCGAAATGTGACGACAAGATGAGGGGAAATATCTGAACTTCTCAAGGTGGTCCCTCGTTCGCTTAACTTACAAAAAGCCCTTTCCCTACAAAGATCGTAGCATTGCTTTAAGCTTTGGGCAAAAAACGGCAAAGTTATCAAACATAACCATGGAATGCCTCGAAAGCTCTAACGATTATGAATTGTAAGTATAAGCCAATAAAGGCTGGAATAGTGCCTGGAATTCTTTTCTGGAAGCTGCATTAGGTGAAGCGCCGTTGAACTTTCTCTGCTAGTATCACATGACAAGCAAATTCGAGTATAATTTCACAAATGAGACGACGCTGAACAAGAAAAGTGTCCTCATAGTTTTTTTTTTTTGAGCCGATATGTTGGGTAACGGTGAGAAATAGAGCACGCAAATTGAGCTCGTACTTCGCGAACTCTCAACATCTGTTATGATAGTGCCGAAATTTGCACATATGGATATTCTTCAAGGAAAATCACATCTTGACATAATAATTTATAGTCTAATTGAGACTTATCAAGATATCTATATAACTTCACGTAATCATCATGCACTTAACAATTGCATAGCAAATTCCATATAAAGTCATCCACAATGGACCTGAAATAACGGTATCCAGAATGTTATCCTCCTGTATCCAAATGAGAAAAAAATGAAGCGAATAAAAGGCACGTGGGAATTTCGCCATGAAATTTCATTTCCACTAAGGATATTGCAATGAGTATTCAATTACGGCAGCATTTCCAGGCCGTATTATTGAATTATTGACGTTACGATAATGTTGTAGGTGGCGTCCACGCACGCATCCATTCGTGTCAGCCAAATTTTTTCTCCATGCAAGTCGCTGAACCCATTTTCTTTCAACTTCACTTACTAGTGACCATTGGAAATGAGGGCCATGTTTTTATGCAAAAGTTGATTCGGGTTCCAACTACACATGACGATGATGATGGCAAAAGCGGTTGCTAGTGACGCAGGAGTTGGTTGACTTGATGGCGGGACGTTAAGTGGATGGGTGGAAGTTAGTGTGAATATTGGAGATGTGGTTTGAGGGAGGCTTTTCCTGCAGTGTTACCACAAATACAGTTAGTTCCCTAAGCATCCGGAATAATATTCTGTTTAAGACTGTGAATAAGCAGAAAATAGGAATTGGTGACAAAGACTGTTCACAGGTTAACGTAGGAATTGACTTGACGGCTGGACATTAAGTGAATGGGTGGTAGTAAGTGTGAAGATTGGAGATGTGGTTTGAGGGACCCTTTTTCTGCAATGATACCACAAATGCAGTTAGTTCCCTGAGCATCCGGAATAATGTTCTGTTCAAGACTGTGCATAAGCAGAAAATAGGAATTGGTGACAAAGACTATTCATAGCTTGACATAGCAATTGAGTTGATGGTGTCACATTAAGTGAATGGGTGGAAGTAAGTGGGAAGATTGGAGATGTGGTTTGAAGGAGGCCCGGAATAATGTTCCGTTTACGACTGTGCATAAGCAGTAAGTAGGAATTGGTGACAAAGACTGTTCATAGCTTGACGTAGGAATTGACTTGATGGTGGGACATTAAGTGGATGGGAGGAAGTTAGTGTGAAGATTGGAGGTTTGGTTTCAGGGAGGCTTTTTCTGCAGTGTTACCACAAATGCAGTTAGTTCCCTAAGCATCCGGAATAATGTTCTGTTTAAGACTGTGCATAAGCAGAAAATAGGAATTGGTGACAAAGACTATTCATAGCTTGACGTAGGAATTGACTTGATGGCGGGACATTAAGTGGATGGGTGGAAGTAAGTGTGAAGATTGGAGATGTGGTTTGAAGGAGGCCCGGAATAATGTTCTGTTTACGACTGTGCATAAGCAGAAAATAGGAATTGGTGACAAAGAATGTTCACAGCTTGACGTAGGAGTTGACTTGATGGCGGGACGTTAAGTGGATGGGTGGAAGTTAGTGTGAATATTGGAGATGTGGTTTGAGGGAGGCTTTCTCTGCAATGTTACCTCAAATGCAGTTAGTTCCCTAAGCATCCCGAATAATGTTCTGTTCAAAACTGTGCATAAGCAGAAAATAGGAATTGGTGACAAAGACTATTCATAGCTTGACATAGGAATTGACTTGATGGTGGGACATTAAGTGGATGGGTGGAAGTAAGTGTGAAGATTGGATTTGGTGGGACATTAAGTGGATGGGAGGAAGTAAGAGTGAAGATTGGAGATGTGGTTTGAAGGAGGCCCGAATAACGTTCTGTTTACGACTGTGCATAAGCAGAAAATAGGAATTGGTGACAAAGACTGTTGACAGGTTAACGTAGGAGTTGACTTGATGGTGGGACATTAAGTGGATGGGTGGAAGTTAGTGTGAATATTGGAGATGTGGTTTGAGGGACCCTTTTTCAGCAATGTTGCCACAAATGCAGTTAGTTCCCTAAGCATCCGGAATAACGTTCTGTTTCAGACTGTACATGAGCAGAAAATAGGAATCGGTCACAGAGACTATCATAGGTTGACATAGGAATTGACTTGATGGTGGGACATTAAGTGAATGGGTGGAAGTAAGTGTGAAGATTGGAGATGTGGTTTGAGGGAAGCTTTCTCTGCAATGTTACCACAAATACAGTTAGTTCCCTAAGCATCCGGAATAATGTTCTGTTTAAGACTGTGCATAAGCAGAAAATAGGAATCGGTTACAGAGTCTATTCATAGCTTGACATAGGAATTGACTTGATGGTGGGACATTAAGTGGATGGGAGGAAGTAAGTGTGAAAGCTGGAGATGTGGTTTGAGGGAGGCTTTTTCGGCAATGTAACTACAAATACAGTTAGTTCCCTAAGCATCCGGAATAATGTTCTATTTAAGACTGTGCATAAGCAGAAAATAGGAATCGGTTACAGAGTCTATTCATACCTTAACATAGGAATTGACTTGATGGTGGGACATTAAGTGGATGGGTGGATGTAAGTGTGAAGATTGTAGATGTGGTTTCAAGGAGGCCTGGAACAATGTTCTGTTTACGACTGTGCATAAGCAGAAAATAGGAATTGGTGACAAAGACTGTTCACAGCTTGACATAGGAATTGACTTGATGGTGGGACATTAAGTGGATGGGAGGAAGTAAGTGTGAAGATCGGATTTGGTGGGACATTAAGTGGATGGGAGGAAGTAAGTGTGAAGATTGGAGATGTGGTTTGAAGGAGGCCTGGAATAATGTTCTGTTTACGACTGTGCATAAGCAGAAAATAGGAACTGGTGACAAAGACTGTTCACAGGTTAACGTAGGAATTGACTTGATGGTGTCACATTAAGTGAATGGGTGGAAGTAAGTGTGAAGATTGGAGATGTGGTTTGAGGGAGGCTTTCTCTGCAATGTTACCTCAAATGCAGTCAGTTCCCTAAGCATCCGGAATAATGTTCCGTTCAAGACTGTGCATAAGCAGAAAATAGGAATTGGTGACAAAGGCTATTCATAGCTTGACATAGGAATTGACTTGATGGTGGGACATTAAGTGGATGAGAGGAAGTAAGTGTGAAAGCTGGAGATGTGGTTTGAGGGAGGCTTTTTCTGCAATGTCACTACAAATACAGTTAGTTCCTAAGCATCCGGAATAATGTTCTGTTTAAGACTGTGCATAAGCAGAAAATAGGAATCGGTGACAAAGACTATTCATAGCTTGACATAGGAATTGACTTGATGGTGTCACATTAAGTGAATGGGTGGAAGTAAGTGTGAAGATTGGACTTGGTGGGACATTAAGTGGATGGGAGGAAGTAAGTATGAAAATTCGAGATGTGGTTTGAAGGAGGCCCCGAATAATGTTCTGTTTACGACTGTGCATAAGCAGAAAATAGGAATTTTTGACAAAGACTGTTCACAGGTTAACGTAGGAGTTGACTTGATGGTGGGACATTAAGTGGATGGGTGGAAGTTAGTGTGAATATTGGAGATGTGGTTTGAGGGACCCTTTTTCTGCAATGTTGCCACAAATGCAGTTAGTTCCCTAAGCATCCGGTATAATGTTCTGTTTCAGACTGTGCATGAGCAGAAAATAGGAATGGTTACAGAGACTATCATAGGTTGACATAGGAATTGACTTGATGGTGGGACATTAAGTGGATGGGAGGAAGTAAGTGTGAAGATTGGATTTGGTGGCACATTAAGTGGATGGGAGGAAGTAAGTGAAGATTGGAGATGTGGTTTGAAGGAGGCCCCGAATAATGTTCTGTTTAAGACTGTGCATAAGCAGAAAATAGGAATCGGTTACAGAGTCTATTCATAGCTTGACATAGGAATTGACTTGATGGTGGGACATTAAGTGGATGGGAGGAAGTAAGTGTGAAAGCTGGAGATGTGGTTTGAGGGAGGCTTTTTCTCTGCAATGTCACTACAAATGCAGTTAGTTCCCTAAGCATCCGGAATAATGTTCTGTTTAAGACTGTGCATAAGCAGAAAATAGGATTGGTGACAAAGACTATTCATAGCTTGACATAGGAGTTGACTTGATGGTGTCACATTAAGTGAATGGGTGGAAGTAAGTGTGAAAGATTGGAGATGTGGTTTGAGGGAGGCTTTCTCTGCAATGTTACCTCAAATGCAGTTAGTTCCCTAAGCATCCGGAATAATGTTCTGTTCAAGACTGTGCATAAGCAGAAAATAGGAATTGGTGACAAAGACTGTTCACAGCTTGACATAGGAATTGACTTGATGGTGGGACATTAAGTGGATGGTGGAAGTTATTGTGAAGATTGAGATGTGGTTTGAGGGAGGCTTTTTCTGCAGTGTTACCACAAATGCATTAGTTCCCTAAGCATCCGGAATAATGTTCTGTTTAAGACTGTGCATAAGCAGAAAATAGGAATTGGTGACAAAGACTGTTCACAGCTTGACGTAGGAATTGACTTGGTGGCGGACGTTAAGTGGATGGGAGGAAGTTATTGTGAATATTGGAGATGTGGTTTGAGGGAGGCTTTTCCTGCAGTGTTACCACAAATACAGTTAGTTCCCTAAGCGTCCGGAATAATGTTCTGTTTAAGACTGTGCATAAGCAGAAAATAACAATGGTGACAAAGACTATTCACAGCTTGACATAGGAGTTGACTTGATGGTGTCACCATTAGGTGGAATGGTGGAAGTAAGTGTGAAGATTGGAGATGTGGTTTGAAGGAGGCCTGCAATAATGTTTCTGTTTACGACTGTGCATAAGCAAAAAATAACAATCGGTGACAAAGACTGTTCATAGCTTGACATAGGAATTGGACTTGATGGTGTCACATTAAGTGATTGGGTGGAAGTAAGTGTGAAAGCTGGAGATGTGGTTTGAGGGAGGCTTTTTTCCTGCAATGTTTCCTAAGCAAATGCAGTTAGCACGCCTAAGCATCCGAAATGATGTTTCTGTTTCAGACTGTGCATAAGCAAAAATAGGAATCGGTTACAGAAGACGATTCATAGCTTTTGACATATGTGAATTGAATTGACATGGTGGACAATAAGTGAATGGGTGAAGTAAGTGTGAAGATTGGAGATGTGGTTTGAGAGGAGGCTTTCTCTGCAATGATACCTCAAATGCAGTTAGTTACCTAAGCATCCGAATAATGTTCTTTTCAAGACTGTGCATAAGCAGAAAATAGGAATTGGTGACAAAGACTATTCATAGCCTTGACATAGGAATTGACTTGATGGTGG